>CM056052.1:455809011-456409011 GCA_029574335.1 Rana kukunoris | reverse complement strand
TAGGTGTCCTACGTGTGTCGCTGCTGCATTGTGTAAAATTATTAGAATAGTTTTTTAAATTTTAGAATGGGGTGCCTTGAGACTCTCTGTAATTTTAAAGGCTTGCCTTGACTGAAAACATGTTGAGAAACACTGCTTTACATCACACCAGTAGCAAGATCACATACCCCAATTCATGGACCATTTGGAATCCACCAACTGCAATTTAGTAGTATTTGTGTTTTGATATGACAAGCTGTAGATTCGTTTACCCGTCTCTTCTAAACAGCCACAGCCATCTGTACCGCACTTGTATTCTCAATTGGCATTCCAAAGCCACTCAAAGCCCTAACTATGCCTTGGAAGCTACCGCGCATGCGTCCAAGTCATTTCGAGCATGTGCGGGTTTCCATGGAGAGGTAAGTATACACACGCTCGGGTTTTGTGGCAGGAAAACACTGCCTAGAATCTCACGACGAGAAAATAGAGAGCAGGTTCTCTATTTTTCTCGTCGAGATTCTGGGCAGTTTTTGTGACGAGAAACCTCAATGCATGGTTTACTCGGCAAGAAAGCTCTGCCAGCAGTTTTCTTGCTGTTTCTTGCTGAGAAAACCGTGTACGGGGCTTAAAGCGGAGGTTCACCCAAAAGTGAAAAAATATAGTAATAGAATTGGCGCCAACCTAGCACATTCTGTGAAAAATGTGAAAATATGAATGTCCTATCTAATGATGTGCTCAAATTATCGTGAAATTATGGGCCAGATTCAGGTAGTTCAGAGCATCTTTGCTCTGGAGTAACGCATCTCATTTGCGTTACGCTGCTGAAATTTTAGAAGCAAGTGCTGTTATTCAGGAAGCACTTGCTCCTAAAGTTGCGGCAGCGCATCGCAAATGAGCCGGCGGAATTCAAATTGGGCGGGTACGGAGCGTGTAGTATTCTAACTAAGCGCGATCCCGCCGCCAACGTACTGCGCATGCGTCGAGTGTCCAAACATCCCCGTGCGCATGCTCCAAATTCTGTGAATGAACGTCAATGACGTCACATTCCCATTCATGAACTTTTTACGCAAGCGACGTGATTTTTTTTTTTCCCGACGCGATGACGACGCCTATACCTAACATAGGATATTCCAACCCCATGTAGGTATATCTTCGCGCCGCGTATCCCGTCCGGAAACGTCGTACCGTCATTGCGTCGCGCCGGAATTCGATCGTGAATTGCCGATTTCCGCTCATTAACATATTTTTTGAGCGTAAATCGGCGGGAACGCCCCCGGCGCCATTTTTAAGTTGAAGTAACGATGCGATGGCGAAACTCAGTTACGCTGCTCGCATCGGAGCTTCAACCCGGCGTTTCTTGTTTTCTGGTTACAGAAAACAGAAACGCCGGCTCAAAGTCACAGTTAGGCTGGCGGATCACTGGATCCGCCAGCCTAACTGTTCCTGAATCTGGCCCTATGTGTATATATTATATGTGAATTTTTACAATAGACAAAAGTGCTTGATATAAGGTGCTATCTTAAAATAGGTTTAGATAAATTGAACATAAATAATAAAATACTTTCCTAGTACAATATATGGTTAAAAAATGAAAATAAAGTTAAATCTAAATAGTGCAAAAATGGAAAGTGCTTTGTGCTTCGTGCCGCATTCAAAAAGTGCTGGATATTGCATAAACGTGCTCTGTGCCACTTTCAACAATGTTGCCGTGTTCTACACAGTGCCCCTTTCTCTTGTGCTCTAATATGGTCTGCGCACACCAGATCCTACACCCCCTCTTGGAGTGAATAGCTTTCACATTGTATGCCCTGTGCAGCACTCTGGCAATTTTTCCTCCCTCTGTGTTGCTCCTTCAGCCTCCAATGTATAGCTCACATGAAGAAAGAAAGGGATCCTAATAGTGTAATACCGTTTAAAAACAATTACCCTTTATTATTAAAAGATGGGTACTCACAATATTGCAGTTGTATATAGGCGATGAAAAATCGTATAATTCGGAAGTGTGTGGTGTCAGCGTCTGTCCACTCGACCGGTTTCGTCATCAAACGTCGTCTGGAGCGCCTCTCTGACGAAACCGGTTCGAGCGGATAGACGCTGACACCACACACTTCCGAATTATACAATTTTTCATCGCCTGTATACAACTGCAATATTGTGAGTACCCATCTTTTATTTTTGGACTATTTAGAATTAACTTTATGTTCATTTTTTAACCATATACAGTTGTATTCAAAATTATTCAACCCCCACTGAAATTGATTGTTTTGGCCAGTTTGACACTGATTTTGATCATTCAATCATCCTGCTTACAATTAAATCAAAGAGGCATGTGTAGGTCAGACAAATATAACATAACATTTATAATGAAATAACCACAAATGTCTTTTCTGTGCTCACATCATTATCAGTTTTATTCAACCCCCAAGTGACATTCAATCTTAGTACTTAGTACAACATCCTTTTACAGTTATAACAGCTTTTAACCACTTGTGACCGGCCCCACGTCCAAAGACGTCACGTTTTTGAAGATGGATATCTCGGTAACGGCAGCAGCTGCTGCCACAACCGAGATATCCATCTCTTCGTGGGGCGGTCCTGTTAACGATAACGGCGGTCATCGCGGCGGATTCGCCGCGAGATCGCCGTTACCGGCGGCGGGAGAGGGTGCCCCCCCCCTCCCGCCGCTCTCCCGCGCCCTCCGCCGCTTACCGTAGCCGTCGGTAGCGGCGGAGGCGATCGGGTCCGCTCGTTGTCTGTCCGGGGATGTGACTGAGGGAAAAAATGTCCCTCAGCCGTCCCCCTCTCTCTGCTGGGCGGAAGTGACGTCAAAACGTCATTTCCGCCCAGCGTCTTAAAGAGACATTTAATATTTTACATTTTGACTTATTTTTTTTTTTTTTTTTTTTATTTTTTTTGCATTTAAGCCTGAATATGAGATCTGAGGTCTTTTTGACCCCAGATCTCATATATAAGGGGACCTGTCATGCTTTTTTCTATTACAAGGGATGTTTACATTCCTTGTAATAGGAATAAAAGTGATAATTTTTTTTTTTTTTTTTTTTTTCAGTGTTAAAAATTATAAAATAAATAAAAATAAAAACCGAAACCAAAAAAAAATTTTTTTAAAGTGCCCCGTCCCGACGAGCTCGCGCGCAGAAGCAAACGCATACGCGAGTAGCGCCCGCATATGAAAACGGTGTTCAAACCACACAAGTGAGGTATCGCCGCGATCGTTAGAGCGAGAGCAATAATTCTAGCCCTAGACCTCCTCGTCATCTCAAAAAATGCAACCTGTAGAATTTTTTAAACGTCGCATATCGAGATTTTTAAGGGTAAAAGTTTGACGCCATGCCACGAGCGGGCGCAATTTTTATGCGTGACATGTTGGGTATCATTTTACTCGGCGTAACATTATCTTTCACAATATATAAAAAAATTGGGCCAAATTTATTGTTGTCTTATTTTTTAATTCAAGAAAGTGAATTTTTTCCAAAAAAAGTGCGCTTGTAAGACCGCTGCGCAAATACGGTGTGAGAAAAAGTATTGCAATGACCGCCATTTTATTCTCTAGGGTGTTAGAAAAAAAAATATATATAATGTTTGGGGGTTTTAAATAATTTTCTAGCAAAAAAAACTGTTTTAGTCTCGTAAGCACCGAATCTGAAAAACAGGCTCGGTAATGAAGTGGTTAAACGTGAAGCATAGCTTGACACAAGTCTCTTGCAGCGATCTACGGGTATCTTCGCCCATTCATCATAGGCAAAAGCCTCCAGTTCAGTCACATTCTTGGGCTTGCGCACTGCAACTGCTTTCTTTAAGTCCCAACAGAGGTTCTCAATCGGATTTAAGTCTGGTGACTGCGATGGCCACTCCAAAATGTTCCAGCCTTTAATCTGCAACCATGCTCTAGTGGACTTGGAGGTATGCTTGGGATCATTGTCCTGTTGAAAGGTCCAACGTCTCCCAAGCCTCAGGTTTGTGATGGACTGCATCACATTATCATCCAATATCTCCTGGTACTGAAGAGAATTCATGGTACCTTGCACACGCTGAAGTTTCCCTGTACCTGCAGAAGTAAAACAGCCCCAACGCATTATTGACCCCCCGCCATGCTTCACAGTAGGCAAGGTGTTCTTTTCATCATAGGCCTTGTTCTTCCTCCTCCAAACACAGCGTTAATCCATGGGCCCAAACAGTTCTAATTTTGTTTAATCAGTCCACAGAACACAATCCCAAAACTTCTGTGGTTTGTCCACCTGACTTTTGGCATACTGCAGTCGACTCTTCTTATTCTTTGGAGACAGCAAGGGGGTGCGCCTGGGAGTTCTGGCATTGAGGCCTTCATTACGCAGTGTGCGCCGTATTGTCTGAGCAGAAACTTCAGTACCCACATCTGACAAATCTTTTCTCAGTTCCTCAGCAGTCACACGGGGACTTTTCTCCACCCTACGCTTCAGGTAGCACACAGCAGTCGAAGTCAGCATCTTCTTTCTGCCATGACCAGGTAGCGTTTCAACAGTGCCCTTTGCCTTGAATTTGCAAATGATGCTTCCTATGGTGTCTCTTGGTATGTTTAACATCTTTGCAATCTTCTTATAGCCATTGCCCTTCCTGTGAAGAGTAATCACCTCTTCTCTTGTCTTCCTGGACCATTCTCTTGACTTCACCATATTTGTAACCACACCAGTAAATGCCTAGAAGGAGCTGAGTATCACAGTCATTTTAAAGCTGCCCAATTGGTGCTTATTAGGCTTTATTGCTGCTCCCTGACATCCACAGGTGTTTTCAATACCTGATTGAAAACACTTCAATGAACCTCTGTTCTTCAGAGTGGTAGTCTTTAAGGGGTTGAATAATTTTGTAAATGAAGAATTCACAAAAGAAACATTTACTACTGTATTACAAAACCAATTGATATCATTTTAGTTGCATATGGTTCTTTAAGAAGTCCTTGTAGGATTTCATTCTGAAAACAATTACAAATGTACACTAAATTCCCTAAAACCCTTTACAGCATTGGGGGGTTGAATAATTTTGAATAAAACTGTATTGTATTAAGAAAGTATTTTATTATTTATGTTCAATTTATCTAAACCTATTTTTAAGATAGCACCTTATATCAAGCACTTTTGTCTATTGTAAAAATTCACATATACTGTAATATATACACATAATTTCACAATAATTTGAGCACATCATTAGATAGGACATTCATATTTTCAAATTTTTCACAGAATGTGTTAGGTTAGTGCCAATTCTACTACTAAATATTTTCATTTACATTACCCCAGCTAGGTGGGATAAATATGTAGAGGCGGCCACCTATAATATTACAATTCTGAACCAGATAGTCTCTTTCTGGTAAAAACATTTTTTGCTTGACACACATCTAAATAGATGCACGGATTCATCTTTCACTTTCTCACCCAAAAGTGAACATCCGCTTTTCGGAACCCTCGCCCCCTCCGGTGTCACATTTGACACCTTTCAGGGGGGAGGGGGTGCAGATACCTGTATAAAACAGTCTATGCCACTTCATGGTATAGACTCCCGCGGGAGTCCGGCCCCTCCGCGCCACCCCCCTGTTGTGTTCTGGGAAACACTTGGCTCCCAGAACACAACAGGGACCAGTGGGAACGGCGCAGCGTGACTCACAGTGAAGCCGCAGCGCTTCACTTCCCGATTCCCTCACCGAGGATGGCGGCGGCTTCAGCTGCCGACGTCGCGGGCGACCTGGACAGGTAAGTGTCCATTTTTTTAAAGTCAGCAGCTGCTGTATTTGTAGCTGCTGGCTTTTAAAAAATGTTTTTTCAGGTGAACCACCGCTTTAAGTCAAATACAGCCATACGTAAGCTATAACCCTTCTCTTAGTTTTAATAGTTTCTAGCTTTACTCGTCATCTTGCTGAATCACATTGTCTTGCATAACTATGCAGCATAACAAGGCAATGGAATAGTTGTTTCTGCTTCTTGCATTTAAATGAAATAGTTTGTGCTCAGCAGAGAGTGTGATTGTATGAATGAACACATCCTGTCTCTCCTCTTCAAATACAAGAAGACTGAACTGAATTCCAGGGGTATTTTTTTTTTTTCATGCTGGATGTGAGAGGAGAAGTAGAAACTTGCACTGGCATTGTCAGGAGCTGGGTACTCTTTCCATGCAGTGTCTTTTTCCACCTACTGAATATCCCTGAAGAGAGGAAAAATGTGGGAGGGATATAGTGAGACTCAGTAAGGTACAAACAGTAACTTAGGTGTCAACAGTTGCTGCAGAAGGCTGTATTCTGGGAGCAGGCTCAGCGTGGATTGCTACAGACTCTTCCAGCATGATTAACATGCAGTCTTGATCTTGCATTACTAGTGGTCATACCGTCTTATTTGAATTTTTGGGTGTACATAAAAGACAACTCCTAGAGAAAAACTCAGCCAAGGAACATCAAGAAAAGAAGCACTTGGTTTTATTAATATTCCAGCCTGAATAGATTTTGCTCTGAAGATCTGTCACTATGACCTCTGGATTCCAGTACAGTCTACTTTTTCTCCTTTGTTTTACAGCCTTTCCGGAGTCGCAGGCAGCGCAGGTAAGCAATTTTTTAACTTATGCAGACATTATATCAAGGTTTATGAAGTAGGTAGAGTTATGAATCTGCATCCAAAAATATGACAATTTTGTATGCTGTCAACAATTAAACCTGACTCATATTGTAAGATGACGCTGTAACTGTAAAATGTTCCAAAATTACTTTTTATGGGTTTATAAAAATGTTTTTATCACTTCTTTCTTTGACTATGGTGAGAAAACTTAATGTTTTATTGTTAAATTTTATAGGTTTATAAAGATTTTCTTCTATTTTATCTTTGACTCTAGTGTAATAACTTCATCAATCATACATAACCACTTGACCCCCCTTCATGAACAGGCCTTTTTTTGTGTTACAGTACTGCATTATTTTAACTGACAATTACGTGGTCAAGTGGCACTGTATCCAAACAAAATTTACGTCCTTTTTTTTCCTACAAATAGAGCTTTTGGTGGTATTTGATCACCTCTGCGTTTTTTATTGTTTGCACTATAAACAAAAAAAGTAGGGCTGTTACTGATCAAAATTTTTGTGTTCGATTAATCGTTTTGTTTTTTAATCGATTAATCGACTAATTTCGATTAATTATAACGCACATACAGATCCAACTACTTTTAGCTGCTCTCCTTGCAGGCTGATTCCCAGTGCAGCTACTGGAAAAATGGATAGCAGGATACAAAAAACACACAAAGGCAGCGCTCGATGGGAATAGCATTAAAACTTTTATAGTCTTCAAGTAGGTAACCAAATAAATATTGCACTGGAGATAAAATCGATGTAGCTACATAAACTGTAAAAATGGTGCGAGTAATACCAAACGGTACCAAAACCAGTCATAAAAACATGTAGCTAAGTATGATACTGGTATAAAAATGTGTACAATGATACCACTGCTGAATCCAGATGAGGAGATGTTAACATCAGTCCGTCGGCATGTAGATGTCCCATGAAGGGAACTATCACAACTCCCAGTGGATGGATGTAGAATCCCAGGTTGATAGAGGGAAATGATAGAGGGAAGTGTAACAGCCCTTGCGTGTGGCAGATAGTAAGGTCCCGCTGGCATGCAAATATGAAGGCACAGCAAAGGAGCACTTCAGATGGACACAGCAAGCCCTGCCGGTGTCCGTGACATTACGGGATCTCCGACGGAACTCCCTAACGGCCTGGAAGCCTGTGGGGAGGTGAATACCAATCAAAATAATTTTAATCGATCAAAAAGATTTTGATCGATCAAAAAAATTAAAGATTAATCGATTAATTAAAAGTTAATTTGCACAGCCCTAAAAAAAAGACCAACAATTTTGAAAAACAAAAAACATAATTTTTTACTTTCTGCTATAAAACCTATCCAATAATTTTATTTTCAAAATCTAATTTCCTCATAAATTTAGGCAAATATGTATTCCGCTACATACTTTTGTTAATAATCCAAATAATTGTATATTTATTGGTTTGCGCAAAAGTTATAGGGCCAGATTCTTAAAAGAATTACGCCGGTGTATCTACAGATACACCGGCGTAATTCGAATTTCCCGCCGGCGTATCATTGTTTTCTGTCCAGAAAACATGATACGCCAGATTTACGCTAAGATCCGACTGGCGTAAGTCACTTACACCGTCGGATCTTAAATGTAATGTTACGCCGGCCGCTAGGTGGCGTTTACGTTGATTTCTCATTTGCAAATGATATTTGCGCCGCCTTGTTGTCGTTTACGTCATTTCCGTAAGCGTAAACTTACCCCTGCTATATGAGGGGTAAGTTTACGAAGGTCCGTCGTATGCCATGTTAAGTATGGCCTCGGGACAGTGTCGTCTTTTTCCATCGTTTATGTCATTTTCCTAAGTCGTTCGCGAATAGGGCTTTGCATAAATGACGCTCACATCGGCTTCATTGACATTTTCCGACGTGAGTTGGAGCATGTGCACTGGGCTATTTTTACGGCCAGCGCATGCGCAGTTTGATCGGCAAGGGGGCGCACTTAATTTAAATACAAGCCGCCCCCTTTGAATTACGCGGCCTTACGCCGGGCCATTTACACTACGCCGCCGCAAATTACGGAGCAAGTGCTTTGAGAATACGGCACTTGCTCCAGTAAGTTGCAGCGGCGTAGTGTAAATGGCATACGATATGCCGCCGCGGATTCTACGTGAATCTGGCCCATAGTGTCTACAAACTATGGGATATTTATTTTTATTTTTTTTACTAGTAATGGCAGCGATCAGTGACTTATAGCGGGACTGCGATATTGCGGCAGACATTCTGACACTTTTGACACTTTTTGGGGATCAGTGACACTAATACAGTGATCAGTGTTAAAAGAAAATGCACCATCACTGTATTAATGGCACTGGCTGGGAAAGGGGTTAACATTAGGGGTGATCAAAGGGTTAAAGGGTCACTAAAGGAAAAACATGTTTTTGCTGAAATGACTGTTTACAGGGTATATAGACATAATAGTTAACTGTTTCCTTTTAAAAATAATTAAAAATAGATAAAAATCAATCAATTAAATTACGTGCCTGGGGGGCGTGACCTGATGTAAACAGAGGCGGACGTGTTTCTGGGGAGCTCCGGCAATCCTACCTGAATCCGTAGCCATCCTTGCTCCTATTGTTTTGGAACGGGCCATCATCGCTGCCAGCCAGTCTCCCTTGGTCCCCTGCAGTGCCCTGGACCAGCATTTGTGGCGAATCCGCTGGTGATCATCTGCCCAGCTCGGCTCCTTCCTCCCGTGGCCGCCGCCATCTTGCCGCCGGGCGTCTCCTGGGCCTCTGAGGGTAAGAAGAGCCATCCACCTTGTCCAGCGCGCCCACCCGCCTGCCTACCGGGGCCCGGAGGCCAGACTGGCCGTTGGAAGAATCCGCTGAAGCCGCTGAACGATCCGGCTCGCTGCGGCCTAGTCAGGCCTGTGAGGCGCCGACCTTTCCTGCGCTGCCGTCCCGCGTTGGGGAGCCGCGGCGGGAGGCGGCCGAATTTCGGGTCCCGGGAGCGCTGTGCCTGCCCATCCGTCTGGCCACCACTGCTTGGACTGCTGCGGCCTGGTGTGTCGGTGGTCGTCTGCCCGGATCGTCCCTGTCCCTGTCCTCCCGCGGCCGCCGCCATCTTGCTGATGTGTGCCTCGGCCTGTCTGGAAGTAGGGAGAGCCGTCCATCACCTCCTGTGTGCCAATCCATCTGCCTACTCGGGTCCGGAGGCCTGTCTGACTATTGGGGGTATCTGCTGAAACGAGGCCTGCGGAGCACCCCACTTTCCTATACTACTATCCTGTGCGTGGAGGCTGCTGCCGGTCCCCAGATCCTCTACACCTGGCCAACACTGCTGCGGCCTGGTGTGCTGTCAGGAACTACCAAGGGTACTATCAAGGAGCCTACAGCTACAGCTACCAGGCGCATGCTTCTACTCCTCTATCCTGGGCCCCCCTCCCTCCTCGCACCTCAGGCCTTGTCCGCCCGTTAGCCTGTTGGCGGTGTGTCTGCTGCTGAGTGCCCTGTGCCTGGTGATCTCCTGTGGTGTGGCTTGTTGCGGCCAGCTTGGATAAGCCTCCTGCTGCTCCTCTGGACACGGCCATCCATCCTCCGCTGGTGTCCCTCCTGCATCCCATCAAATGTCCCCCCCCAAAAGAGGAAAGGGGAACTCCAGAACCACTAAGCCCAACACGTCACTGCAAGGGTCGTTGCCCTCTTCTCCGCAAACGAACCCCACCCTAGTTGGGCGTATACGGGCCCTGCTGGCCGATCTGGAAATGGATTCCAACGAGGCCCCGGCGACAGAGGGAATGCCCCTGCCGTCCCAGGACAGCACGGCTACTATCCTGGCTGCAATCGAGCGGAGCAGGACTTCGCTGCTGGTGCGCATTGATCACCTCGCTGAAGAGTGCAACTTCATACGAAATGACCTGGATAAGATAAGAGGGAGAATGTCCGAAACTGAATCCAGAGTGTCGGCTACCGAAGACCTCACGGCTACTCATGCCGCCTCCATTACCGAGCTCCAACGCACAGTTCAGTCTCTTGTCGCGAAATCGGATGATGCCGAGAACAGGCTGCGGCGCAACAACGTCAGAGTCCTGGGTCTGCCTGAGGGAGAGGAGGGGGACCATCCAGCGGTGTTCGCAGAAGAGTTTTTTAAGAACCTCCTGGGTTTTACTGATGTTCCTCCTACTTATGTGGTCGAGAGGGCCCATCGGGTGCCCACGGGCCGAGCCATTCCCGGAAATATCCCCAGGCCTTTCTTGGTCCGCTTCCTTAACTTCCGAGACAGAGATAAGATTCTCTCTGAAGCCCGCAAACACTCCACTCTCAAATATGGCAACACCTCAGTTCTTCTTTTTCCGGACTTCTCGGCCGAACTGCAGAGGAAGAGAAAGACCTTTACTGATGTCCGCAGGCGCCTCAGGGAAAAGGACATTAAATACAGCATGCTCTATCCTAGCCGCCTGCGTGTCCAACACGGCGGATCAGTCCGCTTCTTTGATACCCCATCGGATGCTGATGTCTGGCTGACCACCCTGCGCTGAGGAACTTCTCCACTACTCTGCTGGATCCAAGCGTTTTTTTTTTTTTTTTTTTTTTTTACATCCTAGTTTGCTACGTCCGAACTTATTCCTTCTATGAGGCCGGAGTTACACCCAGAAGTACCTCTGCGGACAGTACTCGACCCCCCCCCCAGTTTTGTTTTGTTTTTCTCTTTCTAGGAGTGGAGGTTCCGGTGTTCGTTCCCTGACTTTGGCTGGAGTATTCAAGTACCCTGGAGGGAAGATTTTACCGTCCCGGACCACAGTCCCGGACTTTCCGGTCCCCCACATTGTGGAAGGATACAACCTCCACCCATTGCCTATTGATACAGGTTGAACTCACGCTGGGGCTGACCCGGGAACTTTGAGCCTTCAGTAGGCATTTCCTGTTAGTAAGTTTAGGGTAAGAACTGCCTTGGTGATAGTTGGGGTTATGCCAGGCGGTAGGGAGTTATATGTATTTTCGGTTGGTTTTCACACCTGCTCCGGTTCCACACCATTTACCTTGTTAAACTATGTAGTCTTCATTCTGCTTGTCTCTTCCGATCACCTCCTTTCTTTCCGGACTCCATGGAAGAATGCATCGCTTGGCCCACTTCTACAAAGGGCCCTCGGTAAGGACATGTATGTGTATTGCCTGGTACTGCTCCTACTGTTACTTTGCTTTGCTATTATAAATGGGTGTAGAGTTAAAGTTGATATCTTGGAATATTAGGGGTCTGAATGACAAGATAAAACGGTCGCTATTGTTTAAATATTTGCAGTCTCATAAACCTCATATTTTGTTCCTCCAAGAAACTCACCTGACAGGCAGTAAGATCCTAGCACTCAAACGGGCATGGGTTAAGCAGGGATTTCATGCCACTTATTCCTCCTACGCCAGGGGCGTGACTATTCTGCTAAACAAGTCGCTCCCCTACTCAGTCGAGCAGGTCTTCATTGATCCAGGGGGTAGGTACCTCATCCTCATTGTTGAACTATATGCACAACGCTGGGCAATAATCAATGTGTATGTCCCTCCCCCGTTTGATCCAGCTATCCTGTACACCGTCCTTACAAAAATAGCTCCCCTACAGGTTCAAAACATTATAGTGGGAGGGGACTTTAACGCCATCCTAGATCACACTTTGGATACTACTAACCCCCTTAGACCTGCCTCCTCTGACTTGGCCCTGTGGGCGGATGCTTTTGGCCTCCAGGAGATCTGGCGGTGGAAGCATCCGGAGGATAGGACGTACTCGTGCGTCTCAGCGACACATAGATCTGGGTCTCGCATTGATTTAATGTTCGGGTCGGTTTCTGCACTGTCTCGTGTAGGGGTGGTTTCCTATCTCCCGGCCGGTCTTTCGGACCATTCGCCGCTGGAGCTGGGCCTGACTCTGGGTACCTCCCGCGAGCCAGGATGTTGGAGGCTGGGGTCCCACTGGATAGATAATCCTCAAGTTCAAGAATTGGTTGAGCCCAGGCTGGCAGAATACTGGGCGACGAACGAGGGGTCTGCTCCTCTGGGGGTGGTCTGGGAGGCGGGCAAGGCTCATGCTCGAGGTGAATATATCTCCTCTATTAAAACGGTGCGGGCTGGGTTTGCGGCCCGGACCACCCAATTGGAGCAGAATGAGGGGGAGGCGTTGGAACTCTTTTCGGGACATCCCGCGCCCGAGAATTATTCTAACCTGGCTCGGGCGAGAAGGGAGTTGAAGCTTCACTACGTATCGTTGGTACACTCTGATACGAGACAGCTGGCCGCCAAGCTTTTTGAGTCAGGGGATAAGAATGGCAAGCTCCTGACCAACCTAGTGGCAGAGCCAACGCTTCAGACAGTAATCCCCAGAATCCAGTCTTCTACTGGTGTCCCAGTTACTGACCCCGAAGGTATATTGAATGAATTTCATCTGTTCTACAGCAACCTCTACGATGACCCTTTCTCTGGCTCGGCTGGCGCTGGGTTGGAGGAGCTGGGGGGAATCACCTTACCTCTCCTTTCTGAGGAGGACATGGCGGAGCTAGACAAACCCCTATCACGTCAAGAAATAGAAGATGCAATTTACTCCTTGCCTAATAACAAGTCTCCCGGCCCTGATGGTCTACCCGGGGACTGGTACAAAACACATGCTGCCCTATTGGTCCCTAAACTAACCCAGTTGTTTGCAGACTGCCTAGACTCTGGTAGACTACCGGACAGTATGTATCAGGCCCATATAGTGTTGTTGCCCAAACCAGGGAAAGATCCCAATTGCTGCTCCTCCTATAGACCCATTTCGTTGCTAAACTACGACCTCAAAATACTCACTAAAGTACTAGCCAACAGAATCATGAAGGTCCTACCGTCCCTAGTCAATATAGACCAGACCGGCTTCATGCCCGGTAAATCCACGGACATTAACCTCAGACGTGTCTTTACCCATCTCCAGCTCCCATCTGAAGGAAATGCCTCCCGGGTTATGGTTAGCCTTGATATCGAAAAAGCTTTCGACACAGTTAGATGGTCTTACATGATGCAGGTTCTGGAGAGTTTTGGCTTTGGCCCTACTTTCCGGAAATGGATTGGTTTACTTTACAAGGCCCCTACGGCTCGTATCAAATTGAATGGCAGGCTCTCGCCCTCCTTCCTGATTAGGAGGGGGACGAGGCAGGGGTGTCCTTTGTCCCCGGCATTGTTTGCCCTGGTTATGGAGCCCCTGGCTGAGGCCTTGCGGAGGTCGAGCGAGGTATCTGGCATACGGGTTGGTTCGGTGGTCGAGAAACTGGCATTGTACGCGGATGATTTAATCCTCTTCCTCAGGGACCCTGGTCCCTCGCTATCCGGGGCACTTCGGCTCCTGGATAGTTTTGCGTCCCTTTCTGGCCTCCGAACCAACTGGAACAAATCGCTCGTACTGCCCATAGACCCTGAGGCGGGGAGATTAAGGGACCCTGCTTCACCTCTGCAGTGGGCTGATTCTATTAGATACTTAGGGATTAACATTTCTTCTAATACCCAGGATTTTCTTAAACTTAATTTGTCCCCGGCGCTGCAGTGGTGTAGATCAAAATTAAAGGCCTGGTCGAACCTCCCATTATCTCTTATAGGGAGAATTAACTTAATTAAAATGAAGCTCCTACCGGTCCTGTTGTATATCCTACGGCATTCTCCGGTCTGGATCCCGAAATCTTTCTTCCAGCAGCTAGACTCCTCAGTGGCCTCCTACTTGTGGCAATCGCGACCGGCCAGATTCAGTAAGAAGACTCTGCGCAGGCCGTGGACGCAGGGGGGACTTGCCTGCCCTGACTTTCACACATACTACTTGGCAGCAATGCTCACCCATGCACACAACTGGCTGGTATCGGATGATACTAATGCGTCAGTCGTTCTGGAGGCAGCCCACTTGGGGTCCTTTGAGGCCCTTCGCAATGCCCTTTATAGGGGTTTGGGGGGTTCGCCTGTGATTCTGACAACGGCTATGAAAGCGGTTATCAAAGCATGGCATGTGGTAGTGATCAAACCTAATTTGGCGAAGGCCAGATGGTCCCCCAATACGCCACTCTGGTGTAACCCAAGGCTACAGGAATTTCACTCTCTGCAGGATCCAGGACTGTGGGCTGGTAGAGGCATCAGGTATCTGAGGGATATATGCGACGAGCTGGGTCTGTTTACATTTGATAGGCTTAAAAATAAATTCCAACTCCCGAACTCCTTCTTCTTCAGATTCCTGCAGCTCCGCCACGCCTTTGATTCACAGTTTAGATCACTCCGCCTTCGGCTGGACCCCGATGACTTGGAGGTTCTCCTGGTTAAGGTTGATCTCTCCAAGCCATTATCCCAAATTTATCGCGCACTCCTGCCATCTATTCAGGTGGGACTGGATGGTCTTCGCGATACGTGGCGGGCGGAGGCGGGGGAACTGGATGGTGAGGATTGGGAAGATATGTGGGACTATCCATTCCAGCAGCTGGTTGCTACTAGGGACAAATTGATCCAATTCAAGATCCTCCATAGGATCTACTACACGCCCCAGCGCCTACATGGCATTTACCCGACCCTGTCGGCCAGCTGCTGGAGATGCTCTGGTACCCCAGCAGACTTTGCGCACATATTTTGGAATTGCCCCCAAATTATAGACTACTGGAGGGAAGTGACTCAATTTATTCATGGCCTAACCACCATCCCTATTCCCCTAACAGTTAGTGTCTGCATCCTCGGCCTGGTGGAGCAATTGGCACTTGCTAAGGCCACACGCACTCTCATAGGTATCCTTCTTTTTTATGCAAGGAAAGCCATAGTCCTGAGGTGGAAGTCCACTACCCCCCCCACTTTGACTACATGGAAGCGGTTGGTCAATGCAACTGTGCCCCTTTACAAGGCGACGTATCTGTCCCGAGGATGCCCTAAAAAGTTCAAAAAAGTCTGGCATCTGTGGATGGACTCAGAATCCACAACAGATGACTGGCCCCCTGGGGAATAATTGCTCAGGTAAACTCCGCTGGTACCTACCTGTAACACTCCGTGTTGAGACCCATATTCTGAGCTAGTTAGGGGAGACAATGTATTGAGGAGGTGACATTTGTAATTACTCCCAAGGGCCCCTGCAGCCACTGACCCAATTACTGCGGAATGGGAGGAGGCTTGACAAGGTGCAATAGCTCCTAGTATATTCCTGACATGTGCAATCTGAGAAGTGTCTAGGCAGTGTATAGTTAGGTATGCCTAGTGTAATGGTGTGAAAACTAATGTTCTGTTATTTTTGTTGTGTTTTCTTACTTTTTTTTTTTTTTTTTTTTTATCTCTGTTCTTTTTTGTGCACGTTGCCATGTGCAATGTTCGGCCGGGGTATGCCCCTATGGTCTTGTTTTGTAACTCACGACTTTAAAAATACCTCGATAAAAACAATTTATAAAAAAAAAAAAAAAAAAAATTACGTGCCTGCAGTTTAGTTTCATTTTTAAACTGGTTGCATGTTTCTGTGAAGTAAAGAGACACACAGAACAAAAACAAACAAATCCAGGGCAGTGTTTTGTTTTTAAAATGAATCTGATTGGTTCTGAGGAGTTTTAGACACACAGTAATGACAGCTTGGACCACAGTGAAAAGCTGCCATGAGATTTTTCATAAGGAGCCAGACAAGCAGGAAGTGTGGAGATCAGAGCAGAATTACAGCAACTTCAAAGCAAAAACGAACAATGAGGACATGAAACCAGGACGGCAGTAAGGTAAAGGAAGCTATTAGCCTTTAACTATGTGCCTGACCAGTGTTTATATGTACTGTGGTAGGTGCTTTTACTAGGCGAAGACATGGATCCTAGTACCTGCTTTGCATAGACACAGCATCCATGTCTTCCCTCTTGTCAAAATAGCGATCTGCCTTGTTTACATAGGCAGACTGTCATTCTGCCTCTCTGCAGGGTTATCGGCGGGTGTACGGCAGACATCAAGGCTGCCGTACCCCCCGCTGGATTCCTGCTGTGTGTGATCACAGCAGGAGTCAGCCACCAACAGCACACATTCACGCCCCATACCTGGAAGAGCCAGATCACGTATAAACCATACTACCAAAAGTTTTGAGACACCTGCCTTTACAAGCATTGGAACTTTAATGGCATCCCAGTCTTAGTCCGTAGCTGCAAAGGGTGGGCCAACTCAATATTGAACCCTACGGAATTAGACTGAGATGCCATTAAAGTTCATGTGTGTGTAAAGGCAAGAGTCCCAATACTTTTGGTAATAGGTATATATAAGATCCGGCTAAATAGGGCAAAAAACAAACAATCAGAAGTTTAGATTTTTAGTGAGTTCAGTGATGTTTCAAACCTGGATATAAAAAGCTAAAATGCCATTAAAAATTTCGAACATGCTCTATTTTTTCACAACGTTTTTAAGGTTGTAAAAAATGGTCGTGTGTGGGCTTTAACGACGTGAAAAATCCCTGCATGCTCAGAAGCAAGTTATGAGATGGGAGCGCTCGTTCTGGTAAAACTACCATTCGCACCCTACTAACATAGATGTATGAAATAAGTGGCATAAATTGAACTTACACTTTTGGTATTCATTTTCAGAATTCACTGACAAAAAAATATGTTGTGGGTTCATCATAAAACTAGACATAAAATAGGCAATATACAACTCAAAATGTCAGAGCAAAATAAATACTACAAGAACAATAGCGGTACAATAGTCCTTTTCCTACAAGGATGTTATATCACAATTAGCGCATTTTTTTGAGCAAGGTTGGTTTCGTAGGTATAGCCAAGGACCAGTAGGGCTGATTTTTTTTGTTAACCACTTAAGGACCCTGCACTGTATATATACGTCCTCTTTTTAAAGATGGATATCTCGGTAACGGCAGCAGCTGCTGCCACAACCGAGATATCCATCTCTTCAGTGCAGGGTCCTGTGTACAATAACGGCGGTCTCCGCGGCGGATTCGCCGCGAGATCGCCGTTATCGGTGACCGGAGAGGTGCCCCCCCCCCTCCCGCCGTTTTCCCGTGCTCTCCGCCGCTTACCGTTGCCGTCGGTAGCGGCGGAGGCGATCGGGTCTGTGCGGCTCCTCTGCTGGGATACGAGTGAGGGAAAAATCGCCCCCACCCGTTCCCCATAGCAGTGCTGGGCGGAAGTGACGTCAAAACGTCATTTCCGCCCACTGTCTTAAAGAGACATTTTCTTTTTAAGGCTATTTAAAAAATGTCATTTTCCTTTTTTTTTTTTTTTTTTTCTTTTTAAGCCTAAATATGAGATCTGAGGTCTTTTTGACCCCAGATCTCATATTTAAGAGGACCTGTCATGCTTTTTTCTATTACAAGGGATGTTTACATTTCTTGTAATAGGAATAAAAGTGATCAATTATTATATATTTTTTTTTTTCAGTGTAAAAAATGTTAAATTAAATACAAATAAATAGGAAAACAAAAAAAAATTTTTTTAAAGCGCCCCGTCCCGACGAGCTCGCGCGCAGAAGCGAACGCATACGCGAGTAGCGCCCGCATATGAAAACGGTGTTCAAACCACACAAGTGAGGTATCGCCGCGATCGTTAGAGCGAGAGCAATAATTCTAGCCCTAGACCTCCTCTGTATCTAAAAAAATGCAACCTATAGAATTTTTTAAACGTTGCCTATGGAGATTTTTAAGGGTAAAAGTTTGACGCCATGCTACGAGCGGGCGCAATTTCTAAACGTGACATGTTGGGTGTCATTTTACTCGGCGTAACATTATCTTTCACAATATATAAAAAAATTGGACCAAATTTATTGTTGTCTTATTTTTTAATTCAAAAAAGTGTATTTTTTCCAAAAAAAGTGCGCTTGTAAGACCGCTGCGCAAATACGGTGTGACAAAAAGTATTGCAATGACCACTATTTTATTCTCTAGGGTGTTAGAAAAAAAAAAATATATAATGTTTGGGGGTTTTACGTGATTTTCTAGCAGAAAAAACTGTTTCAGTCTTGCAAACACCAAAACTGAAAAACACCCAAGGTCCTTAAGTGGTTAAAGTGGTACAGGTAAAATAATACAGCATACCTAAGGAACAGTACATGCAGGACCGCTGATAAGGCAGCACAGCCAGTTAGCCCTCCTGTAGAAGGCCTGGGCCCTATCAGTTCAAAAAGGGGGTCCAGGCACCTGCCAAGCAGGAGGGCCAGCTGTACTGCCTTATAGCTGACAGCGATCTTCTTGTGGCTCCCCCAGAAGCGCTGCTAGCTTCTCCTCGTCTCCCTCCCTACTGCTTCAGGCAGGGGGATCGGTTCTTCTATCTGCACTCTCACCCCCCTTTCTTTACTCTGATCACCCCCACCCCCTTGCTGTTTGGGCCCCGCTGTGTGCCCTTTTCCTCACCGCCGGCTTGCCTTTCTATCCCTCCCTCTGGTCAGCAGATGTTGAGGGCACACATTTTCGGATGTAGAGAGAGAGAGAGAGTGGATGGAAAATATGTTGTATTTAATAGCCCCCACCTTTCCTGAAGTAATACAGTGAGCAATCTGTACCCATTGTAAACTGTATTTTCTATGCTTCAGTTGTGAATTGACAGGATGCCTCTGAGCGCTTCCTATTCATTCATCTGTGCAGCTAAGGCTGTAGAGAAGGGGATGGAAGAATCTAGATCCTCATTCCCTTTCTCTGCCTCAAAAGTGAGACCAGAGGTGTATTTAGGTTTTGTGCTGCCCTAGGCCTGAAGGCCTGACTAAACTCGTGCACCCCCTAATTTAAATATGGCCCACCACTTCCTGTTACGGCCACACCCTGTGTTTGTTGTTTAAGACCCGCCCTGAAATTTTTGAGTGAGGACACTAGTTCTGAGGGCCTGGGGGGGGGGGGGGGGCAATGAATTCCCTTAATTTACTTAGATTTCCTCTTACTTCCTGGTTGCCCATAGAGCAAGAAGTGAAGGGAAATCTTCGGAAGTGCCCCCCCCACAGTTGCGGAATGCCGCCCGCCCGCATACCAGAAGCAGCGCGGCCGCTTTTTGGGGGAGCTAGACTAATTTTCCTAACAGTGTAGCGCAAGACGGCGGGGACTCTTTTCGTGCTGCCCCCCTGCAAAGTGCTGCCCTAGGCCTGGGCCTTGTTGGCCTAGGCCAGGATACAGCTCTGAGTGAGACATCAGGGGTCTGTTAAGACCCCTGATATTTCACCAAAGTCCCCCACACTAACAGAGCAGTTAAAAAAAATTGCTTCCTAACCAACTTCTTTAAAGGGGTTGTAAAGGTAAAAGTTTTTTTACCTTAATGCATCCTATGCATTAAGGTAAAAAAACATCTCACAGCACCCCCCCCCCCCCCCCCGAGTCCCCGTTTTACTTACCTTACCGTTCGAAACTCCCGGGCGTGTCCACGTCATCCTCTTCGGCTCCCAGCCTGGCCGTTGATTGGGGCTAGGCTGGGCGGATTGATAGCAGCGCAGCCATTGGCTGGCGCTGCTGTCAATCACAGCGGATGACGCGGTGCGCCGGGGGCGGGGCCAAGTGATACAGTCGGCGGCTATGGCCGCCGCTGTATCACGGGAGCACGCTCGCAAAAGCTTTCCACCGTGCGAGCGCCCTCGCATGAAGATGGAAAGCTTTTGCGAGGAGGAGCCCAGACAGCCGCCGAGGGACCCCAGAAGACAGCTTTCCGGGCCACTCTGTGCAAAACGAACTGCACAGTGGAGGTAAGTATCACATGTTTGTTGTTTAAAAAAAAAAAAAAACCTGACTTTAGCGTCCCTTTAACCCCTTTGCATGAGGTTTCAGGGTGCCTGCAGAGCAGAATGTTTTTTTTTTCGAGGGGGGGATCATTTTTGCCATGCCTGCAAAGCATAGCATCATGGCTGTGGCATGTATACACCAATATCCATTGCTAAAGCGGGTAGCAGTTGGGTGGTAAAAGCGCAGCTCAACTGTGGAGTTTTACCGTTCCCCAACCTCAAGTTTTTTATAATCCCTAAGGACTCACACAGGTACTTTGGCCATGAGTGGATTGCTCATACTGTGGAGCTGCCTGTTACTCTAAGGGGACACAGCAGCTGTATGAACAAATCTGACAAGTGTGCAAGTGTGGATAAGTGGCCCCAAAGCCCTACACCCACACGCCTGTCAAATTAGGACGTGCGGCTGTGTTTGTATAGCTGCTGAATCCCCATAGCCTAACATAGGCTGCCTGCACACAACTCCAGGTGGTTACATAAAAAAACACTGATTCACACTGTACATGCCACAGCACCCATGTGAATGAGCCCCAAGACCTCATTCACACACACAACTTTATTAAGTGTATACACCGCTCCTACACCGCACCGCTCCATTGAAATTAATGGGCAATGCCTGCAAACCTCGTGTCAGGAATAGGAGCGGCCCTTCCTCCGAGCACTGCCAGGCTGGACTGGCTGCCCTATGCTCACACACCAGTGCTGGATGGACACACACCTATGCTCAGAACACTAGTTTTGGATGGACATAAACAAGGAGAGAAAAGGAGGGAGAGGAGAACTCTGGCACTTCGGCGCCCCCCACCACTGCGGGCGCCTGGGTGCAAAGCACCCTGTGCACCCTGCCTAGGATTGGCCCTGCTAATGGCTCAGGTGGGTGCTGCATTCATATGAGAGCCAGAGATAGAGCTCAGAGCCCCACCCTCCTGAAGGGGTCAGTGTCTGTAAGAGACAATGATGGGGGTACATGTGTGCACCATGGTGTCCAGGTCGGGACAGAAAAAGGCCCAACCTGAGAGATGAGTAACAGAGCAGCTAGGAAGCTGTAAGGAATATGCAGAGCTGAGGTGCAGCGCCTGTGCATAAACGATGGATAGTGTTACATAGTTCAAAGGACCACAAAGGTACTAATATTCAGGAGAGACCCTAAAAAGGTTCTTGGAGCAGGAAACTGCCACAAGAGAGCCAGGAGGCTGAATGTTATGGTTTTGCAGTGATGATGCGAACCCCCTGGATGGGAAGACATACAGTGGGGATCGAAAGTTAGGGCACCCCAGGTAAAAATGTGTATTAATGTGCATAACGAAGCCAAGGAAAGATGGAAAAATCTCCAAAAGGCATCAAATTACAGATTAGACATTCTTATAATGTGTCATAAAAAGTTAGATTTTATTTCCATCATTTACACTTTCTGCAAAAGTTTGGGCACCCTGCAGAATTTATACCATGCACTGCCCCCTTTGCAAAGGTGAGACCTGCCAGTGTCATGGATTGTTCTCGATCATTGTCTGGGAAGACCAGGTGATGTCAATCTCAAAGGTTATTGTAACGGTCACCACCGCTTACGACCTTCCATCCAACCACGACAAGCTTATCTGACACACTGCGACAATCTTGCATACACGATCCATATCCATTCCCATAAACAAGACGAGACTCAAGCTCTGCACTTGCTTTCAAAGATATGACAATTTATTGGTATTTTCTCAGCTTCTTATACAGTCTCAAGCATAATGCAGTTAATCACAGGACAATGCAATCTCCACCCCCCTATTCACTCACTGAGGATAATTCTTTAATTGGTAGCTAGACATGACGGCACCGTATCATCAATAGGGTTCAATTAACCTTGAATAATAACACAGACATCTAGTTGAATAAGTTATCTAGACAGCTTTATCACACAATGGCAGAGTCTTGTGAGAGTGGGTGCAATCAACACCTTCAACGGAATGTCTTTACAGTGAATAGCCAACACCTTAAGATATTTCAATAGCCTATTATACAAAGGGATGTGTCACTGTCTTGGTAACCTGGTCTCAAGTCCACATGAACCACTTTTGTGATATCTCAGTCCTGAAATATGAAGTATTAATAATGTCCCATCTATTAGTAAAGGAATTATAATTCACTATTAGCCACCCTACACCCAAAAGGGCACAGGGTGGATTTCGACCCAAGAGTTATTGTTGCTGCTGGCACAAGAGTATCTCTCATCCTTCCAACGTCTCTGGGTGTCACGGGCCATTCTGTTACAGTTATAAATGCCCAGACTCATCTGACCTTGCCCCAACAATCAGCACCATGGGTTCTTCTAAGCAGTTGTCTAGAAAACTGAAACTGAAAATAGTTGACGCTCACAAAGCTGGAGAAGGCTATAAGAATATAGCAAAGCATTTTCCGATGTCAATATTCTCTGTTCAGAATGTATTTAGGAAATGGCAGTCATCAGGAACAGTGGAAGGTAAAGCAAGATATGGACGACCAAGAAAAAATACAGACAGAACAGCTCGCAGGATTGTGAGAAAAGCGATTCAAAACACACGTTTGACTCCACGATCCCTCCAGAAAGATCTGGCAGACACTGGAGTTGTGGTACACTATTCCACTATAAAGAGATACTTGTACAAATATGGTCTTTATGGAAGAGTCATCAGAAGAAAACCTCTTATACGTCCTCACCACAAAAATCAGCGTTTTAACTTTGCAAATGAACATATAGACAAGCCTGATGCATTTTGGAAACAAGTTCTGTGGACCGATGAGGTTAAGATAGAACTTTTTGGCCGGAATGAGCAAAGGTACGTTTGGAGAAGAAAGGGCACAGAATTTAATGAAAAGATCCTCTGTCCAACTGTTAAGCATGGGGGTGGATCAATCATGCTTTGGGGTTGTATTGCAGCCAGTGGCACAGGAAACATTTCACGAGTAGAAGGAAAAATTGATTCAAAAAAATTTCAGCAAATTTTGGATGGTAACTTGATGCCATCTGTGAAGAAGCTGAAGTTAAAGAGAGGTTGGCTTCTACAAATGGATATTGATCTAAACACACCTCAAAATACATGGGGGACTACATCAAGAGGCGTAAACTGAAGGTTTTGCCATGGCCTTCACAATCTCCTGACCTCAACATAATTGAAAATCTATGGATAGATCTTGAAAGAGCAGTGAGTGACAGACAGCCCAGAGATCTCAAAGAACTGGAAGACTTTTGTAAGGAAGATTGGGCAAAGATACCTCAAACAAGAATTGAAAGACCCTTGGCTGGCTAAAAAAAACGTTTACAAGCTGCGATACTTGCCAAAGGGGGCAGTACAAGATATTAACTCTGCAGGGTGCCCAAACTTTTGCAGATGCCATTTTTTTGTTTTCTGTAATTTTGAAAGTATAAATGATAGAAATAAAATCTAACTTTTTTTTGACATATCATAAGAATGTCTAATCTGTAATTTGATGCCTTTTGGAGATTTTCCCATCTTTTCTTGGCTTCGTTATGCACATTAATACAACATTTTACCTGGGGTGCCCAAACTTTCGATCCCCATTGTACCTGTGGGAAGTTTGTTTAAATAAAAGTGGGCAGGAAAGCCCTGAAAACTATCTGGCGTGGAGTAAACTCACTGTTGCGGCAAGAAACCCCAACGTGTCACAAGGCTTATGTTTTTGCTTACGCCCATTCATTTTTTTTTTTACTATTATGTGATAATTCCATCAACCATATTTAAAAAAGACAAAAATCCAAGTGTAAAGTGCAGAAACATCAGCGACCAATCATGTTTTGTCCTTTTTTGTACATAATGGCCACAGTTTTCCAGCACATTTAAACTGTTTTTACCGCACTGCAAGGAAAATTTTAAAACCAGCATATACCTGTAATATGAACTGGACATACATACCTTTCCTGCTGTCTGTGCTGCTGATAACCTCTCCAATACTAAAATCTTCTGCCAAAATCCACACTGAAACCAATACTTTTGGAAGTGTTGAACTCCTTGGTCCGCCTCAGCTCTTAGGAGTTCATGCCATTGACCTCCAACCTTTACAGCAGGGGTCTCAAACTGGCGCCCCTCCAGCTGTTGCTAAAGTACAAGTCCCATGAGGCATTGCAAGGCTGACCGTTACAAACATGACTCCCACAGTCAGAGGGATGATGGGACATGTAGTTTCGTAACAGCTGGAGGGCCGCTAGTTTGGGACCCCCTGCTTTACAGGATACAATAGTGAATTGGAGGTCAAAGGTAGTAACCAGTTGGAACTTTAGGGAACCATAGTAAATAACCCTACTTAACCACTTAAGACCCGGACCAATACGCTGGTAAATGACCCAAGGTGTTTTTGCGATTCGGCACTGCGTCGCTTTAACAGACAATTGCGCGGTCGTGCGACGTGGCTCCCAAACAAAATTTGCGTCCTTTTCTTCCCACAAATAGAGCTTTCTTTTGGTGGTATTTGATCACCTCTGCGATTTTTATTTTTTGCGCTATATACAAAAATAGAGCGACATTTTTGAAAAAAAAACACTATTTTTTACTTTTTGTTAAAAAAAAATCAAATAAACTAAATTTTAGTCAAACATTTAGGCCAAAATTTATTTAGCCACATGTCTTTAGTAAAAAAAAAAAATCGCAATAAAAAAAAATAGCTACCTAGCGGGAACAGCGACACTAATACAGCGATCAGAAAAATGATCGCTTAGTGACGCTGGCAATAGGGAGTGAAAGGGTTAACTAGGGCGGTGATCAGGGGGTTAAAACTTTATTAGGGGGGGTGGGGGGGCTATCCTGAACCTAACACTAACTGTTTTTTACAGTGCCTGTCACACTGGTGGGGGGGGGCGATCACAAGGGGTTAATATGCCTATGTGAGTGTGTGTCAGTGTTGTGTTGGTGCACACTTACTTGTGATGTCTTCTCTCATCAGCAGCGCTGGGAAACAGCGCTGCGATGAGAGAATACATCATTTCCTCCTTCCTGTGTAAACACAGGAGGAGGAAGTGACAGGCTGGGAGCGCGCTCCCATTGGCTGGGAGCGATCGCGGGGGGGGCGGATATCACGGACATCCGCCCGCAGATCCCGGATCGCTCCCAGAGGTAGGGAGACCCCCGCACGCCGCGGAGGGGGTCCCGATGGGACCCCCGAACCGCACTCAGGCGGGGATGTAAATTTACGCCCTTGTGCCTGTACGAGCCATGTTGTGGCCGTATATGTGCGTGCGGGGGTCCTTAAGTGGTTAAAGTATCTGTTTCCGACTTCAGAAGAAAAACATTAAAGAGATTGGCAGCACCAGCAACACAAACATTTTGCATGTTCTATCTTCTTTTATAGGAAAGCCTGGGTCTTCCAGAAGTGTTGGTTTTTTGATCTCCTACTGCCCTCAGCAGTTTGTCCTGCTGATTTCTGTGTTGTTGCAGGTGTTTCGTCAGATTCAGTGACCCGTCAAAATTGGTAACGGAAGTGTAATACCTGCCGCTACACCCTGCACACACTATCAGTTTTCCTGACGGTTTTCTCATCAGGTTTACCAAAACCATGTAGTACAAGGGCCTGCCTGATTGCATACAAATTGAAACTCATAAGGTTTGACCTCATATTAGATGGTTTTGGTAAACCTGAAGAGAAAACCGTCAGGAAAACTGATAGTGTGTATGGGGCTTGAGAAGGGGGAAAGCGGACATCTTGTTACACCCACCGGATTTTTGCATTTTACACTTATATTTAATAGAAAAGTCCGGTGGGTGTAACAACATGTCCGCTTTCTCTGTTTATCTTTACTATGGAGGAGTGCGGTGTGTAGTGTGACAGGAAGTCAGGTAAATTTGTGGGTGTTGTCACAGACGGGAGATACATTTCTGCCTTGTTTAGACAATACACCAATTACTACCAGGTGTCAGCTACAGAGGTAGCCAGAAAGGTTTAGGGCGTTGGAAAACTTCAGCTGTTCAGAATGAGGCAATTAAGGCCTCTATAAGTTATCTAAAGAATGACAACTGATTGCTGCATCCTGAGGATTTTTGAGTTAAGGAGAGCAGTGAGAAAGACTTCTGAAGAGGTGAGGTTGTTGTTGATTTTTCTGTGTGATAAAAATCAAAAAGAATATTGTAAGACTATTGTAAGACCAGCAGTGTCTGCCCAGCAGTAGGCTGTGCCAGACTCCATAGATAGGTTCCTGTGCGGTGAAGGTAGACACCCCAAGTGGCCAGGGTTTATTTTATGTTTTGTTTTGTTTATGCTGTTTGGATGCTTGCACTTGTTTCCAGCAATATGGAAGAATAAACCAAACTCTTTGGCCCAGATTCACAGAGCTACTAACTGGTGTTAGACAGGAGTAATTTCAAATTTTGCGCGCCGTATCACTAGTTTGAATCCTCAAACCATGATACGGCGGCTTCGGGCTACGATCCGAGAGGCTTACGTCTTCGTAAGCCTTTGGATCTATGCTGCAATATTTTTGCGGCCGCTGGGAGGAGTCCGCGTCGTTTTCAGCGTTGGGATATGCAAATGAGTTTTTACGGCGATCCACGAAGATACGAGCGGTCTTCGCAATCGCTTTCGTCTATTTTTTCCTACGTACTGTTAGACCAGCTTTTTGCTGGTCTAACGGTGCGTAGCCCATGTTAAGTATGGCCGTCGTTCCCGCGTCGAATTTAAATTTTATTTTTTATTTTTTACGTAACTCGTTCGGGAATAGGAATGTCCGTAAACGACGCTACTCAAAAAAAAATGACGTAACGACGTGATTTCGCGCAATGCACGGCGGGAAATTTCTGAACGGAGCATGCGCAGTTCGATCGCTGCGGGAACGCGCCTATTTTAAATGCTTCACGCCCCCCCATTTGCATAGATGACTTGCGCCGGGAGAAATACACTACGCCGCCGTAGTTTACTGGACAAAATCTACCGGGATTCCATGTAGAGCCAGGTAAAATACGGCGGCGTAGTGTATTTCAGATACTCTACGCGAATCTAATTGTATGTGAATCTGGCACCTTGTTTTCAACCGTCTTCGGCTGCCTCTCTGTATAGTTCAGTGTGTAGTGAACCCATCCAGGGGGTCACACACCCCCGCTACCGAGCTAACCACTTACAGTAGCAATATGGTGGCAACGGAACATCAGTTCCGTTACCAATTCTAACAGGTCACCATATCTGACGAAACACAGGCACAGTAGTGATGTAGAGCCCAGTGGACTGAAGCACAGAACATAGCTGAGGACCAGGCTTCCGACACCTACAGAAATCTCAAGTTCTTCATTTTTGGGGTAGCCAAAAAATTTTTTTTGGCCCAGAGTTGCTTTAAAGCCCAACCCAATGCTCGAGTTCCCCCATTTGTAACACCCCACAAGCCATTCACCCTCCTCTCCCCCACCAACCATTTAGCACTCCCATACCAAGAAAAATAAACACATTTTCAGGTGTCTTCTTTTTTCCAAGTGTCTGTAGCCAGATTTGATGACATAACAGGTCCTTAAAGCAGAGCTCCACCCTAAAGTGGAACTTCTGCTCATCAGGTTCCTCCCCCCCTCCGGTGCCACAATTGGCACCTTTCGGGAGGAGGGGGGTATCCTTTCCCACTTCCGGAAGTCCGACCGCAGCCGTGAACACTGTCGGGTTCCCTTACCCGCAATGGCGGCAGCAGTGTAGCCTTTCGGCTTCACGCCGGGAACCCTACTGCCGACATCGAGGAACAGCAGGACAGGTAAGGCCCTGTACACACGATCAGTCCAAACCGATGAAAACGGACTGAAGTTCATTTTCATCGGTTCACAGACTGATGGTCTGATGGTCTGATGTGCGTACACACCATCAGTTCAAAAAACGTTCGTGTCAGAACGCGGTGACGTAAAACACAACGACGTGCTGAAAAAAACGATATTCAATGCTTCCTAGCATGCGTTGACTTGATTCTAAGCATGCGCGGGTTTTTGAACCAATGCTTTTGTGTACTACAATCGGTTTGGACCAATGGTCAGGCGTCCATCAGTCCGATTTTAAAGCAAGTTTTAAAACTTTGGACTGAAGGACAAAAGACTGATGGGCCATACACACGGTCGGTTTGGACCGATTGAACTGAACTTCAGTCCGTTTTCATCGGTTTGAACCGATCGTGTGTACGCGGCCTTAGTGTCCATTTATTAAAAGCCAGCAGCTGCAGTATGTGTAGCTGCTGGCTTTTAATATTTTTTTTCCCGGGCCTCCTCTTTAACCACTTGACTACTGGGCACTTAAACCCACTTAATAACCAGACCAATTTTCAGCTTTCGGTGCTCTCACATTTTGAATGACAATAACTCAGTCATACAACACTATAACCAAATGAAATTTTTGTCCTTTTTTTCCCCACAAATAGAGCTTTCTTTTGGTGGTATTTTATCACCTCTGCGGTTTTTATTTTTTTCACTATAAATGAAAAAAGAACGAAAATTTTGTAAAAAAATGTATTTTTTCCTTCATTTCTATTATAACATTTTGCAAAAAAGTAATTTTTCCTCATAAACTTGGCCTAAAATGTATACTGCTACATATCTTTGGTAACAAAACAAAAAAAATTTAGATATTTAGTCTGGGTGAAAGTTATAGGGTCTAAAAGCTATGGTACCAATTACTGAAAATTGATCAATTTGATCACATCTGATGTACTGACATCCTCTCTCATTTCTTGAGACCCTAACATGCCAGAAAAGTACAAATACCCCCCAAATGACCCCTTTTTGGAAAGAAGACATTCCAAGGTATTTAGAAAGAGGCATTGTGAGTTTTTTGAAGTTGTAATTTTTCCCACAATTCTTTGCAAAATCAAGATTTTTTTCATTTTTATTTTCTTTCCACAAAATTTTCATATTAGCGGGTTATTTCTCACACACAGCATATGCATACCACAAATTACACCCCAAAACACATTCTGCTATTCCTCCCGAGTATGGCGATACCCCATGTGTGGGACTTTTTGACACAGCGTGGCCACATGGAATGGCGCCAAACTTTGCGACTTAAAAATCCCCATAGGTGACGCTTTAAATATTTTTACTGGTTACATCATTTTAGTTGGAGAAGAGGTCTAGGGCCAAAATGATTGCTCTCGCTCTAACGTTCGCAGCGATACCTCACATGTGTGGTTTGAACACCGTTTTCATATGTGGGCGGGACTTGCGTATGCGTTCGCTTCTGCATGCGAGCTCACGGGGACAGGGGCGCTGTATGCCCAGAGTATTGCGGAGTATGCCCAGAGTATTGCAGAGTATGCCCAGAGTATTGCGGAGTATGCCCAGAGTATTGTGGAGTATGCCCAGAGTATGCCCAGAGTATTGCGGAGTATGCCCAGAGTATTGTGGAGTATGCCCAGAGTATGCCCAGAGTATTGCAGAGTATGCCCAGAGTATTGCGGAGTATGCCCAGAGTATTGCAGAGTATGCCCAGAGTATTGCGGAGTATGCCCAGAGTATTGCGGAGTATGCCCAGAGTATTGCAGAGTATGCCCAGAGTATTGCGGAGTATGCCCAGAGTATTGCGGAGTATGCCCAGAGTATTGCGGAGTATGCCCAGAGTATTGCGGAGTGCGGAGTATGCCCAGAGTATGCCCAGAGTATTGCGGAGTGCAGAGTATGCCCAGAGTATTGCGGAGTATGCCCAGAGTATGCCCAGAGTATGCCCCCCAGAGTATGCCCCCCAGAGTATGCCCAGTATTGCCCCCCAGAGTATGCCCAGAGTATGCCCAGTATTGCCCCCCCAGAGTATGCCCAGTATTGCCCCCCAGAGTATGCCCAGAGTATGCCCAGTATTGCCCCCCAGAGTATGCCCAGAGTATGCCCAGAGTATTGCAGAGTGTTGCCCCCCCAGAGTGTTGCCCCCCCAGAGTGTTGCCCCCCCAGAGTGTTGCCCCCCCCAGAGTGTTGCCCAGCATTGCAGAGTATGTGCAGCAGGGATGGCTGAGCAGGGAGGGATGGATGGATGGATCTGTGACTACATTTGTCACAGATCCAGCCCGCAGCACTGGCGCTGCCATCCGCTCCCTCCCCTCTCCTCTCACACTGTACCGATCGGTACAGAGAGAGGAGGGAGGAACCGGCGTCATCAAATGACGCCGGTCTGTTTACATCTGATCGCGCCGTCATTGGACGGCGCGATCACGTGGTAAACCGCCGCTATCAGCGGACATTCCCGTGTGCGCGCCCCAGGGGGCGCACGGGAGCGCGACTCTGGAATCACGTTATATAACGTGATCCCAGAGTTAAGCAACCACCTTGCCGCCGTTATTTTTTTCGGCAGGTGGTTGCTAAGTGGTTAAAGAGGGAAAACTAATAAAATAATATATTAACTGACATAATTAAAATAGCACGCCGCTATCACAAATAATTCACACCATTCAGCTACAATTTATAGAATGCAAAACTGTAAAATGTATTGTGTTTATTTGTTTACAATACATTTTACAGATTTGCATTCTTGCAGCATTGACTTCTTTTTCTGCAGTCTGCATTCAATTACATGACATCTAATGAAATTACATGATCATTATTTGGCATTAAAAGAAAAACGAAGTTTTTCCAACTTCATCATTAAAACGACGTTGTCCACACACCATCGTTTAAAAAAAATGCTCTAGCAAAGCGCAGTGACGTACAACACGTACGACGGCACTATAAAGGGGAAGTTCCATTCGGATGGCGCCACCCTTTGGGCTGCTTTAGCTGATTTCCTGTTAGTAAAAGACGATTTGCGCCTTTCTGTCTGTTACAGCGTGATGAATGTGCTTACTCCACTACGAATGGTAGTTTTACCAGAACGAGCGCTCCCATCTCATAACTTGCTTCTGAGCATGCGTGGGTTTTTAACATCGTTTTAGCCCACACACGACCATTTTTTTAAACCCGAAAAACTACATTATTTAAAACGTCGTTAAAAAATGCAGCATGTTCGAAAAAATAATGTTTTGTTTTTCAGAACCCGAAAAATGATGTGAAGCCCACGCACCATCATTTTAAATGACATTTTTCATGCCGAAAAATGATCGTGTGTACGCAGCATGAGAGTCAAAATTTAAGTGGTGATGGAAGACTTCTCTCTGCCAGAAGGTGTGATCATAGATCTGAACAGAGAGAAAATATCCATATAGGGCCAGATTCAGGTAGATTGGAGCATCTTTGCTCTGGAGTAACGTTTCTCATTTACGTTACGCTGGCGAAATTTTAGGAGCAAGTGCTGTTATTCATGAAGCACTTGCTCCTAAAGTTGCGGCAGCGTATCGCAAATGAGCCGGCGGAATTCAAATTGGGCGGGTACGGGGCGTGTATTATTTAAAATAAGCGCGATCCCGCGGCGAACATACTGCGCATGCGTCGACTGTCAATGCATCCCAGTGCGCATGCTCCAAATTCTGTCAGTGAACGTCAATGACGTCAAATCCCCATTCATGGACGTTTTACGCAAGCGACGCGATTTTTTTTTTTCCCGACGCGATAACGACGGCTATACTTAACATAGGATACTCCACTAGGGAGCTGCTTTATCTTTACGCCGCGTATCGCTTACGGAAACGTCGGAAAGTCACTGCGTCGCGCCCGAATACGATCGTGAATTGCCGATTCCCGCTGATTAACATATTTTTTCAGCGTAAATCAGCGGGAACGCCCCCGGCGCCATTTTTAAATTAAAGTTGCGATGCGATGGCGAAATTCAATTACGCCGATTGCATCGGAACTCCAACCCGGCGTTTCTTGTTTTCTGGTTACAGAAAACAGAAACGCCGGCTTAAAGTGACAGTTAGGCTGGAGTATCACTGATACTCCAGCCTAACTCTACCTGAATCTGGCCCATAAAGTCTAGCAGCTGTCACAGACTGTGAATCCTTTGCAGCTTGAGGTCTGAATAGGGTAGTATCTCCACTTAGGCCCACCGGTCCAACCTACATTATTTCTACTTGCCTAGGGGGTAGTGTTGCCAACCTCCTGCAGCATTTTTTACTGACAAAACATGGAAAATTTACTGGCGGAGCATTTTTTTCACTGGCAACCTGAGAAATTACAGAACTATTGAAAACTAACACAGTGAATATTTTAACAGTATAAACATGATATGAAAACACTGACAATACCTATAACAAAGTAATTTGCTTGATTTACACTTAAAAAGTCAACACAGCATGAAATGATCAGCCCCTGATATTTACTGGCAGTTGTAAAAAAAATCACAGATTTTTACAACATGACAGTAAATTTACTGGCGGTTGGCAACCCTGCTAGGGGGGCAAATCCCTTAATTTCCGCCCAGCCCCATTCTCCTCTGTATGTAAGAATCGGTACTGTATCAGTATGTAAGTGCTTTCTAGAGAAAACCCCATTGAAATGAATGTTAGATAGTTTAACATATAGAAAGAGTCTCTGTCACTGGGGGAACAAGGGTGCCATTGCTGTATCTATAAGTGCAGATATCCAAAGGTTCCTGCACATACCTGCTGTAGTCTTCAAAACATTTGTCATGCTGATTATAAAGCCATTGGGATAGGCAAAGTTTCTGCATTTTTTAATAGTTCTACAGACTGTGTCGTGTTTTTCTACCTCCAACATATTCCTACAGACCAGTGAGGTTGCCCACATAGTATTGAACAAATAGTAATGTGCTAGTAGGCAAGGCCGGGACAAGGGGTGAGCAGAAGGGACACTGTGGTATCATGTAAAGTGGGAGGGATACCACAATGAGATGGGGGAGGGGATTTGTGTTGGAAGGGGGAATTTGGGGGAGGCAGGTGGTAAGTATTGTCCTAGGAGGGGGAATTTGGGGGGGGGGTGCTAAGAGTGTAGCTTTAGGGGGATTTTTGTTGGGAGATGGGATGGGGGAGGAGATTTGAGCTAGGAGGGGGAATTGGGGTGAATTTGTTGCCTTGAGTTGGAATTTGAGCTGGGGGGATTTGGGGGATAGGGGCAAGATTTGTACTGCTAGGAGGATTTTAGCATGAGAGCAGATTTGTCCTGGGAAGAGGGAGAATTTATGCTTAGGGGGTAAGCATGCAGATTGGTGCTCAGTTTTTTTGTAGGGGCACTTTTCCTGATACACACAGTTTGGCATGTCCGCACTGGGCTCTAGGTGAACTTGTCCTGGCAATGCCATTAGGAACCTTCTCAGAAGTATCTTTAGGTGTCGGCACAAAGGTTGTGATTGCTGGCATCCTACTGAAAATCCTATCTGTACATTTAACATAAATACTTGTGAGGCAAAGACCCAAGACAATGATGCAGTAAATTAAAGGAGTTGTAAAGGAATTTTTTTTTGCCAAAAATTAATGTCTGCAAGGTAGACAGACAGAATAGTGTAATGATTCTGTTAAAAAACAAGTAAATACCTATTAAATTCCTTCATCTATATCACCTCCGGCGTTCTAGTTTCTGTTCTCTCATTCACTTCCTGGTTTGAGGCGCTCCTTCATGTAAGAACTACATTTCCCAGTATGCATTGCGGCACACCCAGTAATTCACACCTCCTTGAAGTCTCTAACACGTAGAGAGCATCCTGCCGCACCAATGTAGTTCCCAGGAGGGGGCGAGCACGTCACTGACCACCGCAGTAAAGCCTCCCTTCACGGTGGTGAGTAACAATCAGACAAGCAGGAAGTGAACAGAACAGAGAAGAAATAGAGCAACTTCTGAGAAAAAATGAACAATGAGGAAGTGAAAAGAGGAATGTCTGCAAGTAAAGGATGCTTAATATGAATACAAATGTTTTCCTTTACAACCCCCTTTAGGCCGCGTACACACGACCAAATACATCTGTTCAAATCGGTCTGGCAGATCGATTTGAACAGATTTGTCTGCTGGGCTGTTTTTTTTTTTTTTTTTCTGTACACACGATCAAACCAAAATCTCCGCCGGCAGACAGCACGGTGACGTGGCGGTGACGTTGACGCCGCCACGTCACCGCACCAGGAAGTAAAACACTTCCGCGCATGCGTCGAATCAATTTGACGCATGTGCGGGCAGATATGTCTGCTGGTTAGCGTACTAACTAGCAGACATGTCGGACGGATGGATTCCCAGCAGACAGATTTAAAGCATGCTTTAAAATCTGTCTGCTGGCAAAATCTGTCTGTCCGCCCGTACACACGATCGATTCTGTCTGCTGAAACGGTCTGTCAGACCATTTTCAGCAGATAGATTTGATTGTGTGTACGCGGCCTTAAAGTCAGAAGAAAATCAGAATTCTTTATGTGTTTCGAGTCAGTGATTCAGCAAGTTCTGAAGCCAAATAATCAGCAGGACAGTCCAACAGTTATTATTTTGACAGGAAGAGGCACAGACTGGAAGTATACATATTTCAAAGCAGGAACCACCTGTGTTTACCTTTGTTGGCCACAGAAGCCTCATCTGTACACCTCTATGATCTCGGTTTGGTACTATGGGCTCAACGTCCAAAACTTCTGGGTTAAAGGGGAACTTCTCTCTTTCAATCAAATATGACTATTTTTAATCCTTATTCTGATAGCCTTAGTAAATGGATAAGAAAGTATATTGTATTTACCTGTTTTAACTTATTTTTTTTACATTCCTTCAGTGACTTCCTGGTTTTCACGTCTAGGCAAATTATGTCATACATCCCAGGAGTTTTTAGGAAGGGAGGAAAGGCTTTGCTCACAGCCTCCTGCTGTCATGTCTGAGCTCATGGCTGGCGGATTCCAGAAAGTAAATGTTACATGCATCACCTGCCCTTACTCAAGATGGCCACGGCCAGAAATGGTAGGGGGGAGGGGTGTTTTTCACAGTGGTTTCTCAACAAAATAAAGCATGAAGTCATGGATAGATGGGAGTAGGGTGCCTACGTGTCCCGGATTGCCTGGGACTGTCCTGCAATTGACATGTCTGTCCTGGGTCCCAGGCATAGGGTTGCCACCTCATCCCTTTAAACCCGAACACATATGAATTACACAGGTTCTGAGGCTAATTTAATACAGGTAAAGCACCAAGTGAGTTTAATTACCACCTTAATTAGCCACAGAACCTGTGTAATTAATATGTGTTCGGTTTTAAAGGGATGAGGTGGCAACTCTACCCAGGCACCTTCATTCTGGGACAATACAATGTCCCGGATGGAAATAGAGTACTCAGCCAACCCCTACTAACTAATAACTACATTTCCGGAACTGGTTGCTAGGGCCAGCGCTGTCTGGCATCTTGCAACCAGTGACAATTTACCCTCAGACTGTGAAACCAGGAGCGAGGCCTGCGCCTAGTGCAGCACTGCTGTCCCCACCCACCTTGGCACCTCCTTCTTCTCTGGCACCCAGCGGCAAGCAGCAGGGACTGGTGTGATCTTCACTCTCCAGATAGTGACACCACTCCTTGCCTTCTATGCACGTGGCTCGTGCAGAGGGAGTGACAGCAGCACTGCATCTGGTGGCAGGCTATGGGTGGCAAGAAGCACTGCATCTGGTGGCAAGTGCCACAAATTCCCCATCAACCCTGAGACTACATTTCCCCCCTGCCACCCCCTCATCTTTTTTTTGGGAAGGTGAGAGAAGCGGTGTGTCCCTGAATGCCAGCCTGGAAATGTGGTCACCCTAGATGGGAGGGTTTTTACTGTGACTATTAAAAATGAATGAAATAATGTTTTTGGTGCTCAAACTAGTATACAGTAATCCTGCTTTAATCACTTCCAGACCGTGGCATGACTATATACATTGGCACTTTGAACAGGGATATATCTCTGTTATGGCAGCAGCTAGCTGCCAAAACCCAGGTATCCATCTCTTCAGCCGGTGGTCCGGTTTACGATAATGGTGGTCTCTGCAGCGGATTCGCCGCAAAATCACCATTATCGGTGTCAGGAGAGGGGCCCACCTCCCACCATTCTCCCGTGCCCTCCGCCATTTACCAGAGCTGTCGGTAGCGGCGGAGGTGATTGGGTCCTTTTCTGTGGCTGGGTATGGAGATGAGGGTGGAAGCAACAGCAAAACGTTATTTCCGCACATAGGTCTTAAAGGGAATTTTATTTTGAACGTTTTTCAAATGACAATTTTTTATTTTTTATTTTTTTCAATTGCATTTCAGTGTAAATATGAGATCTGAGGTCTTTTTGACCCCAGCTCTCATATTTAAGAGGACCTGTCATGCTTTTTTCTATTACAGGGGATGTTTACATTCCTTGTAATAGGAATAAAAGTGACCCATTTTTTTTTTAAACTGTGTAAAAATGAATAAAATAAAGTAAAATAAATAAGAAAAAAAATTACAGACAAGTTTGCGCGCAGAAGCGAACGCCTACGTGAGCAGCGCCCGCATATGAAAACGGTGTTCAAACCACACATATGAGATATGGCCGCGATCGTTAGAGCGAGAGCAATAATTCTAGCCCTAGACCTCCTCTGTAACTCAAAACATGCAACCTGTAGAATTTTTTAAGCATCGCCTATGGAGATTTTTAAGGGTAAATGTTTGTTTCGTCATTCCACGAGCGGGCGCAATTTTGAAGCATGACACGTTGAGTATCAATTTACTCGGTGTAACATTATCTTTCACAATATAAAAAAAATTGGGCTAACTTTACTGTTTACTTGATTTTTTTCCAAAAAAAGTGGGCTTGTAAGACCACTGCGCAAATACAGTGTGACAACAAGTATTGTAATGACCGCCATGTTATTCTTTAGTGTGTTAGAATTTTTTTTATAATGTTTGAGGTTCTAAGTAATTTTCTTGCAAAAAGAAATATTTTTAACTTGTAAACAACACATCTGAAAAAGAGGCTCGGTCCTTAAGGCCGCGTACACACGAGCAGACAGATTTGTTCAAATCGGTCGGGCCGACCGATTTGAACAAATCTGTCTGCTGGGGACGTATTGGTTTGATCGTGTACACACGATCAAACCAAAATTCCCGCCACCAGACGGCGCGGTGACGTGGCGGTAACGTTGACGCCGCCGCGTCACCGCACCAGGAAGTAAAACACTTCCGCGCATGCGTCGAAACCATTCGGCGCGTGTGCGAGAAGACATGTCTGCTGGTTAGCGTACTAACCAGCAGACATGTCGGGCGGACGGGTTCCCAGCCGACAGATTTCAAAGCATGCTTTGAAATTTGTCTGGTGGCCAAATCCGTCGGCTCGCCCGTACACACGGTCGAATCTGTCTGCTGGGATGGTCGGGCCGACTGTTTCCAGCAGATAGATTTGATTGTGTGTACGCAGCCTAAGTGGTTAAGTTCCATCACCTGAGCTAAGCCTCATCTCTATAATCCCCCTGTCATATAAGAGTGCCTCAGTGGTCAGTGCTTTATTTGGAAAGAGGATCGGTACACATACAGGGCTTAGAGCAAAAGAGGAGGAAGTGAAGTTCTTAGTGCCAATTTGGACTAGGATTAGAAGGACGTTCAGAGAAGATTTTATTAGCAAACAAATGTAATAACAGGTCCCATGTGGACTGTTACTTTTAGAAGTTTGAAATGGGTTACAGGTGTGTTTTAAATAGTATTTACAGTAACTGCCAGCATCATGTATGACTGTTATGCTCTGTTTCCAATGGATTGCATTTAACCCAGTACAATGAAAAGTAGAGAAAATGTATTCTGATTATTTGGACTGTGAAAACGTTTTAACCTATGTTCTGTTAAATATAATAGTAAGTAAGGTGTGTAAATCTTCTGTAATTTCCTGATACAGTCGACCTCCGCAAAGTCGCAGCCTCAGCTTGACAAGTCGCGCTGCATTCTTTTTTTTTTTTAATATATATTCTTTATTGATTTTCTTCATTGTATAAAAAAACAGATTACATTAATATAAAACCTTAATATTATCTTTTCTTATCAAACATAATTTTTTCAATTTCATACATTTATTCAGTTTCTCCTCCCCCTTCCCCCCCCCCCTCTTATATAGTATTTATTTGTATTTTTTCATCAGAATACACCTTACTGATATTACCTCTTTTACCGTTCAAGCACACTATAGAGTATGTAAATGTATAAAAAAAAAACTCAGTAACACAGAGCCTACAGTACCAACAAGCAGGTCCTATGGTATTGATCTATGAGTACTCTAATACCAATTCATCACAAATTAATTCTTCATTAATTAATCATCCCCCAACACTACTTTGATAATGTGGTCAAGAATAGTTAGTTGATACCTGTAGTTTACAATTCCTATTTAGACTGTGCCATTGAATGCTCGATTTACTAATTTTATCACTACATTTCTTTGTGACCACCATTACGTTGGAGAAACAGAAAAAGAGAACCCCCCCCACCCAGTGCCGGAAAAACACGCTGGGTTAAACCCTAACCCCTGAGTTAAACTAAAAAATATCTAACAACGTATATCAGGCCTAGGGACCCTTTCGAGCTGAGTACTAATGTAGTTTTCCTTTAGAAGAAAAAAAACTGCTTCCCCTTCAAAACCCATAGGCCTCTTCACACCACTAGCCTACGGGATGTGTTTCGTTTTAAAGGGTCCTACATGCTGCTCTTTGAGATTTGTAAAATAAAGCATATCAGCGCACCTTGTTATATTTTTGGTGCATTTGGGCCCCATAGTTCTTTTCACGGTTGCGAGCAGCCAGAAAGAAAAAAAAAAAAAAAGGACACCAGAACTATATTGGGAACTCATCCATAACTCAGCAAGGTTGTGGCAAAAAACCCGCATATGCATACTCAACCACCATTTTACTACAGGGTAATATGAAAGATTCTTAAAACTAGGTTTACACTGGTGGATTTTAATTTAACATTTTACTGGAGTTAAGGAGCCTATAGAGCCAGGAATTCTATATGGTATTATAATTGTCCTATTCTTCACCCCTCCTCTTTTTATTCCTCCCCGCTTAGTACTACTTCCTTAATCTATTTTGTTGTTGGTTACATAAAGCAATTTCGTTGTCTGGTTGTCTCCCTTCCTCCATCTAGATCCACAGACTACAATAGTCATAGCTCTGGCAGGATATCCCACGTGAGGCTTTTCCATTAGCTATTATATTTAATTATTCTCTTCCCCGACTGTAACTCTTACCCCCTATATAGAAGCATCAAGTGCCCCTTTTATCCAACCATGGCTTCCACATTTCCTCAAATTCTTTGAGATTACCTCTTTTGATATAAGTTGCTCTTTCTTTACAGATTGACTCATTTATAGCCCTGGCCCATTCTCTTACTGCCGGTGGCAGTTAAATATATTAGTAAGTAAGGTGTGTAAATCTTCTGTAATTTCCTAAAACAGTCGACCTCCACAAAGTCGCCACCTCAGCTTGACAAGTCGCGTTCCATGCTGTACAATGAAACCATTCTAATTAGAAATTAAACTTAGAAAAAGGTTCCTGTACTACTTGGGGGCGACTTTGGAGCTGAAGTCGCGCTGTACAGTGCAGCTTCAGAGTTGGACGGGAGTCGGGTCACTTTGAAGCCACCCCTGTGTGAATCATTTATAGGCACTTTTTTTACCACATCCAAAATGTTTTTCATAATGCGCGGGTGCTCAAAGAACATAACCCCCACAAATTTTGGTGGTTGACTGTATACATTAAACTTTGGAATCGAGTTTCAAATTAGAAGCAAAGGCAAGATACCTTTCTTTTTTACAAATAACATGATATCATAAGCAATTTATTTACAGCCGTTAAGCAGAACCGTTAAGCAGCACCCTAACGCTACCAGACACGGGCAAGTTTTGATTAACTAAATCCGCTTTATTTAATTTTGGCAATATAATAAAGTAGTATGATGAGGTAGCTTACTTTTACTACAAGCTTTAACCAGTGCTCGGCCACTGATAGAAGTCACAAGACTGCTATATACTGCTGATGAGAAAGGGTATTAGTATTCTATGTTCTGTGTAGTGTGGGAGACCAGATATAGTAACTGCAGGGTCCTGGGTTTAGTAACCCTTTAAGACAGTAAGGATTGGGTCTACATTTACAATAATTATTTTGTATGCCTGTATCTTTTTTGCTCCAGAATTGGAATACAGTGGCACCTCGGTTTAAGAGTAACTTGGTTTGAGAGCGGTTTGATTTGCGAGCAACTTATTGTTTTAATTCTGACTCGGTTTGCGAGTGTTGACTCGCAAGACAAGCAGAATTCAAGCTAAATAGGCCTGCAGTACCTCATTTGGCCTGAGGTACGGTGGCACAGAAGCCAAGCAGAGCCGGAAATAGGCCTGCAGTACCTCATTTGGCCTGAGGTACGGGGGCGCAGAAAACAAGCTGAAGTGTCTTCGGGCCTTTTTGCATCCCATTGAAGTTAATGTGGTACAAATTATTTTCGTTACCATTGACTTTAAAACTCGCTTTGATATGTGAGTACTTTGGATTCCGAGCATACTCCTGGAACGGATTATGCTCGTAATCCGAGGTTCAACTGTACTTTATATATGGAAGGACCCTTACTAATTTAAAAAACCTGTTGATTGTTCAGTGAAAAGGCCCCCTCATCACTGACTACATGCTATTGGGGTTTCTCATCAATTTCCTAAAGGGTAATTTTGCCCTCAATTTTCATTCTAGAGCATCTCCTTCTTACCCCCTTAAGATGACCGCCTTCTACAAGGTCGAAACGCGTTGGTTTTTTATCATATTTATCATATTCATCATGTGTACCATTGTTATAACATTATGCCATGCTGTTGCAGGTTTGCCCTTACAGCCCAATCAATATGCTGTTAATTTCTTATGTACATGTTTTTATTGCCATTACTTGACTATGTTTTGGTTAAAATATATCAGATACGTTTCCTTGTGAGACATACAAAACTACATTAAAACTTTTGTATTAACTAAATAATATTTATTTATTTTTTGCTGCAATACAAAGCCCCCCGGGGTAACTTTTCCTTTTTTCATTTTGCCCTCAATGGGCTCCATTAAGGAGCATGGGTAGTACATTAATTCTGTGCTCACCATAATTCTGAACTGTAGCTCCCTATGCAAGTATGCATTCATTCTTCAGAGAATACAGCCCCTTCCAACTATATTGGTGCAAATGTCTATTTGAACCCTTATTGACTATTATTTCAAGCAATCTTGTCTTCTGGCATCTCTTCCAGAAGACAAAGAGCAAGAAGGACAATACAGCCTTGTGCATTACCACAAATACTAGACATGTGCATTGTTCCGTTTCGTATGGTCCCGTCTGTTCGTTTCCGTTCGTTTTTCGTAAGATGCCCGTTTTCCCGTTCGTTCCCGTTCGTTTGTCGTATGACGCGATTTTTTCGTATTCCGATCGTTTCGTATTTCCGTTACTATTTTATTTTCGTACATGCGGGATGATTCGTTATTCTGTTTAATTCATGTTCATTTCTTGTTAGACAATAATTATCGTGAATTTTCGTCAATTTGCATTCTGTGTATCTTGAATGCTTTTCTTTTGTTAGTGTCAGTTGTATGTTCATCGTTCAATGACATCTATAACAAAAGAATTTCATTATGTATATTGAATGAATTCCTTTTTCTGTTATAGGTGTCATATCAACATACGAAAATAACAAAAGAAACGTGTTCAAATGCAAATCTTTTGTTTATATTTTTTTTGAATGGCCAGAGAGTTAGGCTGGCCATACATGATACAATTTTCTGTGCAATTTTCTTTAGATTTACCTTCAACTATGTAGTGCAAGGGCCTGCCTGATTGCATACAATTGAAAGTGTTGTTTAGTTTGACCTCATATATGGTTTTTGGTAAATCTAAAAGAAAATTGTACAAGAAAATTGAACATGTATGGCCAGCCTCAGTGACTGAAAGCAGCTTCTCTTTTGTGCAGAATAGTGAGTACACTTGTACAGTAAAGCCTAATAAACTTTTCTGTGGATTTTCATCTGAAGGGAGATCAGTTGGCCAGACTTCTGAACCCAAAAATGGTTTTCTGATGCAGTTTAAAAACGAACAAATTTTCTGAGAACGATCGGAAAACAATCGTTTTTATGTTTGTTGTTAAAATAGTCTGACCAAGTGTATGGAGCTTAACAATAGTATTACACAGCCCCATACACTTGGTCAGACTATTTTAACAACAAACATAAAAACGTTCGTTTTCCGATCGTTCTCAGAAAATTTGTTCGTTTTTAAACTGCATCAGAAAACCATTTTTGGGTTCAGAAGTCTGGCCAACTGATCTCCCTTCAGATGAAAATCCACAGAAAAGTTTATTAGGCTTTACTGTACAAGTGTACTCACTATTCTGCACAAAAGAGAAGCTGCTTTCAGTCACTGAGGCTGGCCATACATGTTCAATTTTCTTGTACAATTTTCTTTTAGATTTACCAAAAAACATATATGTGGTCAAACTAAACAACACTTTCAATTGTATGCAATCAGGCAGGCCCTTGCACTACATAGTTGAAGGTAAATCTAAAGAAAATTGCATAGAAAATTGTATCATGTATGGCCAGCCTAACTCTCTGGCCATTAAAAAACCCATAAACAAAAGATTTGCATTTGAACACGTTTCTTTTGTTATTTTCGTATGTTGATATGACACCTATAACAAAAAATTTGCCTTCAGTATTTTGAATACACAGAAAAAAGAAAAAGGAATTCATTCAATATACATAATGAAATTCTTTTGTTATAGATGTCATTGAACAATGAACATACAACTGAAAACGAACACAAAACGGATTCAAACAAAATACACAATGCAAACCTCTTGATACAGATTTCATTTTCGTTATTTTGCCATTTTCGTTTTGTCGTTTTTTCCCGTCGGATCGTTCGTTCGTATTTGCGGTCGTTCGTTATGCGGCTCATCCGTTATCCCGTCGTTTTCGTATTTTGGTGCTTTACCGTTTTCGTATGTACACATTATCCTGCGGGTACGAAAATGAACATTTTCGTACGAAAATAACATTCGTACGAACGGGAATGCACATATCTAACAAATACCTTTTATTAAAGAATAAAAAAAAAACAGGTAAACACAAACCAACTGAATCATAAGTTCATAGAATCACTGGAAAATCAGCATTAATACAGAGCACAAACATCAATGATTGGGGGACCTGGGCAACACTCCACAGTAAAATCAAAAGTTAACATGTTTCGAGATGTATACCCTCTTTCTCAGAGCCTGAGTTGCCAGGCCTGCCTATAATCACTGTTCGTGCCCTGTATTGTTTCCTAGCAATACTGAGTTTATGATTTAGTTGGTTTGTGTGTATAACCATTTTCTTCAATAAATGGTATAAGTGGTAATGCACAAGGCTGGTGCACCCCTTTTGCTCTTTGTCATTTAGTTCTTAGGACCCCCCAGATCTGAAGAAGGCAATAACGCCTGGAGTCAACCTGGTTTCCTGATGAAAGATGAAGCCAGCAAAAGAAAATGATATTTGACTGCTGTGTTATGTATATCAGACACTGGCCTTCTACACTTTAGCGCTGAAGTGATGTTTTCTAGTTATCTCTTCCAGAAGACCTAACTAAGCTAAGCAGGGCCGGTTGCTACCACCGCGTCTGCATGCTCTGCAGGCTACAGCATGTAACTAACTCAGTCCCAGGCAGCTGCTCCGTCCAACCGGTGGTGTAATTAGAGGTGCATCACAGAACTGAAACCAGCGATAGAGGAAGCCAATGCTTCCTGTATAGCGCTGCCTCCTTTCACATGGGTAGGGTAAAGGGGGTGGAGTAAATGGTGGAGCCAACGGGGCAACAAAATTAGGTTTCGTCTAGGGTGTCAAAAATCCTTGCATCGGCCCTGAAGCTAAGTGTGGGTTGACTCATGTGGTCCTTTTGCTTGGGCTTGATCAGTTTAATACTAGAAGACTCTGTAGTACAAACAGAACTATCCTGTGAGAGTCAGATTCTAGAGGAACTACAAGTCCTAGCTTTCAGTTGATGGGGAGTGTCTGGATTTGTGATTGTCTGAAGGCTAGTTGTCTATCCCTGCTGTAATGAAAAAAATAAACATGACAGTCTTGTAAAGGACTTTAAACATTTGAGGAATGTAATATTTAGACTGAAATCTCACAGAAAATGCGACTTTGTTTACTGTACAATTTTTTTTGAAAATCCTCAACCATCCTCACTGTGTTGGACTGTAACACAGAAAGCCAGTTAATAACACTATGTGGTTTATTTTTGCACCAGTCATTTCAGGTACACTAATAAATCAAGATGCCTTTGGGGCTTGGAAAGACGTGCCAAAGTGTTGTTAACAGAAAGATGTACTCACCTGATGTTCCCATGATGAAATGTAGATATATGCATCTGTACATCTCCATTTTTGGAGATACATATAATAGACATTGTAAAAAAGAAACAGAACCTTATTAAGAACATAATTATACAATGAAATGTTCAGATTAAACTAGGACTAAAGTCCAACTGAACATGCAGTTGAAATCAGATAAATAAATTACAATTGCAAACAAAAAAACAAAAGATGTGCAAAATCTAATGCCGTGTGCACACAATCAGAATTTCTGACAAGAAAAGTTTGATGTGAGTTTTTGAAAATTCCGACCGTGGGTAGGCCCCATCCATAGCAAAAATTTGAGAGCTGGTTCTGAAATTTTCAGACGGGAAAAGTTATTGTTGGAAATTCCGATTGTCTGTATGCAATTCCGACGCTCAAAAAAAAAACATGCATGCTCGGAATCAATTCGACACAAGCTCGGAATCATAGAACTTAATTTTTCTTGGCTCGTTGTAGTGTTGTACGTCACCGCGTTCTTGACGGTCGGAATTTTGTGTGACCATATGAATGCAACACAAGTTTGAGCCAAAATTCCGTCTGAAAAAAATCCACGGTTTTCTTGTTAGAATTTCTGATCGTGTGTACATTACAGTTCATTTTCCTTAGAAAGCAGACACAGCCTAAGTAAAGAAGCCTGTCCCCTGTCAGGTGATCTTTCTGCAGGGATCCAACACGTCTCCTGCTGAGTCAGACCTAGTGCTCTCCAAAGGACAAAGTGCACATGCTTTGCTGATTGCAGAGCCATAAGTCTGAATCAGGAGGTGTGTTAAACCTCTGCAGAGACACCACTGCTTCTAGAGCAAGCAATGGTCTTTCTCTAGCATGTTGCCAGGGGGTAGCATCCAGGTTATTCTATTTGGGCTATATCTACTTTCTCAAGATAATTAACGTTGCACACCTGTCATTTTGATGAACCTGGAAAATATAAACTGATTTTAAGAAAAGTTCAGATGGGCTTTAGCCCAGGTTCACACTGGGCTGCGGGAGTGAAGCCATGCAAGTTCAGCTGAACTCGCACAATTTCACTCCCGCTGGCAGTCCCGATTGCGACCGCGATTTCAGAGACATCTGTGCAGGTTTCTGCACAGATGTCAATGTGAATCGCGGCCAGAATCAGCAAAAAGTAGTACAGGAACCACTTTTTTGAAATCGGTGCAGTGCCGCAGATGCGGCGTTGCACCGATTAGGATGGTGCCATTGCCGACAATTGCTGGCAAATGCCTCTGATTTGAGATGCGATTTGACATCTTAAAGCGGATGGTCCACTAAAAAAAAATATTAAAAGCCAGCAGCTACAAATACTGCAGCTGCTGACTTTTAATATTAGGACACTTACCTGTCCTGGAGTCCAGCGGCGTCCGCAGCAGAGGACGAGTGTTCACTCGTCTCTCTGCTGCTCCCCCCTCCATCCACGGTGAGGGAACCAGGAAGTGAAGCGCTCCGGCTTCACTGCCCGGTTCCCTACGGCGCATGCGCGAGTCGCGCTGTGCCCGCCGATTGGCTCCCGCTGTGTGCTGGGAGCCGAGAGTTCCCAGCACACAATGGGAAAAACCCGTCTTTTGCCCGAGACTGCGGGCCGGAAGTGGGTGCAAATACCTGTCTTTAGACAGGTATCTGCACCCCCCTCCCCCCTGAAAGGTGTCAAATGTGACACCGGAGCGGGGGAGGGTTCCGATCAGCGGAACTTCACTTTAGGGTGGAGATCCGCTTTAAATCGCATCTCAAATCGTAACAATGTGAACCAGGCCTCCAAGTGTTACTAAACACACAACAGCATAGCTCTCAACTGTCCCTGATTTTGAGGGACTGTCCCTGATTTGGAACAAAGTCTCTCTGTCCTTCTTTCTTCCTCACTTGTCCCACATTTTGGTCTGATCTATATAGTTGTAAATAAAATGCACTATTTATCTTTTAAAAAGTGTTTACCAGTGCTAAACCTTTCATCCAATTTCAAAATTGCTGCATTAGTAAATTCCAAAAGCCAACATAAAATTAACACAGGATTACAGCGCTCAGGGTGTTCATTGAAAATGATCAGCATAAAGATAATAAATGCAGGGATACAATGATGGCAACATTTAATATAATAGTCCTAAGTATTAAATAGACATGTGCATTCGTTTTCGTTAGAATGCATTTTCGTCCGAAAATCTGTTTTTTTTGTTATCGTTTTAACAAACGATGACGAAAGTGCAAGAAAGGAAAACCGAAAGATCCAACATAAAAAATGCTTTATTTTCGTTTTTGTTGCAGTAAAAATTCGATATAGAGAGATTCGACATTATAGGGAAAAGATTCGACATCATGGAGAAAAGATTCAACATTATAGGGAAAAGATTCGACATCATGGAGAAAAGATTCGACATTATAGGGAAAAGATTTGACATTATAGAGAAAAGATTTGACACTATAGAAATAATAGATTCGACATTACAGAGATTAAATTTCGATTTATGAGAAAATAGATTCGACATTATTACTAGTGATACAACATTAGAATTCTTGTAGGTGGAATATTCGAACGGAAATGTACGATTCGACGTAAAGATTAGACGTTCCGTCGAATATTCTTTTGACCATTCGACAGTATCATTGGATTTTCAGGCGAAAGCTATTCCCCAACGAAAAACGAAATAAATCAAAACGATTTTCGGGAGTAACTAAATAAATTTATTTTCCAAACGAAAACGAAAAAACAGTCCATAGAGGTAGGTTAAAACAATCCGGGCTTTTAAGGAATTAGCATCAGGCGGGTGATTAGCAGGTAACTAGGGCTGCTCTCCAAGAGTGAAGTCAACTCGAACAAACATGAAAAAAGAAAACAGGAGAAAGCGCCTCTAAGTTATCTGATTTAATTATAAGGACAGGAGCAGATATCCTACACTTATATTTGATGTAACGGGAGCAAAGGCAGAAGTGCTGGTAGTCAGATGGAGCCGGAGTTTGAAGTGTGCCTGTAAGGTATGAGAGATCTCCACTCAAAAGGCCGGGAGAAGCAGAGTCTGCGATCGTATGAGAGCGCTGTTAGACAAGCCGCTCATCTGTTGAATAGTGACGTCAGAGGGCTTCTCAATTGTAAGTGTTGGATATCTGCTCCTGTCCTTATAATTAAATCAGATAACTTAGAGGTGCTTTCTCCTGTTTTCTTTTTTTAAAAGCCAATATAAAGGAATAGTAGTGGTAAAAAAAAAGCATCTGTGGGTTTAACTCAGCCATTCTCAACCAGGGTTCCGTGGAACCCTAGGTTTCCTCCAGAGGTGGCTAGGGGTTCCTTGAGCTGTGGCTGATTTACCTCCTGTTTGATGGTGCCTACATAGTTCTGAGCCAATTCCACTTGGAGGAGCCAGTGGTATTACACCAATGATCTTCATAGTTATCTGTAAGGGGGGCATTCTTACCACTACTGTAAGAAAAGGGCATTCTTCTCACTGACCTCCACAGTAAGGCGCATTGTTCCCACTGAGCCCCAATGAATGGGTTTTATCAAGGGTTAGCCCGAGACCTGAAAATAATTTTTAGGGTTCCCCAGCGGTAAAAAGGTTGAGAAAGGCTGGTTTAACTAATAATTTTTTTGTATAAGTCCACTTTAGGGGGCCTGGCAGGGGTGTGTCCTATACCTACATACTTTTAACCAATAGGTGTCCCTCGTTCCCATCTCAAAAAGTTGGGAGGTATGCACAACAGTAAAATTGGCATGTATATGCAGTAAAGCATGGTTGTTATACTCACTGTGGAACCTAAGGGATTAATCCTCTGCATTGTGTAAAAAGGCTGTTTAATCCTGTCTTCTCTTATCCTCCCCTACTTTTACTGTCCCCAAACATCTGCTGCTACACAGAACCCTAGGAGGCACTATGCACATGCTTAGTTTGGTGTTTATTGCTAGAGAATGTTTGCATGTGGTCAGCACAGGGCCAATCAGCACTATCTAAACAGAGGGTCAGCAGTCATGCAACCTCATAGGACAGTCGGAGGAGAATGAAAACTCCTCCTACAAGCTTTAACCAGTGCTCGGCCAGATACTGATAGAAGTCACAAGACTGCTATATACTGCTAATGAGAAAGGGTATTTAGCAGATTATATTTACCGTATATACTCGAGTATAAGCCAAGTTTTTCAGCCCTTTTTTTTAGGGCTGGAAATACCCCCCTCGGCTTATACTCGAGTCAGTGTACCTGAAGGGCTGTGAGCGTCCATTGTTTAAAAGTCACGGCTTCCCCCTGTTCCCTTCCGTGATAGGCGTTTCCCAGCAGACACTGTGTTCAGTGTTCCGCCTATCACGGATGTCCTCTCATCCTCGGACTCGGTTTCCCAGCAGACACTGTGTTCAGTGTTCCGCCTATCACAGATGTCCTCTCATCCTCGGTTTCCCAGCAGACACTGTGTTAAGTGTTCCGCCAATCACGTACGTCTTTTCATCCTCAGACAAGAGAACGTCCATGATAGACGGAACACTGAACACAGTGTCTGCTGGGAAACCGAGTCCGAGGATGAGAAGACGTCCGTGATAGGCTGCTGGGAAACACCTATCATGGAACGGGACCAAGAGGAGACCGCGACTTTTAAACAATGAAGGCATGCCCGCAGCCTGTAAGAATTTCAGATACACTATTGGGGCTCTTCATCACTGTCCTAATGGGTAATGTGGCCCTCAATGGGCTCCCTTCAGGAGCATGAGTAGTACATAAATTCTGTGCTCACCATAATTCTGAACTGTAGCTCCCTATGCAAGTATGCATTCATTCTTCAGAGAATACAGCCCCTTCCAACTATATTGCTGCAAATGTCTATTTGAACCCTTATTGACTCTACTGTTCCAAGCAAAGTTTTAAGGAATTTTTCATGATCTAAAGGTATATATCCCACATTCCTCTCTGAAAATACTTTTATTAAAATTGTATTCATTCCAAGCATAACTGACTAGTCACAAAGATTCCATTACCAATATATAAAAATGTAACTCATTTTCTCAGTACTGCATTGAATGGAAAATTTTAGGAGAAGCAAAAATAATGAGTGGTGTCATGGGAGGGGTGAGGAGATGGGTGAATAAACTGTGTTCTCAAATTTAAATCCTTTGGCAGCTTTTGCACATTTTACTGTTAGGCATATATCATGGCAGCCCTTTAAGCTAAGGTGGAACTCTATATCTCAGCATTCCCCGCAAATACGCAAAACATGCTGTGCTTTATCAATTTAACTCTGAACAAACCATATTTTATTTGTGTTCCGATATGACTAGAGATAGTTAAAAAGGAAATGATAATGGTTCTATGTCAATTTTATTTAATTTTATTTTAAAACATTTTTTTTATAGCTCTTACGTTGTTTACATCTGCTTTATATTGTTCATATAAAACCTTGTTTTTGTTTAAATAAACGCTTAATAGTGGATTCCCAAAATATGATGGGTAAGTGAAAGCATAGTAGAAACTGTTTGTCTTCAGATTTTCTCTCTTGAATTGAAACTTTAAGTGGCGCCAGCAGGAGTGAGGGAGATCAGAGTCTGACTTATTCAATTCTGTGTGTACATTTCCGATTTAGCTATTGAGTTCAGGAAACGCAAGCTTTTTTCAGAAAAAGATAGAGTAAGCATGTGAAAAAGAAGCTTAAAGCTCTAGCCACTGGTTTAAATTGTGTTTATAAATTAATAATTTTATATTTTGTATTTGTTTCAATACAGAAATTATATTTATATTACAAAGCATAGGACAGTTATTTACAAATGAAATAAAGGCTATGGGGGAAAATAAAAAAAATCACCAGTAGCAAAATAATAGTGATTAGGGTTAACTAAGGATTATTATGGGGTTAAACTCAGCTTATTTATTTATTTATTTATTTATTTAATTTGCACATTTGCTTTAACTGACATTCTATGTAGATCGAAAGGTCACCCATTTCAGCTGCTATGAATGATCCAGAGAGGTTACAATGAAGCAATAAAAACACTGCCACATCGTAACTCTTTACGACATTGCCAATGATGTTCTTATTGTACACATGAGCAGAAAGAGCTGCTCCTATATTTTTCCTATACGCTCACCTAGTGATCCTGCCAGTAACACCTTCTGTTCTAGGTTGACAACTCTTGATCCCTGTACTATGGGGGAGTAAAATGTGTTAAGACTACAGAAAGGACCCCCACATCCTCTTCACAACAATATGGAGATGTTCTTTACTTGACAAATGAAAATTTGGCAAGTGCTAAATGCTTTCAGAGAGAGCATGGTATATTTAAAAGACCAATCTTCCTCCTACAAGCAAAAAAATCCCAATCCCAACCACACAATTGAGAAATACTTGCTGAGATTTGGTGTGCAGGCTGGGGGGATCCCCACTCGTCTATACAAACATCCAAAGCAGAAATCCAGCCAGAAACTTGATAACTCCTTAGTATTATCCATTATTTGGCTACATCATATACACAAGATCAATGCTGAAATGTTTCGACCATTACAGCCTTACTCATGTGCTACGAGTAAGGCTGTAATGGCCGAAACATGTCAGCATTACCTCTGCTGTTTTGCCTTCTTCTGGATCAACTGTGGGTATAGAATTGGGTACTGTATATGGCATTGTACGATATTTTTTATTTTATTTCTTTATGGTTGAACTAGATGGACTTGTGTCTTTTTTCAACCTGACTAACTATGTAAATATATTAGGGCTGTGAAAATTAACTTTTAATTGATCGATTAATCTTTAATTTTTTTGATCGAGCAAAATCTTTTTGATCGATTAAAATTCTTTTGATTGGTACTCACCTCTCTGCTGGCTTCTGGGCATTCAGGGAGTTCCGTTGGAGATCCAGTGACGTCACGGACACCGGTGGGGCTTGCCGTGTCCATCTGAAGGACTCCTTTGCTGTGCCTTCATATCTGCATGCCGGCGGGACCTTACTATCTGCCACACGCAAGGGCTGTTACACTTCCCTCTATCACTTCCCTCTATCAACCTGGGATTCTACAACCATTCACTGGGAGTTGTGATAGTTCCCTTCATGGGACCTTTACATGTCAACGGACTGATGTTAACCCCTCCTCATCTGTATTCAGCAGTGGTATCGTTGTACACATTTTTATACCAGTATCATACTTAGCTACAAGTTTTTATGACTGCTTTTGGTACTGTTTGGTATTACTCGCACCATTTTTACAGTTTATGTAGCTACATCGATTTTATCTCCAGTGCAATATTTATTTGGTTACCTATTTGAAGACTATAAAAGTTTTAATGCTATTCCCATCGAGCGCTGCCTTTGTGTGTTTTTTGTATCCTGCTATCCATTTTTCCAGTGGTTGGTAGCTGTACTGGGAATCAGCCTGCAAGGAGATCAGCTAAAAGTAGTTGGATCTGTATGTGCATTATAATTAATTGAAATTAGTCGATTAATTGATTGGAAAAAAAAAAACGATTAATCGAACACAAAAATTTTGATCACTAACAGCCCTAAAATATATGTAACTGAATGTCTGCTTTGGAGCTTCTTCCTCTTGTATCTGTTTATGTAATATGTCACATGACAAATGACAAGGGAAGATAGGAAAAAAGGCAGTCTGACTTCACTCTCAGCTGTACCCTGAGATAGAGGTGTGTTCTCAGCAGGCAACGGCTCTTTTCTGCCCACATCTGTTTGATGTTGGAGGAAGAAGAGAGCAGAATCCTTTCTCCAACAGCTATGGGAGTGCTCGCTTCTTTTCACAGTGAGGTGCAGGAGAATGGAGCAGCTGAAGCTCCCAGCTAGTCCCCCCCCCTCCACATTTTAACACTGCGCTCATTGGATGTGTCCCTCCTGCCCACCCCTTGTAATGGCATTGACCAGGCTTGCTTTACTAGAATGAGCTACTTTTCTGAGAGCAGTGATTAAAAAAAACATTTTTTTTTGATGTTTTCCCTAACGTTTATTTTTTAATTTTTAGTAGCTTGAATGTAGAAACACAAAAAGCAAATAAAAAACCAAAGCAGTAAAATACAAAGGCCTCAGTAAATGCTGATGTTGCAATTGTCAGTGTTGTCAAAATGTTAGTCATGTGCGTTTAGTGAGGCTGGCTTGCCATAACGATGGAAAATGTCACAAGTGGTACTTAGAACAGTTTGCTTTCTGCTGACATCTTTGAAGTAAATACCAGGTGTAAGTGAGGTTAACCTCTGACTAGATGTATGAAGCAAGATTTCAAGAATGCAGGCATATATTTCTCTTGGCAAGTACACACAGATGCAAGCATTTCCCAGTATTTGTGGTACATTAGTGTTTTCTTGATGGCTATTTCCATCCGTGTCAGGAATACCAAGTATTTTAAATGCTATTTTTAAGCATTATTCCTAAAACGATCTGGATAATTGTATAGTAAATGTTTCGAAAAATAAATAAATAAATAGGTAGACAGCTATAAATATACTGTACATATGAGATATTAGTGGTCTCTCTGGGATTATTACACTAACTGCGTCAATATCAGCAGTAAATGATTTGAGCGCAAGGGTAGAGAAACAAATGTAGGATTTGTAGGCAAATAAATCCTTGTGGAATCCAGCAAAAAAAAATCAGAAAACTTAGACCATAATTGCCCAGGCTGACATAGAAATTAAAGTAATTCTATCAAGAGAGCAGTGCTTGCCATTATTGACCTCCTTTAAATAATGTTAGTTGCCTGGGTATTATGGAGACCGACTAGCACAGGGGTGCCCAACCAGCGGCCCGGGGAACACATGTGGCCCGCGACCTCCTGCTTTGGGATAGCGGGTTCACAAGCCCAGATCACAGGTTGCAGACCCATGTGAAAGCAGCCTTAGGCCCATTTTACATGATCAGTTCAACCCACACAGACCCTCCATTTATCTCTATGGAGTGGCAGATATAAACAGACCTGTGTCCATTTGCACCCACCTACCTCCAATTCACTAAAAAAACAGAAGGGGATGTGTCCCCTTCAATCTGGTTGGCTCGGATGGGAGGGCCCACAGAGTAGAGTGGGCTGTGTCCGTGCCTGCTCTGCATATACAGAGCGGACACGGATTCTGTCTTCCGTCCGCTCCACTTATTGTGGCCTGCAACCAGTTACCAAGTCGCTTATGTGGCACTCACTCTTCAAAAGGTTGGGCACCCCTGGACTAGCATCGATGCTTTCCCATATATTGACCAACCCAGATAGCAAGCAATTGTGCTGCAAGTTTAAAAATGACTTGCTAAGATATTGCTAGACTTAATAGGCTTCACAAGTTTGTTGCACAATTGCAAAAAGTCTGCACTGCATGACTCCAGATCAACATTCTTTGTAAACATTCTGTAAGTCTGCTGCAAGTTCTGGTTCATTTATGTTGTACAATAGTCATCCCACCACAGGGGTCACTGTGGCTTAATCTTCATTCTTTAGACTTGAAGAGCTGTTGCTGTAGACTCACCACTGCAACTTTGCTCTTGCTATAGACTTGCCACGCAAATTTGCTCCAAATGGGAAAAGTGCCAACTAGAACTTCAAGTGCTCTACAAGTGTACAACTTACCAGTTGAATGTGATGTGCAGCAAGTTAACAGACTTACAATTCAACACTGCCACACATTTATGACAAGTTATCCTTGCTATTTGGACAGATAGATGTAGGACTTTTTTTCATTAGGAAGGCAGGGAAACGCACTTTATGTATAGAATGACAATGGATGCTAGAGTGTGCTGGAGGATCTATTAATGCTAGCTGCTGGGAGATCTATTGTCGCTGGGGATCTATTGTTGTGGGGGGTCCATTGTTGCTGTGAAGCGTCTATTGTTGCTGGTGGGGGATCTCTTGTTTCTGGGGGTGGTTTTCTTATACTAGGTGTGGACAACTGTTGAGGGAGGGGTCTATTGTTCTTTTAGGGAAATTTTTGTTTTAGGAGGTTTATTTTGGCTGTGGAGGGTCTTTTGTTGCTGGCTGCTGGGGATCTAGCTTTAATGCTTTTCTTGTTATCATTAACAAATTCCATGCAAATTGCTAAGCACCACAAAATGATACTTGGTACTGTATTCTCTAAAAGAGGATGTACTGGGAGGTGGGTAGGGGATGGAACACCAAGGGACGGTGCTAGGAGATGGGTAAGGGGAGGAGACAAGGGGCGACTTTGTAGAGGGGTGTACCTGCACATATTCAATGAGAAATAAGCCATGGGTAGATGTATAAGTAAAGTCAGGAAAAAAATCATAAGCTTCTGTTTTGGGTCATTAGGTCAATCAAGGTGGTTAGTTTGGCAACCAGACAGTTTAGCATTTATCAAAAGGAGAGGACAGCAATGGTGATCTCTGTGCTACACATATGTTAGTCATAAAAATATACTGTAGAGTAGTTTGGGAAAATACTGCATTATGGCCACTAGATGGAGCTGAGGATCAGTATTTGTTTCTTACTATCCCCAGCTCCATGTAGTGGCCATAATGCGGTATTTTACCAAAACAGTCTTTTTTTTTATGAATGAACAACAATCAACCTTTAGAGTAAACAGGAGTACACATTCATTTCTTCCCTATGCACACAGAACAAATGTATAAGCAGTTTCACTGTACAAATAGCTATACGTTTTTTTCAGAAGTGTGAGTTTGGACCTGTGTCTAAAGTGCCAGTCCTCTGAAAAGGATCAGAATGCTTCTCAGAGCCATTTAACAGGTGGTGAGGAGGTAACATGATGCCTCTTTGTTGCCTGTTTTAACCACATCATTTCCACACAAATGCACCTGATTGCACAGTGTTTATGGCACCTCCTTACTTGAATGTGACATTCAGCGGGCTTGCTGCCCATAACGCGCAATATAATTTTTGTTGTGGGCTTGAAGCAAAGCATCTTATCCATCGCATTTGCACCCCCCCCCCCCCATCTGCTGCCATTGTAGCTTAAAGTGGATGTAAACCCAAAAATGTTTTATTTATTTTTTGATGTCACAATGTAAAGCATAAGATTTCCTATCATCTGTGCCCAGTCTTGCCACACAGAAATAATCCAGCTCTGAGCAATCCTCTTTTATTGTTCAGTGAAAACTAACAGACTTCCAGATAAAAACCTGTCTAAATAAAAAGTCCTTCCCTCCCTCCTTGCTTTGAGTGACAGGTTATTTACATATCTAGCCTGGACACGTTTATCATATGCTATGTTATGTTTATCATAATATGAGGTGATTCATAGTTCATTGTATATTACCAGGATGTGTTATGTGGGGGAGGGGTGGATTTCTCACTTTTTATACTGTGGATCACCTCATATTTTGATAAACATAACATAACATATGATAAACATGTCCAAGCTAGATATGTAAATAACCTGTCACTCAAAGCAAGGAGGGAGGAAAGGACTTTTTATTTAGACAGGTTTTTATCTGGAAGTCTGTTAATTTTTACTATACAATAAAAGAGGATGGCTCAGAGCTGGATTAACTCTGTGTGGCAAGACTGGGCACAGGTGATAGGAAATCTGAGGTCGGGTACACACGATCAGACAGGTCCGATGAAACTGGTCTGCAGACCAGTTTCATCGGACCAGTTCGATGGTGTGTACGGCCCATCAGACCGTTGTCCGTCGGACCAAAGTTTTAAAACATGCTTTAAAACCTGTCCATCTTTGCTTCTGTGTTGTCACATGCACCCCTGGTACGGAATACAAGAAGCTGTGCTCATACACATTGGTTCACCTTTATCTGGACCAGGGAAATAATATGTATATGACAAATACACATCAATGTTCTGGTCCAGCATGTAGGTATAAAAGAAGAGGCTGAAAAAAGCTGGGGGAGATCAGCATAACAGATAAGAAGGAAAAATACGCGCGTTATAGTGTGAATGCAGCCTAAGGCATGCTAAAGAAAGTAGCAACTCAAACTTATCGTATGTTATTTTAGCAATTTCAGCATGTCATTAAATGAAGCTTGATGTATCAGGGCCATTGAAAGGCTGACACTTGAAGAAATATAGACATGACGCATTTTGTACTGTATTCCGTAGCTTTATTATGTTATTTGCCCCTATATGAGAACTGATGATTGCAGGTACCCTTAGGTGAATGTTAGTTTATCTAAGTGCCCCTATATGCCTGAACACTTATTCCCAGGGCTCTTGAGCTGTGTACACACATTTCTAAGAGACCCCTAGGTTATTATATGACAACAAACATAACTACTGGGTTTGCCTTTGTATAAGAATTGTTATGTTCAAATCGTGTTATTCTTCGTGGAATATAAAAAAGGAATTTTTTACAAAGCTGCATTTTTGCATGACAAGCTGCGTGTGGGGAGGTGACCTAGCTGTGTTTCTTACTTGCAGCATGCCAGATCACTAGAATGGCTGAGCTTTCCAGCAGAGCTGTGTACATTTTAAGACATGACTCTGGTTTGCGAGTGTTGTCTAGCAAAACGAGCAGAATTCAAACTAATGGGGTGTGCAGTACTGCATTTGGCCAGATGTGCAGGGGGCGCCGGTGACACATGTGTTTCCGAGCCTTTCTGAGGGTTTTCCGAGGTCAGCCGAGCTGTCCCGAGCATTTCCAGCCCCCACCTCTGGCCACATGTGGTATTGCATTCCATTGAAGTCAATGTGGAACAAATTATTTTCGTTTCCATTGACTTCTATGGGGAAACTCGCTTTGTTTTGCAAGTGCTTTTGATTGCGAACATTCTCCTGCAACGGATTATGCTCGTAATCCAAGGTTCCAATGTACCAACTTTTAGGTGGATCAGACCACTCTTATATAGATGTTTCAATTGTATATTCTTCTTGTCAAAACAGAAAGTACAAGCAAATCTCTCCAATGGGGACATAGACAAAAACACATTTTTAGTAGAGTAAGCAAAGAATGTATTTTGGTTTCCTGTCCTGAGACACCCCTGCAGGAAAAGTGGAAACGTCTCTTCAGTTGGGTCACTTAAAGGGGTTGTAAAGGTTCATCTTTTTTTCTAAATAGGTTCCTTTAAGCTAGTGCATTGTTGGTCCACTTACTTTTTTCTTTGATTTCCCTTCTAAATGTAATTCTTCTTTGTCTGAATTCCTCACTTCCTGTTTCTCCTCAGTAAGCTTGCCCCAGTCATCCGAGCTGTTCTGGCTGGGGGTTAGTAAGCCAGAACAGCTTACTGAGGGGGAACAGGAAGTGAGAAATTCAGACAAAGAAAACAAAGAAAAAAAACATTTAGAAGGGAGATCAAAGGAAAAGGTAAGTGAACCAACAGTGCACTAGCTTAAAGGAACCTATTTAGAAAATAAAAAAACAAACCTTTACAACCCCTTTAACCAAGGTACTGAGAACATTCAACTTTTCTCAGGAGCTCTGAGAACCCCAAACCTCCTGCTTTACATTTGGGTTGAGAAGGATGAAAGGCTACTGAATAACTGATGAGAAGGGGAAGCAGGGATTGACAAATACTTCTGTTCTGTTGAATTTAAGAACAAATTGCTCCACAGTGCCTGCAGCTAAAAAGGACAGCCAGGGCTTGTTGAAAGCTAAACTGTTGCTTCTTGAGGATATGTAACTACGGTTGAACCTAGGATTATGAGCATAATTTGTTTCAGGAGTATGCTCGTAATCCAAAGTACAAGCATATCAAAGCGAGTTTTCCCATTGAAGTCAATCGAAACAAAAAAATTATTTGTTCCGCATTGACTTCAATGGGATGCATTACCCAAAATGGCCAGAGGTGGGGGGCGCCAGAGAGCGCCGAAAACTGCCGAAAAGGCCGGTGCATTGCCATGAAATGAGATTTGCCATGGAATGAGATGGTCCGCCTCCATCCCATTCTATTGGCTCACTCATGTCACCTGATATATTTAATCGTCAAGTATTGACGCAAACATCAGTCACAGCTAGGCTATCATAGGGAGAGGATCTCCTCTCCCTGTGATAGCCCGATAGCGCTGTCAGCAGCGTGCCTCCCGCCAGCGCTAAGTACACCCCGCGCCCGCAGCTCTACTCCCCGCAGCTCTTCCCCGTCCCAGCGTCCCCCCCCCTAGTATAGAGAACTACAAGTCCCAGCATTCCCCCCCTCCTTCAGTATAGAATACGAGGCTATGACCCCCCTCCTATGATTTTGTGGGTGACTGCAGTGGTCACTCACGAGCTGCAGCTGCTCCAGGTTATGTGGGCTGGTGTTGTAAATACTGCGCATGCGCAGGTTTACGCTACTAACGTAGCCAACGCTAGGTCTACGCTAATAGCGTAGACTCTCCCCGTTCCCTGATTCTTAACGGGGGAGTAGAGCTGCGGGCGCGGAGGACGGGGAAGAGCTGCGGGGAGTAGAGCTGCGGGCGCGGGGTGCGGGGAGTAGAGCTGCGGGCGCGGGGTGTACTTAGCGCTGGCGGGAGGCACGCTGCTGACAGCGCTATCGGGCTATCACAGGGAGAGGAGATCCTCTCCCTATGATAGCCTAGCTGTGACTGATGTTTGCGTCAATACTTGACGTTTAAATATGTCACGTGACATGAGTGAGCCAATAGAATGGGATGGAGGCGGACCATCTCATTCCATGGCAAATCTCATTTCATGGCAATGCACCGGAGGACACTTTGGCTACTTCCCTGGGCCCCCGTACCTCAGGCCAAATGAGGTACTGCAGGCCTATTTTTGGCTCTGCTCGGCTTCTGCTTGCCCGTACCTCAGGCCAAATGAGGTACTGCAGGCCTATTTAGCTTGAATTCTGCTCGTCTTGTGAATCAACACTCGCAAACTGAGTCAGAGTTTAAAGAGGAAGTAAAGCCTTGTTTGTTTTTTGTTTTTTTGGAATAAATACCTAGCAAGATAAAGTCATAATGAGCTAGTATGCATAGCATACTAGCTCATTACGATTGACTTACCTGAGAACGAAACCCCCAAAGTTATTTTCTGTGCCCTCCGCTGCCGCCGACATCTTCTTCCTGTTATCGCCGATCCGGCGCTGTGATTGGCTGAAGCAGCGATGACGTCACTCCTGCGCATGCCCGTGTGACTGGCCGATTGTGCATGTGCGAAAATTCGGCATTAACCCCGAATTTTCCAGGCTGAAAAGCAGCACTTTCAGTGCGCCTGTGCCGTTGTCTACCGTAGACATCGGTGCTGTATTTTCAGCAAATATCTCCTTAACCGTGTAGGTTAAGGAGATATTTATTGCACCTACAGGTAAGCCTAGATTAAGGTGAAGGTGCAAGGTGAAAGGGGGGGTTTACAACCACTTTGAAAGTTGCTCGCAAATCAAAATGCTCTCAAACAAAGTTACTCTTAAACCGAGGTTCCACTGTATTTGAAACAGAAGTAAACCCATCCATAAAACAGTTCCTTTTCCGGCACGTGTTAAAAATGTATCACTTCCACTGGTTGTGCTCTCAACCAAACTGTCAAACCATCCAATGGCTGTTGTCATAACTGATCACATGTGCAGCATCATGGCAGTTGTAGATTAAACAGAGGCTAAGATGGCCGCTTCCTTGGCTGAAAGCGATGGGGGGGGTTACCTACACTTTAACCACTTTAGCCCCGGACCATATTGCTGTCCAAAGACCAGAGCACTTTTTGTGATTCGGCACTGCGTCACTTTAACTGACAATTGTGCGATTGTGCGAAGTGGCTCCCAAACAAAATTGACGTCCTTTTTTTCCCACAAATAGAGCTTTCTTTTGGTGGTATTTGATCATCTCTGCGGTTTTTATTTTTTGCGCTATAAACAAAAGTAGAGCGACTATTTTTAAAAAAATGCAATATTTTTTACATTTTGCTATAATAAATATCCCCAAAAAAGATATAAAAAAAATTTTTTTTCCTCAGTTTAGGCCGATACGTATTCTTCTACATATTTTTCGTAAAAAAATCGCAATTAGCGTTTATTGATTGGTTTGCGAAAAATTTATAGCGTTTACAAAAAAGGGGGTAGTTTTATGTCATTTTTATTATTATTTTTTTTTTACTAGTAATGGCGGCGATCAGCGTTTTTTTTTTTGGTACTGCGATATTATGGCGGACACATCGGACACTTTTGACACATTTTTGGGACCATTGGCATTTTATAGCGATCAATGCTATAAAAATGCATTGGATTACTATAAAAATGCCATTGGCAGTGAAGGGGTTAACACTAGGGGGCGGGGAAGGGGTTAAGTGTGTTCCTATTTGTGTTCTAACTGTATGGGGGGGGTGGACTCACTAGGGGGAATCACTGATCTTCCGTTCATACATTGTATGAACGGAAGATCAGCGTTTTCCCCGCTGACAGGAACGAGCGCTGTGTGTTTACACTCACAGCTCTCGTTCCCCGCTCTGTAACGAACGAGCGCGCGTGCCCGGCGGCGATCGCGCCCGCCGGGCACGCGCGCGAGACTCGGGGGCGAGCGGGGGGCACGCGCGCGGGCCGCCGGCGGCGCGCACTCGCCCCCTAGCAGCCGCGAAAGTCCCGACGTAGAGCTACGGGCTCTCGCCCAGGAGAGCCGACCTGCCGCCGTAGAACCACGGCGGCTGGTCGGCTAGTGGTTAAAGCAAGTATTATAGGCGGTCTGACAGCGGATGACTCATCGGTTGTTAAGGACGCGGCGGCCGGCTTCACAGTCTCCTCCTTAGCAACCAGCTACTGTATTTACAGTGTTTGAAGTTCAGTCACTTTTTTTGTGAAAAACGGATGTCAGCAGGCATTAAAACTGATGTTTTTGATCTGTTTTTTGTTTTACAAAAAAAGTGACTGCACTGAATAAAAAAACGGAACGCCTGTGTGAAAGGACCCTAAGAGTGATGTCAATAATGATCCTGTTGGGTTGTCACCAGTGATTGGGTAGCTTATGTGGTTGTTTTGGTAGCTTTGCATTGCACATTGTCCTTACTTTTCTATGAAAAAGTGTGGCACGGTTTTGACAGATGAATCCAGTGGAGAGCTGACCATGATTGCTTTTTTTGTGTCAGCTCTGTAGTAAACTATTCTTCATTTTACAGGTTGGTGTTTATTATGGCTTCTTGGACTCCTGGCAAACGACACAGTGATCAAGTTAAACATAGTTCCTTAACAGAGAGCTTATTATGAAGTTACACTACAGTATACTTAGAAACTCAGCTGACCTTTCTTTTTTCACACGTCTCACATTCGATGCTTGGAAATTCAAACGATTTTTTTCAAATGTAAAAAATAACAAAGCCTTTTAGTCCAGGAGTAAAGTATAGTAAATAGTCGCAATAAATACTCATGACATTTCCATATTCTCATTAGATAGTTGGCTCTGACATAGAAGAGCATTTGGGTTTGGTACACAGAAGTGCTGAATGCAGTAAAATTATCCAGTGCTGGGCTTCAATTGGCGACGATCTCCCACTGGCAAAGCTTGCAATTTTGTTCAATGCGCCTTTTCAGCACCAACATTTTGAAGTGCTCATTTGGCATGAGATACGTCTTCAAAACAGTTCATCTAAAGACATTTCACTTAACATATTCTTTGCCACTTAATGATATATTTGTATATTAATACAAACCAAAATCAGTAAAACCCCCTAAAGTAGTACTAAAGCCAAACGTTTTATATAATAAATAAATCTGACAAAACCAGCTTAACAGTGAACAGTAAGTGTTTTTTAATTTATTTTAATTTTTTATTGAGCTGTGCTAAAGTCTTAGTGCCAATTCACACAGGCCCAACCTGTCAGGGGATTAGTCAGCCTGAAAAGTCGCCCTCCATTCAGTAAAATGGAACCATTCTAATAGGAGCGACTTAAGGCACTGCAACTTAGAAAAAGGTTCCCGTACTACATTGGGGGGACTTCGCATTGACTTCTATACAGAAGACATTTTGGAAGCCGCGCTGAAGTAGCGCTGTACGGGGTGGCTTCAGAGACTTAAACATTTGTACAACCATCACAAATAATCCCTGATATATGTGTTTATTTTTTCTGAGTATTTCCATCTAGTGGCCAAACTGCAGTATTTTCTTAATTGAGGTCTTTTGGGAATTTTTTTTTATTATAGCCACTAGATGGAGCTGGCGATCATACGAAATAAACATTTCAGACACATTACAGGGATTATTTGTGATGGCTGGGTAAATACTTAGACATTCACACTGAACATTTTTTATAAATATACCCCGATATGTTTTCTTTTGGTACAGGCAAGAAACACAGTTCAGATGGTTATATACCACAGTCTCAAGCAATTTCTATCACCTCCGGTCATGGAGTGTGCACTCGTAGCTCCACAGACAGGGCCCTAATCCCCATTCCCTGTGCTACATAGTTAAAATTGCCACCATCTATGCACACCCCATCCAGTCCTTTCTGACTGTCTGTGAATTTTAGCACAGGCAGACCTGGCCTTTTATTTTGAAAAACAGCAGACTTACTGGCCAGATCACCAGGCTAAAATAGAGGAAAGGACGCCTAAAAGATTAAACTAATGCAGGCACCACTACTACTATCAAATTATAGGTATTGGAATTTACTTTCAAATTTGTCTGTTAGTGAACGTAAGGCATACAAATTTATCCGAAGTTACAAATTATCCGTAATAACGAATGGAACATAACAAATTAATAATAATAATTAACAATAATAATAGTTATAAAAACATATTATTATTATTTATTATTATTTTGATTTGTTTAGATGCGGCATTCGTTATCTCGGATAATTTGGAACTTCAGAGGAATTTGTACTAACAGCCAAATTTGAAAGGAAATTTCAATACCTATAATTGAATAGTTAGTTATTATTAGTTAGTTATTATTTTTGGATTTTTGTTCTTTTAAATTTTTAGATTTTCATTTCTTCTTTTCGGATTTTAGAATTTTCGACATTCCAAAATTATCAAATTCACGAGTTTATGAATTCCGAATTTTCCAATTTCTGAAAAAAACAAAAGCATTTTTCGGCAGTGCTCTGTAGCTGTAGCTGTTGGCTTTCAATAAACAGATACTCACTGGTCCAGGAATCCAGTGCTGTCTTCCCCTGGGCCGGTTCTTCGCTGGTCTTCGGGTCCTTGTGCTGCTCACAACTGGCTCCCCACAGTATTTGGACTGATCACAAGGGGGTTGATTTACTAAAACCGAAGAATGCAAAATCTGGTGCAGCTCTGTATAGAAAACAATTAGCTTCCAATATTTGTTTTGTCAAAGCTTAATTGAACAAGTTGACGTTAGAAGCTGATTGGCCACCGTGCACCAGATTTTTCCCCTCACTAGTTTTAGGAAATAAACCCCATAGTATCCTTGGTCTTGTGATGTGTCCCAGGGGGTTGTGCACATGAAATAAGGGGTGGGGGGGGCAAGGTGAAAAGAGGGGATGTGAAAGCTGGTACCTGTCAGAAATAGGTACCCGCTCCCAGAAAACAAAAACTCCAAGGAGGAGGAAGGAGGAGGGAAAGTGGTGAAGTTTTGCTTTCTAATCATGTGCATGTTCAATATGGTTTTGTCTGAGGCCTCGTACACACAACCGTTTTCCTTGAAAAAATCCATCAAGACTTTTTTGCCAAGTAAAACGGTCGTGTGTTTTTTTTTCGTTGAGAAAACGGTCGTGGATCAAGTTCTCGTTTTTTTTTTTTCGGGAGTCTCAATTTCCTCATCGTGTTCCTCGTCGAGCTGGTTTACGACGAGAAACACATTCGGGTGTATAATTGGAAACCCGCGCATGCTCAGAATAAAGTGAGAGACATGGAGACAGGAGGGCACCTTCGGTAAAAGTAGCGTTCGTAATGGAGATAGCACATTTGTCACGCTGTAACAGACTGAAAAGCGCGAATCGTCTCTCACCAAACTTTTACTTAACACGCAGTAATATGAGATTAGTAAAAGCAGCCCCAAGGGTGGCGCCGGTGGAATCAAACTTCCCCTTTATAGTGCCGTCGTACGTGTTGTACGTCACCGCGTTTGAGAACAACGAGAGTTTGTATTCACAGTGTGTACGCAAAGAAAGCTTGACAAGATTCTCGACAAGCCTGACAAGGAACTCGTCGAGGAAAACAATGTTTCTTTTACGACGAGTTTCTCAGTCGTGTGTTCGAGGCCTTAGTGTTATGCACACTAGCATCAACAAGCTTCATTCATTATGTGGAAACGCATATGTAGCGCCCTCCAGTGGCTGCTGACCACAGTGATAGAAACAGGTTAACTGCCCCAGACCGCTGGCGGGCCCAAAAAAAAAAGTACTGCTTTGGCGCATCATGGAAAATAATTTGACAGCCTTGTTCTGACTAAGAATAATGTAAGTGATCTTGTCCTAATATAAATCATGTAAGCATTTACCTGCACTGTTTCTCATCCAGTGAGTTCATTTTCGGTCAAGTCTTTGGAATGAATGCACTTTAAGAATCTTAATACTAACTGGCCTCTTTATTGAAAGTTTTTTTTTGAAAGTTCTCAAAAGAAAAATAAACATTCCTTCTAGGAAATAAAAACTATCAAAGTTTCGGTGTCACATCACATGCTTTTACTGCTGAAGCCTATGGGAAGTGATACTTTTATCAACTACATGAAAAACTCATCACAAGAACCTCAAAAACAAATGAGACATATTTTATCACAATCAATTGTATTCAAGTGCAGAGTGATGTCCTTGCTCACTACAAGTGATTGTCTACCTAAATTATTTTGCACATAGACATGCACACAGCTGTAATGGGGTCCGACAGGGTCTAGAGCAGTGGTTCTCAACCTTTTTAGTGCCGTGACCCCCTGATAAAATTTCCCAAGTCGTGGGGACCACTAACAGTGAATTTTTTTTTGTAGAGTGGGTTTTCAGCACCCAAGGCAAGACAAGTAATTTGCACCCCTAACCCACGGACATTTAGCGCTCCCTGAGTCCCTTCCACTCGTACAGTATTAAAACCCCTTATGGTCAGGGATGTATTTAGGTTTTTTGCTGCCCTAGGCCTGACTAAACTCGTGCACCCCTAATTTAAATATGACACACCCCTTCCTGTCAAGGCCACACCCCTTGCAGTTAAAGACCTGCCCTTCCCTTACCTTACCCTTACTCTATCCAAAATTAAATAGAAAAGTGTTCCGATAGTTCTACTTTAGGCACAAAATTCTCATAATTTTATGGAGAGGACTAAAAAGATATAACCATGCCAATGGTACAGCAGAAAACATATAGCACAGTGAGGAAAGTTTGTGGTCCAGGATGATAGGACAGTCAAAATTAGAAGCTCCGCCCCCCCTACAGCTGCGGAATGCTTGCCTCTCTGCCCAGTCCGCCCCATAAGACTGGCGCTACACTAACAGTGCTACATTAATAGTGCAAGCCGGCGGAGACTCTTTCCGTGCTGCCCCCCTGCAACGTGCTGTCCTAGGCCTGGGCCTTGTTGGCCTAGGCCAGGATACAGCTCTGCTTATGGTACATTTTAGGATGTACCACTCTTTCTCTTTGTTCTCCTTTCTTTCCCTTTTATCTCTTTCTATGCTAATTTCTTGTTTTATTTCCCAATTCCTCTCTTTAGCTGTCTTGTTCTTTCTCTTATTCTTTCTCTCCCTTTTTCTTTGTTCCTCCCCCTCTTTTCGTCTCCCCTCCTTGGTGGGGGGGATTGGGACCAATGGCAGTACTGGCGGGGAGTTGGGATGAGGGGCAATGCTGGGGGGCGGGGGTTCTGATCAGCCAAATTAGGTGCTCGTGATCAAGGTCACCTGCTGATCTGAGAACTATAGTGGGGACTTTTAATGGCAACTATAATCACAGGTAGTGTTACTCACTGTGTCTCCAGCTTGACGGTGTCTCCGACTTTGTGGTGTCTCGCAGCAGTGACACCTATGCCAAAATCGGGAGATAGGGTCTCCTCCAGCCCCTCTCACTTCACATTCCTCACCAGTCAGGTGACCTCTAAACTTTGTCCCCCAGCCATGCCATGAACTGAATGGGAGACTCCAGGAACAGCCCAGCTGGGCAACCGCGAGAAGGCTGGGAGAAAAGGCTCCAGGATCAGCCTAGGATTCGGTGACCCCTGGCAAATCCTCATTTGACCCCTAAGGGTCTAGAGCCTCCATAAATACTAAGAAGATGTAGTTTTGCATAAGTACAGTATGTGCCAGGGGTTGCAAAAAGCATTGTGGGTTACTTTCACTAAAGATAAAACTGGTTTCCTATCCTGTGTTTGCAATTATCTTTACAATTAACAAGCCATTCCTTGCCACCAATAGAGGGTTCTGTTTGGGAGACCCTCACCCAAGAGCCTTTTTAGCAAAGCATAGAAGGAAGTACTCTGAGCCAGGAGGCTTCCGGCAACAATTAAATAAAACAAAAAAGGTGCAACGCAACAAATCATAAGAGAAAAAAAGTATATATCCACGCTCATAATCAAAAAACAAGCAGATGTACACTATACCCAGATACCAGGGACATGAATCATGAATGTGCAAATTCATAAATTAAAATGCAAAAAGTGCTGTAAGGTGCATAAGTCATAATGATCAATATATTCAAAAAATATCAAGTCCATAAGGAAAAAAGTCCCAAGAATCTGCTGAGGATAAAGGATCCATGTGGCAAGTTTGAAACAAAGGACTCACCAGCTTGTTACCCTCCACATTAAAACAATTGAAGGCTTACCAGAAAGCCAGTGATCACCCTTACACAGGGGGTCATACAGCACTTATTTGGATCACAGATCCACTCAGGAGGAGCCTGTATGTCCTGTGCGTCCTCTAGGATAGCCAAGAGCAGTTGGCAATGGAGAACTCCTGAACAGATCAGAAAGTGACTTTCGGATATACTCCGTAATGCTCAACACCTGTAGTGCATGAAAAACATAAACTCCACATAGCGCGGTACTGTAGAATTTTCACAATTAATGAAAACGTAGTCCACGTACATGAAAAAAGGCATTAAAATGCATGTATGTACATCATATCCAGGGCGGATCAGTTTCCCTCGAGTAAAATGGCCTAAACTCTGTTCGCGAATGCGCAGTAGCATTTTTTGCGTAACTTCTCCCGATGCGTTTCATTATACGCGACGTCATCAGGTGCGCTATTTGGGCATTTCTTGTGCTTTAGGTATTAAACGCTTGTTTTACCTCAATTGTGCCGAGAGGTCATTTAGTAAGGTGAGCATCTATTTGCACATAGCCTGTATGAATGTGAAGTGACACTAAGGAAAAAGATTTGATTCTTATTGACATATTAATTTTAAGTACTGCTTAAAGGGTCACTAAAGGATTTTTTTTTTTAGCTAAATAGCTTCCTTTACCTTACTGCAGTGCTGTTTTCATGTCCTCATTGTTCGTTTTTTGCTTTGATGTTGCTGTAATCCTGCTCTGATCTCCACACTTCCTGGTTGTCTGTTTCCTTTTAACCACAGTGCTGGGAGCTTTCTCACTGTGGTCACTAATCAAGGATGTTTGATTACTGTGTGTAAACTGAAACTGGGTTGGTGCTGAGGGGTTTTAGACAAACCATCACTTCCCTCTATTGGCTCTCTGGCTCTGTACATCAGAGAGACAGGAAATAACAGCAAAAACAGAAGTAGAACTATAGTAGATTGATTTTTATCTATTTTTAATAATTTTTAAAAGGAATCAGTTTGCTTTTATGTCTCTATACCCTGTAAACAGTCATTTCAGCCCAAAAAATGTTTTCTTTTAGTGACCCTTTAATGGACACACTGATGACATTTTTTTGATTCATGATTTATTATTCATTGCGCTGCACCATTTTGTTTTGTTTATTTTTTTATGTGAGGATAAATTACTATAGGTGTTATAGCTTGCAACCTTAGTAAATTTATATTAAATTTTTTGGTCTAGTTGGATTGTTTCATATATAATGTATATTGCAGGCAATAATTGCTGGAAATAGAACTTCTGAGGGTAAACTACCATGTTTTTTTTTTGTTTTGTTTTTTCTGAAAGTGCTGGGACAAAGTTCAAAGTGCAAATAAACAATATTAGTGAATTATTTAATACAGTTACATGTATTAAGTGTCATTACTCTACCTCCAAAAAGTAAAAGTAAAAAAATAAAATAAAAATGGAAGACAATTATGTCCCACTGCTTATGCACCTCTTCCTTGATCACTTTTTATTGTAGAAGATACCAGCTTAAATGAATGCTATAAAATTGTAGTTTATGTTTTATTTTGCTGGTGAAACCACACACTATAATTATTTGATTTGATTTGTATCCATACTAATCACCCTTCTCATTGCATCCACTAAGTCACTGCATCCCTATTTCACTAAGCTAGTATCAAGTGAAAAGATGAAAGCATCGCAATATCCAAACTTGGATTTATTTTACCAACAAGAAAAATAAAACTTTCAGAATCAAGTGATAAATTCCAGTGGAAACATTTCACTCATTACTAATGCATAACGGTTTCTATTTTTGATCAACCAAGAGATATTTTCATAGGTGACAATAACACTCAATATGCCTCTTTTAGCAGGTATTATCACACATACACAGCTTTATTAATTAGGGCTGAAATTGTCTTCCTCCAGCAAATGGTCCCGCCCAGGGCATCTGTTCCTTCTGCCCACCCCTTGTACCGGCCTTGCTCAGGGCTCTCTAGTAATCTGGGAATACAACGTGTTGATGAGAGTAATCAGTGGGCTGGGGCGATAGATGTAACAAAGTGATCAAAATCAAATGGTATATACATCAGCTATCACTAGGAGCAGTATTGAAATCAGCAGTTCATAAATCATATATTTTAAGATACATGAGAAACTGTATCCATGCAGCAAACACAGGTTTGTATGCCAAAGTGCAATAGTTCATATATCCTATAGGTTAAAGTCCAGAAGAAACTGTGTACCACACAGCAAGAAAGGTTTACAAGATCAAAGTGCAGATATAATCTCTACTGGTGTGTTGAGAGCCAATCTCTGTGATCAATATAACATCATATAGCCAGTTGCATCAGATTATGAAAACTTGTGACTTTTGTGGATGTCCTCAGTGAATAGTAAACACTTTAGGTGACTCTTGTGCTCCCCCTCTTGATTCCCCACTCACCAGATGTAAATACCCCTGCAGGGGTGACAGGCAACAAGAGTGAGTAAATTGTTTTTCAGGCAGTCAGATGCTTCTGCTCCGATTCCGGGGTTCCCGTCCACCTCCCTGGTGTCTGCGTGTCAGCTGTGGTGCACCTCACAGAGCCAACAGAAATGTCATCATCTCAGAAGAAGTCACATGACGAAACGCGTCGATACGTCACTTCTGGCTGTCTGGATCAGAGTGGTGGAACGCACGCCACCTCTCAGCTGATGCAATGTGTTTGAAGCCTCTATTTTTGTTTTTTTCTGTGTGATTTTATATCCTGACTTTTTATGCATGATAGTTAGCGGCTTTACTGCTTTTTTAACTTTAATTGAGTTTACAAATAAACCCACTGAATTACACTATGCAAGTCCGTTTTCTGTTGGGTCTGTGAGGTTAACCACAGCTGACACGCAGACACCAGGGAGGTGGACGGGAACCCCCGGTAGCGGAGCGGAGCAGAAGTATCTAACTGCCTGAGAAACGATTTACCCACTCTTGTTGCCTGTCACCCCTGCAGGGGTATTTACATCTGGTGAGTGGGGAATCAAGAGGGGGAACACAAAAATCACCGAAAGTATCTACTATTTACTAAGGACATCCACAAAAGTTACAAGTTTTCATAATCTGATGCAACTGGCTATATGATGTTATATTGATCACGGAGATTGGCTCTCAACACACCACTAGAGATTATATCTGTACTTTGATCTTATAAACCTTGCCGTGTGGGACACAGTTTCTTCTGGACTTTAACCTATGGGATTTATGAACTATTGCACTTTGGCATACAAACCTGTGTTTGCTGCATGGATACGGTTTCTCGTGTATTTTAAAATATAGGATCTATGAACTGCTGATTACAATACTGCTCCTAGTGATAGCTGATGTATATACCATTTGATTTTGATCACTTTGTTACATCTATCGCCCCAGCCCTCTGATTACCCCCATCAACACGTTGTATTCACACATTACTAGAGGGCCGTGAGGCTGCTCACATATTTCTCACTACAGGTGACACTAGGTTACCCTTTACAGGGGGCCTACACAGTTTTTGTTTTTCTTCTTTATTAATAAATAGTTTGAATTATTAACTTTTAAATCTCTCTTATTTTGGCTGGAAGGACACTAGGGTAATCACTCATTTGGGAGGTCTCCCTATGGGGGGTAAATCTAATGCAGGCCATACACAGTCGAATTTCGAACAAATTTTCTGTTCAAAATCAGAAAGTTTGTTTTTTTGTGATCCGATGATGCTACCATTGATTTTCAAAATTCGGCCCGACCAAAACTTTCATGTTGCCGGGAATATTCGTTTCTCTTCGTAAATATTCGTTTCTCTCTGGGGATTTTCTTTTCTTGCACATGCAAATTACATTTCTCGCACGATTCTCCCATCATTGATCAGAAAATCGGCCGTTTTTCCGAAAATGTTCAACATGTCGGATTTCTCAAATTTGTTTGCCACACGAAAATCGGCTGTTGCTGCAGCCCACTAACGATGTGAAATACGAACGAAAATTCTTTGATACGATTTTCGCAAGAAAATTCTTTCGAAATTCGAACCGTGTATGGCCAGCCTAAGCCTCATTTTTTATTTTGCCTTTTTGCACAGCACTACTTTGCACAGCACTCGTTCACCTTATTATAGGAACTGGATGGTAATAATAGTGGTCGACATGACAAATTGATTGAATTTGCACATTTGTTATATTAATTTTATTAAAGACACAGCACCAGTTTTTTACGTGCACTACCCTAAATGACTGGCAGCTCCACTTGCCCCGTTTAAATAGTTACCCAATAATAAAAGTAAAGTCCGAGTGATGAGTCAGTGTTCATCAGAAAAATGAAAATTAACTTCTTCTGAGCTCAAAGATAAGCAAATATAGTCTAAATGCAAGAGGCATTTTTATTTTTCCTTGGATCTTGGTATACTTTTTACTGTTCTTCCAGATCAGTGCAGTAATCCAGTGTGAAATTTCCTGTAATACAGACTGGTCACTGCTGATTTCTCTCCTCGTGCACGATGACTGGTCTTGTAACCCCAACAACCCCCCCCCCCTTACTGTTCTGCAGGTAGCCTGTAGTACAGGGGTGTCAAACTCAATTTCATCGTGGGCCACATCAGCATTATGATTGCCCTCAAAAGGGCCGGTTGTATCTGTAAGATTAGATGCCCAGCGTATCCCCTCCCCTTACATTAGATGTCAAGAGCCACCCCACCATCAGAATTTAAGTCCCCCACTCTCCCTTACATCACAGTGTACCCCCTTCCCTTATGCTGCTGCTGGGAAGAAGCTGAATGCATTGCTTGAAAGAAAAAAATAAGGGTCTGGAGGAGGACCAGAGGAGGGCTGGAGCTCTCCTGCAGATGCAGGAGATTAATCTCCTGCCACATGAAATGGCCTGGAGGGCCGGATCGGCCCGCAGGCCTTGTGTTTGACACCTGTGCTGTAGTAGGTGGAAATGCTAGATACCTCCCACAAAAAGTATTTATTGCATACAAAAGACATTTATATCCTCTGTGGCTATTGAGGAATATATTTGAATTAAATTGGTTGTGCCCATAGCTCAGCTTTAAATTGAATTAAGGTAAGTACTGTAGCTGAATATGTCTTGGTGTAATTTTCTATAATCCCCTACACAGGAGACTGGGAGCAGCGGGTTCAACTCTTGGAAATATTCAAGCTCTGCTGCATACACATGTTGACAGTGCTAACAGAAGGAAAAAGAAAAGTGAGCAAAGCAGACTCTACTATGCTGTTGCTCCTTCACTGTATACAACAATTGGCAAACTGGGAGTGTTTTTTGACCATTGTTCTTGACCAAGTTGGAAGTGCAAGTCCAGGACCAGGCTGTGCTGTCTGGCAAGCGAACATTCATCACAGAGATGATTGCACAGAACTGCATATCAATTTCCAAAGACATATCTGAATATCAACTGTGTGTTATGTATTAATGGAATTTAGCTTTAAATCTGGGCTTCATAGAAGGGCTGGTTTTGTGCATGGCCAGCCAAGTATCACTGGGGTACACCATTTATAATTTTTGGCAAACAAAATTATTTGAACACAAAGATATGAATGGAACATTAGCCGTTACATACCCCCCAACATTTTGAGATGGGAATGAGGGACACCTACTAGCAAACGTATGTAGGCATAGGACACGCCCCCTGACACACCTCTTAAAGGGGACATAACCAAAAAAAGGGTTAATTAAATTCACAAGTGCTTTTTCTACCACTACTATTCCTTTAAAATAGCTTTTAAAAATGACGAATGCATCAATTTAGAATTTGGATGAAAAGTTTAGCACTGGGAAACACTTTTTGAAAGGTAAAAAGTGCATTTTATATACAACTATATAGATCAGACCAAAATGAGGGGCAAATGAGGAGGAAAGAGGGACAATGCTCCAAATGATGGTAGTTAAATAACAATTTCTCAGCATTTACACCTGCATGATTCCAGCTATGTTAGAATACAATACATGTAGTGTACAGTAAGAGCTGCAGCTCCTTATTAGCTGTCCATCTTTTCATGCTACATAATTATACAGTTAATCTTTTCAGGAACATTCATCATGTGCTCCTAAGAAGATGTTTGTGGCAGCTTTGATGGTTTCAGGTGACTTGCCAAGGCCAAACATCAAACACGTGGCTTCTGTGTTGAGCTGTTCTGTATACATGCTGAGGGGCACCTGACTTGAATGAGAATTTGTATATTTCATTGAGTAATTTATCTGCAATATTTTATGGTTCTTCTTATACACTCCATTTTTCTGTGTAGAAATTATGAAGCATAATTGTAAAGTCTTCATTACACAGTGATTGTGGGAACCTGGCCGCTCTGATATTTCCAAACAATGGTCATACCATAGATCAGACTGAATCAGGATAGTGCATTTAGCTTTGTGGAGCACATACACATGACAGTGGGGGTAATTACGAAAGGCAAATCCACTTCGCAGTACACGTGCACTTTCAAGTGCAGTCACTGTAGATCAGAAGGGGACATGCAAGGAAAATAAAAAACAGCATTTTTTCTTGTGCATGATTGGATAATAAAATCAATAGAGCTTCCCCTAATTTCAGAGCTTGCCCTCAGATTTACAGCGATCTACAGTGACTGCACTTACAAGTGCACTTTTCAAATTACAGTTACCAGGTTAGAGTTACAGAGGAGGTCTAGTGCTAGAATTAGAAAGAAGGGGGGAAAGTAATTGGGACTTTAAATGAGACGCAAGGGCCGTTTGCACCTCCATCCCTGTGCTGAAAGCAACATATAAATGGTGGGAGGTGTTGGGAGTGTTGGGAGTTTCAGTGAGGTGCAAGTGTGGTGAGACCAAACATATCATGTATATGTTTATTACTAAACAAAAAAATTACATGCGTATTACAGTTGTCCAATTACATTAAAATGATTGTTAATTACTTAACCCATGAAAATGAGAGATATGCATATTGGATGATAGGCAGAATGTAGTCTAAAGGATACTTAAAAAGATAAAACCATGTAAGATATCGATATGAAATGGATGAAACGTGGTGGGCTTGACGTGTTTCTTGGTCTGTATCCACTCGTCAGGAGCCATGCATCCATATTTTATAAAAATAAGAAAATACATAACCATTGTAGGCTATTGTATCAAACATCATAAAAATCTTGGATTGCTACAAGGTAGCTAGTCATGCCTAAAAGTACTGACGTATGAACATGTTTTTACCTCCGTGATATGTTTGGTCTCACCTCAATAGTGCTAGGATTTTTGCTCTCGCTCTGACAATCGCGGCGATACCTCAGATGTGTGATTTGAACACCGTTTACCTATGCGGGCACGACTTCCGTATGCGTTTTCTTTGCTGTGCGAGCTTTAAATAAAATGTATTTTATTTATTTTTATATTTTTACATTCTGTTAAAAAGAATATTTGATCACTTTTATTGCTGTCAAAATAAATGTTAACATCCCTTGTGACAGTAATAGGTGGTGACAGGTACTCTTTATGGAGGGATCGGGGGTCCAAATGACCTCCAACCCCTCCTTTGCACTTCAAAGTATTCTGATTGCTGAAAACGGCGATTTTGAATACTGTAAAAAAAAATCAATCCGGCGCCATTGGCAGCTGAGTAAAATGGAAGTGACGTTGTGACGTCGCTTCTGTGTTTACAGAGAGAATACTGGAACAAAGCCGTTTCCAGCTTCGTGCCAGTCTATCTCTAGGCGGCGGAAGTGACGCATCACAAATCGGGTCTCCCGGTGGGACAGGAGGCCCGGTAAGAGCGGCAGAAGGTGGCGGGGGGGGGGATATCCCCTCCCGCACCTCTGGGATAACAACTATCGGAAAGCCAACCGCTGGCTCTAAAGAACGGTATCGGGATGATGCCTGCAGCTTCGGGCATCATCCTGTTATAACCCCCTATTCCGAGGCTGCATATATGCGTACGCCCGGCAGGAAGGGGATAGAAGAGGGTTGCAAACTAGTGCTTGCATCCCTCTTTGTTATTTCCCCCCAGAGAGCAAGATGTTTTTATTTTAGGGCTGTGCAAATTAACTTTTAATTCATCGATTAATCTTTAATTTTTTTTATCGATCAAAATATTTTTGATCGATTACAATTCTTTTCATTGGTACTCACCTCTCCGCCGGCTTATGGGTCTTCAGGTAATTCCGTCGGAGATCTGGTAACATCACGGACACCGGCGGGGCTTGCCGTGTCCATCTGAAGGGCTCCTTTGCTGTACCTTCATATCTGCATGCCGGCGGACCTTTCTATCTGCCACACGCAAGGGCTGTTACACTTCCCTCTATCACTTCCCTCTATCCACCTGGGATTCTGCAGCCATCCATTGGGAGTTGTGATAGTTTCCTTCATGGGACATCTACATGCCGACGGACTGATGTTAACATCTCCTTATCTGGATTCAGCAGTGGTATCGTTGTACACATTTTTATACCAGTATCATACTTAGCGACATGTTTTTATGACTGCTTTTGGTACTGTTTGGTATTACTCGCACCATTTTTACAGTTTATATAGCTACATCGATTTCATCTCCAGTGCAATATTTATTTGGTTACCGACTTGAAGACTATACAAGTTTTAATGCTATTCCCATCGAGCGCTGCCTTTGTGTGTTTTTGTATCCTGCTCTCCATTTTTCCAGTGGTTGGTAGCTGCACTGGGAATCAGCCTGCAAGGATATCAGCTAAAAGTAGTTGGATCTGTATGTGCGTTATAATTAATCGAAATTAGTCGATTAAAAAAATAACGATTAATCAAACACAACATTTTTGATCAGTAACAGCCCTATTTTATTTGTTTTAAATCATTAGCACTCTCATGTTTGTGATGCACCACAGAGCAGATTAAAACACATGCATTGGATGCTGCTTGGTCTGGCACATTAAGTTGTCTTGTTAATTTTGTGACTAGGGACAAGCTAGGGGAATAAATACATGGACATGAGGGAATATATCAGCCATTACACCACACACTGCAGCCACAACATGGGAGCCCATAATTGCAAGGTAGACAAACAAATAACACAGGGGACATAACTAAACTAATAACTAAAACATACTAATAACTAAAACATACGAAAGTGTACAATACCATTAAAGTTCAACCTGTGTTTTGCCAGGTTGTTTTTACTCCCCGTTGCTCCATTTGGCCACTGGAAACTATAAGGAGAAGTACTGTTAAGCTCCAAATTACAACTTTGAGATTATATGGGCCAATCACTAGAGCTGACCATACGAAGTTTGGTTTTTTCATTTGGGGGGGGGGGGTGAACACAGATTCAGGCAGGAAAGCCCACACACTGATCAAAAGTTTGTTTTTTGTGGCCAACTCTATCATTAGCTCTGTCCTATGGCATAAAGGGAAGCAAGCAACATGCTCCTCCATACCTGGAAGTACCTCTTTGCTTCTGATAGCATACCTTCCAACTTTTTGAGATGGGAATGAGGGACACCTATTAGCAGAAGTATGCAGGCATAGGACACACCACTTGTCACGCCCCCTTAAAGGAGAATTGTGCAAAAAAACAAGATTGGTTAAACCCATGTTTTTTTTTTCCAACTACTATTCCTTTATATTGGATTTTGGCATTTACAAATACAGCAATTTAGAAATCAGATGGAAGGTTTAGGGCTGGAAAACACTTTTTTGATAGATAAAATGTGCATTTTATATAGAACTCTTTAGATCGGACCAAAATGAGGGACAAATGAGGAGGAATGGGGGACAGAGGGACATTGTTCCATATCAGGGACAGTCCCTCGAAATCAGGGACAGTTGGGAGCTATGTGGTAGCTAAACAGAACAACAGTGGATCAAAGAGCGAAAAGTTAAGGTAAGGGTATATGATGGGCCAAGATTAATGTGAACCTGTTGCTTTGCTGTGCAAAAACATGGTACAGGTATGCTTTAAAGGAAAGATGCAGGGGCTGCCATTGTTATCTTCCTTATGAAGTGCAATAGGCCTGGCTTATAGACCCTTTGTCTTCAATACCTTTTGAGTCACCGACCTAGAACAAATATGCTGTTCAGAAAATATACTGAAAGCGTATGTGCCGGTTCACACTACCGCGACTTGGGATCCGACTTGTGTCGCCCCAAGTCGTGCGACATGAGAAATTTCATTGAAGTGAATGAGAGCCGTCTTAATGTACCTTACTGAAGTCGCTCCGACTTCAGAAAAGGTTCCTGTACTACTTCAAGGCAACTTGTAGGCAACTTGTTACCATTGATTTCAATGGAAGTTGCCTCCAAAGTTGGATCACTGTCTTAACTGAAGCAACTTTACAGGAAAAGAAAATAGTTTACTCAGGCAAACCCCTCCCTCCCACAGAGCTGATTATTCTGTGTTTGGCCACAGCCAAAGCCGCCTGTGCTGGAGGCAACTTTAAGTCCTGTTGTAAGTTGCTCCAAGTCGTGCTGAAGTCGCCTTGCAAAGTCGCGCTGTAAGTCGGGTTGCCCCTGTGTGAACCGGCACTTACTGATACTACGTTGTTATGGGATTGATTTTAAACTCAGTCTTTGGTTATTTGTTGCAATATATTGCAACATTGTATTAAAGTAGAACTAAAGGCAAACCTTTTTTCTATCTTGGATAGAAGGTAGAGTTATAGCGGTAAGTTTTTTTTATTTATTTTTTGCCATCTGTGTCCCATTGGGGACACTCATCTTCACTTCCAGTTCTATAACTAAAACAAGAGGTGAAAAGAAACCCCACTAAAGTAAGGGGATCCCTGATTGTTACCAGGATCATTGAGTCCCCATTGGGAAATTTTCCCTCTATTCCTGTTCTTTCTTTTACGTTCGGTGATAATAGTTAACAGGGCAAACAGAGAAAATAAATCTTTCTAACATAGATACAGACAGGAATAAAACCTGCTGTTTTTCTTTTCTAATCCTTTTCCACTCTGTCAAAAACTAAAAAAAAATTTGCCTTATACTTTAAGCATGAAAGAGCAAGGAATTGCTGATATTACTATTTATTATATACTGTGAGACAGTTAAAATCCTAGGTAGCAGTGTGGAATTTTAATGAATGTCAAAAGTAGTATTTGCTTTGGTATTAGTTATATTAGGAATTTGCCTTACATAGAAATGTATGCAAGAAGTTTATGAACTCTAAACTTATTTTTCTACCCGAATGCAATCATAAAATGCTGGCATATTTGTTAAAGCTGATGTGAGATAAAATAAATCTGCCATACGTGACGTGAATAAAGAGCCTGCCTTATCCTAGGTTCACATCTATGCGGCTGCTCTTGATGTGTTTTTCAGGCACATTGCTTTTTTGCAGTTTTAAAGCAGCGTTTTTTATTCCTTTTTTAGCTTGCAGTTTTCATGCATTTTGTGTTTTACAATATTTTTTTCTTTTTGATTTAACGCACTGTAAACACACTGTATATAACTGGTTTCTAAGGAGGGGCTGGAAAATTTGGCCACTGATGAATTATCAGCTGCCAGTGAGCTTCCCCACTGAAATCTGAAATCTGAAAAATTGCCGGCAAAAAAAGCCCATACAAGGTCATTCGAGTCTAATATGGATTCCGACTGGCTTATCAGAATCTGGAAGCCCCAATTAACAAGGGGACCCCCAGATCCTGGCCCTCCCCTATGTTAATGGTATCGGGTTCCTTGTACCCCTACCCATTCACCAAAAAAACGGTGAAATGTTAGCAAAATACAAGAGACGGTTTTTGGCGAGTCCTCTATTAAAAAAAAAGCCCGGAGCGATCTTCTCCCGAAACCAGGGGCGGACTGACCATTGAGTTACTCTGGCACTGCCCGAGGGCCCCATGCCACTAGGGGGCCTCATCAGGGTTTCCAGGCTCAATAAAACCAGGGACAGTATGTAAAAATCTGAGTTTGTGGAATGTCCGAAACCGACATGCTTTTGATGTGAAAATCCAGAGATTTTAGCTGCCCTGCCTCTGCACTGCCTCCTGGCGTGGTGGCCATCTGTAAGCCCCATAATCTTCTATTGCCGGGGGCCCCATGAGTTGTCAGTCCCCCCCTGCCCGAAACCATCGTCTCCTGGTGCCGTAATCTCTCAGTGTCGCCTTCTTTGTATGCCGTCTTCTCCCGTGGGGCTGTCTTCTTCATCCCCGCCGCTGTCTTCTTCCTCCAGTGCCTGGTATGGACCTGGGGGGAACCCCATGCCTTTTTTTTTTTTTGCACATTTTTTTGCCCCCCTTTTTTTTTACATTCAGCGGGGAAGCCCGCTGACAGCTGATGACTCATCAGTTGTTAAGGGTGTCACTGACAGGTTCCCAGCCCCCTCTTTAGCAACCAGATATATACAGTGTTTTAAACTGAAAAAAAAACGGAAAACGCACTGGCTGCAAAATGCATTGATGTGAACTTGTAGTGCGTTTCTGAAAAACACTCAAAAAAATCGGTTGGAACCTAGGGTTAAAGTTGACTGACTGTTGGACTGACCCACTGGCTTCAGTACTTTCTGCATTACTAATCTGAATTAAATATGCAGATCTGAAAAGTCAGAAGTCTTTAACTGCATGCTAGACTTGCATGTTAAGTTAGTAACTTTGGTACTAAAACAAAAATGTCATAAAATATTGAGGCAAGTAGCATTTTCAAAAGGAAAGGTCTACAAAGGCAGCCATCTTTGTTTTCTCTCATGACATTTCTTTTATAATGTTTGTAGGCATCTTTATGAATGCTAATTTGGTGGAATATTAAAGGCGGTTGTTTAATTCTGCTGCAGCGTATAGCTAATTGTGCACTGCAGCAGAGGATTTTGGAAGCTACAAAACTTGGTAAGAAATCCTATATATCTTAACTTGTCTATGGCAGAGACAAGGTAGTAATAATAAATATCAATACTTGTTTTGGTAAGAGCATAGCCCCTTTGCAATAACTGTTTATCTCCAGTTGGATCCTGAACCTTAAGAAATTGTCGATGAAGCTGGCTTTTAGCTTGGTACATCTGGGTCTGATACTGGATTCGACTCAATACAGAGTTTCTTTCTAAAAAGAAAATCTGCTCCCAGATCCAGAGCTTACAGTCCAGGAGGAGCCACAAGTGTGCAATGCAGACATGCACTTTTGATCTGTGTATGTTGCAGTGGCGGCCCGCCCATATGGGCGCACGGGCGCCGCCCCCCCTCCCGCAGTCACAAAAAAAAAAAAAACGGGCCCTTTAAGAACTTTTATTCGGCTAAAATTTCATTTTGACATTTTAGCCGAAGTTCTGGCGGCTGTCTATAGAGGGCGCTGCAGCGCCACTCCCTCTCGCAAATAACACACTTCAATGCATTGAACGTGTGTTGTTGCCAGCTGCCTGGTCTATTCCTATAACCGGACATAGGGCGCCGGTTACCTGAATAGCGGCAGCTGGTTGGCTGAGGGGAACAGCCTATCAAAGCCAGTGGCTCTGATAGGCTTTTCCAGTACCACCCTCCGGCTCCCGGAAGTCTATGCTCGGAGCGCAGGCAATCTGCGGTCCTTGCATTAGACTGACAGCCGTTTCAGCCAATCAGGTTCCCGGATTCTGGTTATCAGGAACCTGATTGGCGGAAGCTTCTCCACGGCGGCAGAAGACATCGAGGGAGGACATGGAAGCGTCAGGTAAGTGTTTTTTTTAACAGGGAAAGGGGCATCATGGGGCACAGTGGCAGCATGGGGCACAGTGGCAGCATGGGGCACAGTAGTGACAAAGGGCACAGAGGCGACAATGAGCACAGTGGCATGGGGCACAGTGGTGACAATTAAAGGGCACAGTGGTGACACTTGATGACACAGTGACTCCATATGATGGCATGGCACAGTGGTGACAATTGATGACACAGTGGCTGTGTTGCATGGCACAGTGGTGACAATTGATGGCACAGTTGCTGTGTTGCATGGCACAGTGGTGACAATTGATGGCACAGTGGCTGTGTTTGATGGCATGGCACAGTGGTGACAATTGATGGCGCAGTGGTGGCGTTTGATGGCATGGCACAGTGGTGACAATTGATGGCACAGTGGTGGCGTTTGATGGCATGGCACAGTGGTGACAATTGATGACACAGTGGCTGTGTTGCATGGCACAGTGGTGACAATTGATGGCACAGTTGCTGTGTTGCATGGCACAGTGGTGACAATTGATGGCACAGTGGCTGTGTTTGATGGCATGGCACAGTGGTGACAATTGATGGCACAGTGGCTGCATTTGGTGGCATGGCACAGTGGTGACAATTGATGGCACAGTGGCTGCATTTGGTGGCATGGCACAGTGGTGACAATTGATGGCACAGTAGCTGTGTTGCATGGCACAGTGGTGACAAATGATGGCACAGTGGCTGCGTTTGATGACATGGCACAGTGGTGACAATTGATGGCACAGTTTCTGTGTTTGATGGCATGGCACAGTGGTGACAATTGATGGCACAGTGGCTGCATTTGGTGGCATGGCACAGTGGCTGCGTTTGATGGCACAGTGCCTGCATGTGATGGGCACAGTGAGGCTGCAATTTTTTTTTTCTGTTTGCGCCCCCCCAAAAATGTTGAGCACCAGCCGCCACTGGTATGTTGTAAGGACAACGGCTATTGCTGAAATCAGTCCTCACAGGCAGTTTGTTAGTGATGCACTTTGCTCTACCCTGTCCAATCAATGAGCACACTTTTGCTAGTCATAGTTTACTACTGAAAAAAGTTAAACATTTTAACTGTACCAGTCTCAAAATATGCTAGGTCCTTATTGGTCATCACTCATTCCTACCACTTTAGGAACAGGTTTGCGTTTCATTTTCCCCCGAACAATGGGATACCATATTTGAAAATTTACACAGGTGTACCAAAACTACCACCATCAGAGAATCTGCCACTAAACTGCTTTACAGATTGTATCTCACCCCTGCCAAACTTAACTCATTTTACCCTTCAACTTCTCCGCTCTGTTTCAGGGGTTGTCCTACACATGGGACACTATTACATATATTTTGGGAATGCTCCCTCCTTAAACACATCTGGCACAACGCAAGTCTTATGATTGATCGCATTTCAGGCAGAAAGATCCCAACAACACCCCAAATGTGCCTTCTATTCACCCCCATACAAGACATACCAATAGCCAGTTCCAGATTAATCCACACTCTTCTTAGCTCTATCCACTGGGCCATAGCTTTCAACTGGCGTTCACCCAATGTGCCATGGTTTAAGATTCTTAACCGTATGGAAAATATCAAATTATCGGAGAGAATACACCACACGTTATATGACACCATGCATATATACCAAAAAAAATGGTCTCTATGGGAAACCTCACTACTGATATGATATCCACTACAATTAATCTACTTAAGGACACCCACTAATCCTTTTCCCACAAATGTTATATAGAATTATAAATTAAATATATGCATTTTCTCTTTTGTTATACCTGTACCTAGATACAATGTATAATGTAAATGACTCTTACACTTGTTCATCTTTTATCACTGTTAAACGCGTATACTCTGACCTTATCCATTAATAAAAACCGTTTGTAAACAAAAAAGGAACAGTTTTGCATAACATGACATATGTGTTAGTGATTCCTGAATGTAGTATGTCACAACAGTTCCCCCCCTTTTTTTTTCTTTAAATGGGGCGTGTATCCAGACTATAGGCAATATCTGTAACATTTTAAAATGGATCTTGCCTGAAAATGCAAGGTATGATATTTTTTAAACCCCAGGCCAGTGGGACTTCTGAAACATAGATTTTTGATTACATAGGACAACTACAGGCGGTCCCCTAGTTACAAAAATCTGACTTACAAACAACTCCTACTTACAGAGGGAGACAACAGGAAGGGAGAGGAAATCTACCCCTATGAAGGGAAATTCACTCCTGTAATGCCACGTACACAAGACCGTTTTTCATGACGAGAAAAATTCAATTTTTTTAATTGGATGTTAAAAACGGTCTTGTGTAGGCTCTAGAGCATTTTTCTCGACGAGAAAAATTGCCATTAAAAATGTAGAATCTGCTCTATTTTTTCTCGTTGTTTTTCACGTGGTTGTTTTTCTCGTCGTTAAAAACGATCGTGTGTAGGCTTTAACGAAAAAAAACGTGCATGCTTAGAAGCAAGTTATGAGAAGGGAAATTTGCATAATCAGCCTAAAGGGTGGCGCCATAAGAATGGAACTTCAACTTTATAGTGCCGTCGTATGTGTTGCATGTCAACGCACTTTGCTCAAGCATTTTTTTCCACGATCGTGTGTATGCAAGGCAGGCTTGACAAGAATCACGTTGAGAAAAACTTTGTTTTTTTCCATGACATTAAAAATGGTCGTGTGTATGCGGCATAAGAGTTATTATGGGAAAAAGATGTCTCCACTGGGTTACAAATTCAACTTAAGACACTACCTTCTTTGTAACCCAGGACCACCTGTACTCCCGTTTACTAGTAATTTATAATTTCTACATTTCAAAAGGGTATGAACAACTTTTAATACTGTAAAAAATAAAAAATAAAGGAATGCGCAAATTCCCACCCAGCAAGGAAGGCCATTTACAATGCATAAAAATAATTAAATCTAAGAAAATTAAAGATCAATATTTTATCAAGATAAAGAGGTTCAACCTGGCACACACAGAAACTTCTCATATGGAGTTTCTTTAGCTTTCTCCAACAATAACAGAGATTCCAGATAACCTTCATAAATTACAAATGTTGGATTTACTTCCCTAGGGATACTTACATTCTGAACTTGTAATTCATTGTCCATAGAAATGCAGGCCTTGCATGTACTGAAAAGGTTTTTAAAAAAGATTGCCTGCAAGGAGTGTTTGTATCACCATGAAAATGTGTACTCTAGCTTGTGAAGAATCTAGATATTCAAGTCCCTTAGTAGAAGAAGAAGAAGAAAAAAAAAAGGAATGTACCATGCTCAATTTGTACACTGTGTGACCTATGGCAAACATCTTTATAATCTCTTGGAATGTTCGGGGCCTGAACTCAGCTACTAAAAGGTCGTCAGTTTTTAAGTACCTCCAGAGATATAGCCCCCACATATGTATCCTCCAGGAGACACACCTAATGGGTAATAGGATCCTTGGTCTCCGGAGGGTGTGGGTGGGGGCCCACTGCCACACCACCTATTCTACTTATGCCAGGGGGGTGATCTTACTGGTCCACAGGTCCCTCCCATTCCAGGTGCTGGATGTCCGGAAGGACCATGGCGGCAGATTTGTGATTATACATGCTCTGCTTTATGCTAAAGAATTATTTTTGGTGGGCCTATACCTCCCTCCCTCTGTAAGTGTACAAATATTGTATGATATTATGCAGATTGTGTTGGGCTTCAATACTTAGGAGGTTTTTCTTTTTGGTGATTTCAACATGGTGGCCTCACAGGACCTGGACAGACTGCACGCTGCCACCTGCCCCGCTCTCACGGATGTGTGGCGTCACTTTCACCCTAGAGACAAGAAGTACTCTTGCCACTCCTCCTCCTACCGTGCTCTGTCCCTCCGGGGCACTGCGTTGGATAAGAGAGGCTAAACACTTACCTCGTGGTATTTCAGACCATGCCCCTCTCCACCTCTCTATCTCCCTGGGTGGGTCCCCGGGTTTGAGGCTTTGGCGTCTGTCCAGGTTCTGGGCCATAGATGAGAGAATACAGGAATCTATGCTTAAGGCCATTTGTAACTATTGGATGATGAATGGGGATTCTGCTAGTGCTGCTACTCTGTGGGATGCATTTAAGTCTTGGATAAGGGGGAAATATATCTCTCGTATTCCCTCACTACAGAGAGAGGCCTCTAGGTCACTGGAGGTGCTGGAGGGGAAGGCTAGACAATGTGAGAGGAGATTTGTTCAAACCCCCAGCGATATTACTCACCTGGCATGGCAGGGGGCTTTGCGGGATCTTTCCCTACACAATGTGGAACACACTACAAAAATCTATGCTATATTCCAGGCAAAAGCTGTTTGAGTATGGCAATAAAAATGGCAGACTGTTGGCTTGGCTGGTGAGCGCCCAGGCGGCCTCCACGCACATTGCTGGTATCCGGGATGCCCGGTGGGGCTGGTGTCATCCCCTGAGGACATCAATGCTAGGTTTCTTGAGTTTTTCCAGGGCGTCTACTCCTCTAGGGCCTGTTGTTCTGCTTCAGAGCTGCAGGACTATCTGAGTGCCATCCCCTTCCCTTCTCTGTCAGAGGAGCATAGGTCACAACTAGATGGGGACATTTCTCTGGAGGAAGTCCAGGCTGTGATTGGGGGTCTGCAGAGTGGCAAGACCCCGGGTGCAGACGGCCTTCCTACCAAGTTTTATTCTCAGCATGTGCACATCCTTGATCCTAGGCTTAAGGCTCTTTTCTCTGGACTTGAGGAGGCCGGTGTGGTGCCCGAGTCTATGGAGGAGGCTATCATTGTCCTGATCCCTAAGCCTGGTAAGGACCCCCAGGAATGTGCATCATACAGGCCCAACTCGTTACTCAATGTTGATGCAAAAATATTGGCAAAGATACTGGCTACCCGCTTGTCCACTCTGATATCCACGCTGATCCATGTTGATCAGACTGGGTTCATGCTGGGCAAGGGCACCGACATTAACATCACACGTTTTTTTTTAAACCTTGCTATACAACTTGAGAATGTTGGAACCCTGGTCATTGCCTCCCTCGACGCCGAGAAGGCATTTGACTCGGTGGAGTGGGACTATCTTTGGGGGGTGTTGTGGCGCTTTGGTTTTGGCCCTGGTTTCATCCGGTGGGTTCCGCTGCTGTATCCGGCACCGAAGGCTAGGGTGCGTACCAATGACTGGGTTTCCGACTCCTTCAACCTGCACAGGGGCACGCGTCAAGGGTACCCTCTGTCTTCTGGTCAGTTTGCCCTGGCACTGGAACCCCTGGCGATTTTGGTTCGGGAGTCTCTGAAGGTCCGGGGAATGCAGATCGGTGGGCTGGAGTAGAGGATATCTCTCTACGCCGATGATACCCTACTATACCTGAATGAAGCGGGCCCGTCCTTGTCTAATGCTCTGGAATTGTTTGATAAATTTGGGTCCCTATCCGGTATCCGTATTAACGGAAGTCGAAGTTGGTTCTTTTCCCCTTGGACACTCAAACTGTTGCCTTGTCCAGCCCCACACCGTTGTCCAGCCCCACATGTGTTACAGAGTTCAAATATCTTGGGGTTAGGGTAGCTAGGTCTCCCTCCCAATACTACCCACTTAATGTACTCCCTTTGCTCCAGCTCCTCAGGAAACCCTGTCAGTCCTGACCCGGTCCTTCCATTAAACTTAATTGGTCGAATTAACATCTTAAAGATGATTATCTTGAGTAAATGTAATTACTTGTTTGCCGTCAGACACTCTGCTGTCATTCTCGCAATTGACCTAGACTTATTAGTTACCTGGCTGGATGTTTTCCCGGTATGCCCAGCTTCGCCACACTGCTAGGGCCCAATTTCCCACTCCTCCGGAACTTAGGTTGGACCCGGTGGAAGACCTCTTGTGCTGTAGCGACCTGCCAAAGCCTCTCTCTGCTCTATATAGTGTATTGCTCCTCATTGACTCCCTTAAAATGAACAGGCTCTGGGACTCCTGGAAGTCAGATATACCAGCTATGGAGAGGGAGGATTGTCTGGAGCGTGCCCCCAAATTGGTTATTTCTGCGGGCGACAAGCTCGTACAGACAACATTTTTATATAGAGTTTATTTTACCCCGGAGCGCCTCTCCAGGATTTACCCTGATAGGAACCCACAATGCCCGTGGTGCCGGACGGACCGGGGCACTTTCATACATATGTTTTGGACGTGTCCTGCTCTGGTACCCTTTTGGTCAGGTGTATTTGATCACTTAAACATTCGCCTGGAGCCTTTTGTCCCCATGACACCCGCACTGGCTTTCCTGGGTGTCATTGATGAGCAAAGGTCCCTCCATAGTAAGCTATTGATTTCATATCTTCTGTTTTATGCCAAAAAGGAAATATTAGGTAAATGGACCTCCTCTGTCCCCCCTTCTGTGTCCTCATGGGAAAACAAAGTCAATGCAGCTCTACCTTTGTATAAATTAACATACATTAGTCGTGGATGTCCCTGGAAGTATGATACGATTTGGCTGCCGTGGATAGAACTCTGATCTTCCTGGTAGTGGTTTGTTGTGGTCATTCCTCCTCCTCCCTCCCCTCTTCTTTCTCTCTCTCTCTTCTACTCACTCCCTCCTTCTTCCCTCTTCTCTCTCTGCCCCCCCTCGCCTCCCTCTCCCTGGGTTTGGAGTTTTTGGCCAGGCTCCTTCAGTTCTTTTCCGTTTCTTTTCTCATATATTTTGGTTTGTGTTTATATACTGGTTGAACTGATGAACGGCATAGTATGTGAAACATGTGTTTTGGCACGCTTTTGTAATGTATCATATGTACTTGACGAATTGTCTGTATTGCTGGTATATTATTGTGTATGTTTTCCTTCAATAAAGCACTCCTAATTGTTAAAATAAAAAATAAAATAAGAGGAATGTAAAACAGACAAGTGAGTTGGATTGGGGCAAGAGTTCTGGGTAAGGGGTTGGTGGTTACCAACTTTTTTGACAGAAAAGCATATACAGTACCTAATGAAAGAGCATGAAAAATCATAACAAATCATAGACAAAAAGAGGATTAACTGATTTTAAATAAATGAGAGGGGCTTTGTATATATTTTAAACAATATAGTGGTTAAAAGGAAACATTGTTTCTCTCTATACAAAGCACATAGCGGGACATTTATTCATTCTCTTGCACAGTAAAACAATGTTAAAGGGTCACTAAAGGAAAAACATTTTTTTGCTGAAATGACTGTTTACAGGGTATAGAGACATAACATTTTTCATGAAATGATTCCTTTTCAAAATGATTAAAAATAGATAAAAATCAATCATATAATGTGCCTGCAGGTTAGTTTCACTTTTGAACTGGCTTCATGTTTCTGTGAAGTAGAAATAGACACACAGAACAAAAACAAACAAATCCAGGGCAGTGTTTTGTTTTTAAAATGAATCTGGTTCTGGGAAGTTTTAGACACACAGTAATGACAGCTCAGACCATCGTGAGAAAGCTCCCAGCACTGTGGTTATAAGGAAACAGACAAGCAGGAAGTGTGGAGAATAGAGCAGGATTACAGCAACTTCAAAGCAAAAATGAACAATAAGGACATAAAACCAGTACTGCAGTAAGGTAAAGGAAGCTATTTACCAAAAAATAAAATTCCTTTAGTGATCCTTTAAACAGTAACAGTGAGACAGATTGTGTGGCAGATTTACTACAAGGTTACAGCAGGATTCATAACTTTATCTCTTTGCTGCTCTAAAGAAGCATTGTGACAGAATACTACCTGACCCTGACCACTTCTTATTTATGCGTCAGTAGTTCTAATCTTTAGTGATAAAGCTGTTGCCGTTGGCTGCCCAGGATTGTAAGCTCAGAAGTTGCAAATACACCAGAAAACTATCACGTAGTCTTTCCTAAGCAAGAGACAGCTTGATTTATATCTAACTGTATCACTAATCTGCCAGCTAAATGTCCTCCATTAAAGAGGATCTACACCCACGTACCCCCTGTAGTTTTTCTTTTACCCCCGCTTACCAGGAGGTGAGTGCTGCACATTTTAGATACTCACCTATCCAGCGCATCCAGTGTTGTCCCGCTCAGTCCCGCGCTGCCATGTTTTCTCTAATGTAATTTTAGGAGGCCCCCGGCTCTTTCAGGTTCAGCCGGAAGGCCTCCAGACAACATGCCACCAAGCACCCCTCCTCACCTGCGAATTACACAGTAAGTCCTCCTTGGATATGTGATGTACATATCCCAGGACGCACAGCGAGCATAGTACATGTCATTTGGCTAGGCAAATGACGTGTAAAGGCAGCTGGTCTAACCCCGTTTTCTATAAAAAAACAAAGATTAAAAACAAACGCTATACTGTATATGTAGTGTAGCGTAGCAGAGAAGGAGTGGTCTGTAGACACTTTCACTTTCTGGCTGAAGATCCACTGTAAGATGAAAAAAGAAGAACAAAAACCAAACTAGGAGCCTAACAAATTGTGTGTATGAGGGTACCTCCATCAAAAATGGTAACAAAATACGTCTCTAAAGCAAAAATCCCTTGATCCCACATCCCAAAAGAAAAATGCAAAACCCCCTTCAACCCTCCCGCCCATCAAATCAGGATACAACATAAGAGACCATTCCCATCCCCTATCTCCCCTCAGCACATATGTGGGACCAATAAGAAGCTCCCCTTGTAGCCATGCTGGAGCTGGAACCAAAAAACTGAGACAACCCCCCCTAGATGGTACCCCTGATGACTGGACCTGAATCCAAGCCCTACCCAATGATGATTCCAGGCCAAATAATTGCCCGATTACCTAAGTATAGGTTTCTGCCACATTGGGTGAATGCAGTGTAGCATTACCCCCAGTAGAGCTGCTGGATTTTTGGGCGGCGTGTTACCTCGTGGCTCCTCCAGATTTTCTAGGGGTGAGTGATGCATATGTGCATAAACAAAAGTAAAGGAATGTCCACGACAGGTGCTCTTTTGCTGTGCTCTTTATTACCCAGGCGGGTAAAAACAATGAACTTGCGGTGAGGAAAGTAAAGTTGAAAGGAGGAAGGATAGCAGATTCAGGCGTAATGATAGGAAACAGTCCTGCCCCCAAACGTAACACTTTTCTTCACCACTCCCGCCGGAGTGGGTTCATTGCACCCGGTCAGGCCTCTCTCACTGACCTGGCAGCCATAGTGTCACTCGGACAATTATAGGAATACCCTTCTTCGTAAACTTGAACTTGGGAGAAAGTCTCTGCCACAGACCCCTGTCAATGAGCCTCAGAAGATACTTCTGCCACAGGTCCATCTGGGTAGAATTCTTGGAGATATGCCTCCTTGGTTGAGTTACGTCTGGATCTCCTTCAACTTGTCGCCCAGGTCCCAACTGACAGGTCATTAGTCCGCAAGTGTCCAGCTACCTGTGATCCCCGGTGGTCTCGTCTAAGCCCTATTGGACCGCCAGCCTCTCAATGATACTCCTCAGACCGACTCCCCACAGAACAACACACAGCTTGGGATCTTCAAAAGGGGGAACCCAGCCGCTCACTGGATCCCCATTGCTGGTTCAGATGCTCCGGGCCAACATGCTCCCGGAACCAGGAACTCTGCGTAGCATGCACGCCCCGACCAGGTAGGCCATAGTGCTGGGCGTGATGTGGCCACCCTAAAGGTGGGTGCCACACTAGACGAAGAAGACCCAGAACAATGGCGTCTGTCCCATAAAGACCCCTCCCCAGCTTGCACAGCAAGGACAAACCCTTGTGATTGGCTGCACCCAAACCTCGACTCCACTGCTGCCACCTGCAGTACTGGGGTTGGAAGAACATCTCACAGCACAGCCAAACTAAGACAGAGACCGCAACTTGCCACTAACAATCAGGATCAGAGTCTAACTATACTATGATCTATACTTAAATTTGACTAGCGCCAGTACTACAAGGTACATGGGCGCTACAGCAGGAACCCAATATCAGGTCAGGGAATCCTCTCACTGAATGATGATCAACTCTGTGTAGGTGATTCCTTGAATGAACCAGAGCTTATCCCGCCTGGATAAATGAAGCAAAAGTTTTGATAATCCTGGGGGTATAAATATAACAGGGTATCAAACCGTGAGTGAAAACTGGAATACCCTCATCCACTAGTAATACCGCTGATAATGCCGCACAATGTCCCACACAGATATAAATCATATGGAGGTGACCCCACTGATGGAAAATGCTGTACAGTGTCACGAGGAAGAGCAAATAAATGCATACTTCCAACCCGGCTAGTGAATGAATGGGTCTTGACCATCTGGGTACTTCGTTAAAACTGCTGATGTGATTGATAATGTGTATGAGTGTACTCACAACTGCGTTTCCTCAAGTGACAGCTGGATAGTTGTAGTTGTAGTTGTTCTTCAAAAGGTTTAAATCCACACGTGGCTGCATGGAGATTAAAGTATCGGCTATCCCGTGGGTCAGTCAGGTAATACAGGTTAGATGGTAGTCCTGTGTAAATGCTGCAGAGGCGTTATTCCCATGGTAAGCTCTAAATTGAGCATTATGCACCTGTGCAGTGAGTGGTGGGTGCAGGTAGTCAGTGACTTCCAGGCAAATATCAGCAACCAGCAGCCCAGCAATTGCAATCCATCTAGTATACATGGATGTTGTACTGTACATCTCATTGGGTACCTTTCAGGTGGCTATGGATACAGTGCATCAGGGGATGAGGGGGTCAATTCCTGTGTAGATTTGTCTACATATGTTTTGTTCCTCCTGTAATTTCGTAAGGACATCAGCTGTAAGCTCTCTGAATCCTGTGTCATGGTTGTACCATTTATTATTGTATATTTTTGCAAATGAACTGTGGCGGCTGGTGCTCTGTTTATTGTGGCAAACAAACCACGTTTGTCTGTCCACCCACCGAGCACTGCGCCTCCGGCTCTAATGATGTGCTTTGAAAAAAAAGAAAAAAATTGACATACAAGCGTCCAGCGTCTGCATGTAGATTAGGGACTGGGCGCATAGATTTAGGGGGGCGGCGCCCCGTATGGACAGGCTGCCACTGCAAATTAATGATATAATATATCATCTATTAAAAGAGCTAAAAAAAATGATTAATATGTACAAATGTTAAAGACATTTTAAACCTAGAACTAGATCTTAAAACCTTTAGAATTTTCCTTTAGAGCATGGGTCTTCAAACTACGGCCCTCCAGTTGTTCAGGAACTACAATTCCCATCATGCCTAGTCATGTCTGTGAATGTCAGTGTGTTACAATGCCTCATGGGATGTGTAGTTCTACAACAGCTGGAGGGCCATAGTTTGAGGATCCCTGCTTTAGAGTGTCACTAAACCCACAAGAGTAAAATCAATTAGTACATACAATAAAGTAGGGTTGTCCTGATACCACTTTTTTAGGACCGAGTACAAGTACCGATACTTTTTTTCAAGTAGTCGCCGATACCGAATACCGATACTTTTTTTAAATGTGTCCCCAAATGCAGCCATGTCCCCCACATATTGCAGCCATGTCCTGTCCCCCACATATTGCAGCCATGTCCTGTCCCCCACATATTGCAGCCATGTCCTGTCCCCCACATATTGCAGCCATGTCCTGTCCCCCACATATTGCAGCCATGCATGTCCCCCACATATTGCAGCCATGTCTGTCCCCCACATATTGCAGCCATGTATGTCCCCCACATATTGCAGCCATGTATGTCCCCCACATATTGCAGCCATGTATGTCCCCCACATATTGCAGCCATGTATGTCCCCCAAATTGCAAGCCATGTATGTCCCCCATATTGCAAGCCATGTATGTCCCCCATATTGCAAGCCATGTATGTCCCCCATATCTGTAGCTATGATGCTACAGACACTCCCCCTTGCTCGGTATTGGACGGATCCCCGAGAAGGGGAGTGTCTATACATGGCGGCACGGGCATTTACAAGTATTCAAAACGAAAGCTTGTAATGCACGGCGCCGCCATGTATAGACACTCCCCTTCTCGGGGATCCATCCAATACCGAGCAAGGGGGAGTGTCCCACTCCCCCTTGCTCGGTATTGGACGGATCCCCGAGAAGGGGAGTGTCTATACATGGCGGCGCGGGCATTTACAAGTAATGTAATGCATGCTACCCTATAATGCAGGGGGATTAACGGCGGTATGCGGCGGCGGCGGCATCATAGCTACAGGTATGAGGGACAGGACATGGCTGCAATATGAAGTATTCTATTTTGGTATCAGGGGTATTTGCGGGAGTACAAGTACTCCCGCAAATACTCTGCTTCGGTCCCGATACTGATACTAGTATCGGTATCGGGACAACCCTACAATGACGCATGCTGGTTATAGTCACCGTGAAACCTAAGGGGTTAATCCTCTGCATTGTGTAAAAAGGCTGTTTGATCCTGTCTTCTCTGATCTTCCCCTTTTTTTACTGTCCCTAATCCATCTCTTGATAGTACAAAGCCTTGGGGGGGGGGTGGGGACTTGCACATGTTCAGTTTTATGTGTATTGCTAGATATATTTTTTTTTGGGAGGAGCCAATCAGCACTATCCAGGCAGAGGATCATGGGTCATGCAGTCTCATAGGACAGTCAGAGGAGAATGAAAACTGAAAACTCCTCCTACAAGCTTCAACCAGTGCTCGGCCAGACACTGATAGAAGTCACAAGACTGCTATATACTGAGAAAGGGTATTTAGCAGTTTATATTTACTAAAATAATTTCATTTCAATATTCTGTGTACTGTGGGAGACCAGGTATAGTGAATGCAGGGTCTTGGGCCTAGTAACACTTTAAACATTATAATCATTTTCTTTTAATCATACTGTATCTCTCTCTCTTAATATTTCCCCAAAATGTGAACAGTTTTATTAATATAAAACTTCTATTACGTACTGGTATTTCCATGTTCAAGCCCATTTATAGCTTTCCACATAGTTTGTTTGCAGTAGATTCGTCAAATTTGTGATTGCAATAAAAACTGAATGAGAAGGACATCTGTGTATGCTGCTTATAAAATTATTGAGATCACATTTCTTCATTCAGTGTTTTTAAATTCTTGGCAATAATAAACAGATGTTTTGGAGTAATATGTCTGGGAGTTTTTTGAGTGATGAGAAGAAAAAAAAATATGTTTTGGTTCTAATTAAAGGCCAACTTCCGGCAGCAATATTTTTTGTTGTTTTGGATAGAGTGGGAAGAAGTAAGAACCTCTGTTGGGTTTTCATTGTTATAATAACGTATATCAGCCAAAATACAGCACCACATCCCGGGTTAAATAGAAGAGAATAGAGTAATAGGAGTTTTAAAATGCTGAAACCTTCTAATGGAATAATATCTGACACAGTGATGTATAAAAATAATAAAGTTTTATTAAATACAAAAAAATGTCTTATCATTTAAGACATGTGTAACAAAAAATATAAAACAGAACTATGTATACAACCATAACCAGCCCTACAACAAGATGAACAATTTCCCCCATAGTCACAAATATGTGTATTCATGAACCATGATAAACACTCAGGATCAAGGTATGAGAAAAGAGACACATCCCAACGTGTTTCACATGGTAGCTTCTTCAGGAGTTTTTCGTTGAAAGAGAGGTCGGTGCACTGAAGCTGCTGTTAAAGAAACATAGATACAGATAATATATATTCATAATATATATATATTCATTATATATATATATATATATATATATATATATATATATATTATATATATTAGTTACTCTCTCCTTTTTGTTGGAATGCAGCATGGCAGAACTTTGATCAAATTAGCTTGGAATCGCCATTTCCTGTGTATGGGATCTCTGCGCTTTGTGAGACAGCTTTTCTTGGGCTGGTTCCAGACCTACATAATTAAGACAGACATTTGACCCATTCTACAGTGCCCTAGTGGGAACATGCAACAACGCCTCTTTTGAGGTTTCCCAGAACTACTACTTACTGATTGTAAGTTTCTTGAATGAACAAAGAAATGAATAATTGACAGTGATGTTTTATTGTACTATTGTCTATGAATATACAGTTGATCTCATATGTTTACATACCCTGGCAGAATTTACGATTTCTTGGCCATTTTTCAGAGAATTTGAATGATAACACAAAAACTTTTCTTTCACTCATGTTTGGCTGAAACCATTTATTATCAATCAACTGTGTTTACTCTTTAAATAATAATCACAACAGAAACTACTCAAATGACCCTGATCAAAAGTTTACATACCCTGGTGATTTTGGCCTGATAACATGCACTCAAGTTGACACAAAGAGGTTTGAATGGCTATTAAAGGTAACCATCCTCACCTGTGATCTATTTACTTGTAATTTGTGTTTGTGTAAAAAAGGTCAATGAATTTCTGGACTCTTGATAGACCCTTGCATCTTTCATCCAGTGCTGCACTGACGTTTCTGGATTCTGAATCATGGGGAAAGCAAAAGAATTGTCAAAGAATCTGCGGGAGAATGTAGTTGAACTGTATAAACAGGAAAGGGATATACAAAGATATGCAAGGAATGAATAATGCCAATCAGCAGTGTTCAAACTCTAATCAAGAAGTGGAAAATTAGGGGTTCTGTTGAAACCAAACTACGGTCAGGTAGACTAACTAAAATTTCAACCACAACTGCCAGGAAAATAGTTTGGGATGCAAAGAAAAACCCACAAATAACTTCAGGTGAAATACAGGACTCTCTGAAAACATGTGGTGTGGCTGTTTCAAGATGCACAATAAGGAGGCACTTGAAGAAAGATGGGATGCATGGTCGAGTCGCCAGAAGAAAGCCATTAGTATGCAAATGCCACAAAGTATCCCACTTACAATATGCCAAACAGCACAGAGACGATCCTAAAACCTTCTGGAATAAAGTCATTTGGAGTGATGAGGCCAAAATTTAGCTTTTTGGCCACAACCATAAACACTACATTTGGAGAGGAGTCAACAAGTCCTATGATGAAAGGTACACCATTCCTACTGTGAAACACGGAGGTCGATCGCTGATGTTTTGGGGATGTGTGAGCTACAAAGTCACAGGAAATTTGGTCCAAAAGGGATGGCAAGATGAATGCAGTATGTTATCAAAAAATACTGGAGGAACATTTTCATTCATCAGCCAGGAAGCTGCACATGGGACGTACTTGGACATTCCAACATGACAATGATCCAAAACACAGGGGCCTTGTTGACCTGTCATTGGCTACAGCAGAATAAAGTGAAGGTTGTGGAGCGGCCATCTCAGTCTCATTGAGCCAATCTGGGGAGATCTCATCTCCCCAGAAATTGTTCATCTTGTTGTAGGGGCTGGTTATGGGTGTATACAGAGTTTTCTGTTTTCATATTTTTGTTACACATGTCTTAAATGATGTAAGACATTTTTATGTACCGTATTTATCAGCGTATAACACACACAGGCGTATAACACGCACCCTAACTTTAAGAGGAAAGTTTCAGGAAAAAAACTTTCTACAGCCCCCTGCATGTAACACGCAGGCACAGTTTACTCTTTATTTTCAGGGTAAAAAAGTGAGCGTACACCAATAAATACAGTATTTATTAAAACTTTGGTATTTTTAAACATTACTGTGTCAGATATTATTCCATTAGGAGGTTTTAGTCCCATTACTCTATTCTCTTTGTTCTGGGCTTTCATTGTTGTATATCTTATTTCTTATTAGGACAAATATATATATATATTTTTTTTTCCTTTCGTCTGGCAAATATATAAAAAATTATAGTTACTCTAGTGGGGGTGGCCAGGCAGCATTTGCTATAATGTGCAAATGTACATAGCATACCAGCTCATTTACCTCTAGGGGCCAGATTCAGGTAGATGAGAGTATCTTTCCTCTGGAGTAACGCTTCTCATTTACGTTACTCTGAAGACCCTTTCAGCGCAAGTCCTGTAATTCACATAGCAGTTGCGCGTAAACTTGCGCCAGAGTAACGATAATGCGCTGGCGTAACCCGACGCAAGTGGAACTGGGTGTGATCATATGTAAATGATGGGCGGAGCCCAGCGCAGAGGCTTACGTTCAGCGCATCATCCACGGAGCATGCGCAGTGAGTGCGGCTCCACTCGCCCCCCTTGTGCGCATGCTCACAACTTCCGTCGGCACCACTTCCTGGGAAACGTCAGCGCAATGCGTTCCGCTGGGCGCTTAAAAGCGCTGGCGGAAACGCCATTCCGGCGCAAAAGTAGTTCCATTTCCCCCCACCCCAGGGAAGATACTTTTGCCCTGTAATGGCTGCTCCCGCTACCCCCAAAGAGAGGAGGAACCTAAATTATAATGCCCAGGAGGTCACAGTGATAATATCGGCTATGGAGGCATTTAATGATTTTCTCCATGGGAAAAAAAGCAGGAAGACCAGCCGGGAAAGGAAGCAGGGTATCCTGGCCACCATTGCTGCCAGGGTCAATGTGCTGGGGTACTCCACCCGGAGTGCTTCAGACATTCAAAAAAAAAAAAAATGACCTGCGGCGCAAGGTGAGGGGCAAGGTGTCCACCATTAGGAGCCATGAGAGGGGCACAGGTGGTGGTCCCCCATGTCCTGTCACCCTGACCGCGGAGGAGGAGGTGGTCGCCCGCTGCCTGGACAGGGAGCAGTTGGAGGGGGTCCCTGGCTATGACTCCGTAGAGGAAGGCTCCAGGACAGGTAAGTGATTTTTACCCCCTTTTTGGTGTGTTGCATGTGGGGGGGGGTGGGTACATGTGCCAAGTGTGTGGGACCACCAACATGTGTCTGCTTTGTGTCATCCACAGATGACGGTGCTGGGCCATCTCGTGCCGGCCAGTCCACCCCAACCCCCCAACGGGATGCTGAAGACGAGGCCCTGGGTGCTGGAGACACCGAGGTGGAGGAGGAGAGTGCCCACACCACTTCAGCAGAGGTGGTTGTGGAGGAGCCTGTCCCTGAACAGGATTTTATTTTAATGTTGGAGGAGTCCTCCTCCTCTGCAGGGCCCTCTGTGATCCCCTCCCCCATCCTAGGTAGCCCCTCAAGGGCGACTCCATCCCCACGGGGACAACCTTCCTCTGCCCCCAGGAAGGCCACCCGGAAGACCAGGGGGGTGTGTGATTTGGTCGAGGACCAGGTGCTGTTGGACCACGCCAAACAGACCCAGCAAATGGGGGAGATGGCTGGCCACCTGGACAGGGTCGCAGACAGCCTGGGCTCTCTGTCACAGCTGCCCAGTCGCGTGCAGGGCGTTGTGACCAGCCTGGGGGAGGTGCAGGCTGATATCCGGCACTTGACAGCAGCTGTTCGAGACAACACTGCTGCCATTCGGGAAGAGGGGAGGCAGCGGCAACGTGACCAGCGGCACAATATCACCCGCCAGTTGAGGATGCAGGCCCAAACAAATTTGTATCTGAGCCGTATCGCTGTGGCATTGGAGGGCATGCAGCCAACAGCTCCCAGGAGTGGCCCACCCGGGGATCAGCCTCCTCCTGATGCCCCCCCACCCCCACCACCACCCACTCCCTCCAGGCAGATGAGGAGCCCGAGAGTGCCCCCAAGGAGGAGCCCCCGTCATCCCAGATGAGGGTTTTTTTTTTTTTGGTTGTTATATATTTTTGTTTATACTCAGGACATGAGTTTTTGTTTATTTTTTATTATTATTGTTTATACTCAGGACATGAGTTTTTGTTTATTTTTTATTATTATTGTTTATACTCAGGACATGAGTTTTTGTTTATTTTTTATTATTATTGTTTATACTCAGGACATGAGTTTTTGTTTATTTTTTATTATTATTGTTTATACTCAGGACATGAGTTTTTTTTTTTTTTTGGTTCTCAGGTTATGAGATATTTTTTTTTTTTTGATACTGCACACGTTGCAGTGTGAATGGTGTGTGAATGTGAGAGGGTGGCACTCCTGAAAGTAAGGGGTGTCACCCTCGGCCGTGGTGGTGAAGTTAACCCCACGGCTGAATGAATGACGTGTGAAAGGTGTGTGAATGGACAGTGACATCATTGGGGCCTTGACGCTGGCGTTGCTGCTCCCAACTCCTACATGCTGGACTTGGGCTAATCCAATGCGATGTGGATGTGGTGTGTGTGATCTAGGGACATCAGTGGTGTACACGCGTGCATTGTCTGTGTGATTAATGTTTTGGTTTAGTGTCCAAAGATGCCTACGGCGAGGACCCTCCTGACTGCTCTTCCATCAGCAGACTGGGTGTCCTCTGGCAGGTGGGGACTGTGTGGGTCGGGGGTCAGGTCATCACGTATGTCAATCTGCAGGCCTTTTCTCATAGCAAAGTTGTGCAGAATACAACATGCAGCGATGATCTGACACACGAAGGTAGGGGAATACAATAGGGTCCCCCCAGACTTATCCAGGCAGCGGAAACGGGACTTCAGGAGCCCGAATGTTTGCTCCACCACTCCACGGGTTTTGATGTGGGCTTCATTGTATTTTCTCTCTCCTCTGGTTTGGGGGTTCCGGAAAGGAGTCATTAGATGGGGTCCCAGTGCATATGCAGAGTCACCTGTAAGGTAAAAGACAGGAGAATGTTAGTCATGCATGTGCGACTTCTGTTGTGCATCACGGGAGGGGATAGTCATGCCTGACTCCCTTGTCACTCACCAACCAGCCAGCTGTCCCCATACATGTTCTGTTCGAATTCTGCTGGGATGGGGCTCTGACGGTATATGAAGCTGTCATGGCTGGACCCGGGGTGTTTGGCACGGACGTGCCATATGAGGCGTTGGGCATCAGCTATCACCTGTACGTTGATGGAATGCCAATGCTTCCGATTGCGGTATATGTGCTCTGTGGCACTGGGGGGCTGTAGGGCCACATGTGTGCAATCAATGGCCCCGATGGTGCGTGGGAATCTGGCAATGTTGTAGAAATCTGTCATTGCCTTCAGCCGCAGGTCCTCAGTGGTGGGTCTGATGAACTGGTTGGACATGCGTCTGAGGATTGCGGGGACAACCTGGTGCACACATCTGCTTATGGAGGACTGTGACATCCCAGCCACCACTCCACTTGTACGCTGGAATGATCCACTGGCAAGGAAATGAAGTGTTGCCAGGACCTTCACCAGTGGCTGCACTGCTTGTGAGCGGTATGTCTTGCTGGTGATGTCATCCTGCAGGGTTGTGGTTAGTTCAAGTATTACATCAGGGCTGAATCTGAAGAGGCGATACACCTCCTCATCCCCCATGCCAAAGAGGTTCATACGAGTGCGGTATATCCTCTCACGTGCCCGCCTCCTCCGTAGCGAGGGACCCAGTACTAGTCTTAGGACCACGAGTGCCCCTGGCATGTTGGCACACAGAGGTGTTGTCCTTGCAAGTGTTGTTGTTCAGCTTGCTAGTTTCGTCGGTAACGCTGCTGTAGCTGCTCTCCTGCTGACCTGTGACCGTCTGGAGTAAAGATAAAGCAGCCTTTTGTAGAAATAACTTTGCGCCGGACGGACCAGATACGCGCGGCGCATGTAGCCAGCGTATGGTGCTAATCCGTTCGTGAATTGGGAAAAATACCTCATTTGCATATTTGCATGGGAAATCAATGGGCGCGACTGATGCGCCCAGCGAAAATAAGCGCTGACGATACTCTGGCGTCGGAACGTTCCGCCGGTCGCAAATGACTCGTTATTGGGCGCATCTAGTTTGGTGGGTACGGGCACATAGAAACGACGGCGCATCATCACAGTTACGCGGCGCATATCCAAATACTCCAGCGCAAGTGTTCGTGAATCTGGCCCTAGGTGTGCTCTCCTCCAGTGATGAAAGGTCCAAAGTGCCACACCTGTACTCTGTCACTGCCATGCTCTTCTTCCATAACCAAATTACTCTTCTTTTCGCTATTGGACGGCCGGTATGAATAAAGTGCCTGTTACTGGCAATAGGCTAGGACCCTGCACTGTATGGTCAGTCTTCAGATAACTTGGATCAAATGGGTGAATATTTAGGAGAAAAGAGACTAATACGTTTCTTCTAGCAAAAAAAACATACCTGCTGGTATACATGTGTTTGCCAAGCTTAGTTCCACTAAACAAAAGGAACTGTAGTGTGTATTTATCTACTGTCATCTACTTTAGTCATCTAAACTTTCATCTGTGCTGACACAATCTCATTATTTACATAACTCTGCTGACTTATCACATTATCAGAAAGGTCAGCAGGAGGTTTTATTCAGACAAGGGGAGCATCTAATGCATTTAGCTACTCCATAGTGCTTTGACAACCTTTTGTCATTAATTAAATGTTTATTTGTACAAAAAAGATTGTATATTAATTTTTTTTAATATGTTTATTGGGTTTTAGAATGAATAAATAAATACATACAGAGTATTCAAATAAATATGTGTTAAGAGATTTGTAGGATTTACAATATGTAAAAGTATATACAATCTTGAATGTATAAGATTATCGCAAGTACAGTATCTAAAGGGGAGAACGAGAGGGTAGGGAAAAGTAAGGGTAAATATTTAATTGATACGAAAAATAGTTACTAGGAATTTGGTCTTACATATTCACAAGAAAGATGTTGATAGATAAACAATAAATAGAGTGATAAAAAAAATAGTATAACAATAAATTGAGGTTCATTCATGTATTTAATAATAATTGACATTCTGCAGATTTTGTAAACTGGAACCAGCAGGCCTACTTGTCATAGAAGTTTTTAGAAGAATCTTTGGCTTGATGTATTAGGTCTTCCATATTTGCTATATGGGTAACTTTGTGTATCCAATCTGAAATTTTAGGGGGGGGATTGAGACCATTTAAGATTGTATATTATATTCATTATTCAGTGTTTAAGAAATCAGCATATTTACATTTATGATACACACAAACGCATTACCCATGGTACCTATTCCATATGTGCTTTCTTAAAGTGATTGTTAAGAAGTCGTACTATCCTTGGTTCTGCAAAAGGCAGGGAACCCCAGTTGTGTGATAAAGCTAAAAAAAGGTTTTATTTATAAGAATTACACTTACAATAAGTTACAACATTTAAGCTTATCACAATGACATCTGAGCCGCCACTCCCACGTCACTTCCATTTGCAGCTGTCACTCATGTTTCCAGCAATGTCCCACAATATGTTACTTTGTATACAGTATACCAGCACTCTATCCCAGATAGCAATGATAATTTGCAACACATTTGTGGCAGTGTTGAATTGTACACTCGCAGAGCACTTGAAGCACAAGCAGGGGCGGACTGACAACTCATGGGCCCCCCGGGCAATAGGAGATTATGTGGCCCCCAGGCAATAGGGGGCCACACAGTATACACACACACATACAGTATACATACACAGTATACACACACAGACACACTGGCCCAGATTCACATACACTTAATATTCCGCTGCGTAATCGAAATACTCTACGCTGCCGTATTTTACCAGGCTCTACACCGAATCCTGGTAGATTTTTTCCCGTACGCTACGGCGGCGTAGTCTATTTCTCGCCGCGTAATCGAAATACGCGATTAGGGGGCGTGAAGCATTTAAATTAAGCGCGTCCCCGCGGCGATCGAACTGCGCATGCTCCGTTCAGAAATTTCCCGCCGTGCATTGCGCGAAATCACGTCGTTACGTCATTCGTTGTTTGAGTAGCGGCGTTTACGAACATTCCTATTCCCGGACGACTTACGTTAAAAATAATAAAAGACCTCGGAAAACGTTGAAATTCGACGCGGGAACGACGGCCATACTTAACATGGGCTGTCTAATATTAGAGCAGCAAAAAGCTGGTATAGTGTTACGCAAATAAAAGATGACTAAAGGTGCCGTAAGAGACTGCGATTGAAGATCGTAATTTCGGGGATCGCCGGCAAAAGCTCATTTGCATACCCCGACGCCGAAAACGACGGGAAGTCCACCCAGTGGCCGCAATTTTATTGCAGCGTAGATCCCAAGGCGTATGAACACGTAATCCAGTCGAATTGAAGCCCGCAGCCGTCTATTCATGGTTTGAGGTTTTCAACTAGCTAGAAAACGCGCGTAATTTGAAATTACTCCAGTCTAACACCAGTTAGACAGGCGTAATGGCTCTCTGAATCTGGGCCACAATGTCTGAGAGGCGGGGCAGCTATAATCTTGGGATTTTTTTTTTTAAACACAGATTTGTACATACTGTCCCTGGTTTTACTGAGGCTGGCAACCCTGATGGGCCCCCTAGTGGCATGGGGCCCTCGGACAGTGCCCGAATGGCCAGTCCTCACCTGAGCACAAGTTCTAGTTGACACTTTTCCAATTTGTAGCAAATTTGCATGGCAAGTCTCTAGCAAGAGCAAAGTTGCAATGGTAAGTCTACAGCAAGAACTCTGCAAGTCTACAGCGTGAAAGTTCAGCCACAGTGACCCCTGTGGTTGGAGGACTATTGTACAACATAACTGAACCAGAACTTGCAGCAGACTTGCAGAATGTTTGCAAAGAAAGTTGATCTGGAGTTATGCAATGTGAACTTGCTGCAATTGTGCAACAAATTTGTGAAGCCTGGCAAGTCTAACAATAGCTTAACAAGTCATTTTAAAACTTCCAGCACAATTGCTTGCTATCTGGGATAATGCCCATTTCTAAATATATGAAACCTGATATTGCTCAGAAAGGTTGTAAAGTGTTTTAAACCTCCTTTATTAGGTACTGACTCCTGCTATTATGACAGCAATTTCCACAGACATTCTTCTTATATCAGTGGGACTTCATGGTTTTATTCTAATTGGCTGGTAATATGAATTACCTGCAGTATTACATATTAATTATGATAACCAGAGTCCCTGTTGTCTTCCTAAAGTTAAAAATGTGTTTCCCTAAAAACTGTAATTTAAAAGCTCCTTCTCATGATCTTTACCCTGGACCACATCCTTTTACAAATTTGTCCTGCCATCCCATTCCGTTGTATAGTTGAGTTGTAACATTGTGTGGCTAAGTTAAAGGGTCACTAAAGGAATTTTTTTTTTTTACCCTAATGCAGTCCTGGTTTCATGTCCTCATTGTTCGTGTTTGCTATGATGTTGCTGTAATACTTCTCTGTTCTGCATACTTCCTGGTTGTTTCCTTATGAAATACGTCCTGGGAGCTTTGTTCTGTGGTCTCTAATTAAGAAGGTGTGATTACTGTGTGTCTAAAACCCCTCAGAACCAATCAGTTTCATTTTAAAAACAAACACTGCCCTGTATAGGCTCGCTGTACTTCACAGAAGCATGAAACTAGATGAAAAACGAAACTGAAACTGCAGGCACATTATATGATTGATTTTTATCTATTTTTCAGTTAACTATTATGTCTCTTTACCCTATAACAGTCATTTCAGCAAAAAACAAGTTTTTCCTTTACAACTCCTTTAACCACTTAAGACCCGGACACATACGCTGCTAAATGACCCAAGGGGTTTTTACAATTCGGCGCTGCGTCGCTTTAACAGACAATTGCGCGGTCGTGCGACGTGGCTCCCAAACAAAATTTGCGTCCTTTTCTTCCCACAAATAGAGCTTTCTTTCGGTGGTATTTGCCTCTGCGATTTTTATTTTTTGCGCTATAAACTAAAATAGAGCGACAATTTTGAAAAAAATCACTATTTTTTTACTTTTTGTTATAAAAAAAATCAAATAAACTAAATTTTAGTAAAACATTTAGGCCAAAATTTATTCAGCCACATGTCTTTAGAAAAAAAAAATCGCAATAAAAAAAATAGCTACCTAGCGAAAACAGCGACACTAATACAGCGATCAGAAAAATGATCGCTTAGTGATGCTGGCAATAGGGAGTGAAAGGGTTAACTAGGGCAGTGATCAGGGGGTTAAAACTTTATTAGGGGGGGTGGGGGGGCTATCCTGGACCTAACACTAACTGATTTTACACTGCCTGTCACACTGACACTAAATGCAGTGATTAGATCACTGCATTCAGTGACACTGTGACAGGGGGGTGGGGGGGGGGGGGCGATCACAAGGGGTTAATGTGCCTATGTGAGTGTGTGTCAGTGTTGTGTTGGTGCACACTTACTGTGGATGTCTTCTCTCATCAGCAGCGGTGGGAAACACTGCTGCGATGAGAGGTGACATCATTTCCTCCTTCCTGTGTAAACCCGATGGGACCCCCGAACCGCACGAAGGCGGGGACGTAAATTTACGCCCTTGTGCCTGTACGAGCCATGTTGTGGCCGTAAATGTGCGTGCGGGGGTCCTTAAGTGGTTAAAGAGTAGCTTCAATAACTGCCTCATTTCTGAAGTGGGTAAACGCTCATAATACTAATGTGCTACTCCCTGAATACTCCATGGGTAGTTTCACTCACAGCTAGAAATTTGGGGTGAAATTCATATATATATATATTTTTTTTTAATCAAAAAAGTGTTTATTGAACACATAACAAACAACAATTTGTACAAGCACAGAAAATGAACTATAAAACTGTACAGTATCTCCATGAAGACTTTTACCACAAAATCAGCGCATACCTCCTTCAAGCTCCACCCCCTCCTCTGACCTTCTTCAGACACAATAGTTTGAATGAATATGAACCACATACTGCATAATCTTTTATAGACATTGCAAAATTCTTGACATTAGAAGCTATCTGGGGCTCAGACCAGGTGTGTCCAGCCATTTAGACCAAATACGTTCAAACCTGCCCGGGCTTCCCCTGTGCTGGTAGATATACTTTTCCATAATAAGGGTGTTTCCCATATGGTTTATCCAGGAGAAGTTAGTGGGTGGCAAGGCGGACTTCCACACCCCAGCAAAAGCGTGAAATTCATATTTAACATGTCTTTCACTACAAATAAAAATATGCTTGAGTGCTCCTGTGCTCAAACTCTGGACATTGCAGTATCTCACTTATTCTTAACAAACAGCAAGGAAACGTTAAACTAAGACCCCACTGACCCCTGTAGTTGTAGGCAATGTGGAGAAGTTCATCTTTAAAATTCACAAAAGAGGCACTGGAATAAAACCATTTTTATTTTTTCTCACAGTAGGGACTTGGCAATCTGCCAAACCTCTGTAAAAAAAACAACTGGTGCTGTAAGCTTTATGTCCTCGTACACATGAGCGGTTAAGTCTATACAGCGTACAACCCCTCTTTCTCCAGAGCCTGGGAAGTATGGGTGAAGCATAAAGCCAACTGCCCACAGCCTCTCAAAATTAATGACAGGTTAAAATACACTGTAGCTGTACGCTGTTTTAAGTGGTACACACGTTTAGGGCCGTATGCGTTCACGGATGTATGACCTGAACATGGAATTTTTGCATTCAGAGTATTATCGCTTAACTTCTTGTTTTTCTGAGAGGAAAATATTATACTTAATGAGTATTATATGGTTACTTGTGATTAGAATCCGTGTATCTAAAGCTAAAGCCTAAAATTTATATCTCTGGAGCACATATTAAGCTCCTTGTCGTCACAATTTATTTTCACCCACTATTTTTTCCTGCATTAGAGTCTCTCAATCCAACTTTTCCCATTCTCACAAGTATTAGTTTAAGCTTTTAAACCGCACTTGTCACATTGTTTATATCAAGCAAGCTCTTCGAGTAGCTCATAGTCTTATTTTGTAATAGGCTGTTTGTGTTTATGGTTTTTGCCATACTTGTCACCTAATGAGTCAGTACATGTCTCTGTCTACATATCTAGACTGAAAAAGATATAAAGATATATATATATATATATACATATATATATATATATATATTGTATATACAGTATTTTTTTTTTTTATAACAGTCTATCCACGAGAAATTTGGATTTTGGCCACTGGTCTGTGGCAAACTGGGGATACTTAAAACATAACTCCACTTTTGTTGGAAAAACAACATTCCCCCCCTGGGTGATCCATGTACATTGCAGGGGTTTTAACAAACTTTTTGCAGATTCCTACCTTTTATTATTCTGAAGAAATACCTGTATGTTTGTCTGTGTCCATGTGGGGAGTGAGTCTAATTATTTCATTATTATCAATCAGCTGTGCGCCTGCCAGGCTCTAATGAGAAAAGCTGCAGGGTCTGCATCCCTTTAGATGTGATTTCCTATTGGAAGCATCTCAAAAAATGAAATTTTTGTTGCAAGCGATGCCTAAAATCTGACTTGTATCTTATGTTGGCCATACACTATCCGAAAAATCGATCAAACAAATTTTCGGAAAACTCTCAGCCATGAGAGCAACCGATAGGGCCATCATGACCGGATAAATCATTCAATGGACTTGAATGAATCAGTTATTCGTTTGTATTTTCAAATATACCCAGTGCAAAGAGTTTGGACGAAAAAACGCATTAACCTTTCATTTTACTGTTGGTTCGGCAGAAAATTTCCAAAATTGTCCTTCATTTTTTTGGTATTCATTTTTCATATAGTGTATGCTACATAAGGGCAGACTTCTGGGAAAATTGCTGAGCCAATCACACAAGCAGGAAATTATGTTTCTGGGAGGCGTTCCGTACACATTCTGTGTACTTAACACCTCCAGGTAGCCATATTGCATTGAATATTCTGAAATTTACAGAGCTGCAGATTGAAAAGGAAAGGTACATTTTGTTGACTTTGGATGTCTCTGGCTGTCATGCTGATGTTTTCACTCACTTTAGTTATTTACCTGACCTAAAGCAAGCTTAGACATTAAGGGCCAGTAAGAAGTTACGCGGCGTATCTCGAGATACGCCACGTAACTTCTTAGATGCGCCGGCGTATCTTTTTTCTTTATTCAGAAAACAAGATACGCCGGGATTGAGCTAAGATACGCCATCGTATCTTAGTTGCTTATGTACGCTGGCCGCTAGGTTGCGCTTCCGTCGATTTATGTGTCGAATATGTAAATTAGCTAGATACGCTGATTCACGAACGTAAGCCTAGCCGTTGCAGTACTGATACGCCGTTTACGTAAGGCGATTTTAGGCGTAAAGATATTCCAACAAAAAGATGGCGCAGCCAATGTTAAGTATGGATGTCGGGACCGCGTCAAAATTTATAAATTTTACGTTGTTTGCGTAAGCCGATTCAGAATGGGGCTGGGTGTAAGTTACGTTCACGTTGTTTTCATTGACTATTTGCGACATGATTTGGAGCATGCGCACTGGGATACGTCTACGGCGCAGTTCGTTCAGTGCGTCATTTACATACAACACGCCCCCTACCTGCCCAATTTGAATTGCGTGCGGATACGCTGGCCCATTTACGCTACGCCAACGCAACTTACGGAGCAAGTGCTTTGTGAATACAGCACTTGACTGTAAAAGTTGTGGAGGCGTAACGTAAATAGGATACGTTACGCCCGCACAAAGATACGCACTCCTACGTGAATCTAGCCCTAAGAATTTTGTCACTCAGTTACGACATGCTTGTTCTAGTTCTCAAAAGCCAGCAAAGACAGACCCTGTACTTCTCTCTGAGCATTCTCTACTTTTTATTAGAGAGCAGAAGGGAGTAAAGGGGGGCTATAACCCCTGTCAGGTTTTTTTCTCCATCTGTGTCCCATTGCAGAGATTTCCCTTCACTTCCTGTCCCTTAGGCCTCGTACACACGAGGCAATCTATTTGTTCAAATCGGTCGGACCGACCGATTTGAACAAATCTGTTTGCTAGGATTTTGGTTTGCTCGCGTGTACACCCGAGCAAACCAGAATCCCCGCCAGCAGACGGCGCGCTGACGTGTCGGTGACGTGGCGGTGACGTTGACGCCGCCACGTCACCGCACCAGGAAGTAAAACACTTCCGCGCATGCGCCGAATCCATTCGGCGCCGGTGCGAGACGACATGTCTGCTGGTAAGTGTACTAAGCAGCAGACATGTCAGGCGGACGGATTCCCACCCGATAGATTTCAAAGCATGCTTTGAAATCTGTCGGGTGGCCAAATCCGTCGGCTCGCCCGTACACACGATCGAATCTGTCTGCTGGGACGGTCTAGCAGACCGTTTCCAGCAGACAGATTTGATCGTGTGTACGAGGCCATAGTCAAACAGGAAGTGAGAGAAAATCCCTACAAATTAAGGGAATTCCTTGGGGACCCCCAGGTCATCAGAACTAGTGTCCCTATTAGAAGATTTCCCATCTTTTCCTTTTCTAGGGACAACCCACACTTTTGGGTTTTCTTTTACTTTCACTTTCAATAATGGTAAACAGGACAAATAAAAAGGGTGAATCTTCTTAAGAGAGGCACAGACAGCAATATAAACTGTCAGGAGTTCTAGTCTTTCTCCACTCTACCCACAACTAAAAAAAGTTGTGCTTTTTTATACTTTTTTTTATGGGTCATGGTAAAAACAAGAAATCGTTTTTTGTTTTTTTTGTTTTTTTTTACATTTTAGGCCAGTTTTACTTTGGTAATAAATTGCAAAACTCATTCAAGCATTAGGATTTGTTTTACATTTAGGCATTAAGGGGTTAGAGTAGTGCCTGCAACAGAACTTCATATATTATGTGTAGCATTACCCCTGAAGGAGCCACTGGTAAAGATGGGATTGTATTGTCTATCACTACCTTTCACAGGCCTCAGCCCCAATGACATACCAGGCTACTAGATAAAGGTGCAAATACACTGTGTTGCTATTAGCATAACATACACACATATTCCTTAACACCCAGTAGCACCATTAACTCGAGCGATAAATGAATAATTCATAAAACAAAGTTGATTTGAGGGTGCCATAACCACATAATGGTGCCAGCAACAGGGTGGGATGGAGGGGCAGCTCGCCAAGCCGATTCAGCACAACAGCAAATAGGTCTGTCATGCGAAGCCTTTTTAGAGCCCCATACACAAGCAGGATAAACGTGTTTCCCGCCTAAAAGCCTCGTGACAACCTCTCTTCTTTTTTTTTTATTAAAAAACTTTATTAAACCACGTGGTGGCCCCAATCCCATGTTGTAGGATCTTAATTTGTGCCAACTTGTCAATCTCCTCAGCTGATTCCTTTTATATAATAAGCCCCAAAGCTTCCAGAAGGTTTTATTAGGTCACGCGCTACACTCTCTTCCCGCTCAAACCCCTATCTGAAACTTAAAGTGTCTCTAAAATCTAATTACATAAAGTGATTGAAAAACCTGTTTACATTTTTTGCTTAAACAAACTGTATTGTTCAGTACAAAAATATAGAAAAATCTGCATTTTTGGTCAGTAATATACGCCTCATGTGCGCAGAGATTCATCCATTGACAATGTGCACGAATTAGCGCAAATGTATATGCTCGAAAATGCACGTAAATACATTTTTAAAAAAGTCTGAAAAAGTAGATGCTCAAACAGGCATTGTACAAGAGGCCTACAGCTCAGAATGTGTTGCTATGGGCACACTTTATTAAATATAGTAAATCAAATGCTAAACATGTTTTGCATACTTGTTGCTGAATCCATCATTTTGCTGTGAAATTAGAGAGTTTGTGTGGTTTACTGGCAGCGGTGTGAATGGAAAGGTTACAGGTCACATCTGCGGTAAGCTCTTACCTCACCGCTAATCTGGCCTTTCTGTAACAAGCTAATGAGACAAGACTGAAGAAGGGTGACTAGTGTATGCTGCATACCATGAATGTTTTCTTGTCAGGGTTCAATGGCTGGTTTGATACCACAAGCTAGCTGGTGCACAAAGTGATACATTGTAAACAGGTTTATGGCCAGGGTATTTCGTCAATGTGCTAATTACGCTGTTAGGCTCGATGATTGCCTTGTCTGAAAGTGATTATAAATACTACCTTTCAGATGCACATTAGAGGCTATGCGATTCAGGGGCATCCAATCAAAACAATAACATTGCACACCTAGAAAGATGCACGCAACTTTTTTTGATAGGTTTCATTGAGGATATATGATTTTACAAGCTAAATGTTTCAACTGTATTTTATGAAGTTTATATTATACAATCTATAAGTGTACTATATATATATATATATATATATATATATATATATATATATATATATATATATATATATATACCTGTTGCTACATGATATGTAAGTGAGGGTGAGTTCTGATATTTGACTTTGTTGATTTTGTGGTTTGTGTACACTGGATGGCAGATGCACACACCAATAAGTAGACACTGAAGTGATGAGTTACAAAATGGTCCCACTATGTCCATGCACCCCTGAAGATTGAGGCAGGGTCTGAAGGGGTGACTGAAAGTCCCAAGTGCCAGGTCACAAACTTTGAAGACTGGAACTTGGGAGCTCTGGCATCAGATGAGCAGAGGTACATTTTGAGGTACACTGTGGATACATTAAGCTCAGGTATAAGGGTAATTGAGACACAAGCCTGGTGCAGTAACAGCTGAGCAAAAAGGCACTGAATTATAGTTAGGAGTAGACAGGGGTTATTATTGTGCAGGCAGCGAGGTACACAGTCGATGGGCATAATCTTGGTCAGAAATCCAGGTGGAGTTCCGTGACAAAGATGGGCAGCATACATGGGCAGACAAGGATAATCCCCCATCAACACAGTCAGCATTAATGGGAGAATTCCTCCCACTGTGCTATTGTATTCTGACACAGAGAGGTTTCCAAGCCATCAGAGTACAATGATTACTGCTGAATGCTGTAGCCGCCGGCAGTGATTGAATAAAAAATCCAACAGTCTGGTTGTACTGAATTTGATTGATAGATTAACTAAGGTACAACCAGCCTGCCCATAGATGGATCAAAATGCATCTGGTTCCTGCTGAACTGGCTGAATTTTGATCTATCTATGGTCGGCCTCATTTCAGGATCAGGAGCAAAGGCTTGAATGACCATACACAAATAATTCTGTGCAGAGCTTGGGTTTAAATAACTCATTTGGCACCAGTGAACATGCCCACATGTATGCTGTGATGTGCGTGTTCTTGTGGGCACAGCGTACAAGGGCAACATTGCACGTATAGGACACAGCGTACTAGGAACATCTGAACTAGCCTGACGTTTGGCACAATGTTCCTAGCACTCTAGAAAATGTTGTTTTACTTTTGTCTGTGTGCCTGATGGAGTGACTTTTTATCAGGAAATGCTTTTTGTCTTTAGTTAGGCCCCTTTCACACGGACGGCTGTTCTGCCGCAGTTAAAAGCATGTTTTGCTGGAATTCAAGGCTCCAGGCACAGCAGTCAGCTGCATTTGTGATTAGCTGCGGTTGCATTTAACCGCGGCACTATATATAATGGGGATCCGACTTGGATCCCTGCCAATGCCAAGCACTGTATCTGGTATGAATCTTGAGGGGGAACTCCACGCCAAATTTCAAATAAAAAACTGGCATGGGTTCCCCCTCCAAGAGCATACCAGGCCCTTGGGTCTGCTATTTATTTTAAGGGGAACCCCAGTACGCCGAAAAAACGGCATGGGGGTCCCCCAAAATTCATACCCGTATCCGAGCACGCAGCCCGGCCGGTCAGGAAAGGGTGTGGGGACGAGCGAGCGGCCCCCTCTCCTTAACCATACCAGACCGCATGCCCTCAACATGGGAAGGTAGGTGCATTGGGGCAGGGGGGCGCCCCCCCACCCCAAAACACCCTGTCCCCATGTCGATGAGGACAGTGCCTCTTCCCGACAACCCTGGCCATTGGTTGTTGGGGTCTGCGGGCCAGGAGGTTTTCGGAATCCGGGAGCCTTAATACTGTAAAAATGTATACTATGATTCAAAATGCCAAACGTAGAGACAAATTGATTTTGTGTTTACAAACACTTTAAATATATGTAAATGGACTTTATGAGCACTAATTGGACCAGTCACTCCTTTGTTATCAGACTAAGCAGTAACATAGCGGTGCCTGTGGCCATTTTTCTTTCTAATCTATCCCAGGCTTAGAATTTAGTGGAGGTAGCTGGGTATCTAAAAAGAAAAGAACATATGGCGGAGGAATTATAGTGATAAGCCATGAAAGTGATGTGCTTTTTGCTACTGAAGAAATGTGTTCTCTTAGTCTGTTTTCATTACTTAAGTTCTGTGATCTTCTTTTCATATCTGACATTTAGACCAGATGGACAGGGGCCACCCAGAGCTATATCATGCATGGCATCTGAAACCAAAACCAATAGCAGGTGGCACCAGTTATTCAATAAACCTAGATTTGCTGACAATGATAACAATCTGCAGTCATCTAATACTTGCCTTATATTTAACCAACCCATCAAAACAGGACAAAATCCTAGACTCCTTTCATATTTTAATATAATATATGTTTTATTTTTTCCCTTGTTCAAAGTTGGCATTTATAGTGTTAAGACTCATAAAACCTTGCAGTGTTTTTGATAAGATGATGTGGTGAAAGCTTCCTAAAGCTAATGTGCTAAAAGAAAGTGGTACCTGCAGCAGCTCTGTAATCTGATGCAGATGGGAACACAAGCAGGTATTGTTTTTCTGTATTTTCCTGTGGTTTTCTTTCCTGTTTTTAATTGTACAATTATACAACCTCCCCATGTCTACTTATTATCTTTTTTTGCTGTGCACATTTGTAGGTTGAGTTTTTACAGTGCATATTAGCCTCGTCCCTTAAGAAATGTAGCAACACCCAGTTATTGACACAGAATATGCCTTTACCTTATCACCCTAAAACTGTTGACCCGGGTTGACATCTCTGCTTTGCTGAGGGTTCTATATTGTGGCTATTCCTGTGATAACAGTACAGGTGTTAGATTATCAATAATGTGCATTCCCCATAACAACGTGAAATGTATGCTTAATTTGTCTATAAGTAAGCTTATCACTGAGTTTTAGCTTTTTTTTTTTTTTTATATATCCTGCTAGTCCTAAAATGGCATTGAGGGAAAAAGAACCCCACAGTCCTGAAAGTGTAAATGTTTGTAAGTCAAGTAAAAAACAAAAGTACCCCCTTGAGGGTGAGACTTTAAAAGTGACACAAACACTAAGGCCTCGTACACACGATAGGTTAACCAGAAGACAACGGTCTGATGGACCGTTTTCATCGGTCAAAACCGATCGTGTGTGGGCCCCATAGGTTGTTTAACCTTTGGTAAAAAAAAGTCAACTTGCTTTAAATTTAACCGATGGATTCCTAACTGATAAGTCAAAACCGATCGTTAGTAGGCACCACCATCAGTTAAAAATCCACACATGCTCAAAATCAAGTCGACGCATGCTTGGAAGCATTGAACTTCATTTTTTCAGCATGTCGTTGTGTTTTAAGTCACCGCGTTCTGACACGCTCGTTTATTTAACCGATGGTGTGTGGGTGTGACGGACCATCAGTCAGCTTCATCGGTTAACCGATGACAATGGTCCTTCAGACCGTTCTCATCGGATGGACTGATCGTGTGTACAAGGCTTAAGAGTATAGAAAAGTAAATTTATTGAGTATGTTAAAAAAAACACAAAAGTGTCATATAGACAATAAAAAAACACATATGAGTGGTATATCCAACTCGTATACAATGATAAACAAATAAGACCACTATTAGTCCAACCCGACAGCCGTTTTCGGTATCTGTGATCCTTCTTCAAGGGGTATTACAGACTTCTTAGGGTCAGGATTTTATATGTCTAATAAAAAAGATATATACATATATTACAAGGAAAACTCAATCATTATTTACAGTTCAAGTGATTGCAATTATAATGTTCACAAAAAGCGGAAAAATAATGACAATTCAATCAAAATGCTAACAAAAGAAAAGAATACTCAAGCGTACTTCATGTGTCTTATAGCTTTAACCAATGGGGGCTACAATGGCTTGCCAATGGATGGCACCGAATAGCATACAGTAAATCAAGCCTAACATTACTACAACTATAAATACAAATTTAGCTTATTTTTTTCATAACATTTTGGAGACTTTATGGGGCATGTTCCTCAAATAGTAGGGATATACTTTTGCCATGCAAAGCCTCTTTCGAAAACACACATGAAGACTCTTTGTAATCTATGGACACACTTCTGTTTAACTTCACCTCTCCCCAGGTGTGTGGTATTTCTGAGCAGATACTGTGGAGCCTGTATCAGTCACCGCCAACCCAGCAGTCCCATCACCTCACTTCTAGTGACTATAATCTGAATGTTGCCTGTGGATATAGGAAGCTCAGTACTCATAAACCCATGCTTGTTCTCCTCCCGGGGCTAGGTCCCTAGGAACTCTGTGTCATGAGGATGGTCCCAGTATGTAAGGAACTGGTCACTGGTAAAAGGGACAAGCATCAACACCCCTCATTACCAAAGTCTCCGTCTCCCGTGCCATGTCACCTGTCTCCTGGCTGGTTGGCTGATTATGCACTTGACACAAGTGCGGCAGTCCTTACCAATAGCAATATAGCCCCCCTAGGACAGCTTCTTAGCTTGTTAGATCTTTGTACTGTAACTTCTCTAACTTCTCTCAACCCCTTGATTAAGCCCTGCTCTTTTGATATGGCACGCATGCACCCTTTTTATGACTTGCAGTTGAACTGAACAACACATTTATTTTATTAAAGTAGTGAAAGTAACAAAGAAACGGTTTTCCAGGACATCTGCATTGCACATTCCTGACAAAGTTCTGTAAGTGCCCCTGTTGGAGTGCCCAAGAGGTAGCCATACCTAATTAGGTAGTAAAGTTCATCAATAATTCATAACTGGCAGTAAATTCCTAATTTGGTAGCAATCCACAATAGGTAGTGAATCCATGACAGACAGCATAAGTTCATACCCCTTGGAATCTCAACAGGCTCCAACAAGCTTACATCTTAGCAGTTCAGTCCTCCAAAAGCTCTTGACCTAGATTCAGTTCCATTTTTATATGTTTTGTCCAGCAGAGGGCGGTACTCTTCAGACAAACCCGGGAAAACCTGGCCAGCAGAGCAAGCAGCTGTTGAGGCTGCTATCAAAACTTACTTGTTGCTTTTCCCTGCATGGGCAAAATTAGGGTTGCCACCTCATTCATTTAAAACTGAACACATATTAATTACACAGGTTATGTGGCTGATTAAGGTGTTAATTAAGCTCACTTATGCCCCATACACACGATCCAAATATTGTACGACGGATCGTACAACTTTTTTCGCTTAATTGTCACAAGTAAAATGAAAGAGGTTATTAAAGTCACAAAAATTTTCGTACGACAGAAAAAAATTGTGATGTCATGTGTTGTAATGTATTTGTATTGTATTTTCGGACGACAACTATACTGACTAAACGAAAATCGTACAATCTGACATCGTACAAGGAAAATTTTTGTGCTTGTCCGATCTAATAATATCGGGTGAACTGTCGTGATCGGCTCTCGAAAGTAGTGTACACACGATCCGAAAATCGTACGATTCTTCCTCGGACGATCGTTTTCATCCGATATTCGGATCGTGTGTACGGGCCATTAGTGCCTTATCTGCAGTAAATTAGCCTCAGAACCTTCACATGTGTTCGGTTTTAAAGGGATGAGGTGGCAACCCTAGGCAAAACAAAGGTTAATTTCCAAACGTAAGAGCTTAATTTCATCAAAAGGCAAAAGGCAAAGTGCAGTAACTCATAGCAAAATAATCCTAAATAGATTTCAAATCAGCGCAAATTTCACTGTACACTGTAATCATCTCAAACAGTTATTTGGCCACCATGAGTTACTGCCCTTTTCACATAGTCATTGCACATTCTACTTTATTTTATTTTTGTTATTTATTTACTTTATTTAAGCAGATTTGAAAAATGTGATGTAAAATAAAGGGTGAATAAAAGAATTGAAAAGTTGGATGAAGATAATACATTTTAGTGCCTTTTACGTGTAGAGAGTAACTTTACAAAATACTGTCAGGTTGAACGTTGTTCTCAGATACTCATATTGGCCACTTCAAGTGTATTGCTAAAAAGCTAACCACTTAGGCATTATTTGATTTGTAACATTAATAAAATTCACCAGCTGTGTAATGAGATTTTTATTTTTCTGTATAATTAAAATGCCTTTGGTTGGGCAGGTCCTCACACTAAATAGATGTTGCTAAATGTTGTTAATATGATAGACCAAAGCATGTGGTGTGGCCAGCTTAGCATTAATTTAGACTGACGTAACTTGTGAAAACATATTATTTATTTAATCAGCTGTTGTATGTCTTTTTGCTTGTAAATATATTTTCTTTAAATAGCATAAACAACTTCACATGTGTCAGTATGAAATAGTATACTGTTCTAAAATGCTGTTTTTGATCACAGAACTGCCTCAACAAGCAGCAACTCTTAGCTGCCATTCGACAGATGCAACAGTTCTTAAAAGGACAAGAAACAAGGTTTGCAGAAGGAATCCGAATCATGAAGAGCCGACTAAATAACTTACAAAATACTGTCATGAAAGCTAGCCCAGATGCACCACCAGTACCACCAGGTTAGTATCTACAAACTATATTTATATATATATATATATATATATATATATTAGGGCTGTGCAAATTAAAGATTAATCGATTAATTAAAAGTTAATTTTTTTGATCGATCAAAATATTTTTGATCAATTAAAATTCTTTTGATTGGTATTTACCTCTCCGCCGGCTTCTGGGCCTTCAGGCAGTTTCGTCAGAGATCCTGTAACGTCACGGACACCGGCGGGGCTTGCTGTGTCCATCTGAAGGGCTCCTCTGCTGTGCCTTCATATCTGCATGCTGGCGAGACCTAATTATTTGCCACACGCAAGGGCTGTTGCACTTCCCTCTATCACTTCCTTCTATCAACCTGGGATTCTACAACCATCCACTGGGTGTTGTGATAGTTCCCTTCATGGGACATCTACATGCCGACGGACTAATGTTAACCCCTTCTCATCTGGATTCAGCAGTGGTATCGTTGTACACATTTTTATACCAGTATCATACTTACCTACATGTTTTTATGACTGTTTTTGGTCCCGTTTGGTATTACTTGCACCATTTTTACAGTTTATGTAGCTACATCGATTTTATCTCCAGTGCAATATTTATTTTGTTACCTACTTGAAGACTATAAAAGTTTTAATGCTATTCCCATCGAGCGCTGCCTTTGTGTGTTTTTTGTATCCTGCTATCCATTTTTCCAGTGGTTGGGAGCTGCACTGGGGATCGACCTGCAAGGAGATTAGCTAAGTAGTTGGATCTGTATGTGTGTTATAATTAATCGAAATTAGTCGATTAATCGATTAAAATAAAAAACGATTAATCGAACACAAAAATTTTGATCAGTAACAGCCCTAATATATATATATATATATATATATATATATATACACACACACACACCTTAGGCTTATGCAACAATTTTCTAGAGCAGGGGTAGGCAACCTGGGGCCCTCCAACTCTTGTTGAACTACATTTTCCATGGGGCATTGCAAGGCTGGCAGTTACAATTACTCCCAGAGGCATGATGTGACTTGTAGTTCTGCAACAGCTGGAGGGCCCCAGGTTGCCTACCCCTGCTCTAGAGTGCCTTCCATATACAAAGGTATCAGAAAACAACATGCCAGGGAACTATGAGGCAACTTTAAAATACATTAATAGCCACTGTATCAGACAGTTTCAGTTTTGACCATATTTGTCCAATACAGCCTGCAATACCTTAATAGTGGTACTTCATAGTACCAGCTCATCTGACAGCGGCTGTACATTTAAGAGTTCAAGCATTTCCTTAAAGAAAAAGGCACCTCCGACTCCATACTCAAGACCTTCCTGGAGATCTTCATGTTATTAGAGACGTCAGGAGAGACTCCTTTACTAAAGTTCTAGAGGTTTCGTTTCTTAAAGGGGTCTCATTCCAGCTAGAAGTAGTACACCACAGCCTGATACTCTTTCAGAGCAGTGCCAGGTGCGTCATTTACCATCAATCTCTCAGGCTGAGTGTCAATGAGCTATTCAAGGTTCCAGGAACACTATCAGTTTGGTACTTCACACCATTAAGTTATTTAGGTCAGACTAGCTGCATCTACTCCTTATAATGCCTCTTGCCATGATCCTGGTTTGGCACTCTCTATGATATGAAGTCAGCAGTATGAATTGCACCCTCAGTGCCACGGGCAACGGCACCTGTCACCTTTGCCCAGACCATCAGCTTTTCCACAGCACGACCTGCAGGCTTTACTCTCTCTGGAACTGGAGTCAAAGTGGCCAAATGCCGCTTATCCCAGTGTTTGGCAGACTCCCAAACTGGCATATTTTGTTGCCTGCCCATCTGCTTGCACAGGTGGTGACATCCATTCTCCTTTTTCTTGAGTTACAGTATGTCCTTTACATGCTACATCTTCACGGTCACTCTACTACACAAACTTGAGCAGATTTGCACAGGAGCACTGCCTCTTTAAGGGGGCTCTTGGATTTCAGGCGTATCATCTGCCTCACAAGCTGCACTTCCACAGTTCAACAGCTTCTTACTGAAGAGCAAGGGTCTCCAAACCTTTAAGTATGAGAGCCACATAGAAATTACAAGAATTTACAGGCCAAAAAAAAACCTGTTAATTAGAAATGAATTAATACATTTGAAATAAATACATAGGGCCAGATTCTCAGAGGCGCTACGACGGGGTATCTCAGATACCCCGTCGTATGGCCGTTTTTTCCCCCCCGGGTATCTAGAATCACTTTGGCATAGATAAGGGTGGAAATCCGACAAGTGTAATACAATTACACTTGCGGATCGTAGATGTAATGACAACTCCGACTACTAGGTGGCCTTTACGTTGTTTTCTCATTTGCCTATGCAAATGAGGCTAATACGCTGATTCCCGAACGCTTTTATGCCGCCCCGTCGTCGCTTACGTTGTTTTCGTCCGCGTAAGGTTACCCCTGCAAAGATGTGGAGTAACCTTACGCAGTACCGTCGGATGCCGTCGGGTGCCGTCGCATGCCATGTTAAGTATGGCGTCGGTTCAGCGTCGGCTTTTTCCGTTGGTTACGTCGTTTTACTAAGTCGTTTGCGAATAGGGCATTGCGTAAGTGACGATCACGTCGTTTTGACGTCGGCTTCAACGACGCTTTCCGATGTGAGCTGGAGCATGCGCACTGGGCTTTTTCCCCGGCCGGCGCATGCGCAGTTCGATCGACGCGGGGGCGCGCTTAATTTAAATACAAACCACCCCCTTTGAATTACGCGGCCTTACGCTGGGCCATTTACACTACGCCTCCGCAAACTACAGAGCAAGTGCTTGGAGAATACGGCACTTGCTCTGTTAAGTTGCGGTGGCATAGTGTAAATGGCTTACGCTACGCCAGGGGAAATCTATGAGAATCTGGCCCATACATTTTACAGTTTTTTGTAATCCCTTTCTGCACATCTGTGTCCCTATAAGAGATTTTCTGCACATCTATGTCCCCATTAGAGACTTTTCAGACATCTTTGTTCCCATCAGAGCCTCCTGGCACATCTTTGTTCCCATCAGACCCTACTGGCACATCTGTGTACCCATCAAAGTCTCCTTCCATATGGCGGCGGTATGAACTAACACACAGGAATTATGAAACGTGTCAACTACTGATGAGATCTTGATTTTTGGCTTTTGACTTTAATAGAATTCTAAGTGGTCCTACATAGACACTGATTTGTGTGCTCTGAAAGAACATTAAGAGAAACTTTTATCATATTTACATAAAACTATTTTATAATGCTTCTAGTTTTATCCATCCACAATCTATTCTACCTGTGTGGGTTATTCCTGAGCATGGTTCCCTTGGTTGAGGTTTACCCCTTAGTTTTACTTTCCCATTGGGGTCCTGGTTTGCTCTTCTCCTTGTTGGTGTACACTCAGATTTTTTTTATATATCCTGTTATTAAGCTCCTAATGAAGTGGATAGATTTCAGGAAACACTTCGAGCTTGCAGAAAGAAATAACAGAATATGCTAATCTGAATATATGCAATGTTGGATCATATGTATATTTATTGTAAGCAGGACTTTTTCTGAGAAAATAAATCTTATTCTCTTGTAAAAAAAATTTTTTATCCAATATGGAATAGTGTAAGCAATATATATTATATGCATCATTGGCATCCCTTAACAGGCTGAACAGTTAAGCTGGTTTATACCTGAAGTGAGGGGTCAATACTCACTAACGTGTATACAAGTCTTGAAAGGTCTAAATAACTGTCTGGTAAGAAGATATTTTTGTCTAATCTATCCTTTGGGGAGCACGAGGTGTTACACCTGTCGTTAATTGGCAGGACACCACCATTTTTCAGCTAAGGATCGGTTGGTGTTTAGACACTCTTATCACTTTAACATTGATATAATGTCTTTTGGCTTATGTGATGGACTTTAATGGTTTATATCCTCTGATATCATTACATTGAGGAAAGATGTTATCACTATATCACAATTTTGACAGTGCAACATTTTCTTTATTTATCTGTTTATATGGTGTGTACATATTTCTGAGTGTTGCTGTTGTGTCATATAATCAACTTAATAGCTCACTAAGCGCAATTTTCCCATTTATAAGCTTGTCTTGTGGCTTTGAAATCCCACCGTGACAAACAACTTTCAGTTTTCTGAGTCTCCTTCCAAATCTGTGTCCCCATCAGAACCTTTCCCACATTTGTGTCCCCATCAGAGTCTTTATGCACATATGTGTCCCTGACAGAGCATTTCTGTTCTCCTGTGCCCCCATCAGAGCCTTTTAGCACATCTGTGTCCCCATTAGAGCCTTTCTGCACATCTGTGTTCCTATCAGAGTCTCCTTGCACATCAATATCCCCATTAGAGTCTCCCCCATATCTGTGGCCCCATCAGTGTCTCCTCCATAACTGTTTGCCCATCAGAGTCTCTCTCATGTCTGTGTTCTCATCAGCATTTCCTCCATATCCATGTCCCCGTCAGAGTTTCTCCCATATCTTTGTGCCTGTCAGAGTGACACATTTATATCCAGCACATTGCCCCTTTGCCTCTTACATTGCCCCCCTTTTTCTCATACATTGCTGTCCTTATGTACTGTATGGCTTGGTAACAGCACAGTAAAGTCTCTTACATCTTTCAGCTCCACCTGCTGCTATACAAGCAGGCTGTAGACAGAAGTAACAATAGTGTAAACCGGCACTGGGAGCTGGAAGGTGCTGCACTGATGACATCATTTGTTGCTGGGGTTTGCAGCAAACAACTCCACAGCGAAGCGTAGGGGGTTCAGGGAGCAGCTTTTTCTGCTGCTTGCTTGAACTTGCCGAATATTGCTGACAGCTGCAGAGTTTGTAAAGGTAACAGACTGGCAGTAGAAGTGTCTGAATGAGCTGCTGGCCAAATAATATGTTCAATCGGTCCAATGTGGCCCATGGGCCAGACTTTGGAGACCCCCTGTGTAGAGCACATAAGAGTTCCTGCCATAAACTCATGGATTGGAGTGAGGATCTGAAAAAAATTCACTGCTGTCTTGCCCATATCTGGGCACCACTTGTGATATGTGTGGGCATTTCACTCAAAGTGTAGTGTATCTCCAGTGAGTTTACTCCAGCCCAAAAATACTGTTTACCTGTTTTTGCCCACTTTTATTTAAAGAAGAAAGTAAAAAGTTCCCCAGAATAAAAGATTACCCTCGCAGGGGTATCCACCATTACTTCAAAACACGAAAGCCTCAGATCTCAAGCCTAGGCCTATGGTCTGGTCCCACAGACCGTTACATAGCACTGCTGTGCTTGCGTACCACTAAGTACCACTCTTGCAACTCTCTTTGCACTCTCTGCTACTGTATACTCGTTTATATTAGTCAACAAAGCAGCAATAGAGTTAGTCAAGGTAACTGATGCACTCGGATGCTGCTAAATTTTGTCTGGTCATCTAGGCTTAAATGCAGGGCCGGTGCTCCCACTAGGCAAACTAGGCAGCCGTCTAGGGTGTACTGCAGCTTAGGGGGTGTAGCCATGACCACTGTCTTTCCCTTTAGCCTGGCCAGGGGACCACAGGGGGCTGAAGAATGTCCAGCGGCACAGCTGAGAAAGGGCAGGAGGACAGTGGAGAGCCAGATGAGGCGGGCACAGCTGAGGAGGCAGGGGAGGATAGTGGGGAGCCGAATGAGGCAGGCACAGCTGAGGAGGCGGGGGGGGGGGACAGTGGGGAGCCGAATGAGGCAGGCACAGCTGAGGATGTGGAGAAGGACAGTGGGGTGCCGGACAAGGCAGGAACAGCTGAGAAGGTAGACACCATCAGGTCTTTGGTTATAGGCAAAACTATCCTGCCCGGTGAGTCTGCTCTGTCTGACCCTGTTCCGTGTTGTAGTCACCCGGGCACTGGGCAAGACTAGCGACACCCCTCCCAGTGGGTTTATCTTGCCTAGGGTGCAAAATAGTCAAGCACCGGCCCTGCTTCAATGACCACCGATCATGAAGAGGGTTAACAAAATGCAGCTGGCATTGCAATGCATCCTTCCTGCTGTTGAACTTTTATAACGCTAAGGATACTATGCACCATATTAAGGTTTATATAAAAATAGAATTGAATTCATAAGGTTGTGCAGATCTTTTTTACACAGGGTAGGCAGGGCAGGTAAGAGGAGGTGGAAGGTATAGAATAGTCAGCGTTAGGCTTGAATTCCACTGTAATAAAACAAGCAGCATCTGGCAAAGAACAGCAATCTATTTAACCAGTAAGCAACAAGCTTTCATTGTTCTAGCTGCACTAAATTGATGAGAGCTGAAGTCTTATTGGTTGTTACATTGCCATTGTTTTGAATGATTACTACTTGCTTCACAGCCTTATAAACGTTCTTAGCTGCTTAAGCTGGAATAAAACTGCAATAAAACAATAATGATTTATTTTCTCAGGCTTGCTTAATTAATAAAGCAAATATTAATGGACTTTTTTTATTATGATCGTCTAAAAGATATTTCAGTTGACATTTATATTGTCTGGATTGGACAGAGAAAATATTAGTCATAATAACGATTTTTGTAATTAGCAAAAAATCTGTGTCCTCAGATGACACATAAACAAGGGCTCTTAAAAAATGTCCTATTGCAACAAGCAGTGTGAATCTATGTTCTGTATTATAGCACAGCCCTAGAAATACCTTCTGGTTCTTGTAAAATTGAATGGGATGGTGAAAGTGTTGTGATGTAATGAAACTAGTGTGATTTAGTCATGAGCACTATGAAAGAGAGCCAGGATTTCAAACATCACGTTACCAATTTTTTTCCTTCCACCTGGGAACTATGGCACCTTTAATTCATCAAAATAACACATTTTATTCTGTGATTGATCCCTTTTATAAAAACACCAAAATAATGTTGCTGGTACAAAGCATTTTAATGTGGTGCTACAAAACACATACGCATTATTTAAAGCCCAATTTAGGGCTTTTAAATGTATCCTTACAATGGGACCCCTCCCCACACTGCATAAATTAAATGCTCATTTGTCTGGCAAGGTGGAATGGGAGATAAGTTCAAGTACTTACCTTATTACTCACTTCTGAAGGCTTCTGCTGCAGCCACTTCACTTTATTGCCTGGCTGCTCACAGCTCTCTGATGTTTTCACGCACAATGCAAGTCCTGCATTGTATGGGGAGGATGTGACAGCAGTGGAGAGTGGGGGTAGCAAGGTAATGTATAATGTAAATATTTGTACTTATTTCCTTGCCCCCTTGCAAAATGGGCATTTGACCCATGCAGTCCTGGAGGACCTTAATGCATTGGTGCATTTCAAAGCATCCTTGAGTTGAGCTTTAGGCTTACTTGTGTAGCGCCCTCCTCTTTTCAGGCTGCTAAGCTAATTTTAGGTTTTTAGCTTTACTGAAGTCAGTGGAGCAGCAATTGATTGTTTTTGTCTGGTCAGGGTTTCCCAGCTGGGTCTTTGATTTCTCCCACCTGCTTCTGGAAGAAGTTTCCAGAACACAGGGCATGGAGTGCCAAATGACCTGTATGAATATTTATCATATCCAGCCAATCCATGATAGGTGGTGCACAAAAGGTGGCTGGGGAGATAATAAATGTTTGAGAGGCCTGTTCAGAGTGTTTTGTTCTCTGCCATGAGGGTTCCAGAAGTAGCTTTACTAGATCGAGGGTTGCCATCTGGGCCTCAACAAGAGCTAAGGGCCTGAAGAAGAAGAGAATTATTTCTATAATCTGAGCATTAGCAGGACTTGGCCTGAGGCCCTGGGGAAGATGGGTAAAGGAGGGACTGCCAGAAGTCCTGGTCTGGAGGAGGATCTCCAGGGCAGAAGCTAAGAGGTGTACAGCTTCTTGGTGTCAGGAGTGTATAAATGCTTCTGTTCTATAACAGCTCCTGGTTTCATTGCAGCATCCTGGTTTTGGTTATGATACATTCTCTCTGCCTTTCCACCTGCAAAGCGATTGATGTGGTGAGTGTCTGGGTGGAGACCAAACCTGATTCAAGCCACCCAAGCCTGCAGTCTCATGCTTGTGATAGCGTGTGTAAATTGTGTTACAGGCTCCTTGTTTGTCTGCCCTGCTCTGCTAGATTGGATTCCCTCATTGATGGTCTCAGATCGCATATCGACTATTCTCTGAACTCTGCCTGCATTTTGTCTATGAATTGACCTTGACTATTCTGAACCTCGCCTGCACTGTACCTGGACTGTTATTGTACCACTCTGCCTGGCTGCCAGCTGCAAGTACCTGTTTGCTTTGCTCAGTTTGCGCATGCCCTGGTGTGGTAGCATTGTGTATAAGTCCTGGTGGCAACTGAGTGGAGGTAGGCCTGCTTGCTTTATGGGAAAGCGAGCTGGTATAGATGAAGAACACAGAGGCTAGCTATAGTGTCTGACCACCTGCATTAGGGGTAAGCGTGCTGCGTGACACTGGGGCACTGTGAATAGGACCTAATTTGGGGACTTTCTTGTGTGACTGCAACTTTAAAGGCTGGAGGCTTCTGTACTAGCAAGAGAGACTTGGGCATATTCTCATCGGCCTCTCGGGGTAGTAAAAGTCCACATATGCAAATCAATAAATCAGTGCCTATCTAGTGGGCAAAGCCAACTGCTGACATATTATACCTCTTGATGTGTGAAGTGACAAGATTTTCCTGCTCTAGACCTAATGACTGCATCTATTGTATAGACCTGGGAACGTAAGCACCCACTGTCACAAAGACATACAGTATATAAAACTGTATCAAAATGCACCAAGAACTGAAATATTCATGTTGGTTGAACAGCCATTTAATTCTGTAGGTGGCAAATCGTGGGATTCGTGTCAGTTTTCAATAGGGGACAGGCAGAGGTAATATTAACATTTTGTAAATCTTATGCTGCGTACACACGACCATTTTTCATGACGAGAAAAATTAAATTTTTTAAATTGGTCATGAAAAACGATCGTGTGTAGGCTCCAGAGCATTTTTCTCGACGAACGGTCGTGTGTACGATTTAACGAGGGGGGAAAAACGCGCATGCTCTGAAGCAAGTTATGAGACGGGGAAATTAGCATAAGCAGCCCAAAGTGTGGCACCATTCGAATGGAACTTTTCCTTTATAGTGCCGTTGTACGTGTTCTACATCACCGCGCTTTGCTCAAGCTTTTTTTGTTCACGATCATTTTTTTTTTTTTTAGTGTATTTTTGTGCGTGAACTCGAGAGAGAGGAGCCGGACTGCAGTTGGGAGTAGGCAGACCCTCCCCCCGGAGGCAATCGCCATCCTTCTCCATGCCCCTGGTGGCAATGGCGGGTGTCAAGGGGGGCCTCCCACTCACCCCGCCCTACCTGCTCCTCTTGGGAGCCCAACTGGGGCCCAACGGGACCCCAATGGGGCAGAGGGACTCCCCCTATGAGGGAGTGAGGGGGCCTAGCCCACCCAGCCATCCCCATAGGTCCTTCGCCTCTCTTTTATTTTAGGAGACCGCATGGCCAAAGTGCGTGTGTTTTTAACCAATTTTGTGTGCGTGCAAGTGTGGTGGTTTTTGTGGGGGGGGTGGGCGTACTAAGCACAGGCGTACCTTGCATAGCACACCCACCGGGAGCCGGGCTGAGACCACCAAACTCAATTCACATGTAGCCGAGACCGGGATCCGAACCCTTGGCTGCAGAGGTGAATGGCTTGTCAGCGCAGTGCCAATCACGTTGAGCCACCACAGTTCTTCATGTTGTTTTGTTGTTTTGTTCACGATCATGTGTATACAAGGCAGGCTTGAGAGAAATCACGTCGAGAGAAACAGTTTTTTTCAATGACATGAATAACGGTCGTGTGTATGCGGCATTACAGCTTTTTGGTTAATTACTTAACACAATAATCTTCAGCTTTTGGTATACATTATTGTTTTTTTTTGGACTAAATGATATCATTATGTTGAAATAATAGCGGTCAGAGCTTATAATTTGTTGCATATTTTAAAGAACTGATATACATAGATGTGCTCTTGAAACGCAAATCACTTACTGTTTTGTATGATTTTCTTTTTTTTAGTTACTTGCCCAGCACTGGAAGATCCTGAAAATGGAAAAAAGTTTGGGTCTAAATATCTCGTAGATCATGAAGTCCATTACACATGTGACTCTGGATACCAGCTTATTGGTCCCAGCAGCAGGCTCTGTCAACAGAATGGAAGCTGGACTGATGATACTCCTTACTGCAAAGGTTTACATTGAGATTCATTATTAACACTGTATATAATTATGCAAAAAATATAATACATGTTTAATTTAATAAAGGAAGTATAAGTTTCAAGCTAAATACACAACTAAAATATATTTGTGAACTATATTCTTCAATTGACCTGTGCCAGTAGAAAATAAATAAGCCAATCAGGAAATGGGGGATGATGTCATTATCCAGGCAGAAAGAAAAAAGATGAACTTTTGAAGGTAAAGTAGATTTTTACAGAGTTTACACAGCTGCTATCAAGAGATCGCTACATCTTTTTTCTCAGTGATACAGATTCACTTAAAGGGGTTGTAAAGGTACAATTTTTTTTTCCTAAATAGCTTCCTTTACCTTAGTGCAGTCCTCCTTCACTTACCTCATACTTTAATTTTGCTTTTAAATGTCCTGACTAGTGTAGATCAAATAGACCAACCCTCTCCCAACCCCTTTAGATTAACCTCCCAACCTTTTTCCCATTAACAAGAGCGACACAGATATTGGAGTAAAATTGGCCACAACAGCCATTTTATTTTTTAACCACAAATTAAATACCGTATATTAACCAAATTTAAATAATTTCAAATAAAATCCAACTTTTATTCATTAACAATATTTACCAAACACTTTTATTATTAACACCAGTCTCTTGGTCTTTTTGACAGTAACCCCATTAACCTTTTCCACCACCACACTGCTGTACCATTACCATACCCAGCCTCCAGGCGACTCCAGCTCGGAGACACCCACTTTTAACCCACAGTGTACCACAACCGTATTACAGCGGACACCGTTCCACTGGAAATAACCCCATAATGGGCCCATCCCAAGATGAGCCCCCAACCATTTTTCCATTCCATCTGTAAACTGTCATTATCAAAGACCAAGGACACCGCACAGCTGTCATGACAACCCATTCATCGACCTGAAAGAAAAGAAAACAAACGCACAACACCAAACACATAACAAAACGGGGAGGGTGGGTGGGAAAACCTGCCTCCCTGTGAAAATCCTCCCGACTTGTGCCACGTGGGTCCCCCCGCCCCGTATATATAGGGCTCCTCCCCCCAACTCTCCACAGCCTACGGCCACTCCCCTGAAAGCACCTCCTTCCAGATTAACCCTCTGTTGGCCATCTTCCACTCCAGTCATGCCCGGCCCTACGTTATCCTTGTGTCTTGTCACTCCGGGCCTCCCTTTATTTCTTCTGAGAAATACTAACTTTCTGTTCTTCTGTCTGTAACTCCACACAGTAATGCAAGGCTTTCTCCCTGGTATGGAGTGTCGTGCTCGCCCCCTCCCTTGGACTACTGGAGAGTCAGGACGCTCTCTACGTTCTTTTTTTTTTTTTTTTTTTTTTTTTTTTAAGTGTATTTTTGTGCGTGAACTCGAGAGAGAGGAGCCGGACTGCAGGAGTTGGGAGTAGGCAGACCCTCCCCCCGGAGGCAATCGCCATCCTTCTCCATGCCCCTGGTGGCAATGGCGGGTGTGAAGGGGGGCCTCCCACTCACCCCGCCCTACCTGCTCCTCTTGGGAGCCCAACTGGGGCCCAACGGGACCCCAATGGGGCAGAGGGACTCCCCCTATGAGGGAGTGAGGGGGCCTAGCCCACCCAGCCAGCCCCGTAGGTCCTTCGCCTCTCTTTATTTTAAGAGACCGCATGGCCAAAGTGCATGTGTTTTAAACCAATTTTGTGTGCGTGCAAGTGTGGTGGTTTTTTGTGGGGGGGGGGGGGTGGGCGTACTAAGCACAGGCGTACCTTGCATAGCACACCCACCGGGAGCCGGGCTGAGACCACCAAACTCAATTCACATGTAGCCGAGACCGGGATCCGAACCCTTGGCTGCAGAGGTGAATGGCTTGTCAGCGCAGTGCCAATCACGTTGAGCCACCACAGCTCCCTCTCTACGTTCTTGACTCCCCTGTTGTCCAAGGGAGAGGGAGAGCACAACACTCCACACCAGGGAGAAAGCCTTGCTTTACTGTGTGGAGTTACAGACAGACGAACAGAAAGTGAGGATTTCTCAGAAGAAATAAGGACATTTAAAAGCAAAATCGAAGGATGAGGTAAGTGAAGGAGGACTGCACTAAGGTAAAGGAAGCTATTTAGGGAAAAACATTTTTTCCTTTACAACCCCTTTAAAGAATATGTAAATCCAACATTTCTTATTCCTGATATGTGCCTGTTGTATCACGTACTTGTAAAAAGTATACTATTCTCTTTGTATTGCTTTGTTACTGTGAAATCCCTGTTATATCTTCCAGTCCCCCTGCTTTCCTATTAGAACATTGACCACACTAATCATGAAAGCACAGCACTGTCAGTTCTCGAGCGGTGCTGGGACCTGAGACTACTCTCCTTCAATGATTAGCCTTGTCTTATTAAACCCCTGCACAGCTATTCACTGGGAAGACCAGTGTACTGCTATTTCTCCTCCCCTAACGTTTATGCAGGTGAGAGCAGAGATTATGAGATCACTTATAAAAAGGGGAAAAAGGTGTTTAGAATTTTTTTTTCCGAATGTTTTTCCTTTCATTTCTATTTTAAAATAAATGGGTTGTTTTACAAGGTGAAGATTTACATATACTTTAAGCATGAACTTAGTACATTTTCAATTTGTTATACATCTCTGGCAAACAAGGCATTTTGAAAGAGGGATCTTACATCTTAGTTTATTTTGTGTTGTAATAAAAGTAAACCTCACTGTTGCCAAACAAGAAAATAAGTGCTGAGGGGACTTGCGGTATGCTGCCATATTTGGATGGACAATAACACATTTGCGCACACTGGCCAACATCTGGAGGATCTCTTATTTCCTAGAACAGATACCCTTGTATATCTGATACCCTGTATACCCACCTATACTTTGGGGGATTTTGTATATCCTTGGACAAGAACCACTGTACATCCCGTTTAGGATTCCAGCTTACAGCATAGCTTGGGGAATTTCAGAGGTGTTGGGAAATCTTGGAGGTGTGGGGAAATCGCCTAGTATGCTTTCTGTAAAGTAATCTTGCTGCGGTTTTATGGAATACATTTGCAATGTAATGTTATGTAGTGCTCACCCCCCCCCCCCTCCCAAAAAGATCTGTTGATTTTGTTTCAGGTTCCTTTCCCACTAGTGCAGCAGCAGCCTGAAACACATCAATGTTCACTCCTATGGCTCAAGAATCATTCTAGGGGTTGCCTTTTTAACATTTATTGCTAAGCAAACTCGGATAGGGCCAGGGCGGCCATCATAGGGGTACAGGCAGTACACCTGTATGGGGCCCGTAGTTCCCCAGGGCCCCGGATGGCAACCCCCCTTCTTTTTTTTTCTTTTTTTATATGTATATATATATATATATATAGTTACATAGTTACATAGTTAGTCAGGTTGAAAAAAGACACAAGTCCATCCAGTTCAACCATAAAAAAATAAAAATAAACAAAATATATATATATATATATATATATATATATATATAATTGTTTTTTTTATTATTAAAGGACCCAGAGGTCCCCAGGGCCCCGGATGGCAACCCCCACTTCTCAATTCACCCCAAGCTTCTCAATTTTCTCAATTAGCGGCAGCAGCCCCCCTGCATCTCAATTTGAGGCGGCAGCACCCCCCTGCCTCCGCTTCTCTGCTCCAGGGGGCCCATGCCTGAATCTGTGTAAGGGGTCCCATAATTCCTGATGGCGGCCCTGGATAGGGCACAGGGAGCTGTGGGATACTCCAGAACGTTAATTAGTGGTAGGAGGGCACTGTTCACTCTGCAGCTACTTCTTAGAACAGTCCCTTCAGCAATAACTCAGGGAATTGACAACACCGGAACACCATAAGCAATGTTCCAGGCCAGGCAAGCCTTACTATTAGTGCATCAGGGGTTAACAGCAACAACAGTCATTCAGACTCTGCACTCAGGTCAGTGCTAACAAGTCTTTGGGTATTTAGATGTCTCCCTCCGGTGTCAAGCAGGCAGACATTTTAGTTTTGGACTCTCCAGACTGGGTCCTATGTAAAATCCCCTTGGTTTAGCTTAAGAGGTTCTTAGCAAGTAGGCAAAAAGGAGAGAAGCCCCGTAGTGCAGTAGCTTCAAATCCGTTTATTTAAAACAATTAAAATATACTCACAAGCTTTAAAAAGCAATCAAGCATTCAGATAAAAGAAAACGCCAGCCGCTGACCGTGTGATGACGTCACTGATACAGACCCTACCCTGACATGATTCGTTCAAAAGAATGTCTAACGAGGGATGTTGAGGTTCCTCCCATTGAGGAGAGGAGAATTTGCATGAATGGATATTATCCCTTTTCTGAAAGAGAGCAGAAATTATAAAGATATCGGAGCTGTTTTGATCCACTATCTGTGGGTTTAATATTGTCATCATGTTTGACCTTAACTTTGGTGGGTCTAAAAGTCTGGTAAGCGCATCTGAAATGTGGAGGTGTCCAGAGCACTTGTGGTAAAATTATGTGTTATTAAGAGCACCGGTGGCTATGTTATTTATTGATGGACTTTTGCTCTGACACTTGTTATATGGATGGTCTTACTTTGATTGTTATTGGAAGGATACTATAGCGCAACACTTTTTATCCAAACACTTTCTATGTGCACCAGGGTATTGGGGATGCTTGTGAATGCTGCTGAATGCTGCTGTTGTATCCAAGTTCAATTTGTATATAGATTAATTGATTTAATTTGTTTATCTATGTTTTCATAAAAGATGTAACACTACGCGCCGCTTTTCACATTTTTGTCTTAGCAAGGAGACCTCCAGCTTTAGCATAGCTGGGGCATAGCTGGGACCTTGATGAGCTCAGGTAATTTTCAGGTGCCCAACCAGTGGCCCGCGGAGCCCTCTGATGTGGGCCGCGACCTCGTGCTTTGGAATGGAATAGAATACTGTTATTAAAGGTAAGTTTATTACGAAAATCACAGTGTATATATAGGCATATCTGTTCTGCAGTGGTTACTGGGCTGCTTTTAAACTGATCCGCAGGTGAAGAGCAGTTTACCTGCTGGCTACCTGCACTGAGCCATAGACCTCTATTACCTGGTGTGCTTTCTGAAAGTGCACCACACCTACAGGATTTAATAGAAGTCTATGGCAAAGTGCAGCTAACCTGCAGGAAAGACACAGGTGAACTGTGCTGCACTCGTGGTGCAGGTAAACAGTGTATCAGTGTGAAAGCAGCCTTATGCCTTGTACACACAATCGGAATTTCCGATGGGAAAAGTCAGACGGAATTTTTTCATCGGATATTCCGAACTTGTGTGTGCCCCATCGGAAATTCTGACGGACTTAGAAAGAAAACATGTTCTCTTTTTTTCCGATGAAAACGTTTTCTATCAGAAATTCCGTTCATCTGTATGGAACTCCAACGGAGAAGAAAAACATGCATGCTCAGAATCAAGTCGACGCTTGGTCGGAAGCATTGAACTTCATTTTTCTCGGCTCGTCGTAGTGTTGTCCGTCATCGCATTTTGGACGGTCGGAATTTGGTGTGACAGTGTGTATGAAAGATAGCTTGAATGGAATTCCATCAGAAAAATCCGTCTGAGTTTATCCCGACAGAATTTCTGATCCTGTGTATGGGGCATTAGGCCTCTTTCACACAGTCAGTTCGACCCAATCGGACCCACCACTCACCTCTAAGAAGTGGCAGATGTAAATGGACTTGTGTCTGTTTACAAATGACTACCACCAATCCGATCTGCTAAAAAATAGAGTAGAGCGGGTTCTGTAGAGTGGGCTGCCATCTACCTGCTCCGCTCATTGTGGCCCACGACCAGTTACCAAGTCTCTTAAGTGGCCCTCGCTCATCAAAAGGTTGGGCACCCCTGCCTCAGATAGATGAAACATTGTATGATGCAGACAAATTCTAGGAAACTATTAAATCACCATGCTCTAAATTTCTCACAGATTAAGATTACAGCGGTTCCATGAAAGGTAAAATAGAAATTTAAATAAAACATTTATTTAAACAGAAATAAACTTTTATTTTCCAAGATAGGTAAGTAAAATAGTGGATCTCAGCCGTTAACTTTCAATAGGTTTTTATTAAAGGTATACAATCAAATCTGTACATTACAAATTATTTGGGACTTTTGGTAACATTTCAAGTGAAAACTGTAGAAAGTAAAGAGATAAAAAATAAAAAAGTACATTCTATTTCACTGTATCTCCATAATATAGACATACACACTGTATAGGGTTGATTTACCAAAGGCAAATAGGCTGTTCAGTTTGCATGGGAATTTTCCCTTACCTTAATGGGTGAGATGAAGTTTTGTGGACTTCTAACACACAGTCTCGTGCAAGCAAAACTGCTATTTATTTTTTATTTTTTTCCTTGCATGTGATTAGGAATTCTTTGCATAATGATTTTTTTTTTTTTACCACATTCACTAAGCTAATACAAGGGTTACAGACCTTGTCAAAATGTTCTTGTTTATAATTTACAGTGTTGGCTATTTTTTATGAGCCTTCATCAAAGATATTTTATTCTTAGCAGCTATGAAAATCGATAATGTCTTCCAGAATTGTGCTATTGATATTTTTGCAACCAGCATTATAAAGAAGATAGGGATTGAGAGTGTTTATGGAAGTTGGATGTAGGTTTATTTAGAAGGGCCATGCATGGGTCCATATTTATTTTAAAATCTTAAGCCGCCTACACACGATCGGTTCAAAGCGATGAAAACAGACTGAAGTTTGTTTTCATCGGTCCAAACCGATCGTGTGTAGGCCCCATCGGTCCGTTATCCTTCGGTCCAAAAACAGATGGCTTGCTTTAACCACTTAAGCCCCGGACCAATATGCTGCTAAATGCCCAAAGGTGTTTTTACAATTCGGCACTGCGTCGCTTTAACAGACAATTGCGCGGTCGTGCAACGTGGCTCCCAAACAAAATTGGCGTCCTTTTTTCCCCACAAATAGAGCTTTCTTTTGGTGGTATTTGATCACCTCTGCGGTTTTTATTTGTTGCGCTATAAACAAAAATAGAGCGACAATTTTGAAAAAAATGCAATATTTTTTACTTTGCTATAATAAATATCCCCCAAAAACATATATAAAAAAAAATTTCCTCAGTTTAGGCCGATACGTATTCTTCTACCTATTTTTGGTAAAAAAAATTGCAATAAGCGTTTATCGATTGGTTAGCGCAAAATGTATAGCATTTACAAAATAGGGGATAGTTTTATTGCATTTTTATTATTTTATTTTTTTACTACTAATGGCGCCGATCAGCGATTTTTTCCGTGACTGCGACATTATGGCGGACACTTCGGACAATTTTGACACATTTTTGGGACCATTGTAATTTCACAGCAAAAAATGCATTTAAATTGCATTGTTTATTGTGAAAATGACAGTTGCAGTTTGGGAGTTAACCACAGGGGGCGCTGTAGCATTTAGGGTTCACCTAGTTTGTGTTTACAACAGTAGGGGGGTGTGGCTGTAGGTCTGACGTCATCGATCGAGTCTCCCTATATAAGGGATCACTCGATCGATGCAGCCGCCACAGTGAAGCACGGAGAAGCCGTGTTTACATACGGCTCTCCCTGTTCTTCAGCTCCGGGGAGTGATCGCGAGCGGGCGGCTAGAAACGAATAGCCGCGCCCTCGTCCCGGATCGCTCCCCGCGGGTTTCCGACCACCGCATGTAGTGTGGGGGGGTCCCGATCGGACCCCCGACCCGCGCAAAGGCAGGCACGTATATATACGTGCATTTGCCTTAACGTGCCCTTCTGCCGACGTATATCTACATGCGGCGGTCGGGAAGTGGTTAAAATCGAACCGATGGACAAGTAACCGATAGGTCAAAACCGATCGTTAGTACGCATGAGCATCGGTTAAAAATCCATGCATGCTCAGAATCAAGTCGACGCATGCTTGGAAGCATTCAACTTCGTTTTTTTCATCACGTCGTTGTGTTTTAAGTCACCACATTCTGACACGATCGGTTCATGAACCGATGGTGTGTTGGCACATCAGTCCATCAGTCACCTTCATCGGTGAACCGATGAAAACGGTCCGTCGGACCGTTCTCTTCGGATGGACCGATCGTGTGTACAAGGCTTTAGACCTTGTGTGTGAGATTATATAGCTTGTTCTAAAATGTTGCTACCTGGACACCACATGTGAAAAATGTAAATATAGATAAATATAGATAAAAACTTGAACTTAGCTTCCATTGAGACATATGTATAATGCAGTTAAATATGCAAGGGGGCCAACTGTGTTTCCCCTGGATCTATTTCCCAGGCAGTCATGTGAGTACATTTTTTTTTTCTTTCAAATGATTTTATTTTCATAAATAAAATAAAAAAATCACAATACCTTTCAATATGGACATAACCTAGTAAATGTCAGCAGGAACTAAAAAAGACTTTTAGAGAGAGAATAGAAAATCTCCCCCCTTCAGATTTGAGAAGAAGAGAAAAAAAAAAAAATTAAAAAACATCATACATCATGTAATAAAATATGTGAGTATTAAAAGTTAAACAATTAAAAAATTTATACTGTATTTGCTGGCGTAAAAGACTACATTTTAGGCCGCGTACACACGATCGAACATGTCTGCTGAAACTGGTCCACAGACCAGTTTTAGTAGACATATCCGATCGTGTGTACGGCCTAGCGGACAGGTTTCCAGCGGACAAAAGTTTTAAAACATGCTTTAAAACTTGTCCGCTAGAAACCTGTCCATCGGACATGTCCGCTGGTTAGTACGCCTAACCAGCGGACCGAAATCCCCCGCATGCGTCGAATGGATTCGACGCATGCGTGGAAGCATTTTACTTCCTGGTTTGCGGACGTCGCGGCGTCAACGTCACCGCCACGTCACCGCGATGTCTGTCCGTGGGGATTTTGGTTTGATCGTGTGTACACACATCAGACCAAAATCTCCCAGGAGACATGTCCGTTGGACCGTTTTCATCGGATATGTCTCCCCGTGTGTCTTACACTTACACAAATGGCCAAAAAGCAGGGGTCGTCTTATACGCTGGGTCAGCTGCTCGGATGCCTGCTGGATGTGCAGTAATACTGTATGTAGCTTTAGCTACATACAGTATATACCGCTTAGCTAATCCCGGTGAGTGATGTATTCAAATGAATACAGAGCCTGCTCGGATTGGGGTAACAACCTCTGCCAATCCGAGTGCCTACATACAGTAGCCTGCTCGGATTGACTTTGAGAGTCAGAGAGGCATGGGCTAATGATGTTAAAGCCTCTGCCAATCCAAGCAGGCATTGTATTCATTAATAGAATACATCGCTTGCCGTGATTGGCTCCAGCCCCAGCAAGAATGAAAAATATGGCTCCAGAAGAAAGAAATATGAAGCATCGGAATGGGGGTCATCTTATACGGTGAGTACAGGCAAAAAATCTTTAAAAAAAATGTAAAATTAGGGGGTCGCCTTAAACGCCCGGTCGCCTTATACGCCGGCAAATACGGTATATATTGATGTAAGATGGAGAGAGGACTCCTTATATAAGCTAACTCAATAAGGATATAAGGATACTTATAATCTCCTGGTGCCCCTATCGGGTTCAAACTGCACCAGGAGAGGAATCCTTTCAACATACTGAATCACACTCTGAACCAAACCCTATGTTGCTAGATAAATCCCCTTCAAAACATCACTAGGCTCCCCTAAAGAAGGGGAGAAAAATAAAAAGAAAGTGGGAAAAAGTCGGAGAAAAAAAAAGGGACAAAGGAGAGAGGGAGGATAAGACAAACTATATACCTAATTTACAGTGTTTGCGGGAATTGAATAGACATCTTGAGTAGGAGAAATACCTATATATCTGGCCCAAGGTTCCCAGATTGTTTCAAATTTCAAAACAGTATCATTCAAAATGCTAGCTAACTTTTCTTCAGTCATTATCCAAGAGATTTTTTATTTTTTGCTTTCGAAAAAGGGGGCTTAGGTTTCTTCCAATTTTTGGCAATTGTAAGCTTAGCTCCTGTAAGAATAAAGTGAATACATTTTTTAGAATGTTTTGGAATTTGAGATATATGCGCATTCGGGAGAGCTATTGGTAGAGATCTCGAGACCTCGCAATCTGTTACCTTGAAAATCATAGTAAAAAATGTTGTTCCAAAATTATCTAATTCTAGGACACTCCCACCAGATATGAGTCATAGTTCCCAGGAGTTGACATCCCCTAAAACAATTCGGATCTACTGTAGGGAAAATAGAAGCCAGCTTAGAGGGAGTTAAATACCACCTGGTTATTACTTTAATGTTGGCTTCCATCACTGATAAGTTTAGAATCCCCTTTAGCCCAGGTTTACACTGGGCTGTGGGAGTGAAGCCGTGCGAGTTTAGCTGAACTCGCACAATTTCACACCCGCTGGCAGTCCCGATTTTGGCCGCGATTTAAGAGACATCTGTGCAGGTTTCTGCACAGATGTCAATGTAAATCGCGGTCCGAAATCGCAAAAAGAAGTACAGTAACTATTTTTTTAAATCGGTGCAGCGCCGCAGACATTGACTCGATCCAAATGCCATGTTGAAGATTTAAAAGCATTAATCCAGGCCCATCACGTTAGCGAACCCGGTGGGAGCTGTTCCACATGCCTTCATGTCCTTCTCTATCCCTCCTTCTCTCCTTCCTCTCATCTGTTTCTTATCTAACTTTTTTTCTCTCCCCCCCCTCTCTTTCACTGTTGGTTGTGTATTTATTTATTTTTCTGTACTGTTGGTGCTGTTTCACTAAGCTTTTACCTGCGGGGCTACCTGGACGGCCCTTAGGTTTCTAGCCGTCTGGGTACTTCAAATCATTATTGTTACTCATGTGTAGGGGAGCCAAGATTGCCGCCACCCTAGAGCCGAACGTAGGGCCGCCTTGCCCTCCTCCAGTTTGGGGGTAAAGCCTGTCCGCATGGATTGAATATCCGGGTCAGGCCGGGACAGGCGGGGTGCCCCGGTGTTTGAACGTTACTGACGGTGGTTCTCCCCGGAGACATGAGATGGTTGTCCATGCTTGGACCAAGCTAAACATGCCCCCTGGGGTCCCTTCCCTCCTCATCACCCTCCGTTTACCCCTACACCTCCCATCCTCGGTTCTTTCCCTGGCCTCCTGCCCTCCCCCTCCCTCCCTGATTGCGTTGGCTTTGTTGTAAAGTCATACTGTTTTGTTTTTATGTTTGTTTGTTTTGTTTTTATGTTTGATTGTTTTGTTTTTTTCCTTGTAATTTGAAAATGGAAAATAAAGATTATACAAAAAAAAAAGCATTAATCCAAAAACTTGTGCAGATCATAAAAGATGAACATCAGATAGGTCAAAAAATACTATAATAATTTACTAAAACTAGAGAGTGCAAAATCGGGTGCAGCTGTACATAGAAACCAACCAGCTTCCAGGTTTTATTGTCAAAGCTTAATTGAACAAACTGAAGTTAGAAGCTGATTGGCTACCATGCACAGCTGCACCAGAGTCTGAGTCCTCCAGTTTCAGTAAATCACCTCCATTGTGTCTAGCTCCAACAGCATACAGTAAAAGTGGTAAACGGAGACTAAAGCATGAAGAAGAAGGGTGGGACTAACTACATAGAACTTCCCCTAGCTATAATATTTTTAAAGGCAAACAAACACACAGTGGAAGTGGAACATGATAGTCTACAAAGTGTTCATATTTCTGCTCTCTACCTCCACATGACACTCCCTTTTTTTAAGATCGTTACAGATGAGACACACTGGTGGTTCAAAAAGGATAGTGAAAAATATAGATAATAGCAGCCATCCTTGTCTTGTACCATGCTGTATATTGATAGGGTGTGAGGAATATCTGTGTATGCATGTAACAGTTGTAGGAGTGATGCAGAGGATCCAAACAGTTTCAAGAAAGTTAAGAACAAAGCTCCAGAGTCCTATAATAATAGACATAGAAGTCAAGGAAACCAAGTCAAACTCCTTATTTTGGATATAAACCTATTTGGTCTGTATAAATGTAATGATCTCTAAAATTAGGTAGTCTATTTGCAACAATTTTAGTGAGAAATCATATATCAATGTTGATCAAGAAGATAGGTCTGTAATTAGGGACTTCTACAAACATTTTATGTGGTTTCATATCAAAATAATATAGGCTTCTCTTTTTTGAGATTCTGATCGACTAATGCCTTGTACACACACTTGGAATTTCCGATGGAAAAAGTCAGACGGAATTTTTTCATCGGATATTCTGATCTTGTGTGTGCCCAATTAGAGATCCTTTGGAAATTCCGACCAACTGAGGCCCCGTACACACGACCGAGCTTCTCGGCAGAATCCAGCGAGAAGCTCGCTGGGATCCATATTCTGCCGAGAAGCTCGATCGTGATGGGTTTAGCCCGACGAGGTTCTCGTACGTGTGTATGCGGCCTCAGAAAGAGAAAATGTTCTCCTTTTTTCCGATGCCAAAAATTTATATCTGAAATTCCGTTCGTCTGTATGGCACTCCGACGGAGAAAAAACATGCATGCTCAGAATCAAGGAAGCATGGAACCCTATTTTTTTTTGGTTCGTCGTAGTGTTGTACGTCACCACGTTTGGACAGTCGGAATTTGGTGTGACAGTGTGTTTGCAAGACAGTCTGGGCCAGATTCTCAGCGGCGCTACGGCTGCGTAAATGGATTTGCGCGGCGTAATTGTAAATGTGCGCCTGCGTATCGATGCGCGGTAAACACAGAACAACATACGCGAGAAAATCTTTTTCGTCTGAGCGGCGAAAATGCTTTAAGCTAGCGCGGCGTTGGCGCATAGTTACGCATCGTAAATATTAAGTTCCCATTGAATTAGCATGCAAATATGCAAATGAGGGAGATGCGCGGATTCCTGAAACTACGCACGTTCGGCGTTGGCTACTCGTGGTGCGCGTAACACCAAAGCCTTGAGAAAACATACCCCTCATAAAAGCATGGGTAACTTTGCTCAAGACCGTGTGCAAGTCAGCTGGAGTGCAACTACAGCAGCACCATAACGGACGAGCTGAGCAATCACACTTACTGGACAACACATTCGTATGCCAACATGCCAGGGGCAGCCATGGTCTTATCACTACTAATGTATGCAGAGGAAGAGGAGCATAGAAGGAGGAGTAGGAGGAGGGGGGCACGTGAGAGGATCTACCGAGCGCGCATGAGCCTCTTTGGCATGGGGGATGAGGAGGTGTATCGCATCTTCACATTCAGCCCTGCTGCCATCCTGGAACTAACCACAGCCCTGCAGGATGACATCACCAGCCAGACATACCGCTCACATGCACTGCAGCCACTGGTGAAGGTCCTGGAAACACTCCATTTCCTGGCCAGTGGATCATTCCAGCGTACAAGTGGAGTGGTGGCTGGGATGTCACAAACCAGCATAAGCAGATGTCTGCACCAGGTTATCCCTGCAATCCTTAGATGCATGTCCCACCACATCATCAGACCCACCACTGAGCACCTGCGGCAGAAGGCAATGACAGATTTCTACAGAATTGACGGATTCCCACGCACCATCGGGGCCATTGATTGCACACATGTGGCACTCCAGCCCCCCAGTGCCACAGAGCACATATACCGCAATCAGAAGCACTGGCACTCCATTAACGTACAGGTGATAGCCGATGCCAAATACCTCATATGGCACGTCCGTGCCAAAGACCCCGGATCCAGCCATGACAGCTACATATACCGTCCAAGCAACATCCCCGAAGATTTTGAGCAGGACATGTATGGGGACAGCTGGCTGGTTGGTGAGTGACATGGGTGGCAGGCATGACTGCCCCCCCCCATGATGCTGACATCACAAGGGGCACATGCATGACTAACATCCTCCTGTCTTTTCCCTTACAGGTGACTCTGCATATGTACTGGGACCCCATCTCATGACTCCTTTCCGGAACCCCCAAACCAGAGGAGAGAGAAGATACAATGAAGCACACATCAAAACCCGTGCAGTGGTGGAGCGCACATTTGGCCTCCTGAAGTCCCGTTTCCGATGCCTGGATAAGTCTGGGGGGGCCCTATTGTATTCCCCCAACTTTGTGGGTCAGATCATTGGTGCATGTTGCATTCTGCACAACTTTGCCATGAGAAAGGGCCTGCAGATTGCCCTACGTGATGACCTGACCCCCCAACCACACAGCCCCCCCCCCCTGCCAGAGGAGACCCCGTCAGCTGATGGAAGAGCAGTCAGGAGGGTCCTCGTGTTACGAATCTTTGACCGTTAAACACACACATACAGCATGGCACACAGACAATGCACGCGTGTACACCACTGTGGTCCCTAGCACACACACCCCACATCCACATCACACTGGATTAGCCCAAGTCCAGCATGTAGGACTTGGGAGCAGCAACGCCACGTCAAGGCCTCAATGATGTTGCTGTCCATTCATACACCATTCACACAGCCGTGGGGATAACCTCTCCCCAACGGCCGAGGGTGACACCCCTTACTGGCAGGAGTGCCAACCCCCTCACATTCACATTCATTCATTTTCTTTTGAATGTCCTGCGGTGTCCAGACCTCATGAGAGAGGGCATTCACTTGGCACGCGACCTTTATTAGGATCTGATCCCTCCGGGACTTGCTGGTCCGGGCACTGTCAGCACCATGGAGCCGCGAGTCATATTTCTCCATTGCCCTCACAACAATGGCCCTCTCCTCTGGGGAGAAATTTTTCTTCCTCCTCTCCTTAACAGCACTTGTCATTTTGTCCTGCACAAACTTTGGCCGTCGCTATCAAGAAAATGGGAGACGTTTGCGCTGCATGGGCGCATGTGTGGGCGCATTATATACCCTGCGCCGGCGAATCGTAGGGAGGCTTTGCGCATGCGCAGAAGGCATCCACGTCACGGCGCGGGTCAACCACGTCATGGCGCGGGTCATCCACGTCACGGCGCATGTTCCGTTCGTCCCGGCCTGCATTTGCATGGGGTCACGCTTCATTACAATGCAACACGCCCACTTCCCTCCTACTTTGTTGTTGCGCTGGATTACGCCGATGATTTTACGCGACGCAGGCGCATCTTGGAGCGCATTTACTTAAGGAATACGGTACTTGCTACTCCGCGTTACGTCGGCGTAGTGCATCTGAGATGCGCAAAGCCTGCATAATTAGGCGCGCATCTACAAGAATCTGGCCCTCTGAGTTTATCCCGACAGAAATTCAGATCGTGTTTACGGGGCACAAGAGTACCCTCATTTTTCTGTAGCCGAGTCCTCCTTATTCCCAGTGACTTTGCAAGTATCTTCCAGAACATTCCAGTGTGATCTCCTCGCCCCCAGTGTTCCCAGTGCCATCCAGGCTATTCCCAGTGACTCTTTGTCTGTTCTTGCCTGTAACCTGTATTCTTGCACCTGTTGTATGCTCTGAGCGTTTCCATGTACTTCTGCCTTTCAAGGGAGACCTTGTGTTCCTCTGTGTTCCTCGTTTTCTGTTTCTACTACTCACTCCTAATGATTCTGTGTGTCTACGTGCACTACTACCCATTCCCACTGCCTCGGTGTGTTTGAGTGCACTCCCGCTATCTTGGGCTCTACTCTTACTGACATTTGATCCCGGTCTGTTGGCTCTGCTTGGTACTCTTTTGAAGATATTTTCCATTACTTACTATCCACACTATAACATAAACAGCATTTAAAATCTAGTTGGCTGCAACCATGAAGACATAAAGGAGAAGCTTAAACTATGTAATTTGTTCGTTTTGAATACACTATGTACCACCATGAAAGGATTTTGATTTTTTACCGCGTAAAGAAGGACATGTTTGAAGAGTGGTAAGCCAGTGTTACCATTCTCATATCATTGATATCATTCCCATGCCAACATATAGGATAGTTTACTTTGTGGTTTCAGTATGACTTAATACGTAGAATCGTAGATGAAAGCTTGTACTTGGAATTGACAGCTGGTTGCCATAAATACTCAAAGAGAAAATTAGTTGTAGTAAAAGGAACTTTAGAAATGCACTTCCATTATATCTATAGAAAAAAAAATAGCTTCTGGCAAATCAGTTTGTTTGAAGTAATTCACAGGAATAAATGCTTTCCTGGAAAATTAAGACCCCCAAAAGCTACCACCCCGGGTTTCCAACCACCAGTAAATTTACTAATAGTTTGTAAAAATCTGTGATTTTTTTACAACTGCCAGTAAATATCAGGGGCTGATAATTTCATTCTGTGTTTACTTTTTAAAGGGGTTGTAAAGACAAAAATATTTTCCTCTTAAATTAAAGTCTGACAGTAGCTGATAAAGTAAAAAGTAATGTTTTGCATTATAACTAGTTTCATACCTGTTGAAATCGAGCTGTCTTATTCACCCCTGTCACTCCTGAATCGTTATTCTCACTGACTTCCTGAATGAATGAATGAATGAATGAAAACTTGTATAGCGCGGCACATGCAAACTGAATCGCCTCTGGGCGCTTGTTGTTCCTGTCTCCTTTGATATCAAAAGAGAAAAGTCTTGACCTTTTTCCTAAATGCTAGGTGGTTCTCCTCCAATCGGATGTTGGTTGGTAAAGCGTTCCATAGTCTGGGACCTTGGATCGCGAATCTTCTTTCTCCTTTGGACTTGAAGTTGGCTTTCGGAACCTGGAGCAGGTTCTGATTCGTGGATCGCAAAACGCGATTGGGATTATGCGCTTTTATTATTTCGCTTAAATAAAGGGGGGCATTCCCATAGACACATCTATGCGTAAGACAGAGAGCTTTAAAAGCAATTCTGTCTTTAACTGGCAGCCAATGCAGGGCTCTCAGTGAAGGTGAGATGGATTCCCAGGGTTTTTTCCCAGTCACAAGTCTGGCGGCCGTATTCTGAACGACTTGCAGACGAGCGATTTGGTACTTGGGGAGGCCGAGTTAAAGGGCGTTTGCATAATCCAGCCTGGAGTTTACAATAGCTCCCACCACGACCGCTAAATCTTCTTTGGGGATGAACGGAGTGAGTCTGCGTAGTAGGCGCAGTAGATGGTGAGATCCGCTGACTACTGACCCTATTTGAGCGTCCATTGTCATAAAGGAGTCAAAAATGACCCCTAGGCTTTTGACTTTGGCGCTAGGGGTGATAATTCTGCCCAAAATAGGCGGGGGGGTCCACGCTGTTGAAAGTTGATTCCTGCGCTTGGCGTGAAACAGAAGAAGTTCTGTTTTTGCTCCATTGAGTTTAAGGTAACTCTTTGTCATCCAGTCCTCTATCAAAGAGAGACATGTCTCTAGATTGAGGTGGTGATCCTGTCTGTTGCAGATACGGAAATACAGTTGCGTATCATCTGCATATGAGTGGTAGAGCAGTTTTTGGCTGCTGATGATCTCAAAAAGAGGACGAAGATAAATGTTAAACAGCACTGGTGACAGAGGCGATCCTTGAGGGACTCCGCATGTTACTGTGCGTTTTTCAGACGTAAAAGGTCCTAACTTCACTGTTTGCGATCGGTTTTCCAAAAAAGAGGAGAACCAAGATAAATCGCTTTCTGCGACTCTGGCTACTTCAGCAAGCCGAGTCAGTAACAGATTGTGGTCTACAGTGTCGAAAGCTGCACTTAGGTCCAACAGAACCAGGAGACAAGATTCTCCCTCGTCTGCGGCCTTGAGAACATCGTCCCATACTTTCAGCAATGCTGTTTCCGTCCCATGTCCGGGACGGAAGCCTGATTGCAATGGGTCAAGTAGCTTGTAGGTATCTAGATGCAGTTGCAGCTGTTTTACCACTACTTTTTCCATTATCTTAGAGAGTACGCTGAGGCTTGTTATGGGACGGCGGTGGAGTGGGTCCTTGGGGTCCAGGGAGGGTTTCTTCAGGATGGGTTGGATTATACCTTCTTTCAACTGTGAGGGCACTATGCCCTCCAAGAAAGACTGGTTGATAAGCTGCGTGATGGGAGGAGCCAGGATGTAGGCGCATTCCTTCAGCAGTTTTGTGGGGATAATGTCATTTGGCGCTGTGCCATTGCGCAGAGTACAAATGACATTCTTAGTGGTCTCGATGGAGATGGGCTCCAGGGTGAACTTACCTGATATCGGAGAATTTCTATGGGTGCTGTGTGAGAGGCTGCGGGGGGGGCTGGGGGGAGAATTGTTTTGCTGAATGCTTTCGCGGATTACCTCGATTTTATTAATGAAGTAATCCGATAGTTCATTGCAAAATTCTTGTGTGTCTGAACTGGGGGCTTCAATGCATCCTGGCTTCATGGTCTGGGTGACCATCTTGAAGAGTTTGCGGGGGCGGTTTAGGGCACCGTTGATAGCCTCCGAAAAATAATTTTTCTTGGCTTGGAAAATTCCTTTGTGGTTTGCAGTGAACATTCATTCTTGCTGCATCACGGCCTAATGGGAACTACAGTTCCCATTAGGCTTAGTCTCCATGCCTGTGAGGGATAAGAGAGCATCTTCACGCAGGGCTGTAGTCATAGGGAGGGGATGAGCACATTCTGCTTTCCACCATGCCAAACAGCTCAGGTGCTGGTGGAAAGCAAGAAGAGGAGAGAATTGCATTTTGGAGGTCAAAAGGAAAAACAAGGTAAGTGATATTTAAATGCTCTAGCTTACAGCAATCAATTGATCTAATAAAAAACGAACCTTTAGGCGGCGTACACACGATCGGATATGTCCGATCGGGAGTTTGATCCGATGGCGTGTACACACCATCGGATCAAATTCCCCGCCGCCGGAAGGCGCGGTGACGTGGCGGTGACGCGGCGGTGACGTTGACGCCGCCGCGTCACCGCAACGTCACCGCACCAGGAAGTAAAACACTTCCGCGCTTGCGCCGAATCCATTCGGCAGCGGCGCGGCGGCGGTGGGGGCCGACATGTCTGCTGGTAAGTGTACTAACCAGCAGACATGTCGGGCGGACAGATCCCCACCGGATAGATTTCAAAGCATGCTTTGAAATCTGTCGGGTGGACAAATCTGTCCGCTAGCCCATACACACGAGCGGAGATGTCTGCTGAAACGGTCCATCGGACCGTTTTCAGCGGATATATCCCCTCGTGTGTACGCCGCCTTAGTGTTCCTTTAAGTATAAATCAGGCAAATTATTCTGTTATAGGTATTGTCAGTGTTTCCACATCAAATATTCACTGTTAGTTTTCAATAAGAGTTCTGTAATTTCTCAGGTTGCCAGTAAAAAATGTGCTTCGCCAGTAAATTTTGTTTTTCCTGACGAGATTCTTGACGAGACTCCTGGCAAGATTTTCTTGCCGGCTGAGTGTAGAGACGTAGGATTCAAAAGAACCGCCGTTCTTTTGAATGGCACGAATGCGGTGACCTCATCGAATACGACGAGCATGCGCTCGTCACATTCATTGCCGTCGCCGCCATCTTGCTTCACCCTACCTATGCCTTGGAAGCTACCGCGTATGCGTCAAAGTCTTTTCGAGCATACACGGGTTTCCATGGAGTCAGGTAAGTATACACACGCTCCGGTTTCTCGTCAGGAAAACACTGCCTAGAAACACGACGAGAAAATAGAGAGCAGGTTCTCTATTTTTCTCTTCTAGATTCTGAGCAGTTTTCTCGACGAGAAACCTCAAAGCCACGGTGTACTCGGCAAGAAAGCTCTGCCAGCAGTTTTCTTGCCGAGAAAACCGTGCGTGAGTACGAGGCTTTAATAATCATGATAATGCCACCACAAATAGCATTAGGTCATTTAGCCCTAAAAGTTTGAAGTAAAAGCTATACGCATATTAAGTCCGTGTACACACGACCGAGAAACTCATCGGGCTAAACTCATCGTTCGCCCGTCGAGTTTCTCGTTCAGCTGTAGAAAAGCTCGTCAAGCCAAATTTCCCCATAGAACAAAGAGGAAATAGAGACCATGCTCTCGTTTTGGCTCGACGAGCTTCCCGACGGGTTGCTCGGCGAAAAGTGTACACACGACCGGTTTTCTCGGCAGAATACGTCTCCCATCGAGGTTCTCGCTGGATTCTGCCGAGAAACTCGGTCGTGTGTACGCCGCCTTAATTCTAGGACCATTTTTTTTCCATATAAACTTAAAAATGTGGGATAAAAAAAATAAGGGCTCATGTCAACAGGAATTCTTGACAAAAGCGAAGAAAACACCTGCTTTTGCCTGCAGTTCAATCACTTTGAAGTAAATTTCAATCTGCAACCTACATTTAACATTTTTAAAATGCACATCAAACACAGGAAAACAACAGCCGTGTACATTAGCCTGATATTTTTGCAAATTTAAATTGCTGACCTTGCACTAATTTTACTTGCTGCTTGCTTCTTATGGGTCACTGACAAAGCATTTTTGAAGCCATTGATGATTACATGACTATCATTTTCAGAGTTAGGTAACCAATGGCAGCCTATGATTTTCCCTCATTAAACTTTTCCTTTAAATGTGTTCTGGATTCTGGATGTATTATATTTATAAGCATATATCATTTCAATAACAGGAAGGACAGTTTTTTTTAAATTATTGTTTTAAATGTTAAAGGGTTTGTAAACCCTTGTTTTTATTTCTAAATAACAAAGATGTCATACTTACCTCCACTGTGCAGTTCCTTTTGCACAGTGTGGCCCAATCACTGTATTCTGGGGTCCCCCAGCAGCTCTTGCGGCTCCTCCCCACATCTGTAAACCCCCTGGGTGAAGCGCTTTTTCTGGGGGGGGGGGGTTACCTTGCAGGGGTGCTTCTAAGTCCAGCATTGGAAGAGACACAGAATGCAGGACTTGGCCCCACCCTGCCGCCCGCGTCATTGGATTTGATTGACAGCAGCGGGAGCCAGTGGCTGCGCTACTATCAATCTATCCAATCAAGAGCGGAGAACCCCAGGCAGAGAGGAACAGCGTGTCTCCGCCAAGGGATTGAAGGGTTTAGGTGAGTAAAACAGGGGGGGGGGGGGGGTTGGCTAGGGGGCCGGTCACTGTCAGAAGTTTTGCAGAAGTAGGATGCAGTAGGATGCATTAAGATGAAAAAACACGAGGGTTTACAACCCCTTAAACAACTGTGTTTTTCTTAGTACTGTATAAACCGATTTATTATAAATGTCTGCAGAAGCCATTTTATTTCATTAATGTGTAATGCATGCTTTTAAAAGCTTTTTTTATAGTGTTTATAGTAAATTAAATGCAATTTAAACACTGTGTCTGATTACAGTCCAGCAAGTCATTTATTCCATTCAAATTTAACTACACCAAGCATTACATTTAATCCAGGCAGTGCTATAAGCCACATTTTACGTGTCATCATCTGGTCCACATTATACTTTAGTTCTATACAGAGAACAGTGGTCATTTTTTACATTCTTGCAACATAGAAAAAATACAAAACATAGGGAATGATTCACATGAGTGTTGAATATGAAGAATAAAGAAATTCTTATTAATGCTCCTATAGCATTTATGATGTGTTTATGATGTTATTAAGTGTTGCTTTTTTAGTGCTTAAAGCGGAGCTCCACCCGCATTTTTTTTTTTTCAAAGTCGGCAGCTACTAACAGTGTAGCTGCTGACTTTGAATAAGGACACTTACCTGTCCTAGGCGCCCGCGCTGATGGCCCCCCCCCCGATGCTGGTCCCACGTTCGCTCCGGGTCCCGCGCCGCCATTCACACTATGGGAAACAGGCTGTGAAGCCTTACGGCTTCACTGCCCATTTCCTACTGCGCCTGCGTGAGTCTCACGCTGGCTTGTGAATGGGCGCGCTGCTCTCTGAGAACACACACAGTTCCCAGAAAGCAGCGCGCCCCATTCACAAGGAGAAGGACAAGAAGAAAACACACCGCAGTGTGGAAGAGGCAGATTACGGACTTCTGCATAGCAACAGGTATTTCGGGTGAGTATTTTTTTTTTTCACGTTTTTTTTTATTTATTTTTTTAAAACTTTTGGCCAAATGTGGTTTTCCTGGGTGGAACTCCACTTTAAAGGGGAAGTGTTGTAGAGGAAATGATCCACTTTGAGGTGTGGTTAGGTTGTGGTGTGATAGCAGGCATTTTTGTGAATACCCAGCAAGATGGATTCATAAACTTTGATTTGTTTGACATATGTCTTGGTCCAGCTAAACCATACAAAAGCTTTGCCACTACTCAGTGCCTCTGCTCCTACCTGGAATTATCAGTATTGCTAGCTGGCTTGATGTTTTTGCCTGCAGTCAGAAGAAAATGGTGTTACTACCAGAGCTGTATCCTGGCCTAGGCCAACAAGGCCCAGGCCTAGGGCAGCACGTTGCAGGGGGGCAGCACGGAAAGAGTCTCCGCCGGCTTGCACTATTAGTGTAGCACTGTTAGTGTAGCGCCAGTTTTATGGGGCAGACTGGGCAGAGAGGCAAGCCTTCCGCAACTGTAGGGGGGGGGGGGGGCAGAGCTTCTAATTTTGACTGCCCTATCATCCTGGACCACAAACCTTCCTCACTGTGCTATATGTTTTCTGCTGTACCATTGGCATGGTTATATCTTTTTAGTCCTCTCCATAAAATTATCTGAATTTTGGGCCTAAAGTAGAACTTTAGGAACACGTTTCTATTTAATTTTGGATAGAGTAAGGGTAAGGTAAGGGAAGGGCAGGTCTTTAACAGCAAGGGGTGTGGCCTTGACAGGAAGGGGTGGGTCATATTTAAATCAGGCCTAGGGCAGCACAAAACCTAAATACATCTCTGGTTACTACTATTATTTTCCAGTGAATTCTGGTGTAGCGCTACCCCATTCAGGAGCCGCTGCTTGGGATCGGCGGATTAAGTTACCTCTGTGTGGTGTCTAGGGGTGGATGTAGTGAGCAGAGCAGTAACGAATGTCCAACCTGTAGCTGAAGTTTTCTTTTCAATCTTCTTTTATTTGATTTTTAAGCAGAAAAAGTAACACAAACCTGGGAGGCACTCCCTCTGGTTTAAAATCAACACATTATACAGCAAGGATATCAACAAATATTCCAATTCACAATGTCGTTTTCAGGGAGGGGAAAAAAACAAAAATAAAAACAGTTTGTATATTCCTTATCTCATCATAACTCTTCTTTCCCTCCCTCAACAGCCCAGAGTCTGCTCAATTAATACCCCTTTTAAATTTGAAGTTCCATTCCTACACTCCTTTGGGTAACTTAGCCCCTGTCCCTCCGGGTATCCTGTCTCCCCGAGGGGTTGGGGCAATTGGTCCTACTCTTGTTCTGTTCCTCTCTGCTTTACCATACCCACCTCACCCCCCCCCCTTCTCCAAGGAGAAAATAAAAAAAAAGACCCCTCTCCACCACCCCCTCCCCCCCAATCCACAATCAGCATCTCCCTCCCCGTCGCACCCCCCAGCGCCGGCTCCCTCCATCAGTATCTGAAGTTTTCTGAATGCATTATTTTCCTGGTCCAACACGACCAACACATCAACTTGAGGTACATAGGAAAAGGTTGATGAAAGTAGAGTAACTTCGCAGAGTCAGGCTTGGATAGAGAAAGCAGTCCTGCCTTCTGTAATTAAGTCAATCATGTCACCACTCCAGCCGGAGTGGGTGCAGTGCACCTGGACAGGCCTCTAACACAGGCCTGGCAGCCAGAGTGTCATGAGAATGCAGAGAAGGAACAAGTCGCTGCCACAGACTTGGCTCTGCCACAGGTCCGGTACTTAAGAGCAATAGAGCATATCCTCTCAATCCCGTTCTCTTGAGATGCGGAACCCCAGTAAGCCACTAAGGTCCCTCAGTCATTTCAGTGTCTCTGAGCCATGAGGGCCCAGAGTCAGGAACTCCGCGTAGCACGGGCCAGGTAGGCCATAGTGGTGGGGCCCGTGATGTGCGTACACCCTAAAGGTGGGTGCCGCACCTGGAACCAGGAACCCGCGAAGACCCCGGAAAATGGCGTCTGCCACATATATACCCTCCCCCAGCATGCCCTGCGAGGGAAACGCTCCTCCAATTGGCTGCTGGGGAAAAAGCGTCTCTGCCTGAACCCCTCTGGCGCCACCTGCCGCCCAGAGATGGGTCCACATCTCTGGAATGAAGAATGACCCACAGGATAACTCAGGGCTGACAGCTGCCGAATTTGAACAAATCAACTTGGGTGAGAGCAAGCAAGTCTCTCACCCTACTAACTTTAAATTTCTGAGAGTAAGGGGGCGATACACTGGGAAACAGGAACCACTACCTCTCCCCCAATGCCCAGCTAACACTTCATAAATGCTTCACCAATATGCCATAAATGCTCAAGGCACTGTTAAAGCGGAGTTCCACTCATTTTTCAGTTGATTGAAAGTCAGCAGCTACAAAAAATGTCCAAAGCCTCACTCCTCCCCCTCTCCTCTCCAGGATGCCGGCATTGCAAGTGTGGGCACCCGGCTTTGACAACTTGTGTCATCACAGCCGGGTGCGCACTGCGCATGCGCAAGCCGCGCTGCACTGTCATGAATGACCAAGCAATCTTCTGGGACTTGTGACATGTCCCAGAAGACTGCAGGAAGGGAGGGGAGAAGTAGTCGCCTAGGCGGCGCTGCTGGAAGTGTGAGCTGAGCTGGGAACCTGTCAAAACCCACTCCCCCCTAAAAAAAAATACCATGGCAAATGTGGCATGTCTGGGGATTAGGACTACTTAAAGCTTTTCGGTGGAGCTCAGCATTAAGGTGTGGTTATAGAGCATTACTATTGAAATCAATGACAAGTGTTATGCTGCCTAATTTTTAATACGGCACAGCACTGCTGTAATATTCATGGCGCTAGGTGTCGCTTCCGTTGTTTTACGCGTCAAATATGTAAATTAGCTAGATACGCTGATTCACGAACGTACGCCTGGCCGTCGCAGTAAAGATACGCCGTTTACGTAAGGCGTTTTCAGGTGTAAAGATAAACCACCAAAAAGATGGCGCAGCCAATGTTAAGTATGGACGTCGGGACCGCGTCGAATTTTTTAAATTTTGCGTTGTTTGCGTAACTCGTCCGTGAATGTCGCTGGACGTAAATTACGTTCACATCGTTTTCAATGACTATTTGCGACGTCATTTGGAGCATGCGCATAAACTTAATTTATGTGGGGTCAACGTTAATTTAAATACAACACGCCCCCTACCTGCTAATTTGAATTGCGCACGGATACGCCGGCCCATTTACACTACGTCGACGCAACTTACGGAGCAAGTGCTTTGTGAATACAGCACTTGCCTGTAAAAGTTGCGGAGGCGTAGCGTAAATCGGCTACGCTACGCCCGCACAAAGATACGCTCTCCATCCTGAATCTAGCCCATAGTGTTTTGGTTTATTCATCATAAGGTATGTCAGAAAGCAATAATTGCAACAGATAGATTTTGGACTTAGTTGTTACTGTAGATCTATTGGCAATGCAAGATATGCTCAGCCAATATGTTTAAGGAATGTTATTTGTTCCAATGTGTTTATTTGTGTTAGCTTTACATTTTACTACTGACCATTTTCCTTTTTTTTTTTCTTGCTGTCACAATGTAGCGTAAAAGATTTCCTATCATCTTTGCCCAATCTTGCCACAAAGAGTTAATCCAGCTCTTAGCAATCCTCTATATTTTCAGTGAAATAAACGGACAAACAGGAGAAAACTTTTGTCCGTTCCTCCCCCTTGCTGTGAATGACAGGTTATTTACATATCTCATGCACTAGCCTGGAGACAGGTATTATTTTTTTAATTCCCACCCCCACTCCTTTTCTGAAGTCATGTGGTTACTTTTCTGGATTTTGACTGGATGTTAGTGATCATAGCAGAATTTAGTTTAAGAAATACACAGGACACAATGCATGTTGACAAGGGGAGTGTAGAGGTGGGCGGGGAGTCTACTGACATCACGACTCCACCTACAGAGCTCCAGACAACAGATCCACCCACAGAATCTGCAGTTTTTCAGTTCTTATAACAGACAGAGGGGAAACATTTGACAGGTAAGGATACATGCAGGAGGCATGTATATCCTTATAGATCAGCACTATGGCAGTAGTTTAGAAAGGAAGAGAGGGGCTTTACATCCACTTTAAGACACTGCTGCTTACCAATTTACATTGTATGTAGTCCTCAGCTTAACATATTGTAGCTCCCCCACAACATACAATAGTGCACATTCTTCCATTTGTACACTAATTAAAATAGTCATTGTGAATACTTTTTTTTAAGATATTGGACAATGCAGTAGCCAACCTTGTCTGAATGGGGGAACATGCACAGAAGAGGGCAGCCACTACAAATGCAATTGTCCTCCTGAGTGGAAAGGATCCAACTGCCAGTTTAAAGCACCAACAGGTATGGAATGTTTTCATAAAAAATAAATGAGAGGAATATAAATTAAATATGCTATACCTTGGATGGATTTTGGGGTCACCCTGCTTGGTATAAAGACGGTCAAGGAGTTTGGATATTTCCAGAACTTCAACAAGGGACATAGATGCCGATCTGACTACTCTCCAAGTTGGGTGGATCAAATGCAGAGCTTTTTTTCTCAAAAAATAGGTGCAGGAACTCAACCACGACCCGTTCAGATTTCACAAACAGTAGAAGGGTCTTAAAGGGGCATTAAATACCAGAATTGCATTACATACAGTGTGCAGAGTTCAGGGGGTTACAAAGCAGTCACTTGTAAACACAGGAACCAGACTTCTGTGTTCACAAGTGATTGTGGTGAGCGGGCACCAAAGGGTCTGAGCCAAAGGTGGTGGAACTGAGTTCCCCCAAGTTCCCCCAGAAAAAAAGCCCTGATCAAATGCATTGATCTTCAGCGAGACATGTTTTTTTGCAAGGTGTCTGTAGGGGCCAGGGTCAAATCACATTAGTGTGGCATACATCGTAGGAATACAGAACTCCTAAATTGACTTCCTGATGGACTAAGCAGCCGTTAAAAGCCTTACTTAGAATATCAGGTTTTGGGTTCAAGTAGTTATATCAGAAATTAAAATAAATATTTAAAATCTAATTCTAGAACCCTAACTAATTTAAAAAAAATACTTCCTCCCCCCTCCTAACACCTATTTTATTTCCTAACCTGGTCAAGAAAGATGCATATTACTACCTATTTTCATGCCACTCCAGTTTGGTAATCTTCCCTGTGTCAGTCAGTGGCCGGCTGCTGTGGAGAACACTTGACAACAACTGGTAAAGGCTGGAGCGGGGTGATTTCTCTCTTAAACTTTGATGGCCCATCTGTTGTAGGTGCTTCCTACTCTCCTGTTAAGATGCTGCTGGCTGGGGGCACTTATTTGAGATAATTGCAAAATAAGCAACCGGTGTGGCCAGGCAGTGGGATAAGCAGATAGAGGTATTCTTTAGATTAGTTAGGATTATCCCAGAATTTTACTTCCAGGACTCGTATATAATTAGTTACAATAGTTTTTATTGAGAAATTTTCACACAGAAAGAAAACAGGGCAGTCCCAGGGGACAACAAAGAAACTAGCACGACATATAACATTATACAGATGCAGCCAACAGTGCGTATACAACTAGTAACCAACATATGAAACATCTAGGCAGTAGGAGCTAGTGGGCACCACACTTGCCACCAGTGAACGAAACAGCATTATCCTGAACAGAGGAGTACCCTGGGAAAGCAAGGGTGAAGTAGGAGAAGGGAAAAGTAAGGATGAGGGCATAGGGAAAGGGGGGAGAGAAGAGGGGAGTAAGAGATGGATGGATATCTGCAAGAACACCGATAACATAGTCATAATAAGACAGATTGTTTAAGACACATCAATAGAAAAAACAACAAAATACAAGTGAAGACTGATCATCACAATTGCGGTGCAAACCACTCCACCCAGGACTTCCATTGAGTATCAAAGGCGGCTCTCCTATCTTCCCTACTTGCCAGCAAAGCCTCAAAAGTGTAATTATTCTGTGTGATCTCAAGAACCTCCGTGACGTTAGGTATTTTATTGGACTTCCAATTCCTCGCCAGCAGTAGCCTAGCAGCCAATAGCATATGAGTTACTACAGTACGGAAATTAGGGGGGAATCCCTCAATTCCTAGGTTTAGCAACGCTAATTCGGGATTGGGGGGTGTCAGAATGCCCGTTATTCGTAAAATGCACCTGAACACACTTCTCCAAAAGCTCGTAAGACTCTTACATAGCCAGAAGACATGGAAGATGGTGCCCACAGCCCCGCATTCCCTCCAGCAATGCGGAGAGGACGAGGGACTAAATTTAGCTATACGATACGGGGTAAGGTACCATCTCTGGGCTATCTTTTGAGAGAGTTCCCAGTGGTTGACACATCTAGAGGCCTTATACACAGTTTTGAACGAGAGTTGCCACTGGTGAGATGTGAACGTTTTACCTAAATCTGCTTCCCACCTGAGGAGAGGAGATGATACAGTGAAGTTTAGTTTATCCTGAAAGAGGTTGTAAAAAAGGGAGATTCCCTTGGGGGGTGGGACTGCTTTGGTAAAGAATTGCCATGCATTATCTTGTATCAGGACATGACGAGACTTCAGTGACCTAAGGAAGTGGGAGGCTTGAGCGTGTTTAAAGCAGTCCGCAGGTGGCAAGTCGTATTCGGCTGCGAGCGTTTCAAATGGTTTGAGCACATTATTGCAGTATAGATCGTCAACCCACAGGACGCCCTTAGCAACCCAGTTGGAGTATGAGGTGTTCGGGATAGCGCACGACAGAGTCTCAATAGGGACAGGAATCTGTACTGTATTAGAGGTGTTAGTCGCCAGATCGCGCAGGTCTCTCCACGCCAAAAGGGAAGCCTGGAGCGTCAACGGTAGACGACGGAGTGGGAGAGATTGCCAGGACTCGAGGAGCAGGAGACTACGAAGGTCTGCAAATGGGCTAAGGGCCTGCTCTATACCGTACCATAAGACATCAGGGGTCGGGGCTATCCAGTGTCTGAGTTGGGCGAGTATGGCTGCCCGATGTCAACCAAACCCATGCCCTCCACCAGCCTATGTTTAATTAACAGGGATCTAGCGCACCTAGGACGCTTGGAGCTCCAAATGTAACGTTTTAAAATAGTATTTAAGGACTTAAGATGGCAGTGTTTCAACGGAATGGGTAATGTACGGAAGACATACAAAATCTGTGGGAGAAGCAGCATTTTGAACGAGGCCACACGGCCGGACCACGTCAGTTCGACTCTGGCCAGACGCGTAGTCTCTTTGGATATTTTATCGATCAGGGGGACATAGTTAGCGTCGGCCAGTCTAGATAGATCAGCAGTGATTTGAAGCCCCAAGTAAGTTATGCTAGATGCAGCCCATGAGTAAGGGAAAGAGACTTGCAAGTGAGATTGAAGGCGAGGGGGAAGATTGAGGCCTAGTATGAAAGATTTTGTAAAGTTAATTTTATAAAATGAGATGCGACTGAACTCTGCGAGAATATTGTGTGCCTGGAGCAAGGAAGAATGGGGGGAGGTCAGGAAAAGAATGATGTCGTCCGCAAAAAGTCTTATATTGAAGGCCAGGGGTATTGGGGTGGGATCTAATCTTTTCTGCCAGGGGTTCAATAAGAAGGTTGAAAATAGACGGGGACAAGGGGCACCCCTGTCTAGTACCGTTCGTTATATTGAAGGGGCAGGAGAGCATATTAGAGGTGTAAACTTGAGCACAAGGGGAGGAGTACAATGCGAGAATCGCCGACAGGATGGGGCCAGAAAACCCAAATTTCTCAAGCACCCGGACCATGTAACCCCAGTGCACCCTGTCGAACGCCTTCTCCGCATCCAAAGAGAGGAGCAGAGAAGGCGTCCGACAGGCCCCAGCATGATGCACCAGACCAATGACCCTCCTAGTCGCATCGGACGCCTGTCTTCCTCGGGTAAACCCTGTTTGGTCGGGATTGAGCAAAGCTGGCAAGATCGTGAGCAGCCTGTGAGCAAGGATCTTGGCGTACAATTTCACGTCCGTATTCAACAGGGAAATGGGACGGAAATTGGCCGGTGTAGTAGGAGTCTTCCCCGGCTTAGGGATGGTTACAATAAAGGCCTTAAGCATTTCCTCCGGGAAAGAGGCAGAGAGCATTGCTTCCGAGAACACTTTACCTAGCGTCGGGGTCAGAAGGGAGGCAAAGGTCTTATAGTAGCTATTGGGTAGCCCATCCGGGCCAGGCGATTTCCCGCTGGGTAGCGTCTTAATCGCTCTCAGGATCTCAGGTCCTGTTATGGGCACGTTTAGAGATTCCAGCTGGGAGTGGCATAGTGAAGGGAGTTCCAGATCAGCCAGGAAGGATTGGATGAGCTCCTCTGTGGGCTGAGGGGTAGAGGGATCCTCCCGGAGATTATAAAGGGAAGAGTAGAATTCAGCAAAGGAGTTAGCTATGTCCTAAGGGTTGTAAATTTTACCACCGTCGGGGCCCCGCACAAGAAAGGGGATGGCAGCCTTCGCTTTGCGGGTTTTCAAACGTTGAGCTAAAAATTTACCTGCACGATTTCCGGACACGTAATGGGTCAATTTGAGGGATCGGACATGTTTGTCATAGCGCTCCAGTAACAGTCTCCTGAGGTCTGAGCGCTGTGTAAACAACCTAGCCGCCGTCGGGCCATCAGGAGACTTTTTATTCTGTGATTCCAGGGAGCTAATGTCAGCGAGGATAGAGTCTAATTCCTGTGCTCTCTGCCTCTTTACCCGTGCACCAAGTTGAAGTAAAATTCCCCTGACATAGGCCTTATGGGCACACCAGACAGTAAATGGGTTGGAGACAGATTCAGAATTTACAGAAAAGAATTCCTGAAGGTGGGTAGATAAGTGTGACACATGTGAGGACTGCTGGAGCAGATAGGAGTCGGCCCTCCAGACAAAGGACGAGGAAATTGGGGCCCCCCCGTCGACCACCACCGACACCGGCGCGTCGTCAGACCACGTGATGTCGTGGATGGTGGACGAGGACACCCTCTGCAACAAAAGCTTATCAACCAAGATCAAATCAATACGTGAGTATGTATTATGTCTGGATGAGTGGAAAGAATAATCTCTTTCGCTCGAGTGTTGACATCTCCAAGCGTCGAACATGCTCTCAGTATGCAACAGAGGTTGGAGAACAGGTTGGATACACTTGGCTTTGGACGTAGTGTCCATCTCGAAATCAATCGTTAAGTTGTAGTCCCCACACATTATCAAAGCGCCTCTTCTGATCTTATTAACCTTGCAAAAAAGTTTCCTCAGGAAGCGGAGTTGGTGGGTGTTGGGCGCATACAGGTTAACCAGTGTATATAAATTGTTATTGAATTCTCCGACCAAGATCAGAAACCTACCGTCCGGGTCCACCAGTGACTCCAGGAGGGAGAAGGCCACAGAATCTTTGATCGCTTTGAGGACTCCCTTTTGTTTTTTAGAAGCAGAGGCCCGGAAAACGTGTGGGAATTTCCTATGGCAAAAGGCTGGTGCGCCAGATGCCGTCAGATGCGTTTCCTGGAGGCAAAGGATGTCAGAGTGAAGCTTCAGAGCTTCCTTCCACACAGAGGCCCGCTTAACTGGGTGATTAAAGCCCCTGACATTGAAGGAGGTTATCCTGAGGGCCATAGGGAGTTAGACAAGGGAAAAGATGACATAGCATTGAAGGCGATCCATCAGGCTCAGCAGGTCCAGGGAGGGGAAGTGGGTGATGAGCAGGATGTCTTCAACAGGAACAGCGCAGTATCCATCTCGTACGAAGCAGGAAGAAGAAGGGGGAACACTACAAGAACTGAAAGTAAAAGAGTCAAAACAAAAGCAAATAACTGTATGAATAAAAAGGGAGATCCTATTCGGAATCTGGATGCAGATTGACTGCACATTTTGCAATGGGGGTAAGTTCGTGGGGAGAGAACTCCAGCAAGGTCAGGGAACATAAACATCAAAGAAAGCTATATTTCCAAGGCACGGGGCTTCATGACTTTTTCTTGTTGTTGCGCTTACGCGATACTAGAGTCCAGTCGTCCGGGGCCCGGGTTCCAGGGGTGGAAGCTGCTCCCTCCGGGGGATGTTCCGGTATAATATCCCACCTGCGCAGCAGTGCAAGCCCTTCTTCCAGGTTCATAACCACACAGGAGGCACCGTCCTTAGTGATAGTGAGCTTGGTTGGATGGCCCCACTTATAGATGATACTGTGGTTGCGAAGCGCTTTCGTGATAGGTAGGAGGGATCTGCGTTTTTGCATAGTGTACTGCGAAAGGTCGGCAAATACCTGTATGGTAGAATAACGAACAGGTGGTTGGGAGTTCTTGCGGAACGCCAGCATAAACTGGTCTTTAACATGGTAGAAATGCACCCGCATCAGAACATCCCTAGGCACATTGTCCGGAAGGTGCGCAGGTTTGGGTAAGCGATGAATCCTGTCAACCACCAACTCAGATTCTGGTGTGGAGGGCAGAAACGATCTCATGAGCTCCCGGGCATACTGATGGAGTTGGGCAGGAAGAACAGTTTCAGGAACGCCACGCAATTTAACGTTGTTCCTGCGGGATCTGTCCTCCAGGTCTGCGACTTTGGCTTTGAGCCATGTGACTTCATCTGACTGATCGTTATGGGAGTCTACCAAAGAGTTATATGAAGCGACGTACTCGCCCATCTTTTTCTCCACATGGTCTACTCTGCCACCCAGCTCCCCTATTTCTGCCTTAAAACTTCTCATACAGTCCATCAGGTCTGAGTGCAAGGAGCTGCGCAGAGAAACCAGCATATCTCTCAGTGTAGTGTCTGAGATAGGCTGGTTAGAAGTAGGGAAAGCATTGATACTGTCAGCAAGCTCACGAGTGTCCTCCATAGAGCCCTGCAGAGCACTAACCTTAGAGCCTTTGGATTCAGCAGACAGGCGGGGTTTCACCTTCACCGGGCTGCAGGAGAGGGGAGTGGAGGCTGCAGGTGAATGTCCATGTGGGCTATCCCTCAGCGCAGGGCTTAATGTGCCAGCAGAGGAGCCGCCTGTGGAGGCCGGAGACACGCCGCCGGCGCCATCTTGTGACATGCTGCCGATTCTAGGGGAGAAAAAATCCTCCAATCTCGCCGGCTGAGCGGCAGTTTTTCGTTTCCTGGTCATCCCCGGGCACTGAGTGAGTTGTCAGCCGCCCGTGTAAGTTGTTCAGAACAGCCCACGATGCCTGTAGTCGCTCGTTTCCCCGACGCTGGAGCGGTGCTCTCGGCTTAGTCTTCCATCTAGCCGCGCGGTAGCCACGCCCCCTCATATATAATTATATATCTGTAGCACTACTCCTATAGAAGCCACAGGATTTACTTGTCCTTGTCTTTCCAACTTCAGCCCTGCAGCCAGGCACACAATAAGCTCATTTACTCGATCTCCAAAGACCAGTCTAGGAGATGTTGTTTTTAATTTTGGAGAGCTTGGATAGGGATGAAGGTAGTGGTGGAATACTTCAAGAATGAGAACTATGAACACTGAGGATATAATCTTTTCTCCTTAAGTGGTAGTAGAACCAGTAGAGCAAAGTCTCTTTTATTTAGTGGAAAAATATCTGGACAGAGCTCTTCAGGACACCAGCCGGTACCCCTTTAACCGATCTACAGCTTACTATACTAGGCACCAGAGGGGTAGCTAAAGCACAAGGTCCCCAAGATCATTCCAATGTCTGTACTCACAAGGCCCAAGAACAGATGGATGTCTCCTTCCAATCTTCTAAGTGATGCCCTTAAGTGATACCAGACAGATCTGTGGCACACAGCTCCCCTCCTCCACAAGACCCAGAGCACAGTGTGTTCACTGAATACATACAAACTCCCAGCATGTCATCAGAGTCTGCCTCTCTGGGATTGGCTGTGGCTGTATCCATATTCATGCTGCCATCTGCATAGCTTCACACCTACTATCCAGAAACGCCTCAAGTCTCCTGGATACAGAGGAATCTATAGCCCAGACTGGCAGCAGCTGAACACACTTACCATACCTAACTAGCAGATTATAGCTTCACTGGGTACAGTAAGCAGAATATGCTTTTGCCTACCAAATATATGCAGCCACACTGACTACAGAGTGGCAACTAAATTTGCAAAATCGAAAACAAACACTATCACTTAACTATCCTAGCACCTACCTAGGAGGGTGCTACATATCATAATATACTGTATATCAATATATTTTGATCTACTATTTTTTAAATTCTCGTATGAGTGCTCCTTTAACCAGTGAACCACTTTCCAGGCTATGCACAATAATGTATTTACACTTTTTGAACAAGCAGTAAAAACATCTAAAACAAGCCCTCATTCCCCTTTGTAGCTTCAGGCATTGTGGAGAAAGTCAGCTTTTTGAAACTTTCTGAAACCAGACTTTATAGTCTTTGTTGTGACCTTTGAGGATATTTAAGAATTGATTCAGAATTACTGATCAGTGTTTCCTGCCCAGCTGCTACACCTGTTACACAGGCAGGTGCAGTGGCTGGCAGGACTATGCTTAGTGAGGCTGAGCATGCACTTTATACAGGCTCACTGTCACTGAAGAGGCCTGGCCACTGCACCTTGTTGTATGGTGGAAGTAGTGGCTGGGCAGGAAGAGGACGGTCCCCAAAGGTTGCCCTGACCTTACAAGCCTTCTGACACCTCTGACACTCTGGGTTCTGACATAATTCAAAGAGAAAATACACCAGAAAAACAATAAAAATGGCAAATGGGTATTTGACTTGATGTTCTTGAGTAAATCAAAAAAAGGAGAATGTAAATATTCCTCAAATAGCAAACTTTAGTATAAAACAGTATACAGAGACTATTCGATGAAATGACAATAAAGCCCTGTACACACGATCGGTTTGTCCGATGAAAACTGACCGATGGACTGTTTTTATCGGACAAACCGATCGTGTGTGGGCCCCATCGGTTTGGTTTCCATCGGTGAAAAAAAATAGAACAAGTTTTACATTTTTCCTATTGATAAAAAAACGATAGAAAAAACAATCGTCTGTGTGGAAGTCAATCGGTCAAAAAACCATGCATGCTCAGAATCAAGTCGACACATGCTCGGAAGCATTGAACTTCATTTTTTTCAGCACGTCACTGCTTTTTTGCATGGTCGGATTTTTGACTGATGGTGTGTAGGCAAGACTGATGAAAGTCAGCTTCATTGGAAAAAATCCATCAGATTAGATTCCATCAGATATCCGATTCGTGTGTACAGGGCTTTAGAAGAAATCAGGCAGCAACGACCAACGGGCCCCAGGAGAAACTATGATCCTAGGTAAAAGAGGGAGAAGAAAGACTTTTTGTCAAAGGCTCCCTCTTAATCCCGATGCCATGGGCCAAACAGAATAGAAGGCACAATATATGACAACACAATATGTGAGAAGCGCAATAAACAAAACCTGAATAAGGGTTCCCTATTAAGGTGGGCAGGTGTTGTAAGCCAAGTCCTTTTTGGGGTAGGAGTCCTTGATGTAAGGTGTCCAAGATCTACAGCTAGCTATGAAGGGGCCCAAGTTGTTGCTGTGTTTCTCAGGGAAAGCTTAGTGTCTCTCAGGGAAAGCTTTGGGTGTAGGAATGAAAAGGGTAAAGGTGTCTTCATACAGTTCCTCTAAATATAATGTTAATGGTGGGCTTCTGCCCACTCACTACTCCTGGAGAAAGCTTTTGGATAGAAGACATCTAGAACATGCTCTTTTAGAACCTCCAGTCACATGAAAGATGCCCGACTGGTCACCTGACAACCCAGGAATTCAGCGGTTTCCGTGTCGCTGTAGCTGAAAGTGGGCCCGGATAGCCACACTGCCATTGGAAGCCGGGTAGCTGAGGGTCTGCCTCCAGGGATAAGGCTCACTTATGGAAAGTACTCTGCGCCGCCAAGGCTGTGGCACCCTCTCACCTCCACCAGAGTGGCCTGGTACCTGCTCTGCGGCTGTAGGCCAGGGTTCCAAATGAGCGATTCCTCTTTGGACCATTCTATTTATGTCCTCATCCAGAATTCCTCTTCTCTCCAGCTAGCTGAAGCTTGTAGTTTGCAGCAGGAGGTCTATTAAAATGTCATCCTTCTGGAATACATATCCCACGATCCTCTGCTTTTAGTAGTGGTCTCTCTCTCCCTCTCTCTCTGAAATCAGGAAATTATGACCCAATCCCCATGCTGGGCACTAGAGGCAACCAAGCTCAGTGTAATCTTTTTTTAAGGAATGTCCCATGAGGACAAAAGTGATACAGTTAGCACTTGGCTACAATGAACATTAGAGAAAATAGAATATTTATACTTAATGTAAAATTATTTTCTATGAGTTGTCCCTGAAGATTCTTATTTATAATGACATGTCTAGTAGTAGTTAGTCACTTTCAACCGGCCTTGTTCTGTAATGTTGAAAGAATAAAGAAAACAGATGTTTTGGAGCCTGTTCAGGCCACATCTTTAGTTCTAATGAGTGTCAGGAAAATACCCCATCATTTATATTCAAACAAATAGCTCCAACACATTGATCCAATTACCATTGAAAAGCAGATATTATTGTCTAAGGACAGGATGGAAGGTTTAAAAATTGTGGAACCCTCCTGTTCTAGTTACATAATCCCAGGTTTCATAAATGTTAATCCTTCAAATTACATGAGGTGTTAAGTACTGTCAAAATACCAGGGTAGAGATTCTAATGCTACATTATACAGTATCTCACAAAAGTGAGTGCACCCCTCACATTTTTGTAAATAATTTATTATATTTTCTACAGCTTGTATAACAGTATAAATTTGCTGTCCCCTCAAAATAATTCAACACACAGCCATTAATGTCTAAACCGCTGTCAACAAAAGTGAGTACCCCTAAGTAAAAATGTCCAAATTGGGTCCAAATTATCAACATTTTGTGTGGCCACCACTATTTTCCAGCACTGCCTTAACCCTCCTGGGCATGGAGTTCACCAGAGCTTCACACGTTGCCATTGGAGCCCTCTTCCACTCCACCTTGACGACATCACAGAGCTGGTGGATGTTAGAGGCCTTGCACTCATCCACCTTCCATTTGAGGATGTCCACAGATACTCAAGAGGGTTTAGGTCTGAAGACATGCTTGGCCAGTCCATAACCTTTACCCTCAGCTTCTTAAGCAAGGCGGTGGTCATCTTCGATGTATGTTTGGGGTCATTATCATGTTGGAATACTGCCCTGCAGCCCAGTCTCCGAAAGGGAGGGGATCATGCTCTGCTTCAGTATGTCACAGTGCATGTTGGCATTCATGGTTTCCTTAATGAACTGCAGCTCTCTGGTGGAGGCAGCACTCATACAGCCCCAGACCATGACACTCCCACCACCATGCTTGACTGTAGGCAAGATATACTTGACTTTGTATTCCTTGCCTGGTTGCTGCCAAACACACTTGACACCATCTGAACCAAATATGTTTATCTTGGTCTCATCAGACCACAGGACATGGTTCCAGTAATCCATGTCCTTAATTTGCTTGTCTTCTGCAAACTGTTTGCAGGCTTTCTTGTGCATCATCTTTAGAAGAGGTTTCCTTCTGGGATGACAGCCATGTAGGCCAATTTGATGCAGTGTGGAGAGCATGGTCTGAGCACTGACAGGCTGACCCCCTCGCGCCTTCAACCTCTGAAGCAGTGCTGGCAGCACTTATATGTCTATCAGGGCCGGCCTTAGGTGTTCAGGCGCCCTGTGCGAGCTAATCCTGTGGCGCCCCCCCCCAGACCGATACACACTGACCGCTACACAATATACTACCCACAGACCACTACACACTGACCGCTACACAATACACTACACACTGACCGCTACACAATACACTACACACTGACCGCTACACACTGACACTACAGCATTGGTGCATTTTACTATAGAGGCATTGATGGACTACAAGGTCCAGCATTTTACTATAGGGGCATTGGTGGACTACAAGGCCCAGCATTTTCCTATAGGGGCATTGGTGGACTACAAGGCCCAGCATTTTACTATAGGAGGCATTGGTGGACTATAAGGCCCAGCATTTTAGTCCCACCAATGCCTCCTATAGTAAAATTCTGGGCCTTGTAGTCCACCAGGAATCCCTTTCCCTTATATTGGTCCCCCCTTGATTAGATCAGGGAACCCACCCATCAGTGTCCCCTTCCCCACAAAAGACCCCCATTAGACTGCCTTACCGAGAGCCGCTTTGAGCCAGGAAGTGTGGGAGCTGGAGTTTGGAGCTCCTCTACTGTAGTGTTGTTTTCCTTCCTTTCATTGTGTAGAGAGCCTTGGGGAGAAGTGTGTCGGCAAGACACAGGATTCAGGACACATCCAAACTGGTACACTCACAGGGCTGCTGTTAGCAATTATTGGGGCCCCATACAGCCATCCTTTAAGGGGCCCCCACCCCCTGAGGATGGAAAGAGGTGGGGGGAGGGAGGTGAGAAGGGTGAGAGAGAGAGGAGGAGGTGAGGGGGGTGAGAGAGGGGTAAGAGAGCGAGGATTAGAAAAAGAGTGGTGCGTGGGAGAAAGGAGGAGGTGAGGGGGAAGAGAGAGGGGTTGGAGGAGGGGGGTGACACAGAGCAGAGGAGGGGGGTGACACAGAGCAGAGGAGGGGGGTGACACAGAGCAGAGGAGGGGGGGTGACACAGAGCAGAGGAGGGGGGGTGACACAGAGCAGAGGAGGGGTGACACAGAGCAGAGGAGGGGGGGTGACACAGAGCAGAGGAGGGGGGGTGACACAGAGCAGAGAAGGGGGGATGACACAGGGCAGAGAAGGGGGGATGACACAGGGCAGAGAAGGGGGGATGACACAGGGCAGAGAAGGGGGGATGACACAGGGCAGAGAAGGGGGGGATGACACAGGGCAGAGGAGGGGGGGGGGGTGACACAGGGCAGAGGAGGGGGGTGACACATGGCAGAGGAGGTGGGTGACACAGGGCAGAGGAGGTGGGTGACACAGGGCAGAGGAGGGGGGTAACACAGCAGGTAGAGGAGGGGGGGTGACACAGCAGGCAGAGGAGGGGGGGTGACACAGCAGGCAGAGGAGGGGGGGTGACACAGCAGGCAGAGGAGGGGGTGACACAGAGCAGAGGAGGGGGGTGACACAGAGCAGAGGAGGGGGGGTTGACATAGGGCAGAGGAGGGGGATGACACAGAGCAGAGAGGGGTGACACAGAGCAAAGGAGGGGTGACACAGGGCAGAGGAGGGGGGGTTGCACTGGGCAGAGGAGGGGGGTGACACTGGGCAGAGGAGGGGGGTGACACAGGGCAGAGGAGGGGGGTGACACAGAGCAGAGGAGGGGGGTGACACAGAGCAGAGGAGGGGGGTGACACAGAGCAGAGGAGGGGGCGTGACACAGGGCAGAGGAGGGGGGGTGACACAGGGCAGAGGGGGGTGGGTGACACAGAGCAGAGGAGGGGGGTGACACAGAGCAGAGGAGGGGGCGTGACACAGGGCAGAGGGGGGTGGGTGACACAGGGCAGAGGGGGGGTGACACAGGGCAGAGGGGGGGGTGACACAGGGCAGAGGGGGGTGACACAGGGCAGAGGGTGGTGACACAGGGCAGAGGGGGGGTGACACAGGGCAGAGGGGGGGTGACACAGGGCAGAGGGGGGGTGGCACAGGGCAGAGGGGGGTGACACAGGGCAGAGGGGGGGTGACACAGGGCAGAGGGGGGAGGGTGACACAGGGCAGAGGGGGGGTAACACAGGGCAGAGGGGGGGTGACACAGGGCAGAGGAGGGGGAGAGTGACACAGGGCAGAGAAGGGGGTGACACAGGGCAGAGGAGGGGGGTGACACAGGGCAGAGAGGGGGCGACACAGGGCAGAGGAGGGGGGTGACACAGAGCAGAGGGGGGTGACACAGGGCAGAGAAGGGGGTGACACAGGGGGGTAAGAGAGCGAGGATTAGAAAAAGAGTGGTGCGTGGGAAAAGGAGGAGGTGAGGGGGAGAGAGAGAGGGGTTGGAGGAGGGGGGTGACACAAAGCAGAGGAGGGGGGTGACACAGAGCAGAGGAGGGGGCGTGACACAGGGCAGAGGAGGGGGGGTGACACAGGGCAGAGGGGGGGGGTGACACAGGGAAGAGGAGGGGGGTGACACAGGGAAGAGGAGGGGGGTGACACAGAGCAGAGGGGGGTGACACAGGGCGGAGGGGGGTGACACAGGGCGGAGGGGGGGTGACACAGGGTGGAGGGGGGGTGACACAGGGCGGAGGGGGGGTGACACAGGGTGGAGGGGGGGTGACACAGGGCAGAGGGGGGTGACACAGGGCAGAGGGGGTGACACAGGGCAGAGGGGGGGTGACACAGGGCAGAGGGGGGTGACACAGGGCAGAGGGGGGGGTGACACAGGGCAGAGGGGGGGGGTGACACAGGGCAGAGGGGGGGTGACACACAGGGGGGTGACACAGGCAGAGGGGGGTGACACAGGGCAGGGGAGGGGGGTGACACAGGGCAGAGTGAGAGGGGGTGACACAGGGCAGAGGGGGGGGTGACACAGGGCAGAGAGGGGGGTGACACAGGGCAGAGGAGGGGGTGACACAGGGCAGAGGAGGGGGCGACACAGGGCAGAGGAGGGGGGTGACACAGAGCAGAGGGGGGTGACACAGGGCAGAGAAGGGGGTGACACAGGGGGGTAAGAGAGCGAGGATTAGAAAAAGAGTGGTGCGTGGAAAAAAGGAGGAGGTGAGGGGGAGAGAGAGAGGGGATGGAGGAGGGGTGTGACACAAAGCAGAGGAGGGGATGACACAGAGCAGAGGAGGGGGTGACGCAGAGGAGGGGGGTGACACAGATCAGAGGAGGGGGGTGGCACAGAGCAGAGGAGGGGGGTGACACAGAGCAGAGGAGGGGGTGACACAGAGCAGAGGAGGGGGTGACACAGAGCAGAGGAGGGGGTGACACAGAGCAGAGTAGGGGGGTGACACAGAGCAGAGGAGGGGGGAGACACAGAGCAGAGGAGGGGGGAGTAACACAGAGCAGAGGAGGGGGGAGTAACACAGAGCAGAGGAGGGAAGTGACACAGAGCAGAGGACGGGGATGACACAGAGCAGAGAAAGGGGGGGTGACACAGTGTAGAGAAGGGGGGATGACACAGGGCAGAGAAGGGGGGATGACACAGTGTAGAGAAGGGGTAATGACACAGGGCAGAGGAGGGGGCGACACAGGGCAGAGGAGGGGGGTGACACAGAGCAGAGGGGGGTGACACAGGGCAGAGAAGGGGGTGACACAGGGGGGTAAGAGAGCGAGGATTAGAAAAAGAGTGGTGCGTGGGAAAAAGGAGGAGGTGAGGGGGAGAGAGAGAGGGGTTGGAGGAGGGGGGTGACACAAAGCAGAGGAGGGGGGTGACACAGAGCAGAGGAGGGGGCGTGACACAGGGCAGAGGAGGGGGGGTGACACAGGGCAGAGGGGGGGGTGACACAGGGAAGAGGAGGGGGGTGACACAGGGAAGAGGAGGGGGGTGACACGGAGCAGAGGGGGGTGACACAGGGCGGAGGGGGGGTGACACAGGGCGGAGGGGGGGGTGACACAGGGTGGAGGGGGGGGTGACACAGGGCAGAGGGGGGTGACACAGGGCAGAGGGGGGTGACACAGGGCAGAGGGGGGGTGACACAGGGCAGAGGGGGGTGGCACAGGGCAGAGGGGGGGGTGACACAGGGCAGAGGGGGGAGGGTGACACAGGGCAGAGGGGGGGTGACACAAGGCAGAGGGGGGGTGACACATGGCAGAGGAGGGGGAGAGTGACACAGGGCAGAGAAGGGGGTGACACAGGGCAGAGGAGGGGGTGACACAGGGCAGAGGAGGGGGCGACACAGGGCAGAGGAGGGGGGTGACACAGAGCAGAGGGGGGTGACACAGGGCAGAGAAGGGGGTGACACAGGGGGGTAAGAGAGCGAGGATTAGAAAAAGAGTGGTGCGTGGAAAAAAGGAGGAGGTGAGGGGGAGAGAGAGAGGGGATGGAGGAGGGGTGTGACACAAAGCAGAGGAGGGGATGACACAGAGCAGAGGAGGGGGTAACGCAGAGGAGGGGGGTGACACAGATCAGAGGAGGGGGGTGGCACAGAGCAGAGGAGGGGGTGACACAGAGCAGAGGAGGGGGTGACACAGAGCAGAGGAGGGGGGTGACACAGAGCAGAGGAGGGGGTGACACAGAGCAGAGGAGGGGGTGACACAGAGCAGAGTAGGGGGGTGACACAGAGCAGAGGAGGGGGGAGTAACACAGAGCAGAGGAGGGGGGAGTAACACAGAGCAGAGGAGGGGGGAGTAACACAGAGCAGAGGAGGGAAGTGACACAGAGCAGAGGACGGGGATGACACAGAGCAGAGAAAGGGGGGGTGACACAGTGTAGAGAAGGGGGGATGACACAGGGCAGAGAAGGGGGATGACACAGTGTAGAGAAGGGGTGATGACACATGGCAGACAAGGGGAGGATGACACAGGGCAGACAAGGGGAGGATGACACAGGGCAGAGAAGGGGGGGATGACACAGGGCAGAGGAGGGGGGGTATGACACAGGGCAGAGGAGGGGGGGTATGACACAGGGCAGAGGAGGGGGTGACACAGGGCAGAGGGGGGGGTGACACAGCAGGTAGAGGAGGGGGGGTGACACAGCAGGCAGAGGAGGGGGGGTGACACAGCAGGCAGAGGAGGGGGTGACACAGAGCAGAGGAGGGGGTGACACAGAGCAGAGGAGGGGGGTGACACAGAGCAGAGAAGGGGGGGTTGACACAGGGCAGAGGAGGGGGTGGGGTTGACACAGAGCAGAGAGGGGTGACACAGAGCAGAGAGAGGGTGACACAGAGCAGAGGGGGGGTGACACAGAGCAGAGGGGGGGTGACACAGGGCAGAGGAGGGGGTGACACAGAGGAGGGGAGGTGACACAGAGGAGGGGGGGGGGTGACACAGAGGAGGGTGGGTGACACAGAGCAGAGGAGGATGGTGTGACACAGAGCAGAGAAGGGGGGTGACACAGCGCAGAGGAGGGGGTGACACAGGGCAGAGGAGGGGGTGACACAGAGCAGAGAGAGGGTGACACAGAGCAGAGGGGGGGTGACACAGAGCAGAGGGGGGGTGACACAGGGCAGAGGAGGGGGTGACACAGAGGAGGGGAGGTGACACAGAGGAGGGGGTGGGGTTGACACAGAGCAGAGAGGGGTGACACAGAGCAGAGAGAGGGTGACACAGAGCAGAGGGGGGGGTGACACAGAGCAGAGGGGGGGTGACACAGGGCAGAGGAGGGGGTGACACAGAGGAGGGGAGGTGAAACAGAGGAGGGGGGGGTGACACAGAGGAGGGTGGGTGACACAGAGCAGAGGAGGATGGTGTGACACAGAGCAGAGAAGGGGGGTGACACAGCGCAGAGGAGGGGGGTGACACAGAGCAGAGGGGGGTGACACAGAGCAGAGGGGGGTGACACAGGGCAGAGGGGGGTGACACAGGGCAGAGGGAGGGTGACACAGGGCAGAGGGGGGGGGTGACACAGGGCAGAGGAGGGGGCGACACAGGACAGAGGAGGGGGGTGACACAGGGCAGAGGAGGGGGGGTGACACAGAGCAGAGGGGGGGAGACACAGGGCAGAGGGGGGTGACACAGAGCAGAGGAGGGGGGGTGACACAGGGCAGAGGAGGGGGGTGACACAGGGCAGAAGAGGGGGGGTGACACAGGGCAGAGGAGGGGGGTGACACAGGGCAGAGGAGGGGGTGACACAGGGCAGAGGAGGGGGGTGACAAAGGGCAGAGGAGGGTGGTGACACAGGGCAGAGAAGGGGGGGTGACACAGGGCAGAGAAGGGGGTGACACAGGGCAGAGAAGGGGGTGACACAGGGCAGAGAAGGGGGGTGACACAGGGCAGAGAAGGGGGGTGACACAGAGCAGAGGAAGGGTAGAGTGACACAGAGCAGAGGAGCCCTCACCTCAGGAGACACACACGTGAGGCAGGACTCCGGGAGCAAGCAGGCACGATTATCGATTCAAGTTCACAGTGCAGCCCCGCCCACGCCTCCACACATGACCAGCACCATCTCCACAGAGCCAGTCACAGACCCCCATGTCTACTTCATCTCGCCCCGCACATCGCCCGTTCGGCCAATCACAGGGCACAGAGGCTCAGAGCGCATCTCAATGATAGACAGTGATCCGGCTGCGATCCGTTACATTCCACAGGACGATGGAATGTGTACCCGGGCACAGGTGGCAACCCTATGCACGGTTGGTCATGGCGCCCTGTGCGGGCGCACAACCCGCACAACGCAAAAGCCGGCCCTGATGTCTATTTCCCAAAGACAACCTCTGGATATGACGCTAAGCATGTGCACTTAACTTCTTTGGTCAACCATGGCGAGGCCTGTTCTGAGTGGAACCTGTCCTGTTAAACCGCTGTATGGCCTTGGCCACCGTGCTGCAGCTCAATTTCAGGGTCTTGGCAATCTTCTTATAGCCTAGGTCCTCTCTATGTACAGCAACGATAAAACATTTTTTTTAGATCCTCAGTGAGTTCTTTGCCATGAGGTGTCATGTTGAACTTCCAGTGACCAGTATGAGAGAGTGAGAGCGATAACACCAAATTTAAAATACCTGCTCCCCATTCACATCCAAGACCTTGTAACACCATTGAGTCACATGACACCGGGAAGTGAAAAATGGCTAAATGGGCACAATTTGTATATTTTCACTTAGGGGTGTACTCACTTTTGTAATTTTTTCAGTGTTGTCACATAAAAAGATATAGTAAAATATTTACAAAAATGTGAGGGGTGTACTCACTTTTGTGAGATACTGTATGTGAGGAGTAATAGAAAAAGGAGAGAATCAACTGCGCTAAGGTGAACAAAGGAACAATAATGAACAAAGCAACAAAGTGCTGGTGATCTAGAGTAACTGAAAACTCAAAAGAAGCTGCACCTGACTGTAGTAACAAACACAGAAAAACGAAATGGCAAAAAAACAGGATGCGCTAACAAATATAAACAAACATACAAGATAATTGTCCATAGATGGTAATCTTGGTGAAACAAACTAAATTAATGTCCATAAGTGGTGAACAAAAGGTTAATGTCCAACTGATCCTAACCGGACCAGAGTGAGTCTCGTGGTATATTCTTGAAAAAACACCAGTGAAAAAGTGTGATAATAACAATAAACGTGGTGACATTCAATGTAAAGTGCTGATAGTAGATCCTCCACCTTGCAGGCAACATTAACTGCTTACCAGAAATCCGGTGGTCTCTTAATGAAAAGAAGACCCCAGATTGCGTATATATAACCACTGGAGGAAGGTAGAAGGCCAGGTGTAGTTGTCAATCCCCTTCAGACTAGAGACTCGGAACCAGTTCCCAGGGAAAAACAAAAAAGGCCACAATAGTGTAATAACTAGTGTTGCTCACGAATATTCGCATTGCGAATATTCGCTACGAATATTGCATATTCGAGTATTCGCGAATATCTCGAATATCGCGGCGAATATTCGCTATTTCGAATATTCGATGTTTTTCAAATTTCGCAAAAAAATTCGCAATAAAATTCGCAATAGCGAAAATTCGCAATTTTTTTTTTATCAAATATCACGAATATTCGATATTAACGAATATTCGCAACCGCATATGTGAAATTTCGCTTTTTTTTTATATAAAATATACCGAATATTCGTAAATATCGAATATTCGTGATATTTTATAAAAAAAAAAAAAAAAAAAAATCGCGAAATTTCACATTAGCGAAAATTCGCATTAGCGAAAATTCGCAATTTTTTTTTTTTTTTTTTTTTTTATAAAATATCACGAATATTCGATATTAACGAATATTCGCGAATATTCTTCGAAATATTCGCGAAATATCGCGAAATCGAATATGGCGTATTCCGCTCATCACTAGTAATAACGTCATATAAAAAATGTATTAACCACTTCCATACCAGGCACTTACGCACCTTCCCGCCCAAGCCAATTTTCAGCTTTCAGCACTGTCGCAATTTGAATGACAATTGCGCGGTCATGCTACACTGCACCCAAACAAAATTGGCGTCCTTTTTCCCCCCACAAATAGAGCTTTCTTTTGGTGGTATTTGATCACCTCTGCGGTTTTTTTTTTGTGCAACAACTAAAAATAGAGCGAAGATTTTGAAAAAAAAATAAAGTTTTTATTTTTTTCTGTAAATTTTTTTGTAAATGAGTATGTTTTCTCTTTCAATTATGGGCACTGATATGGTGGCACTGATGGGCACCGATGAGGTGGCACTGATGGGCACCGATGAGGTAGTTCTGATGGGCACCGATTAGGTAGCACTGATGGGCACTGATAGGCGGCGCTGGTATTGGGCACTGATGGGCACTCATGGGCGGCACTGATGGGCACTCATGGGCGGCACTGATGGGCACTCATAGGCAGCACTGGGCACTCATAGGCAGCACAGGTGGGCACTCATAGGCGGCACAGGTGGGCACTCATAGGCGGCACAGGTGGGCACTCATAGGCGGCACAGGTGGGCACTCATAGGCGGCACAGGTGGGCACTGATAGGTGGCACAGGTGGGCACTGGTAGGTGGGCACTGGGCATGGATTGGCACTGTGGGGTGGCACTGACAGACACTGGGGTGGCACTGATGATCACTGAGGGGTGGCACTGATGGATCAATGTTGCCAATCAGTGCCCATGTGTGGGCACTGATTGGCATCATTTTTTTTTACTGCCCCCCTTTTTTTTTGTCATTTTTTTTTTTTTTGTCATTTTTTTTTGTCATTTTTTTGGGTCATTTTTTTTTTATTTTTTTTATTTCCCTGGTGGTCTAGTGTGGCGATCCGAGGGGGGGCTGCGCTGATAAACAATCAGCGCGAACCCCCCCTGTCAGGAGAGCCGCTGATCGGCTCTCCTCTACATGCGTCTGTCAGACGCGAGTGAGGAAGAGCCGTCGGCGGCTCTTCCTGTTTACATCGTGATCAGCCGTGATTGGACACGGCTGATCACGTGGTAACGAGGCTCCGCCGGAGACTCGTTACCGAGATCGGAGGTGCAGGGTGTCAGACTGACACCCCGCATCACCGATCGCCGCGCTGCGCGCCCGCACGGGCGCGTGCGGCATGAAATCGTGCAGGCCGTTTGAGAACGGCCTGTCACGATTTCATAACCACTTCCCGGCCGTAAATCGGCTATTGGCCGGGCGGGAAGTGGTTAAAAAGCCAAAAACGCACTTACATAAAATCATGAAATGGCTTGGATATATCGAGCCAAAACTTTTTCGCCGTTTGGTCTAAACATAGATACAGACATTAATGCTTTCATTAATAACTCTTAATTCAGGGCTCTGTTGTTACGATTTGAGGGTTTCTTTGTTTAGTATTCTGGAACTCAGCACCTTTGATTTAAATCTTAATAGACATTTGGCCATATGTATATATATTGTTTTCAACACTCTACTCCTTTCAGGTATGGGTAGGTGTACGTTAACCTTGTATTAGTTTATATTTTATGCCATATAACAAAGGGGGTGTTCAATATGTGGGCGCATTTTGCAGGTCTATATTTCTGTGGAAATACAGAATGGCACCCTTATTAATTGTGCTTGTATACACATGCGAGCTTCAGCGCTTATTGTTTTTATTCTTTTTTAAATACCTATTTTTATGTTCGATTTTTATGCTAGACTAGAATGCTAGCCTTTAAATAATGAGATCGCTCTTAGTCTGGCGATTCTCATAATGAGGCTTGGTTTTTCTATTCTCCAGCTGATTGGCTCTTTCAGTTAGCTGGTTTATGTTGTAGAATAATGGCGTCGTGGATGCGCACAGACATGTGATGTAACTTCTCACCGCATTGGTGATTACATCCAGCCGGTTTGCGACGTATGCTAGCGGCGCCGTGGACGCGCGTAGACACGTGACGCGGCTGTCCCGGTCATGTGACTTCCTATCACTCGTGCCCGGCGCACATTGATTGCATAGACACGTGACGTTGCTGTCCCGGTCAGGTGACTCTCCACCACTCGTGTTTGCTGGCTACCGATTGGTGGATAACCTGAAGGGCAGGCTGGCGATAATGTTTTCATTGGCCAGCATTTATCCTGCTTGTAGCAGGACGTGCGCGGGCTTAGATACATTTTTTACTTTTTTATTTTGTTTGGCGCGACGCGCGTGCGTACCTTTGGTCTCGGGCGCGCGCATTGCCACTGACGCTCAGATTGACGTCACTATGTGTTTACACCGATACCTCTAAAGGGGGATGACCCGGTGTGTCACCCGTGCCCCATTATTAAGCGACTTCTCGCGAAACCGGTCGGGCGGGATATTGTGTTTCACCGGTTCATCCCCCGCTGTGTACCTCTTCCCATTCCTCATTTTGGACGGGTCAAGTGTTTGCATGGATCGCTTCCGGCCGGAGTCCCAGCATACCACTGACATGCCTGTTTGCATTGATTTTATGTAAGTGCGTTTTTGGCTTTTTAATACATTTTTTATATGACGTTATTACACTATTGTGGCCTTTTTTGTTTTTCCCTGGGAACTGGTTCCGAGTCTCTAGTCTGAAGGGGATTGACAACTACACCTGGCCTTCTACCTCCCTCCAGTGGTTATATATACGCAATCTGGGGTCTTCTTTTCATTAAGAGACCACCGGATTTCTGGTAAGCAGTTAATGTTGCCTGCAAGGTGGAGGATCTACTATCAGCACTTTACATTGAATGTCACCACGTTTATTGTTATTATCACACTTTTTCACTGGTGTTTTTTCATGAATATACCACGAGACTCACTCTGGTCCGGTTAGGATCAGTTGGACATTAACCTTTTGTTCACCACTTATGGACATTAATTTAGTTTGTTTCACCAAGATTACCATCTATGGACAATTATCTTGTATGTTTGTTTATATTTGTTAGCGCATTCTGTTTTTTTGCCATGTATGTGAGGAACTCCTCTGTTTTTTTATTCAGACTTCTCGGTTGAAAGTTACACTTTGTACTGCTTCCTATGATTAAGCACTAAATATTAGTGTGAAAAGCGTCAGCTGTGTGTTTAATTTTTGCTGTGGCTTGTAGTTTTTTTATCCTTTTTTACCAATAAAATAAATATGTTTTGGAGTGCAGCGGTCCAGAAAAAGCCTTGCATTTCTATTTGCTACATGCATTGCCAGCACCTGTGGCTTCTGAGAAGAGGGTAATTGCAAACTAGCCCTGCCTGGAGCTGTGACTCCCTTTCCCTTGTACTGCTTTCTACTTACTGAGCTCTCTAGCAGAATTGGAGTTTAGCAACTGGGTGGTGCTGGCCACCTAGATTGGCAAAATAAACACATAGGGCCAGCTTCTCATATAATTTCGCTGGTGTAGCGTAAGCCATTTACACTACGCCGCCGCAATGTAACAGAGCAAGTGCCGTATTCTCTATGCACTTGCTCCGTAGTTTGCGGATGCGTAGAGTAAATGGCCCAGCGTAAGGCCGCTTGTATTTAAATTAAGTGCGCCCCCGCGTCGATCGAACTGCGCATGCGCCGTCCGGGGAAAAAGCCCAGTGCGCATGCTCCAGCTCACGTCGGAAAGCGTCGTTGAAGCCGACGTCAAAACGACGGGATCGTCACTACGCAATGCCCTATTTGCGAACGAGTTAGTAAAACGACGTAAGCGATGGAAAAAGCCGACGCTGACCCGACGCCATACTTAACATGGCATCCGACGGCACTGCGTAAGGTTACCCCTCATATTAGCAGGGGTAACCTTACGCGGACGAGAACGACGTACGCGACAACGGGGCGGCGTAAAAGCGTTCGGGAATCTGCGTAGTAGCCTCATTTGCATAGGCAAATGAGAAAACAACGTAAAGGCCACCTAGTGGCCGGAGTTGTCATTACAACTACGATCCGCAAGTGTAATGGTATTACACTTGTCGGATGTTCAGGCGTATCTATGCCAAAGTGATTCAACTGTGGGTATGGAGTTGGGTGTATGGGAGGATGTACTGAGTTTTACTTTGTTTTATTTTTATTTATTTTTTATGGTTGAACTGGATGGACTTGTGTCTTTTTTCAACCTGACTAACTATGTAACTATGTAACTCGCATAGATACCCGGCAAAAAAAACGGCGATACGACGGGGTATCTGAGATACTCCGTCGTAGCGCCTCTGAGAATCTGGCCCATAGTGTCAAAGAACACAACTGTGTTTCTCAATGAATATAGAGAAAATAATTTTACAGGGAGTACAAAAATTATATTTTATATTTGTCCAGTACTCTATGTTTGCATTTTAATTATTTTAATCATTGTTTATTAAGCACCACCCGAGTTGCCAGTCAATGATGCTGCTTTAAGCCGTAAAGCAGTGTGCACCAGAGTGGACCGTACTCAACACTGTAGCTGTGATCCTGGCTTCCAGATGAAAGGCACACCTGAAAACAGCATATGTCAAGGTGATTTCCATAGTATCACACAATGTGTTTGAAAGAAAGTAATGCCAACTCTATTGAATGAATGTTCTACTTAGGTTTCTATATATAAATTATCTTTCACATTTTCAGTATAATTATTACACAAATGTAAAGTGACTTTGTCTTGTTATGATATAGACATATATTGGCATTCTGCACATAAAAGCTGATTCCTCAGGCATTTCTGAGCACTGCATGTTATCTTTTTACCAGGGGCATGACTTCAGCTTCAATACATGGCTCACCCTGGAACTACACCCTGCCCAGCTGCAACCCCACTATCCAATGACAGCACTGTTATTAGCCATTGAGGAGCTCTCATTGCAGTTATACAGCTGCTAGGTTGAGCTTAGCTTTAGAGACATGGCTTATCACAGGCATAGATGGATTTTCTTGTCAATAAAAGTAATAGCAAAGACCATGTGTTGTCTGATATTCTTCAAGATCTTTTTAATATAAAAATTTAAAGGACAGTTTCAAAGTGAGTAAAGTTGCAGTTTGCATAATGCAGTGGCTCTGATTGGTCTGACTGCAGCTTACTGGGTACTGTGAAGAACAGCCTAAGGATTTGTGAGGTGGAGACCCAAATGAGTTATTTTAAAGCCTATAATACCCTTTAAATTGACTAGTCCTTAATATTTACAGTATTGCTTCTGGAAAACCACTTATGCCGCATACACACGGTCGGAATTTCCGACGAGTGTATGCCCCATCGGACTATTTCCGTTGGAAATTGTGACGGACTTATGCCGCGTACACACGACCGTTTTTTTCCATCGAAATAAACTCTGACGGGTTTTTCAGACGGAATTCAGCTCAAGCTGTCTTGCATACACACGAAAACACCAAATTCCAAACATCAACAAAAAACGTGGTGACGTACAATACTACGACAAGCCTAGAAAAATGAAGTTCAATACTTCCGAGCATGTGCCGAATTGTTTTTTTCTCTGTCGGAATTCCATACAGACGAACATAATTTCTAATATAATTTTTTTCCGTCGGAAATGTTCTCTTTCTAAGTCCGTCGAAATTTCCGACAGAAAAAGTCAGATGGGGCATACACACGATTGGAATATTCAATAAAAAAATTCCGTCAGACTTTTTCCATCAGACATTCCGACCGTGTGTACGCGGCTGTATGGAATTCTGACAGAGAAAAAACTATGCATGCTCAGAAACAATTCGACGCATGCTCAGAAGCATTGAACATCATTTTGCTAGGTTTGTCGTAGTGTTGTACGTCACCGTGTTTTTGACGGTTGGAATTTGGTGTGTCCGTGTGTATGCAAGACAGTAGAATTCCGTTGGAAAAAAAAACAGTCTGAGTTTATTCCAATGGGAAAAACGGCCATGTCTACTCGGCATTAGAAGTCATGTCCTTGCTTGTAACTTTTATGAAAAAGCAGAAAATATTAAATATTAAAAAAATATATATATTTTTTATTTTATCTGTTTTATTTTTTGACATATTATAGCAGTATGTTTTGTCTGCAGATGTTAATGAGTGTGAGGTGTATAAGACAGAAGGAGCACCTCGCCTCTGTGTCTATACCTGTATCAACATACCAGGCTCCTACCGCTGTGCTTGTCCATCTGGTTACAAATCACTAGGTGATGGAAAAAACTGTGAAGGTAGGTGGATTTAAATGTTTTAAAGAAAATACAAATTTAAAGGGAATGTATAGTGGTTTTGTATTTTTTCTCCTTTCTGTAATATGGTATTGTGGCATTTTATGTGATATGGTATTAAAACTATACTCACCTCTCGTTGCTCTATTGCTGGTGCCAGCTTCTTCACCTGATCTTTTTCTGGGCTCAGGACCCTTGGCCATCTTAATTGGCCAGTCTCCTGTGTAAATTCACGCAGGGGTCTATTAATTCCAGTACCCAGGTATACCAAGACTGTACACTGGGCTGCACATGCACAACTCTACATGTGTACATTCTAAATAGGTTTGCAAAAAGTCAGGTAAGCTTCTTTTATTACAGAAAAGACATATAATTGTTTACTATAGTTCTGCTTTAAGGTATTTTTTTAGGCAGGATAAAATGAAATGCTTAGTAGAAATATTTGTATTCCCATTTTCTGACAGCGGTGCAGTTTTTTGCTCATGTTATATTTAAGAAACCCTTGTTTTACAGAGTTCAAAAATGCCTGCAGAAATTTACATACACGCAGTTGAATGATTTGGAGCAGTGACCCTTTTTTTCTCCTCTCTCCCTGCTTGTTAGGATAACTGCATTGGAAGCTTCACAGACAGAGAGGGAGAGAGAGAACGAGAGAGAGAACAAGAGAGAGAGAGAGAGAGAGAGAGAGAGAGATTCTGAAAGCAAACTGTTCCTGCTATGCTATTGTTTTGATATGTACAGTATTAGTAAAACAAAGAGTTAGGGCCTGTGTCTATGGGATTTGGGCTTTGTCAATGAGCCTGCTGTTGACATCCATTTGAGACCCTTCTGAGACTGTTCAGAATTCGTTGACAGGTGCCTTTAACCTTTAAGGGAGTCATAAAAAAAATACAACAGGGGTCACAACAACATAAAATAGCACGTCAAAATGTGTTCACATTGCATATATCACCATGTTTTTTTCTCTGACACTGACTTTGCTTCCTCAGCAAAACAAATATTACCCTAACCCAACTAGTGGCCTAGAGTCTTGATTGTCAATCTCCGCCGACTTTTACCTGCAAATGTTAAAAGACACACAAAATGAGTGGAACCCAACTCCCCAGGGAATAGTGCTCCATTCCTCTACAAGGTATACTCGTTTTCCCTGAAAGGGCCAATACTGTTATTAGCATATTGGCCCCAAGAAACAAGGTACACAGATGCCAAAACAAAAAGATTTCCTTTACTTGATAGCCCAGAGAAAGAACAGGAACTAAGTGGAATCTCTTCAAAGTGAGGGAAGTTCCCCTTAATACAAATGTCATTGAAACAGCTGTTCCCATTGGAAGATTTCTTCAGTTACTGTTTTAATTTTTATACCAGAGACAAGAATCCTCAGGACTAATAAGGGTCAACCTTAACCTTTTAATACTTCCCCACGCTATCCAAAACCAACTAAACGTTTGGCTATAAGTCTCAGGGAATATGTGCAGGTACTTTCCCCCTTCCCCCAGGTCACTCTTGTCTTTACCGATCTTGCTTTGTGTCTTCTAAGATTCTGTGCATTAGAAGCAAGGAAGCAATAAAAATGCTGTAGTGAATTAATATGTTTTTACTAAATAAAATGCTGTACATATAAACCGTATTTATCGCGGTATAACGCGCTCCCGCGTATACCGCCCACCCCCAAAGTGCCCCCCAATCCTGTGGAAAAAAAGTTATTTTGTACTTACAGTTTTGGTGTCTTGCGCGGCGTCCATCGGCGGCCTCGTCGGGTTCGGCGTCCTTCTGCGGCTTCGGGTGTCCTTCTGCGGCGGGTCCGGTGTCCTCTTCGGCGGGTCCGGTGTCCTCTTCGGCGGGTCCGGTGTCCTCTTTGGCGGGTCCGGCGTCCTCTTTGGCGGGTCCGGCGTCCTCTTCGGCGGGTCCGGCGTCCTCGCGTCCTCCCCGCTCGTTTCCCGCGCCGAGTTTTGAATACTGCGCCAGCATATACTGAGCGCAGTACACTCGGGCAGGCTCGGCAACTTTCGCGCTCACGTCCTGTACGTCCAGGACGTGACCGCGGAAGAAGCCGAGACTGGCCGAATATACCCGAGTGTACTGCGCTCGGTATATGTCGGCGCAGTATTCAAAATTCGGCGCGGGAAAGCGGGTATCGGCGTATATCGCGCACCCACGATTTTGCCCTGATTTTCAGGGCAAAAAAGTGCGCGATATACGCCGATAAATACGGTATTTGCAATTATAGGAATACAATACAAGACTGACAGATATACGGTACATAAATCATATGCCCACACTCCCTAAACTGCCTAGTGAATGAGTATAAACAATAGTCTGTGTACATTAGGAATACGTTAAAGTTACATAGCTCAGGTTATAGTGGCTTTGCAATCTCCATAGACAACCAGGAACCCAGGCTCCACTCTACCAGCAATTGCAGGAAATCAGGTGATAGCATCATCCTCAGGTAAAGTTTCTTCTGGCACAGACCCTTTTTGTTTTGCTATTATGGAGTCATCCAGCACCAGTTCCCTTTGTCTTCTCAGATCATGACTGTGTTTAGGCCCTCTTTCCTCTCCCCTTGCTTCCTGTAGCATTATTTCCTGTCCTGAGCTTCAAGAACCAGTCCAACAGGTTTGTTGGCATATCAGTAGGGGAATCTTAGCTTCTAATCAATACATGGTTTTAAAAATGTCATTCAATATTTATGCTATAAAATTACTAAAATAGCCATAAACACACATCACCCCATACCCATACTCTAAGCACAGCCCCTTGTCTCTGCCCCTACCCACCTGTCAGCACTACCTCCCTTTTTAGAGAGTATATCCCCCAGCAGCAACAATAAATCATTTAAGAGAAACAATAAATCTCCTAATAGCAGCAATAAATCCCACAGCAGCAATAATAGATCTCAATCTTAGCAGCAACATTAAGTACAAATCAAAAATAAAATAAAATAAACAATCAAAAATAAATATATATCCTCCCAGCATCAGTAATAGATCTCCAAGCTTACAACAACAATTAATTCCCTGACCAGCAGCAACAGTATATGCCCCAACAATGATAGATCATGCAGCTAGAAGCAGATTTAAGTGTCCCCAGCAGTGGACAGTATAGACCTTGGTGTCCTCAGAAGTATCAGGTTTAGTTCACAGTAACCATTCTCTGTTTTTGGGGGGAGGGTGAGGAGGTTTTTCTGGAATGACAATATACAATGAAACTAATGCCCCTCAACCACAAGTCAAGTGTTTGGCTCATGGTTGTGGCATGGTCTTATCTATGAATTTCACTGACCTGTACTAAGGACTCTCAGCAGCCAGAGTGGCAGTACAGACTGTTAAGTGGAAAAAGGGGGGAGGTGGTGTCTGCGCTGTAATGGTGGGGTAGGTAGGGTAGGGGGTGACACAGGTGTAAATCGTAATAATACACAATGATACACTCATTGTGTATTATTACGATTTACACTGTTCACTTTCTTTAGGTTGATTATTATGCTGTTCTAAGTTCACTTTCCCTCATCACATCCACCCATCCAGACACCTGTGTCACCCCCTACCCTACCCTACCTACACCATTACAGCGCAGACACAACCTCCCCCCTTTTTCCACTTGCAATTTCTTTCTGCCCAGGACAGATTGTTAGGCGTCTGCTGCAGTACTCCTAGTCCACCTCCCAGCCCACCCCCCTCGGTAGCGCAGGAGCCTTTCCATATATTTACAGACTGTTAAGTGATTGCCTTAGAGCATGGAAAAGGTGTGGGTGGGCTGCTAGCCAAGAAAGCACACAGACTGCCAGCCAGTACCAGCATGGCCATTGCTGTGCCGGCAGGACAATGTCCTGCCCAGCTGTCAGCACTCAGCAGCACTTAACTCAGCTCACCTGGGCCTCAGTGCTATTTATCTCTCCATATTACTGAAGAGGGTGGCTATGACAGGCAGGCATATTGTGTTGCCACTACTAACTTCCCATGCCGCTCTAGCTTTAAAGGGCATGTTATATCACTCTGCCGATAACAGTTGCGGCTTGTAGGCTGTTACTGTTGTAGGATTATATTCGAAAAATGCAGCTTTGGGATTACTCCATGGCCAGACTGCAGTGAAATATTCTCAAACTATTTTACTGCCGTTAGATGTATTTTTTCTTTTTTTGAAAAACCTCTGCATGACCAACGCTGACTGGGGCCTGGAGAATTTTTAGGTGTGCTTTATCAAAATCAAGCCCCCCCTGCCAGTACATATACAGCTAGGACCTGTCTTGATGGTGCCAGTACAGAGTACTGGCATGTTCTAGCTGAAAAAAAGCCCTGGGTGTATAAGACTGATACATTTTTCATTTTATATTTTATGCATAATTCTGTTGCGTTTATTAACAGTTCAATGTTTGATACTGATTGCCTTTTATTATGTTTTTTAGTCTTTAAGTCTGCAATGCCAACAATTCTCAACTAATTAAAAAAAAGAAAATATATTATGTTTCATACCATTGTGTTTTAACTTGTTCATGTACTGAATAGCTATAAGCCACATAATTAAGTAACCCTCAAAGAATGTTGGATGAAAATGTAAAACTATGGATAATTGCAGAAAGCCAGGAAAAGAATACCTGCATTATGAAACAAATTATTTAAAATATGCTCCTGGCATCACTGAATATTAATATAGGCTTGGTTTTAAATTTTGCACTAGATTACATAGATGACAGCCATAAAACAACACCAATTTGTCCTATTGATCTGGCGCTGTCAATTTTGTAAATTACCTGTAGGTTAGGACCGCAGTCTGATTTAATTAAAACCATCTCTGGGCAAGATTCAAAAGAAACTGGGTAGAGTATGGGCAAAATGTAAACCCCACTCACCTCCTGTGTAAACCCTCACTCCATTGTTTTTTTAATTTTTCTAAAGCCTTGCCTTATTTTGGTGCAATGAGGGGCCTTGGTAGCCCATACGCTACCTTAATAAAACAAAAAAGTTGTTCTTATAGTCTGCCTTTGATCTGTCAGTTAACCATGAACATGTCTGACATTTTTTCAAACCAACCTGATTTTTCCAACTGTATTTTTTTTAATTAAAATATATATATTTTTTTATGTCACAATGTAGAGTATACGATTTCCTATCATCTGTGCCCAGTCTTGCGACACAGAGTTAATCCAGGTCTGAGTAATCCTCTTTTATCGTTCAGTAAAATAAAACAGATTTACAGAGGAAAACCTTAGTCCGTTCCACCCCCTTGCTGTGAGTGACAGGTTATTTACATATCTCATGCACTAGCCTGGAGACATTATTTTTTAATTCCCACCCCCACTCCTTCTCTGAAGTCTTGTGGTTACTTTTCTGGATTTTGACTGGATGTTAGTGATCATGGCAGAATTTAGTGTAAGGAATACACAGGAAAAAATGCATGTTGACAAGGGGATGTCTACTGACATCACGACTCCACCCACCAAACTCCAGACAACAGATCCACCCACAGAATCTGCAGTTTTTCAGTTCTTTTTAACAGACAGAGGGGAAACATTTGACAGGTAAGGATACATGCAGGAGGCATGTATATCCTTATAGATCAGCACTATGGCAGTAGTATAGAAAGGATGAGAGTGGGTTTACATCCACTTTAAGGAGGGATGCCTATGACACATCAGATCTAGATGCCTGCACTGGATACATACTGAACATTTACTTTAATTGAGCCATCATGGCACTTTGCTTTTAAGGTTGTGTTTTTTTATTCCATTTTCAAGGAGTGCAGTTTCACATCATACAAATACAGTTGTGCTCATAAGTTTACATACCCTGGCAGAATTTATGATTTTTTGGCAATTATTCAGAGAATATGAATGATAACACAAAAACTTTTCTTACACTCATGGTTAGTGTTTGGTGAAGCCATTTTTTTTTTAATCAATCAACTATGTTTCCTGTTTTTATATCATAATCACAACAGAAACTATCCAAATGACCCTGATCAAAAGTTTCCATATCCCAGTTCTTAATATCGTGTATTGCCCCATTTAACATCAATGACAGCTTGAAATCCTTTGTGGTATTTGTGGACGAGGCTCTTTATCTTCTCAGATGGTAAAGCTGCCCATTCCTCTTGGCAAAAAGCTTCCAGTTCCTATAAATTCTTGAGTTGTCTTGCATGAACTTCACATTTGAGATCTCCCCAGAGTGGCTCAATGATATTGAGGTCAGGAGACTGAGATGGCCACTTCAGAACCGTCACTTAATTCTGCTGTAGCCAATGACAGGTCCACTTGGCCTTGTGTTTTGGATCATTGTCATGTAGGAATGTCCAAGTACGTCCAATGCGTAGCTTCCTGACTGATTAATGTAATTGTTCCTCCAGTATTTTCTTGATAAAATACTGCATTCATATTGCCATCAAATTTGACCACATTTCCTGTGCCTTTGTAGCTCATACATGCCCACAACATCAGCGATCCACCTTCGTGTTTCACAGTAGGAATGGTGTACCTCAAATCATAGGACTCATTGACTCCTCTCCAAATGTAGTGTTTATGGTTGTGGCCAAAAAACAAAATTTTGGTCTTTTCACTCCAAATTACTTTGTGCCAGAAGGTTTGAGGCTTGTCTCTGTCTCTGTGCTGTTTGGCATATTGTAAGCAGGATACTTTGTGGCATTTGCGAAGTAATGGTTTTCTTCTGGCGACTCGACCATGCAGCCCATCTTTCTTCCAGTGCCTCCTTATTGTGCATTTTGAAACAACCACACCACATGTTTTCAGAGAGTTCTGTATTTCACCTGAAGTTATTTGTGGGTTTTGCTTTGCATCCCGGACAATTGTGGCTGAAATTTTAGTTGGTCTACCTGACTGTTTGGTTTTAACAGAACCCCTAATTTTCCCATTCTTGATTAGAATTTGAACACTGCTGATTGGCATTCTCAATTGCTTGGATATCGTTTTATTTCCCTTTCGTGTTTTATACAGTTCAACTACTATATCCTTAGACAATTCTTTTGCTTTCCCCGTGACTTAGAATCCAAAAACAGTGCAGCACTGGATAAAAGATGCAAAGGTCTGTCAGGAGTCCAGAAACTCATTGACCTTATACAGACACACACACACTAATTACAAGCAAACAGATCACAGGTGAGGATGGTTACCTTTAACAGCCATTCAAACCCCTTTGTGTCAACTTGTGTGCATGTTATCATGCCAAAATCACCAGGGTATGTAAACTTTTGATCAGGGTCATTTGGGTAGTTTCTGTTCTGATTATGATTTAATAAGAGTAGACACAGTTGATTGAAAATAAATGGCTTCATCCAAACACAAACTACGAGTGAAAGAAAGGTTTTTGTGTTATTCATATTTTCTGAAAAATGACCAAAGAAGTCATAAATTCTGCCAGGATATGTAAACTTATGAGCACAACTGTAAATGTATCACATCCTGCTAATACCTCAGTTAAACAGTGGAGTGTTGTCCAGTCTGTATGGGAAGAAAGTAGCATTTATACCAGCTCTGGTCAGGATACCTCTAGGAAGGTGGGCCACGGAACGGAGAAGAAAGAATGTGGCCATGAATGGCCATTGTTGACTACAAACCATCATAGTAGAGACCCACGACCTTGTTTTAATGACTAGTTACGAGACCACCCTTCTAGCAAGTGTCAGAGCCAAAAGAAAAGTAAACTCTAAAACAACTCTGTACACATGGGAATGTAAAGTGTACAGCCAGATGACAAATGGCCATTTGCAGGAGGTGCTACATCTGTTGTGGTACTGTAAATGGCAGGCTGCAACTAATGTAGCACATACCACAAATAAGTGGAATTAAATTTTTTAGACATTCTCTGACTTTTTGTGTTGCTCGGCAAGGTTCTTTCTTTAAAACCTATTTTTTCTGTTATCTAGATATAGATGAATGTAATTCTGGACTTCACAACTGCTCCAAACTTAGCATGTGCATAAACACTGCAGGAGGATTTCAGTGCGTCTTTCCTGAATGTCCAAAACCCAACGGAAACATCAGCTATGTAAAAACGTCACCTATGTAAGTATTGCTTATTCTAACCGGGGAAGCATTTTCTAGTAGAGTTCAGCAGCTTTAGTGTAAAGTTTCTTGTAAAGCTAAGCAGATACCAATAGGAAACATTTCTGTCATCTATCCTCTCAACGCACAGCAAACTAAAATTTTAATTAATCAACAGAAACCATCTGTATATTTTGCATGTCTGTGGATAGATTGCTGTAGCAAATCTAACCCTCTAGTCCAGGGATATGCAATTAGCGGACCTCCAGCTGTTGCAGAACTACAAGTCCAATGAGGCATAGCAAGACTCAGGCAGCCACAAGCATGACATCCAGAGGCATGATGGGATTTGTAGTTTTGCAACAGCTGGAGGTCCGCTAATTGCATATCCCTGCTCTAGTTCACTAGGGTGCACTTATATAGCAGTGGTGGCTGTATTTTGCAGGAAATGTTGTTACTGTGTAAACCATTCAATGATGGTGTCAAGTAACCAGCCCAGATAATGTGTTCTGAAGTATCTTAGGCCCTGTCCGACGGACCGTTTTTATCGAACATGTCTCCAGGGATATTTTGGTCTGATGTGTATACACACCATCAGACCAAAATCCCAGCGGACAGAGAACGCGGTGACGTAGATGACACCGACGTGCTCAAACAAAGAAGTTCTATGCTTCCACGCATGCGTCAAATCAATTCGACGCATGCGCGGGATTTCGGTCAGGCGTACTAACCATCGGACATGTCCGACGGACAGGTTTCCAGCGGACAAGTTTCTAAGCATGTTTAGACACTTTTGTCTGCTGGAAACCTGTCCGCTAGGCCGTACAGACGATCGAACATGTCCGCGGAAACTGGTCTGCGGACCAGTTTCAGCGGACATGTCTCCTCGTGTGTACGCGGCCCTACTGTCACAAACTCAGAAAAATAATAGCAAAATAAACCTTCCGATTTCTTTCATTCCTCGCCTCATTTTATTTTTTCCATTTGCGAGGTCAAAACGTGTAATATAATCAATTGTCTATTTATTTTTTAAATCAAATATTTTTTTTATCTTTTTTTCATTTTTTTTTTTGTATCTCAGTGCTGCTGATCGACTTCAGCTTGCAATCACTTCTTGCTTATAAATGCCTGTACTCCAGCAAATGCTGCATTGCATTCAGGACTGGTTTCCTGAAATATGTGTTTTAAAACAATCACTTGTAGTCTATTAGAAGCCCATGTGATAGGGTCACAACAATGAGCACAACTTTGAGACAGGGACAGAGTAGACATGTGCAATTTGTTTCGTTCCAAATATTTTTTTTTACAAAATTCAACAAATTCGTTAATTTGGAAATATTCAAATGAATAAAAACCAGTTTAACAAAACTTTCCAAAACTGAAAACTCTAAAATCTTAAAATTCTGAAATAAAAAAAAACGTAAATTTTGAAATCCGAAAATTTGGAAATGTGTAAATCAGAAAACTTGAAAATCTGAAAAAAAGAATGAAAATCTGAAATAATAACTAAATAATAATAACTATTAACTTTCTATGACTGTGGCTGTTGCCAAAATGTGTCAGCTGTTTTGCATGTCACTTCATGTAACCAACCATTAAAATCGCTACATGGACTACAGAGTTGCCGGCTCAATCCTTTTACTTGTTAATAATAACTAATATTAACTATTAGATTATAAGTATTGGAATTTCCTTTCAAATTTGGCTGTTAGTCAACGTAACAAATACAAATTTATCCGAAGCTACGAATTATCCAAAATAACGAATTGTGCATCTAAGCAAATGCAATGTAAGAATTAATAATAAATAATAATACAAATGTTTTATTATTATTATTATTATTATTTTTATTATTATTATTATTATTATGGATAATTTGTAACTTCATATAAATTCGTATTTGTTAAGTTCACTAACAGCCAAATTTGAAAGGAAATGTCAATACCTATAATTTAGTTGTTACTTATTATTAGTTAGTTAGCTATTTTTTTCAGATTTTCTGATTCTTGTTCTTATTTTCGAATTTTCGTATTTTCGAATTTCGGAATTTATATATTTTCTATTTTACCCATTTATTCGAATAAACGTATTTCGATCATAACAAATTACCCAAAAAAGAAAAAATGATTGAAACAAAAATAAAGACAAACTAATTTTTCAGCAGTGCACATGTCAAGGACAGAACACTGTTACCCTGTAACATGAAGTTCCTAAACAAGGACCTTCATGGTAAGATTACTAGATATTACTTATATAAAAGCTGCAGATGTAAAGGATAAGTTCTCCTTTGGGAACATGTTACATGTTCCACCAGTTTTTGGGGTGGAACATGTAACATGTTTCCACTGCTGTAGCAGCTCCCGGCTGCCTTCTGTCCCTGTGACAGCAGTACGGGGAGAAGTTCCATGTACAAGCTGTCACTTTTTGAAAACAGTGCAGACGTGTGGGGCTCCTACCGAACCAAAAGTGCCGGCTAATCGCTGGTGCAATGCTTTCCAGGCTCCTAAAAAAAACACACGCCCTGATATAATTGCAAGGCAAAATGTGAAATGGATGATGGACTTTATAGGCACCACAATAACATATTAAAATTCAATAAGCTTTATTACAAAATATACAAGCAGATACGTTTTCTATTCATAATACAGCAATATTGCCTTTAACCAAATACGTTTTCTATTCATAATACAGCAATATTGCCTTTAACCAAATACGTTTTCTATTCATAATACAGCAATATTGCCGTTAACCAAATACGTTTTCTATTCATAATACAGCAATATTGCCGTTAACCAAATACGTTTTCTATTCATAATACAGCAATATTGCCTTTAACCACTTCAATACCCGCCTATAGCCATATGAATTCCACAGATGGGATCTCCCATCCTGGGTGGACGTCCTGGGCTTTGCGGGGGGATATCTGAATGATGCCTGCAGCTAGAGGAATCATTCAGATATCATTCTTTAGTGGCGGCGATTCTGTGCACCATAAGAACGATCATAGCCCCCTCCCGCCGCCATCCGGTGCTTCTCCAGGCTCCCTCGTGCCATCGGGGGCCCGGAGAAAGAATCGTCCGGCGCAGGCAGGAAGCATAGAGATGACTGGTGACCAGATGGAGGCCCGGGCGCGATGTGATGATGTCACGCCCGGGTACCCATTAATAAACTAAGCCTCGATTGTGGCTAGTAAGCAACAGTAATCATGAGATTGGTGATTTTTTCTCACCAATCTCATGCTTTTCAGCCTGGAGGAGAGATGCAGGGTCTTATTGACCCTGCATCTCTCCATAAAGAGGACCTGTCACACACATTTCCTATTACAAGGGATGTTTACATTCCTTGTAATAGGAATAAAAGTAATAAAAAAAAATGTAACAAAATAAATAAGTTAAAAAAAAAATAATAATTAAAACGCCCCTGTCCCCGGTAGCTCGCGCGCAGAAGCGAACGCACACGTAAGTCCTACCAACATATGTAAACGCTGTTTAAACCACCTGTAAAAAATTTCAAAGCGTTGCCTATGGAGATTTTTAAGTACTGAAGTTTGGCGCCATTTCATGAGTGTGCGCAATTTTAAAGCGTGACATGTTATGTATCTATTTACTTGGTGTAACATAATCTTTCATATTTTACAAAAAAATTGGGCTAACTTTACTGTTTTGTTAATTTATTAATTTATGAAACTATTTTTTTCCCCCCCCAAAAAAAGCGTTTGAAAAATTAGTGCGCAAATACCGTGCAAGATAAAACATTGCAATGATCTTCGTTTTATTCCCTAGGGTGTCTGCTAAAAAACTATATAATGTTTGGGGGTTCTGCGTAATTTTCTAGCAAAAGAATGATGATTTGTACATGTCGGAGAAAAGTGCCAGAATAGGCCCGGTATTGAGGTGTGTGTATAAAAGCCTGGTATTGAAGTGATTAAAACATATATCCCAACACCTATAATACCAATAGCATTGGACTGTCTAGTCTTAAAAAAAAAACATGAAACTGTGTCCATTGGTATAGTTACATCAGATGTAGCACTGAAGAATGCTTCTTCCTGAGCTTAGTGATGTATTCTACATGGCTAGAGAATGAAAATTGTAATTCCTCTTTATTTCCCTGCAAAGGTAAAGCATAATGGGCTACTATGCATCGCATAGTAGCCCATTATGTGTCACTTTCCTGAAACCGAAGCCGTGATGTCACCGCTGTCCCCTGTGCAGGAAGCGTCTATTCTTCACCCCTCTTCCTTCCGGAGCCACGTGACGTCTCTATAGTAAATATCTCCTAAACCGTAGAGGTTTAGGAGATATTTTTTAGCACCTACAGCTAAGCCTTAATCTAGGCTTACCTGTAGGTAAATGTGGTTGTAGAGGGTGTACAATTACTTTAAGCTTGTATGATTTAATTACTGGGTTTACATATGACTGCAGTTAGCAAGCTTGGTAAAGTTCATGCATATATAATGGATCTGTATCTTCACTAATCCAGGTATTCATTAGGGCTGCACGATTAATCGTTATAAGATCGCAATCTCGATTCACACACCCCCCGCGTGATCTACAGGCTGGATTAGCCGCCATTTTCGGATCTCCCCTGTCGGAACCACGGAACCAGCGCGGAACGCAAATGGCGCCGATATCGGAAATGCTGTCAGCAACCGAAACTGATGTCAGTCAGCAGACTGTGCAAGCAACACACCGCTCGTGGCTGGTTATTAATTTAATACAGCAAGGGGCGGATGCTTTCAGTAAGGGGCGGATGCTTTTTTCAAAGAGGCAGATGGTTATTAAGACAGCAAGGGGCGGATGTATGGTTACGTTCCCTTTGAGAAAAGCATCCGCCCCTTGTTGTCTTTTTTTTTTACCATACATCTGCCCCTTTGAGAAAGTCATCCACCCCTTGCTGTATTAAAAAATCATTCATGAGTTTCCTCTTCAAGGTTTTGAGAGCCCATAATTAACTTTTCATCTGATCCCACATGCTCAAATTTAAATTTGTCAGATGAACACAATTTTTTTATGTAGTCGTTATTTATGTAACAGTGGAAGAAGGTACAAAAGAGCTGTTTAAGTCAGGTTTAAAAAAATAAATAAAAAAAGGATGATACACAGAATCAATATGTCATTACCCCCATGGTTATAATTTTTCAAGATGTTGCCATTCTACAAAAGTTTAACATTCCATTCTCCATGTGCCATCTACAGCCGATTTTTCTTTTTTAAAGGATCACTAAAGGAATTTTTTTTTAGCTAAATAGCTTCCTTTACCTTACTGCAGTACTGGTTTCATGTCCTCATTGTTCGTTTTTCCTTTGAAGTTGCTGTAATCCTGCTCTGATCTCCACACGTCCTGCTTGTCTGTTTCCTTATAACCACAGTACTGGGAGCTTTCTCACTGTGGTCTAAGCTGTCATTACTGTGTGTCTAAAACTTCCCAGAACCATTTAGATTCATTTTAAAAACAAAACACTGCCCTGAATTAGTTTGTTTTTGTTCTGTGTGTCTCTTTCTACTTCACAGAAACATGAAGCCAGTTTAAAAGTGAAACTAACCTGCAGGCACATTATATGATTGATTTTTATCTATTTTTAATCATTTTGAAAAGAAATCAGTTAACTTTTATGTCTCTATACCCTGTAAACAGTCATTTCAGCAAAAACATTTTTTTTCCTTTAGTGACCCTTTAAATTAACCATTTTAAAGAATTGTGAGAGAATTGTGATCTTTGTTCTAAGCAAAAGAATTGCGATTCTCATTTTTCCCAGAATCGTGTAGCTCTAGTATCCATATCTCCCAGCATTCCTTAAAAGAAGTGTTCCATTTACTGTAATTGTTGCTATCCATAGGGTTGAGGTGTTATGTTTGTGTCATGTGCCATCAGTACAGATGTTTAAAATGTTATTTTACCTCCTAGACAATGTGAGCGTAACCCCTGCCCAATGGACAATCGAGCATGTCACCATGCAGCAAAGACTATCTCCTTCCACTACCTTTCTTTGCCTTCACATCTTCCCACACCTGTTACGCTTTTCCGTATGGCAACAGCATCAGCACCTGGACGACCAGGCCCAGACAGCCTGAGATTTGGAATAGTCGGAGGGAACAGCAGAGGAAACTTTGTGATGCAAAGATCAGATCGACAGACAGGAGAGCTTATACTCGTTCAAAGCTTGCAAGGACCTCAAACCATAGAGGTGGATGTCGATATGTCGGAGTACTTAGACCGAATGTTCCAAGCCAAGCATGTTTCAAGGATCACCATGTTTGTTTCGCCTTACAACTTCTAAGTTTTACAATGACTGGGATCTAAAGAGAAGGATACTGTGAACATTGAGATGAAGCGCAGTTTGAGATGGATAGCGACTGGGCAGCAAAAAAGATTGCAGAATGTTGAAAGAATAAAAAAGTGGATTGCAAACTTTCACTGAGTAACACCAAAAACTATTTTATATACCATGTCATCTTTGAAACCATAGGATTTCTCTTTTATAATTATGCGGTACAGCACATAATGTATGCCACAGCATTGTACAATATGTCCTTGTTGACAGCTAAACTAACAATGCAATTAGATTTAGTGCCTCAGTGACGTCACTTGTCCGCAATGAATAGACAGGCTGCATTGTCATAATATGATGTAGCATACAGTACGGCAGCCTCTGCTCTAAGCAGGTGACAGGTGTAGTGGTATTTCAAAACTAAGACATACAAAGGACTCTATATTCAGGGGGATAACCTTGTTGTGTAATTTTGTGAAATAAATAAATATCCCTCCTTTCCCGTTTTGCATCTACCTTTTCTTTGATTCCCTCTCTGGTCAGAAGCGTGGAACAGGTTTTAGCTCTGGCAGTCCAGGTAAGTGATTGGAGAAACACTCTGGCCCCGTACACACGACCGAGTTTCTCGGCAGAATCCAGCGAGAACCTCGATGGGAGACGTATTCTGCCGAGAAAACCGGTCGTGTGTACACTTTTTGCCGAGCATCCTGTCGGGAAGCTCGTCGAGCCAAAAGGAGAGCATGCTCTCTATTTCCTCGTTGTTCTATGGGGAAATTTGGCTTGATGAGCTTTTCGACAGCTGAACGGGAACCTCGACGGGCAGAACGATGAGTTTAGCCCGACGAGTAACTCGGTCGTGTGTACGGGGCCTCAGTACTGTGTATGCATGAAATATTAAGAATATTGGTGGAAGTTTCAAACTTTGTTATGACTTTGACAAGATGAATGCAAAGGTGTAGAAAAGCAACAAAAAGGGAATTAAATGAGAGTCTGTCATAAAACAAAAATATCTGTTGATTAATCAGGGAAATACAGATTCTCCACCCGATGGAACTTGGACACATTTTTCAAAGCATCGAAATTATACAGTAAAAACCATTGCCGCTTTCTGGAGTATACTGCACACTTCCTCTACAGTGCCTTGAAAAGGTATTCATACCCCACATTTTGTCACGTTACAACCAAAAACGATACAATGGGACATCACTCATAGTAGCATTGGAAGCTTAGTGTTTACAGCCGATACAACTATAAGGGGAACCCGGGGCCTGAGGTGCCCGCCCAGGCCAGAAGAAGGCAGGACAGGTGAAAGGGAGCCATGTTGTGCACTACAGTATAGAAACGATCTCACAGCTTCTGCTGCTCTGTCATTGAGCTCAGACATTAGGCTCTTTACGGCCAGATGCCAGGGCTTGTGTGTTTACAGATTACAGTGTATGTGTGGGGCTGACATATTTATACAGGTGGGGGGCTGGCATATATACAGGTGAGTGTGTGTGTGGGGGCTGTCATATATACAGATGAGATGGCCAGTGGTGTGTGGATTCAGTCGGATGGTTCGTGGGCAAGCCCTGGGGAATGTTGGTGGTCAGGCTCAGGGGGGCCCCAGGCCTAAAGCTGTGTAAGAGGCCCAAAAAATTCTGATTACTGACCTGCATTCTGCTATAGAAAATAAAGAATTCATTAAAATTGGGGTTCCTGAAGATGACTCTAACATGCAGTAGGTACATTGCCTTGAAAAAGTATACATTCACTTTGAAATTCTCTACATTTTGTCATGTTATAACCAAAAACGTAAATGTATTTTATTGGGATTTTATGTGATAGACCAACACAAAGTGTCACATAATTGTGAAGTCGAAGGAAAGTAATAAATGGTTTTCATTTTTTTTACAAATAAATATGTGAAAACTGTGGGGTGCATTTGTATTCAACCCCCCTGAGTCAATACTTTGTAGAACCACCTCCCGCTGTAATTACAGCTGCAAGTCTTTTTGGGGATGTCTGTACCAGCTTTGCACATCTAGAGAGGTACATTTCTGTCTCGCCAGAGAGTCTCAATGGGATTTAGGTCTGGACTTTGACTGGGCCATTCTAACACATGAATATGATTTGATCTAAACCATTCAATTATAGCTCTGGCTGTTTGTTTAGGGTCGTTGTCCTGCTGGAAGGTGAACCTCCGCCACAGTGGAAAAAAATAAAAAAATAAAAAAAAGATGGTAAAAAAAAATAAAAAAAATACAGACTACGTACTCTGCCCTAATGACAAAGTCTGACAACGTCCATAGCTCTACTGACTGACACTGTCCACTGCTCTACTGACTGACACATATCTCTGCAAATAGACCTTAATGCATAAGGGCTTAGCGCGAAGACACCTTTGTGTATGTTTGACTGACATCTTACTGACTGACATTTACTGACACCAACCTCTGCCCTACTGGCACTGTCCACTGTCCTATTGACACCATCTACTGCCCTACTGACGCTGTCCACACATCATCCACTGCGCTTCTTATACTGTCCACTGCCTGACTTACACTGCTTTACTGACTGACACTACCCACTTTAAATGTAGGCTAAGTCTTTGTACAGTGACATTTGTTTTATTATATTTTTCTGAGTTTTCCTTACTATTTAGTTAGGCCTTGCAAGTTACCATATATTTCGCTCCATAAGACACACCTGACCATAAGACGCACCTAGGTTTTAGAGGAGGAAAACAAGAAAAATAATATTCTGAACCAAACAGTGTCTGGGCCTGTGTATATATATATATATATATATATATATATATATATATATATATATATATATATATATATATATATATATATATATATATATATATATATATATATATATATTTATACACAGTCATGCTCATAATTTTCCATACCCTGGCAGAATTTATGATTTCTTGACCATTTTTCAGAGAATATGAATGATAACACAAAAACATTTCTTTCACTCATGGTTAGTGTTTGGCTGAAGCCATTTATTAATCAACTGCGTTTACTCTTTTAATCATAATCACAACAGGAACTACCCAAGTGACCCTGATCAAAAGTTTACATACCCCAGTTCTTAATACCGTCTATTGTCCACTTTAACACCAATGACAGCTTGAAGTCTTTAGTGGTATTTGAGGATGAGGCTCTTTATCTTCTCAGATGGTAAAGCTGGCCATTCCTCTTGGCAAAAATCCTCCAGTTCCTGTAAATTCTTGGTCTGTCTTGCATGAACTGCACGTTTGAGAATATCCCCAGAGTGGCTCAATGGTATTGAGGTCAGGAGACTGAGATGGCCACTCCAAAACCTTCACTTCACTGCTGTAGCCAATGACATTTCATTATAGGCCTTGTTGACTCCTCTCCAAATGTAGCGTTTATGGTTATTTATGGTTGTTAGTGTTGCTCACGAATATTCGTATTGCGAATATTCGGCTCGAATATGGCATATTCGAGTATTCGCGATATATTCCGAATTTCGCGGTGAATATTCGCTATTTCGAATATTCGTATTTTTTCAATTTTTTTTTAGAACAGATCACTTCCTAGAGATCCCCATAGACGTCTAAAAGCATTGCTGGTATGATTAGAGACCTTGGGCCGAGTAGCTGCAGCGATCATTTTATATTGCCGAAAAATCGCAATGCGATTATTCGGCAATAGCGATATCGCGCGATTATTTTCGAGAAATTCGCAATATTGTTTTTAGCTAAAATAACACATATATTCGATTTCAGAGTGTTACTGTCGAAATTCCGCAATCAATTTCTCATTCGCATTTTTGCGAAATTACGATAAAATATCAAGAATATTCTGAGCCAATCAGAGTGCTCCTTCCGCATTTGCCGAATATTCGCAATTATTTTGTATTGTAATATATCACGAATATTCTGAGCCAATCAGAGTGCTCCATTCCGCATTTCTCGAAATTTCGCAATTATTTTGTATTGTAATATATCACGAATATTCTGAGCCAATCAGAGTGCTCCATTCCGCATTTATCGAAATTTTGCAATTATTTTGTATTATAAAATATCACGAATATTCTGAGCCAATCAGAGTGCTCCTTCCGCATTTGCCGAATATTCGCAATTATTTTGTATTGTAATATATCACAAATATTCTGAGCCAATCAGAGTGCTCCATTCCGCATTTATCGAAATTTCGCAATTATTTTGTATTATAAAATATCACGAATATTCTGAGCCAATCAGAGTGCTCCTTCCGCATTTTCCGAATATTCGCAATTATTTTGTATTGTAATATATCACAAATATTCTAAACCAATCAGAGTGCTCCATTCCACATTTCTCGAAATTTCGCAATTATTTTGTATTATAAAATATCACGAATATTCTGAGCCAATCATAGTGCTCCTTCCGCATTTCTCAAAATTTCATTCACATTCGCAATTCGCATTCGCATTCGCAATAGCGAAATTTCGCAATCATTTCATTTCCAAAAAATATCGCGAATATTCGCATTTAACGAATATATCTCGAATATTCGACTATATATTCGAGATATATCGCGAAATCGAATATGGCATATTCTGCTCAACACTAATGGTTGTGGCCAAAAAGCTAAATTTTGGTGTCATCACTCCAAATTGCTTTGTGCCAGAAGGTTTGAGGCTTTACTCTGTGCTGTTTGGCGTATTGTAAGCAGGATATTTTGTGGCATTTGCTTAGTAATGGCTTTCTTCTGGCGACTTGACCATGCAGCCCATCTTTCTTAAAGTGCCTCAATATTGTGAAACAGCCACACCACATGTTTTCAGAGAGTCCTGTATTTGACCTGAAGTTATTTGTGTTTTTTTTTTTTTGCATCCAGAAATGTTTTCCAGGCAGTTGTGGTTTAAATTTTAGTTAGTCTACCTGACCATTGTTTGGTTTCAACAGAACCCCTCATTTTCCACTTCTTGATTAGAGTTTAAACACTGCTGAATGGCATTCTCAATTCCTTGGATATCTTTTTATATCCCTATCCTCTTTTATACAGTTCAACTACCTTTTCCCGCAGATCCTTTAACAATTATTTTGCTTTCCCCATGACTCAGAATCCAGAAACGTCAGTGCAGCACTGGATGAAAGATGCAAGGATCTGTCAGGAGTCAAGAAACGCATTGATCTTTTACTTATACACACACACACACTAATTACAAGCAAACAGATCACATGCGAGGATGGTTACCTTAAATAGCCATTCAAACCCCTTTGTGTCAACTTGTGTGCATGTTACTAGGCCTAAATCACCAGGGTATGTAAACTTTTGATCAGGGTCATTTGGGTAGTTTCTGTTGTAATTATGATTTAAAGAGTAAACACAGTTGATTGATAATAAAAGGTTTCAGCCAAACACTTACCATGAGCGAAATAAATGTTTTTGTGTTATTATCCATAGTCTTAGAAAAATGGCCAAGAAATCATAAATACAGCCAGGGTATGTAAACGTATGAGCACAACTGTGCGTGTGTGTATATATATATATATATATATATATACACACACACATACACAGTATCTTCAAAAGGTGTCCTGTATTTAGGTGTATATATGATTTTTTTTAACACTGCACTTACCCATCCAGTACTAAACACATCACAGCCCAGCTGCACTAGGGGAGTGATGGATGGGGACTGGGGACCCAGGCAGAAGTACATGGATGCGGTGGAGCCACCAGCGGAGAGGCTGGAGGCGGGTAAGCAGGGCCGACCCAAGCAGCTGCCCAGGAAGTCAGAGACTTGGGACCCAAAATGAAAATGCGCCCCCGGCGGCGATGACGGGATGGAGGTGGCCTGATTAATATTCGCCCAATGAGACACACAAACATTTCCCCCCATTTTGGGTGGGTGGAGTGCCTCTTACGGAGTGAAAAATATGGTAATTTTTTTTTTAAGTGCACTGAACCCCAATGATCGTTGATCTATTTTGTGTTGTTCAGGTTGATCTCTACCTCTCAAAGCTGCCTACCCCTGCTCCAAGGTATTCAAAAGAATTGGAGAGGAATGTCAAAATGTGGACACTAAAAAGTGCATTACCCTCTCAATATGTAAACAAAGACCTAAAGTAACTCTTGAGTCACTTGGCACATAGTGGGAGTATCTTAGTGCCTAGTGGAAGTGTGGGGGCCCCAGGGTCAACCTTTGCATTAGGGCTCGCAAGCTTCAAGCTACGCCTATGATAAACATATTATATAGACCAGACTGTGACTCCCCAAGTAACCAAGTACCACAGCCGCCGAGTGCACGTGCACGAGCAGGGTGTGCTGGGCACACCCTAATCTCCAGGGTTGTCAACTGTCTGTAAGGCTGGCTGCAGTTGTCTAAGCCCAGTGTCTGTGACACGCTCTCTCACACTGTCCAGAGCCAGCACAGTCCAAACCCCCTCAAAGAGTTGGGAGGGGGAGAGGGCTCAATCTGCTGATCCTCCTCCCGCTCCTACCCTTCTGTGTCTGCCTATTCACACTCAAATCCACCGCATGCCTCAACACTCAAAAGAGGGATGGGTGCGTGGGAAATTTGAAGCCCAGCACCCAGAAGATGCATCATGGATTAAAGGTGCTGATGCTGGAGCCTCCATCCTCAGGTGAGTGAGCTCACCATCCACTACCTGTGACTGAAGTCTCCCTCCTCCCTTCTCTCATCTGCCTCTAAGCAATTGAGTGCATTAAGATAAGAGGGACTCAGATGTAAGGGGTGCTCTGCAGACCCTGATGTAAGGGGTAATACTAAGAACTGAGTAATATGTAAGTGGGGGCTTTGGTGAGCAGAAACCCCCATACATTGGAGTTCCCCATTGCACCAGTCTACAGCGTTACCTATTAAAAAAAGAAATTGTCATGCTCCTGTAGCGCCTGGTTACTTCTAAGAATCAGTGCTAATTTAAATTTAGAGGGGGTCAGAGAGTTAGTTAGCTCTGACCAGGCTGATTTGTTTGAATTTGGGTCTCTGTCTCAGCTTGGCTGTTGTGCTGTGGGCTCATTCTGTTGCTTCTGGGGTGCTGATCCCACCCCAGGACGACATGTGGCAGCAGTGGAGTCGAGGTTTGGGTGCTTTTCCCCAGCAGCCTATCAGGAGGGGTTTTCCTCACTGTGCATGCTGGGGGAGGGTATTTATGGGACAAACGCCGTTGGTCTGGGTCGTCTTCTTCCAGTGTGGCACCCAACTTTAGGGTGACCACAACACGGTGCCCCGGTAAAATGGCCTTCCAGGCCGGGATGAACGTGCCACGAGTGTTCCTGGTTCCGGGACCTCGTTGGTCCGGAACATTTGAGCTGTGAGAAAAATAGAAGCAAGGCGGCGCTAAATTAATTAACAAATTGATTATAATAATACCATTCACAATAAATTAATAAATGATTAGCAAAGAAACACCACCCATTCCAACAATAAATATATGGTGTAAATAAATATAAGTGAATAAACCCACAATAAATTAAATCCAATAAAGTAAATAACATAAGTAAATCAATCACCCATATAAATATAGTATCAAGTGATTAACATTTAAATAAACAGTAGTGTAGAAAAAAAGTTCATATAGAAAAGTCCCTGAGAAAATTTCTGTGCAATCTGATTGTGCAATCTGATCGGATGAACAATGTGATATTTCACCTTCACCAAAACATATTAGATCCACCCGAAGTGATAAGTAGCAGATGTCTCCTTACCAAATGAAGTTGACCCCTGTTTGATACCAAAGAGGGAATCAACACAGCGCTTGATCTATTAATGGATGCACCTATGTCTCTCAATAGCAGTGATCTCCGTTCATGTGTGCAAAAAACAAGATAAATGCCGACATAGCGTAAAAACGTTTAAAGCGGAGCTCCAGCCGCAATTTTTTTATTTTTTAAAGTCAGCAGCTACTAACAGTGTAGATGCTGACTTTAAATAAGGACACTTACCTTGTCCTACTTGCCCGCGCTGATGGGCCCCCTGATGCCGGTCCCACGATCGCTCCGGGTCCCGCGCCGCCATTCACACTATGGGAAACAGGCAGTGAAGCCGTACGGCTTCACTGCCCATTTCCTACTGCGCCTGCGTGAGTCTCACGCTGGCTTGTGAATGGGCGCGCTGCTCTCTGAGAACACACACAGTTCCCAGAAAGCAGCGCGCCCCATTCACAAGGAGAAGGACAAGAAGAAAAGGCACCGCGGAGTGGAAGAGGCAGATTACGGACTTCCGCATAGCAACAGGTATTTCGGGTGAGTATTTTTATTTTATTTTTTTCAGTTTTTTTTTATTTCATTTTTATAAACAACATGGGAAAATGTTGTTTTCCTGGGTGGAGCTCCGCTAGAATAGAGACAATAAAACAAAGCCAAATGGCTGCTTACTTGGTACAGTGCCCCAAACCTGGCACTGAGGCTTGGTCGCGTATAGGGGTAAATGGTCCTAGCTGTAAGCTATGACGGCGTGCGTGCGTTCCACACAGCGGACGCAGTGAACCAAAGGAACTGGAAGTGATGACACCGTGCGTGGTCAGGTCCCGCCTCGACGTACGTTTTGTATTACGTCCTCAGCTTCCTGAGGACGTAATACGAAACGTACGTCGAGGCGGGACCTGACCACGCACGGTGTCATCACTTCCTGAGGGCGTAATACGAAACGTACGTCGAGGCGGGACCTGACCACGCACGGTGTCATCACTTCCGGTTCCTTTGGTTCACGGTCACCTATCAGTCGGTAACGTAACTGCAAACTACCTGAAGGAGATCTCCGCTATCTCAATTCTAAGGAGGGTGTGTGGCAGAGACTTTTCCCCTAAAGTTCCGAGTGATACTCTGGCTGCCAGGTCAGTGAGAGAGGCCTGTTCAGGTACGCTATACCCACTCCGGCTGGAGTGGCGAAGAAAACAAAGTGTTGTTGGAAGCAGGACTGTTTCCTTATTGTTACGCCTGAATCTGCTGTTTCTCCTTCTACTGCATTTTTACTCTTTACCAGTTTTATTGTTTTTACCCGGCTAGGTAATAAATAGCACAGAAAAATACACCTGTCGTGGACATTCCGTTACTGTTACTTTCACCATACATGATACACCCCTAGACGGCGGAGGAGCCACGAGGTAACATGCCACCCAAAACAAAGCAGCAGCTCCTTCGGGTGGTAGTGCTACACTTCACTAAATTTTTTGGGTTTAGCTTTAAGGAAAGGTGCCAACCTTAGGTTTGACAGTGCCAATGAGGCCCAAAGTGCAAAAACCTAATATACATAGAGTTGCTGGGGATTTTCTCTTTGTCTGCACCTAGTTTATAATTTTACACCAAGTCATTTACAAGTATTAAAGTAAAGGGTAATATTTTGTGGAATTATGCTTTTGGGGATTTCATTCTCATGGCATCATTCAATAAAACGTATTTATCTAAGAATTAGTTTTATCATGTGCTGGCTGAAAACCAGTGAAAAAAAGCCTGGTGATGCCAGAAACAAGTTTTCTTTAACAGAGTGTAAGCCAAGTGTATGAATTTCTCAATCACACATTCATAGATGTCTGCCAGATTTTAAAGTTTCAGTTGTTATTTGCCACATATAACTGACACTTGTGTCACATCCCTCACTTTATTATCCATGGATTTTTGAACAACAAACATGTGTTGCCAAGGAGAGATCAAAATCAATGACTCAGCTGCTGAAAGTGGAATTAAAGTCAACATCTTTTTTTTTCCCTAATAGGGATAAAAATAACATAATTCACATGCATTTGATTTTTTTTTTTAAGTTTTGTTTTCTATGCTTCCTTTTTCAACTGTCCCCTGGCTGCACTACTATATTCCCATTAGGGATAAGCCGTACACCCCCGGGTTCGGTTCGTACCAGAACCGTTGAACAGACCGACCGTTCGCGCGAACATTTAGAACCCCATTGAAGTCTATGGGACTCAAACGTTCGAATTCAAAAACGATAATTTTAAAGACCAATATTCAAGTTATTGTTGGAAAACGTCTTTGGTCTTGCCCCAGGGATCATGTGTCAATGGAAAAAAAGTTTAAAAAACTGTTGTTTTTTCAGGAGCAGGACTGTTGAAAAAAATACAGTTTTTAAAACTTTTTTCCATTGATACATGTTCCGTCGGGCAAGACTCGGGTTCTCAAAGACGTTTTTACAGGCAAACTATAGACACCCAGCAGGTACAATATTTAAAGGAATTTTTTCATTTTTTATTTTTTATTTAAACATTATTAAAATCACTGCTCCAGGAGCAGTGATTTTATTGATGCTTAAATAAAAAAAATAAAAAAATTCCTTTAAATATTGTACCTGCTGGGTGTCTATACCTGTGATAACATCTTTAAATAGCACAATCACCTGCCTGCCAGTAAATTAGGAATAGCTGATCTAGCTAAGCTATACAGTGTATAAATATATGTACAACTCCTAGGGATGTATATACTGTATATCCTCTACACACTGTAAATTAAGCTAAACTGACTAGCCTGCCTGCCTGCCTGCTCGATTTAGCTATATAAAAAGACTATCTCTCTGTCTCTCTGACTGCTCTCATTAACAACAGCAACACACTACACGAGGCCGCCCAGCAGGTGGCCTTATATAGTGTGGGGCGTGTGCTAAAGCCCTGATCCATAATTGGCCAAAGCCACCCTGGCTATGGCCAATTATGGCTCTCCGTTTTTTGCGCGCTGTGATTGGCCAAGCATGCAGGGTCATGGTGCATGTTTGGCCAATCATCAGCGCGCAATGTCGCAGTGAATTATGGGCCGTTGCGCGTCACTTTTGTTCAAATTTCGTCGAATGTACGAACAGACAATGTTCGAGTCGAACATACGTTCGTATCGAACGCTGAACTCATCCCTAATTCCCATTCTCTCTGTGTTCCCAGTGCTTCTGGGACCAATGGAATTCTGTGTTAAGCCTAGCAAACACTAGTAGTTTTTTTTTTTTTTTTTTTGCTGAACCCAGCAAGGCTGAACGAAAAAAAAAAAAACAACTCAGGAGGAGGCGCTGTACTAACTATCCGATCATTAGTACAACAATCTACTCTGCTGTTTTATTGTGTTCTGACAGGAGGACACCCCCACCACCAGAACACTCCAGCCAATAGCCGAGAGTGCTGGGATCCAACCGGCAGACTAACCAGCAGACCTTTTTCAGTCTTCCCCCGTCAACCGAAGCTGGGAAGCTTCTGTTGGACCAACTGCAGTATACATGGGCCAAATGCCACCTGAAGTTTGGCCCGTGTTTACTAGGCTTTAGTCTCCACAACGTGTCTACTCTGTACTACAACTCTACCTGTATCCCTTCAGAGTACCGCACTCCTAGCCAGTGCAAGAAAGACATAGGTCTCAACTGTACAGGGGACACAGAGAGAATGGGAATTGAAAAAAGAAAGCCTGAGGAAGAATTGAAAAAAAAAAAATTGGAGCTGGATGGGATGAATGTCATTTTGTATCCTGTGGCCGAATGTCAAAGAGCTTGTGTCCGTTGACATCTGGCTACCTCTGGTATGTCATGTTCAGGTCTGGAGAATTGAATACGGTCCTTTTCTGTATGTTTTGTTTCTGTTTGTTATACCCACCTCAGAGGTAGGTGGGTATAAATTAACACAAGTTCGTTTACACCCACCTGTCCCTAGATCAGGTCCACCTGAAAAACTGACGGGTGGACCTGATTGGAAAGCCCATGTGACAGGGCCATATGAAAGACATATAAGGCAGGTTCCAAAGGCAGGTTCCAGAATGGTGGCTTTGTGAAGGTCTGCAGGGTCTATCATTGAGGTAAGAAAGTTGAGAATGGATAATGCAAAAGATTGCATGTTTTTTCTGCCAGCATTTAACTATATGGTATAAGAGTGAGAGCCAGTTCAACATGGTCTAATGAAGAGAGCAAGGTCCATAGGGCTGTTTCGGTTGAATTAATGTGAGATAAAATTATTTTGGATTGCTTGTTTTGTGTCTTGTGAAATCAATCCGTTACTCGAGAAAGAACAGCGGATAACACTGTATATCTCAAAATCAGATTTGCCTGGCGCACCATGTCTTTTTTTTTAAAAACATAGTTCCAATTTAGCAAAAGAAAAGATGTGCAAATAGAATAGAATATAAAAATGTTGCTATAATGTACATTATTATGGCATTTATTATAGCTGTCCAAATATTCAAATCTATTTTAATCTTAGGGATTAGCGTAAAAGTTATTTAAAGATTACATCATACATGTAATTTTTTTAATTGCCCAAATTCCATTAAATAGCTCTATTGTAACAAAAGGAAAACACATAATACATAAAGCAGGATTAAGGTACTAAAGAAGTAGAGAAGGTTTACCAGTATTCAAAATACCAGTAATCATTGACTGAGCTTAAAATATCATCTGCTTTTCACTATAGAAGGATGTGTCACTTTCTTTGTTCCAGTATCATCTACTTTTCTGGACTGAGAGGCTGGCTCAGAGATTATACAATCATTGTGGTTGTAAACATCAGACTTGAAATATGAACAAAGCATATTCCTCTATAGTTGTGTACTTGTCTCGATGTAAAGCACCAAGGGCTCATTTACAATTGCTTCGGCTTCAACACACATTAAAGCACCTACCGCTTCAACATGCTTTTATGATGTGTCTGTGATGCTTCAGTGGTGATTCAATGAAGCTTCAGTGGTGCTTTGATGAAGCTTTGGGGATGCTTCGGTGAAGCTTTCGTGATGCTTCAGTGATGCTCTTTTGATGCTTTGTTGAAGCTTGGCAGATGACATGTGTGTGTGTGGATATCTCATGCCTGCAATTTTTCCAAAACAAAGTGAAGCTAAATCTGAATTAAAGCCTCTCAAAAGCTGCAGTTGCTTCAAGTGAGCTTTGCCATAGAGTTCTTTGGAGGCTTTGAAGACTCTTTGAAGTCCCACTAAAGAGACAAGGGGGAACATTTTTGAAGTGAAGCTGAAGCAAAGCAAAGCAAAAGCAAGTTGTAAACAGGACTGTAAGCTTACCATTTTATTTAGTGACAGGGGATTTGACTGGCGTTCAAAAAGCTTTAACAAAGTCTGCCTGAAGCCATGTTTTGAAGAAATATCCCTCAGGCCGCGTACACACGATCAGACCGGTCCGATGAGAATGGTCCGACGGACCGTTTTCATCGAGTCACCGCTGAAGTGGCCTGATGGTCTGATGTGCGTACACACCATCAGTACAAAATCCGATCGGGTCAGAACGCGGTGACGTAGAACACAACGATGTGCGGAAAAAACGAAGTTCAATGCTTCCAAGCATGCGTCTACTTGATTCTGAGTATGCGCAGGTTTTTGGTCCGATGCTTTTGTGTACTAACCATCGTTTTGGTCCGACGGACAGGCGTCCATCGGACAGATTTTAAAGCAAGTTTTAAAACTTTGGTCCGATAGACAACGGTCCGATGGGCCGTACACACGATCAATTTGGTCCGATGAAACTGGCCTTAACCACTTAACGCCCGCCCACTGTATATATACGTCCTAATTTTAAGGATGGATATCTCGGTAACGGCAGCAGCTGCTGTCACAACCGAGATATCCATCCTTACAGTGGACAGGCCTGCACACGATAACGGCGGTCTCCGCGGCGGATTCGCAGCGAGATCGCCGTTATCGGTGGCGGGAGAGGGGCCTCCCGCCGCTCTCTCCCGCGCCCAAGCCGCTTACCATAGCCGTCGGCAGCAGGTCTGCTCGTCTGCTGTCCGTGGATGCGAGTGAGGGAAAAATGACCCTCACCTGTCCCCATAGCTCTGCAAGGCAGAAGTGACGTCAAAACGTCAGTCCCGCCCAGCGTCTTAAAGAGACAATTTTTTCGTTTACCTTTTTTTCTTTTTCTTTTTTTTCTCTTTCATTTAAGCCTAAATATGACCTTTTGACCCCAGATCTCATATTTAAGAGGACCTGTCATGCTTTTTTCTATTACAAGGGATGTTTACATTCCTTGTAATAGGAATAAAAGTGATAATTATTTTTTTTTTTATTATTCCAGTGTTAAAAATTATAAAATAAATAAAAATAAATCCGAAATTTTTTTTAAAGCGCCCCGTCCCGACGAGTTTGCGCGCAGAAGCAAACGCGTACGCGAGTAGCGCCCGCATATGAAAACGGTGTTCAAACCACACAAGTGAGGAATCGCCGCGATCGTTAGAGCGAGAGCAATAATTCTAGCCTTAGACCTCCTCTGTATCTCATAAAATGTAACCTATAGAATTTTTTTAACGTCGCCTATCAAGATTTTTAAGGGTAAAAGTTTGATGCCATGCCACGAGCGGGCGCAATATTTAAGCGTGACATGTTGGGTATCATTTTACTCAGCGTAACATTATCTTTCACAATATGTAAAAAAATTGGGCCAAATTTATTGTTGTCTTATTTTTTAATTAAAAAAAGTGAATTTTTTTCAAAAAAAGTGCGCTTGTAAGACCGCTGCGCAAATACGGTGTAACAAAAAGTATTGCAATGACTGCCATTTTATTCTCTAGGGTGTTAGAAAAAAATATATACAATGTTTGGGAGTTTTAAGTAATTTTCTAGCAAAAAAAAATGTTTTAGTCTCGTAAACACGAAATCTGAAAAACACCCTCGGTCCTTAAGTGGTTAAGGCCAGTTTCATTGGACCGGTCTGATAGTGTGTACGCGGCCTCAGTGTCATTTCTGTGTGCTGCTTTGTTCCTCTGCTAACAGCATGAATCACTTCTGACAATTTTTTCTGACACCAAGAAAAAAATAGTGACAGCGGAGGGATCTGGGAGGGACAGCCTCAGCTCTGCTCTTGTGAACTGTGTGAATTTTCCCTTCCTTCCAACTGAGCTCTGCAGAGTGTAACTTCAGCTCTACCCCCCTTTTTTTCTGAACTCTCAGACAAGCTTATAAATTCTGCGCTTTCAATGTATTTTGAAAATAGAAGACTGCAGATAGACATTTACAACTTATGTAGGATGATCTGTTTCATCTCTGTGTATAGTCCCTATCTCTGAGGATAGGACTTTCACTGGGTATATGTAACTTTAAGCCACTTTAAATCCTGGTGCTTGTGTCGTTCTTAAATCTAGTTTACAGAATAACTCTTGCTGCAGCCTCTTTACTATGTAACTACAAAAGTACAATGCTGCAGCCAGATCACTGGGGGAGGAGGAAATTCTTCTTCCTGCCTGCAGCAGAGTAATGACATCATCTCTGCCTAGAAAAAGCCACTGACTGACATTAATGACAAAAAGTAAAATTTTTAGGAAATTATAATTGTGCTATATAGTGTAACGTGTCAGAAATGTATTCATTTGCTATATATATATATATATAGCCAGATTCACAAAGACTTACACCGACGTATCTACTGATACGCCGTCGTAAGTCCAAATGTGCGCCGTTGTATCTATGCGCTGGTTCTTTAAATCAGATACGCCTGAATTTTGCCAAGATACGACCGACGTAAGTCTCCTACGCCGTCTTATCTTGGTTGCATATTTACGTTGGCCGCTAGGGGCACTTCCGTTGATTTAGACGTTGAATATGTAAATGAGCAAGATACGCCGATTCACGAACATACGTACGCCCGACGCAGTAATTTACACTTTTACGTTTTTTACGTTGTTTACGTTAGTCATACGTGAATGGGGCTGGGCGTAAGTTACGTTCACGTCGTAGGCAGTGTTCGACGTATCTTAGGCATTCTATACGTGATTCTGAGCATGCGCACTGGGATACGTCCACAGACGTTGCATGCGCCGTTCATTCGACCCATCATTTGCATGGGGTCACGGTTCATTTTAATACAACACGCCCACTGCCTTGCTACTTTGAATTAGGCGGGCTTACGCCAGCCCATTTACGCTACGCCACCGTAACTTAGGGAGCAAGTGCTTTGTGAATACTGTACTTGCCTCTCTATGTTACGTCGGCGTAGCGCATATGAGATGCGCTACGCCCGCCTAAAGATACGCCATCTTTCTGAATCTGGCTAATAGTATATAGTCACTGAATGGTCAACTTTAATGCAAATAGTTATTTTGTTTCCGTGCAGCATGAGAGCATAAATATGAATATAACTTACACAGCATTTGATAACAGTATGCTCTTATTCAGCAATAGGTGACCAGCCCCATCACTGAAGTATTACGTCCAGTGGTGGTTTAGCAAAACTGGCCACCTCCCCAGGCTCTTATGCCACATACACATGGTCGGAATTTCCGATGGAAAAAGTCTGATGGGAGCTTGTCATCGGATATTCCGACCGCGTGTATGACCCATTCGACATTTTCGGAATTCGGAATTTCCGATAGAGAGCAGGTTCTCTATTTTTCTAACGGAAAAAAATCCTATCAGAAAATCTGTTTGTCTGTATGGAATTCCAAGGCACTAAAAACCATGCATGTGGGGGCGTGTCCTGGCTATGGAGGAGTGAGGACGTGCTCTACCTCGGCTCCGTTCCACTGCCGCTTTATCAGAAGCTACAGAGGGGGTTACCTTGCTTTGTGGGCCCCCTCCATGTCCCAGCGACTGCGCCAGTCATCCCAGCCGCCGCGGACGTCCAATACCCGGCAGGTGCAGCTGGATTCATACTTCCCCGGGACCCGAGGACAGGGCCGCGAGGCTCCCAAAATGGCGCCGACGGGAAAGGCCCAGAAAGTGCCGAAGCCGCATCAGCCAGCTGCGGCTGCGACGCGGCAGACGAAAACACATCCCTCTGCGGTTTCCCCGGCTTCATCTCCAGGGTCGGTGAGTGACTCGGCCCCCCCTGTCTCCCCTGCCTCCCCCGGGGAACACTCGGTGGCCTCGGACTTCATGGGGGATGACGCAATCCGGCGCCATATAATGTCTCTCCCCACTAAAGAGGACTTAGAACGCTTCACCAGCAGGGTGGAGAAGGCATTCACAGAGGACATTGCTCAGCTGAAAGCTGACACCTCTCACTTGGGCAGCAGGGTAGAAGCTTTAGAGGAAAGGCTGGAGGAGGCTCTCCCCACTATTGCTCTGCTGCAATCTAAATGCCAGGCACAAGACCAACGGATTGAAACCCTGCTATGTCAGCTGGATGACACCGAAAATCGCAGCAGAAGGGCCAACATTAGGATTAGGGGGCTCCCAGAAGCCACAGCCTCACGGGACATTATCCCCACGCTGCAGGACATCTTTAGAGACATACTAGGCCTGCCAGCGTCTGCTCCCATTGAAATTGACCGCGCTCACAGGGCCCTGAAACCGCCGTCTCAGGATGTGGATAACCCCAGAGACATAATCTGTAGGCTGCATAAATACACGCTTAAGGACCGCATAATGCAAAAAATGCGTGGCAAACCTTTCTATGATTTTGACGGGGCACATCTGTTTTTTTACCAAGATATTTCAAGGCGCACTTTAATGCAACGCAGAGCACTTCGCCCCCTTTTGGCAGCGCTCCAGGATGCAGGACTGACGTATCGCTGGGGCTTTCCCTTCTACCTACAGGCGACTAAAGAAGGGAAACAGGTTACACTGCGCACGAAAGATGATCTCCCACACTTTCTCTCTTCCCTGGGGTTGGACCCTGTGGATTTCCCAGACTGGAGGGAACCATCCGAGGCCTCAATGATGAAGCTCCCTGAGCCATGGGTGATGGCTAAACGCAAGAGTAGCAGGAGAGGCAGACAACGCCCAACCCAGGACTCTGCGGCAGGCCCCTCCACAATCCGGGACTGAAGGAACTGGCCCCTCTATCTGTTTGACCGGCTTCCGTGGTTCCCCTGGGGATGATGGGTGACGACCATGCCCCACGCTTTTTTCAACCCCACCGGACTCGCCCTTAAAATTTTTTGGGCTGTAGTCCTTGACTGAATGCAACCTATGGATTGTTTCACCCGGGTTTGTGTAATGTCACCCCCTTATTACAGCCCTGCCCCTGGGGACCGGGCGGCTTGTGCCTTTATTATGACCACTCTACCCCCATTGTCACATTCTCACCTTATGAGATGCGGTGGACGGGGACGGGACTTTCTACCTTCCCCCCCATGCTGGTACACGATCCCCACGTAGACCATCCCTATTTGGGTGAAGTTCCCTATTGGGACTTAGAGCCAAGGCATGGGGCTCCCACCATAGAGGTGGCGGGCCTTATGCCAGGCTTACAGATGTTTGTTTTTTGTTTTTGTTTTGTATGTTGGGTTACAGGTTACGCCATCCTAATGTGCCCATTACGCATTACTTACCCATGTCCTGTTTTTGTTTTCTGTCCTTTTCTTCTTTCCTTCGCCTTTACCCTCTCTTCTTCCTCTACTATTTCCCCTCTCTGTAGGAGCATCACCGTACCATCTTGTCTGCCTCGGGCGAACTGGCGGCTACGGCGGGCCCAACTCCATTCTGATCCACCATGTCCTCGCTGAAGGTTGTATCCTACAATGTTAGAGGCCTCTGCTCCCCAGGTAAGCGGAATAAACTATGGTGGGAATTGAAGAAGCTAGGGGCCCAGATAGTCCTCCTGCAGGAGACCCACTTTACTCCCCAATCCATGCCCAGGCTGCCCACACACCTGTATACACAGTGGTTTCACAGTACTTCCCCAGCCTCTAAATCTAGGGGTACTGCGATCGCGATCCATAAGACTTGCCCCTTCCAACTATTGGAGAGTAAACTTGACCCGCAAGGCCGCTATGTTTTCGTGAAGGGGACAATAGCAGGAAAGAAGTATACGTTTGCCTCTTTATATGCTCCCAACGTCAACCAACTGACTTTTATTGATGCTACTCTTGACCTCCTAGCTGACTTTAAAGAGGGTTCTGTTATCCTGGGTGGGGATTTTAACGTTAGTCCCGACCCACGGCTAGATACATCCAGCTCCCGACCTTCTCACTCTTATGCCTATCTTAAACACTTCCGTAAGACACTCAGGTCCCACCTTTTACTAGACAGTTGGAGGGTTCTCCATCCTACAGACAAGGACTTCAGTTATTACTCTGCTGTGCACTCTGTGTATACCCGCATTGATCACATTTATGTTGACCGCCCCACGCTGGAGCTCCTGCAATCCGCGTCCATCGGAAGCATAACGATCTCTGATCATGCTCCGATTGAAATTACTTTCTCTCTACCGTCGGGTTCCCATAGGACCTGGACGTGGAGATTGAATGAGAATCTGTTGGACGATGATGCGGCGGTGGCCAGGGTGGGGAAAGTCATTGCTAATTTTTTCAAAGAAAACACCACGGACGACATCAGTAAGGGAGTGTTGTGGGAAAGCCATAAGGCGGTGGTAAGAGGGGAGCTGATCTCCCTGGGCTCCAAACTCAAAAAAGAACGGCAGGCAGATTTTCAAAGGGTGCTAGATGCTCTTCAGGAAGCTGAAATACAACACAAGCGTACTGGAGGCCCTGAGGAGTTGAAGAGGCTATATGACATGAGGTCACTGTTGCTAAGATTGTTGGACCGACAAATGCGCAAACAAACTAGACACTTATCTTTCAAGTACTATGAGCATGGCAACAAATGTGGCCGCATGCTCGCTCGGGCCCTTCGTAAGAAGCACGCTCAGGCTTACGTTCAACAGCTCCGTTCCCCATCGGGAGCGGTGGCGACACAGTCATCTAAGATTGCCTCAGGGTTTCAGGAATATTATTCACAACTTTACAATTTATCCCCTGACTACCCCCTGAACGCACAGACTCCTAGGTCGGTGGCGGTTCGGGACTATCTGGCTTCGGCAGGGGTCACACCCCTGTCCGAGGACCAATGCTCTGACCTGGAGCTCCCTGTCACCCCCGGCGAGATTGAACTAATTGTGAAATCCCTGCCTAATGGGAAGAGTCCGGGCCCTGATGGCTACACTAAGGCCTACTATACGGCTTTCCTCCCCATCCTGGTATCTCCTATGTGTGGCTATTTCAACTCTATTGCTGAGGGCTCCCCGATCCCCTCTGAGGCGCTGTTGGCCCATATCACAGTGTTGCCAAAAGAGGGCAAAGATCCCATGGTGCCTCAAAGCTATAGACCTATATCCCTTTTAAACGTAGATGTAAAAATCCTAGCGAAAGTCCTTGCAAATAGACTGAAACATATTGTGCCCCAACTGGTACACCCCGACCAGACTGGATTTATTACTGGGAGGGAGGCGAGGCACAATTCTCTAAGAGCCATACAACTTATCCACTGGGCCCGTTCCCGGCCTGACCAAAAGCCGTACATAATCCTGTCGACTGATGCCGAGAAGGCCTTTGACCGGGTAGATTGGTCGTACTTGCGCGCGGTGCTGGAGGCCCAGGGGTTAAGGATGCGCATGTTAACATCAATCATGGCCTTATACTCCACTCCGTGCGCGCAGGTTAGGGTCAACGGGGTGCTCTCCTCCCGGTTCCCGATCAGGAATGGCACGAGGCAGGGGTGCCCCCTTTCCCCCCTCCTCTTCGCCCTGGTACTGGAGCCCCTGCTGCGTACCATCAGAGCGAATACGGATATAAACGGCTTGAAGGTTGGTAACACTGAACACAAGCTTTCAGCCTACGCTGATGATGTGCTCTTCCACATTTCAGAGCCGTTAGTCTCGTTGCCAGTCCTGATGGGAGAACTTCAGCGGTTTGGATCACTCTCCAATTTTAAAATAAATTTTTCAAAATCAGTGATTCTCCCCGTAAAATTGTCCCCATCTCAAACCGCCTCCTTGAAAGATGCTTTTCCTTTCACGTGGGCTAAGTCCTCCTTTAAGTATCTAGGCATTCAACTCACTGACCGCTTTGACACCCTGTATACAGCTAACTATCCACCCCTTCTAGCTGCGATTAAGAGTGACCTGACCCAGTGGACTAAGACTGCCTTTACCTGGCTAGGCCGCATAAATGTTGTCAAAATGAATATTCTACCGCGGGTACTCTTTTTTCTCCAAATGTTGCCGATCCCTCTGCCGAGAGCTTTCTTCACCCGAATTTCTAGTTTGCTATCTGGGTTTGTGTGGAATGCGCGTAAACCCCGCATAGCAATGCGGATATTGAAGCGCTCTAAATGGACTGGAGGTTTGGGAGTCCCTGACATAGCGAGGTATTATAGAGCAGTCGCTCTGCAGAGGGTCCTCAACTGGCGGTTTCACACACAATCCAAGCTTTGGGTCTCCCTTGAAAAATGTTTAGCTGGCAGAAACCTAGCATACGCACCATGGCTTTCCAGGGAGTTTAGGGGGCTGTCGGACACCGCCTCTCCATTGACGAGGCACACCCTCTCGGTCTGGGATAGGGTAAATGTTGCCCTAAATCTAGCCCCCCCAGTGTCTCCATTGGCCCCACTGGGCGGATTTCTATGGTTTCCCCCGGGCGAACAAATGGCTTTCTTTGGCCCTTGGATGGGGGATGGAAACGCTAGTTGTGGGAAACTCATGAGCAACGGCAGACTGCTTAGCTATGAATCTTTACAGGCCAGACATGCTGGATCGGGGATGCTCTTTTGGAGGTATAGGCAACTTCACAACTTTTTTGAGACTCATGGCCACTCTATTAGAGATATCACTTCCCTCACGCCATTTGAACGCCTTTTTGTAGACGACGACCCGCTCCCCCACCTGATCTCCGAAATGTACCGCCTATTAGGCTCGGCTACCATAGATCTCAAACCCGCACATATACGGGTTTGGGAGAAAGATCTACACCTTCAATTTTCCGATACCCAGCTGACACACATGTACCGGCTCGCTCACTCCAGCTCGATGGAGTCTAAAACTCAAGAAACAAATTACAAACTTCTGACACGCTGGTATAGGGTACCGGCTGACTTAGCTCGTATTTACCCCTCTGTGACGGATCAGTGCTGGCGAGCATGCTGACATAAAGGCACGCTATTACACATATGGTGGGACTGCCCCCGAATCAGGCCCTTTTGGGAAGACGTCAAACTCCAAATAAAAGAGATTCTAGACCTAGATATCCCCCTTTCGCCAGAACATTTCCTTTTCCACCTCCCTCAAATCCCACTTAGTAGATATAAGAAAAGTGCACTACCGCACCTTCTTAACGCAGCCAAACGTATAGTCCCTATATACTGGAAGCGCTCGCAGGTCCCGACAAGAGAGGAATGGGTGGCCAAGGTAAATGAAATCAGAGAGGCCGAGCACTGGATAGCGACCTGCAGGGGTACCCTGGATAGCTTTAATACGGTGTGGGCATCCTGGGTAGCATATATCACTGACCCTGGGGAGATGTCCTCAAGCCTAGACTTGGCACTACTGGAACTAGCTGAACCGGCCCTTAGAACCAGGGTGGGGGTAGTGTCCTGAGCGAGGGTGGCATGATCCTGGACGTGGCCCGCTCGACGCAGACTCGAAGACTTCTACTTGAATAGCAGGTATGCTCCTACCTATCTCCCTTCTCCCCCTCATCTTACTACTGTTTCCCCTCTACTCTCTCCCCTACCTTCTTCAAGTTTTTAAACTCCCCCGTCTATGTGTAGCCTTATGGTGAACTGACCTAGGAAATTGTTTTTACCTTTTTATGTGTTTCTCTGTTTGATCTCCAAAGACCTATGGTTCCGCCATTTAGCTAGTGTGATGAGGACCTACGATGTAATGTGGCTGCCCTTACTCCCTCTAAGCGGGAACGTGTATTTTGCGGTGGTAGGCGCCGGGAGGAGCGCCGGTGGAGGTCAGACGGAGGCATACTTGGCCCCTCTCCACTGGTGTCAATGCCGGCGTGCTAAACCTAGGGAGGGACGAATGCACTATTGGACTGTTGTTTTAGGTCTGAGGTCGTGATACTAAGCTCACCATGCATTACTGCGAGGCTGCAGACTACACTGTAATACTATCACTGTATTCTTTGTTTTGTATTTGTATTTAAATAAATAAAGACAGATTTTGCAAAAACCATGCATGTTCGGAATCATGCATTCTCAGAAGCATTGAACTTATTTTTTCTCGGCTCGTCGTAGTGTTGTACGTCACCGCGTTCTTGATGGTCAGAATTTGGTGTGACAGTGTGTATGCAAGACAGCTTGAGCGGGAATTCCGTCGGAAAAGCCCATAGTGCCTGTTCTTTCTATATATGACAGCTTCTTTCCGGTTAATGGTTGTTAAAAACAGTAAAGAAAGGGTCAGGAATAGCGCTGACATCACTGACCAAATATGGCCACATTTTTACTTGTTTTAAAAGATCAATGCGTTGGAGCTGTCAGTTATGACTTAGTGAGTCTATGACCCTAGAACAGTGGTTCTCAACCTTTCTAGTGCCGTGACCCCTTGATAAAAATTTTCAAGTTGTGGGGACCCCTAATGGTAAAATTATTTTTGTAGCGTGGGTTGTCAGCACCCAAGGCAAGACAAGTAATTTGCACCCCTAACCCATGGATGTTTAGCGCTCCTTGAGTCCCTTCCTCTTGTACAGTATTAAAACCCCTTATGGTACAGCTCCGTGATATCGTCAAGGAGGAGTGGAAGAGGACTCCAGTGGCAACCTGTGAATCTCTGGTGAACTCCATGCCCTAGAGTAGTGGTTCTGAACCAGGGGGTCAGCGGGGAATTGGGATCAGTGGCAGTGCTGGGGGGAGTTCTGATCAGCCAACTTGGGTGCTCTTGATCAAGGTCGTCTGCTGATCTGAGAACTGTAGTTGGGACTTTAATTGGCAACTATAATCACAGGTAGTGTAATTTACTGTGTCTCCGAGTTTGTGGTATCTTGTAGCAGTGACACCAACGCCCGAAATAAGGAGAAATCAGCACCTCCCACATCACATTTCTCACCAGTTAGCTGGCCTCTAGCTTTTACCCCCCAGCCATGCCGTGAACTGAATGGGTGGCTGCGAAGAGGCTGAGTGAGTGGCCACGGGCTCCTTGAACAGCCCAGCTGGCTGGCCACAGGCTCCAGAGACAGCCCTGCTAAGCGACCACAAAAAAGGCTGGGAGCAGTGCTTCAGGAACAGCCAAGGATTTGGTGACCCCTGGCAAATCGTCATTCGACTCCCGAGGGTGTCCCGACCCCAGGTTGAGAACCACTGCCCTAGAACAATCATGTAGCTAGCTTAGTTTAAAAAGTCTAAACATATTTGTTGCATGCCTATTGTAGGTTGGTAACTTAATTGGCTGTGAAGCAAGTAATTTCATTTAAATACAAGTGAGAAATTGTAGTTTTCATAGTTTAATCATATTAATAGTTTTTCTTGAGTCAGTTTTGTACAGTTTTAAAGGTTATTCACCCTCTTTATTTGTCCTGTCTACCATTATCATTGAAAGTGAAAGTAAAACAAAAGCCTAAATCTTGGGTTGTCCCCAGAAAAAGATTAGAGGGAAAATCTTCCAATGGGGACACTATTTCTGGTGACCTGGGGGTCCCAAAGAAATTCCCCTAATTTGCAGGGATTTCCTTTCACTTTCTGTTTTGACTATGGGACAGGAAGTGAAGGTAAATCTCCACAATGGGACACAGACGGCGAAAAAAAATCTAACAGGGGTTAACTCTATCCAAATGTTTTGGCTATTGTTCTACTTTAACCAGTTAATCACCGCCCCATAGCCGAATTCCGGCTACAAGGCGGTTGCTTAACTCTGGGAGGACGTCTATTGAGGTCCTCCCAGAATCGCGCTCCCTTGCGCTCCCAGAGGACCCGGCAGATCACGGGTTAACCGTAAATTGCCACCGATAGCGGCCGTTTACCACGTGATCGCTCCATCCAATGACGGAGCGATCACATGTAAACAAACCGGCGTCATTTGATGACCGATCGGTACAGTGTGAGAGGGGGAGAGCGATTGGCAGCAGCACTGTGGCTGGATCTGTGACTATTGCAGTCACAGATCCAGCCATCCCTTTTCAGCCATCCCTGCATTACCCCCTGCAATACTGTATAATACCCCATGCAATTACTCTGCAATACCCCTGCAATTACTCTGCAATACCCCCTGCGCAATACCCCCTGCAATACCCTGCACAATACTCTGCAATACCTCCGCAATACTCTGCAATACCCCCGCACCAATACCCTGCAATACCCCCGCACAATACTCTGCAATACCCCCGCACAATACTCTGCAATACCCCCGCACAATACTCTGCAATACCCAAAAAAATACTCTGGGGAAAAATGTGTTTTAACCACTTCCCGCCCACCGTCATATGACGTCCTTAACTTTGTGCAGGAATAGATTATCTGAATGATGACTGCAGCTACAGGCATCATTCAGATATTATCTTTTTCAGCCGGCGATTCTCTACACCATAAGAATGATCATGGCGGCTGTTTCGCCTCTTGATCGTTCTTACGGGAGGCGAAAGGGGACGTCCCCCCCATTCGCCCTCTGGTGCTTCTTCCCACTACGATCGAAGCCAGGATCTTTTTTTTTTTGTCAGGCTTCCCAACCTAGAGGTGAGATGTGGGGTGTTATTGACCCCACATCTCACTGTAAAGTGGACCTGTCATGCTATATTCCTATTACAAGGGATGTTTAATAGAAATAATAGTGATCAAAACATTTATTTTTGGGGACGTGTCAGACTAAAATGAACAATAAAAAAAAAAGATATTTTTTTAAAGCGCCCCTGTTCCCGTGTGCTCGTATACAGAAGCGACCGCACACGTAAGTCCCGCCTACATATGAAAACTGTGTTCAAACCACACATGTGAGGTATAGCTGCAAACGTTACAGCGAGAGCAATAATTTTGGCCCTAGACCTCCTCTCTAACTAAAAAGATGTAACCAGTAAAAATATTTAAAGCGTCGCCTATGGGGATTTTTAACCTCCCTGGCGGTCTTCCCGTGTGTGGCACGGGGTGAGATTTTAAAGCTACGATCGGTAACCCCGTGCCACACACGGACTTGCCTCGCTGGATGCAGAAAAAAGTTTACTTACCTTTTCTCTGCGATCCAGCGATGAATCCCGTACGTGCGGGCGGATATCCACCTGATGCTGTGTGTTCCGCCGATTCCCTTCCCTGCGAGCGTCGCGACGTAGGGGGGGGAACGGCGCCAAATTTAAAAAAGTAAACAAACACTATACATACAGTACACTGTAATCTTATAGATTACAGTACTGTATGTAAAAAATACACACCCCCCATGTCCCATAGTGGTCTGCCCAGTGCCCTGCATGTTCTTTTATATAATAAAAACTGTTCTTTCTCCCTGCAAACTGTAGATTGCCCATAGCAACCAAAAGTGTCCCTTTATGGCAAAAATTGTTTTAGAGCAGCTAAAAAACAGCGATAATAAATCAGAATCACTTGCAGAATTTAGCGATAGCGATTTGTGGGGAAATTCGTCATAAAAAAAAAAAAAAATAATGACAGCAAAAATTCTGCAACTGAGCAAATTTCAGTGATTTTGATTTGATTACATTATTGAATAATTTTTACTATAATTATATTATTATTTGTTATAATTTTTTATAATTATTTATTATATTATAATTTTTAATAAGAAAAAAAAAAAAAATCATACCCAGGATGCCTATTAGACTCTTGTTTGGATAGATTTCAGTGAGTTATTCCTAAGAATTACAAGCCTACAGTATAAAACGCCAAATTCCCTTGCAAATAATGGTACCGCTTTTAGCACCTAAAATCTTAAAGAATCATACCGCCAGGGAGGTTAAGTAGCGAAGTTTGGTGCCATTCCACGAGTGTGTGCAATCTTGAAGGGTGACATGTTGGGTATCTATTTACTCGGCGTAACTTCATCTTTCATATTATGTAAAAACATTGTGCTAACTTTAATGTGTTTTTTTTTAAAAGCACAAAACTGTTTTATTTCTCAAAAAAACGCGTTTGAAAAATTACTGTGCAAATACGCGCGATAAAAAGTTGCAATGACCCCAATGTTTTGGGGTTTTATGTAATTTTCGAGCAAATAAATGATGATTTTTACATGTAGGAGAGGAATGTCAGAATTGGCCTGGGTGTTCCAGAATGCCTGATAGTGCTCCCTGCATTTTGGGTCTCTGTATGGGGCCACACTGTGTAAAAGTCTCACACATGGTATCGCCATACTCAGGAGGAATAGCAGAATGTGTTTTGGGGTGTAATTTTTGGTATGCATATGCTGTGTGTGAGAAATAACCTGCTAATATGAAAATTTTGTGAAAATAAAAAATAAAAATAAAATCTTGATTCTGCAAAGAATTTTGGGAAAAAATGACAACTTCAAAAAACTCACAATGCCTCTTTCTAAATACCTTGGAATGTCTTCTTTCCAAAAAGGGGTCATTCGGGGGGTATTTGTACTTTTCTGACATGTTAGGGTCTCAAGAAATGAGAGAGGCTGTCAGTACATCAGGTATGATCAAATTGATACATTTTCAGTAATTGGTAAAAAAAAAACAAGCTATGGTACCAAAGATATGTAGCAGTAGGCCAAATGTATGAAGAAAAATTACTTTTTTGCAAAATTTTATAATAGAAAAAAAGAAAAAGAACTTTTTTTTACAAAATTTTCGTTCTTTTTTCATTTATAGCGAGAAAAAAAAAACCGCAGAGGTGATCAAATACCACCAAAACAAAGCTCTATTTGTGGGAAAAAAAGGACAAAAATTTAATTTGTATGACTGAGTAATTGTCATTCAAAATGTGAGAGCACCGAAAGCTGAAAATTGGTCTGGTTATTAAGGGTGTTTAAGTGCCCAGTGGTCAAGTGGTTAAGGTAGAAAAAGTTTTATAACTTGCTGTGTTCCCCCACTTCCCTAAATACTCACCTGAGTCCTCAATCAATGTGTCCACTGTGTCCGCTGTGCATCTCTTCTCTCCACTCTTAGGCCTCGTACACACGAGGGGATATGTCCGCTGAAAACGGTCCGATGGACCGTTTCAGCAGACATCTCCGATCGTGTGTATGGGCTAGCGGACAGATTTGTCCATCGGACAAATTTCAAAGCATGCTTTGAAATTTGTCCGCTACAAACCTGTCCGTCGGATATGTCCGCTGGTTAGTACGGGAAACCAGCGGACATATCCTCCCACACATGCGTCATATCCTGTGAATGGATCCGACGCATGCGCGCGGAAGTGTTTACTTCCTGGTGCGTGACGTAGCGGTGACGTGGCGGCGTCAACGTCACCGCCGCGTCACCGATACGTCACCGCGCCGTCCGCCGGCGGGGAATTTGATCCGATGGTGTGTACACGCCATCGGATCAAACTCCAGATCGGACACATCTGATGGAAATGGTCCGCGGACCGTTTTCATCGGATATGTCCGATCGTGTGTACGAGGCCTTACTCTACCCACGGGGACTTGGGCAGACAAAGGAGATGAGGAGCAGAAAGCACCAGCAGGGGACCCCAGAAGAGAAGGTCTGTGCAATACCATTGCACAGAGCAGATACGTAAAACATGTTTATTATTTTAATTTAAAAAACAATTACTATTAGAAATGATTTGATTGTTGTCATCCGGCATAAAGCCAAACATGCTAAAAAATACAAATTAAGGTGTGGTGGGCTAAAATGGACTAAAAGGCTAAACTAGGCAAATTTAGAAGATATTTTTTTTTAGGAGCATTCAGTTAAATAAAATGAACATGTTTTACAGTTTCTAAACACCATATGATATTCAAAAAAAATGTTTAATTTTGTGGTATTCCAAGATGCTCAGTCATACATAACATATAAATCAAGAGAAGATAGTGACTATTTTACAACATTTCATCCCTTCTGAGGACATTTCTTGGATGATAGGCATGGTATTATTTCCTTTCCTCGTTCTCTGAGCAAAGTACAGTAATTATTTATAAGACTGCCAAAGTGATGGAATTTTTTTAAAGGTTTAGTCTATGTGGAATAATCAGTTAATATAAGGTCAGAAGACTGTTATACAAATGGGGCTACATTTTCAGCTGATTCTGCAATAGGCATTTATTTACTAAATTAGTAGTTGGTCACGCTGCAGTGTAATTCTTTCCACATACTAAGTCCCTATCAATTCAGATGTGACATAAAAATAATGGAAAGTAAGGAAAAACTGAGACAACGTTTCACTAAAACACATGAGAACAGATGTATAACAGTGTTGAGTTTTATGATCCATCTTTTCACTGGAAAGCAAGTAGTGTAACACAGACGTGTGTTGTCTAGTACTTCACACGTTAGATAACCTGCATAGACTAACTATAACGGCCCTAGGCTATTTTTGTGACACTGTTCCCTTAAGCATATTTAAAAAGTCAGATGTGAAGCAATTTCATGTTGACTCAGACTGTATGTTTTTCACAAAATTTGGGCCTCTGTTCCAGCCATGGCTGTACTGTAAGTGACCACTATTGTTGTCTGGGGTGTCGTTATCACTCCAGGCCAAGGGTGGCAGCAGTCAGGTCAAGGTGTTTTGGGTGTTCCCCTTCAGCATCCAATCAGAGGGAGTTGATCGTCCCACTGTGCATATTGGGGAGGAGTACTTAAGGGACAGACGTCATTAGCCCGGGGTTGTCGTCGCCGATCCTGGCCTGTCGTCCCACCACCCCTCGTGTGCGGCCCTTATGGTCGGGGGTGCGTGTTCAAGTGTTCCTGACTCCAGGACCACGTTGGTCCGGGGTTGTCATCTACTAAGTAGGCCTGGTAGTCAGACTGGGCCTACGTTAGCAGAATGGTCCTGTGCTGTCTGTCCTGAAGGAGGAAGCCACCCGATGAAGAACCTGTCTTGGAGAGCACCGAGCATGAGGCTGGTATCTCAGGAGAGGCCTTGAACTTCATCGAAGGATGCACGATTACTGAGGGGATGAGTGATGGTCACCTGTCAGTTCTGAGTTCACAAAAGTTTATTGAAGAGAAATCCAGGTGCTTAATTCTGTGTTGAGAAGGATTCTGGACCGAATATATGTCCACCTTTGGGAAGGTCTGTGACAGAGACTTTGCTAAAGATGTACTGTTTAAGCTCTTTTGAAAACGCACAAAGTAACAGGCAGCATTGAGGACCATAGACGCAGTGGTCGGCCAAGAAAACTTAAAGCGGTTTTCACCTTGTAACAGAAAATTTAAAGTCAAATACTGTAGCTGCTGACTTTTAATAATAGAACACTTTAATAATAGGACCATATGGGGATCCATCACTGTCCTCACCTGAGCCACTCTTTGGACATCCCATGTCCCAGAAGGCTGGGGGAGAAGGGGAAGGGGGGTGGCATTCGCTATGATTGCTGTCAAAACCAGGTACCCACTCCCTCCCCAAAAAATAAAGTGTGAAAACTTAAAGAGGAGGGACGGAGTAGGCAGGCAAGTGGAACTTTTGGGTGAAGTTTTGCTTTAATACAGCAGATGAAAAACACATCATGCTTACTTCCCTTCGAAATTGAAAGATGTCCAGCAGTGCTTTCAGCATAAAATTGGCTGAAACCAGTGGGACCCAGGTACACCCAGCTCCTGTCTGGAGAAGTTTGGTCAGAAGGAAGAATTGCGGCCAGAAGAAAATATCTCCAATGTGGAAACAAGGCTAAGTGAGTTAACTATGCACAAAAACATAAGAAATGGGGGTGCAGAAAAATATCGGCAGGTGCTCTAGACCTGGATGAGTAAAAATTTTAAATATTTGGTTGTAGCAGAAGGCAGTTTGTTTGCCAAAGAGCTGGAGAGCATGTCAAGCATGATGGAGGTTCCTTGCAAGTTTTGGGCTGCATTGCAAATGGAATAGGAAATTTGGTCAAGATCAATGGTGTCCCCAATACAGGGAGATACTTATCCATACCGTCAGGGAGGTATGTGATTGGCCTCAAATGTATTCTGCAACAAAAAAACGGTCCCAAACATACAACCAAAATCATTACTGTAAGAACCATCTTCAGTGTAAAGAAAAACAAAAGGTTCTGGAAATGATGGTTTGGCCCCCACAGAACCCTGGTCTCAACATCATCAAGTCTGTCTAGGAATACAAGAAGAGGCAGAAGGATTTGATGCAGCCTACATTTACAGAAGATTTGTGTCTGGGCCTGAACCCAGGATCTCTGCTGTGCCTGGCAGTAACTCTTCTCACTGAGCTACCTAAGATGCTAGACAGTACCATGTTTGACCCATTGAACAATCCTGCCTTGTGCCTTGTTTTCCTCCCATTTACTTCCTGATTTAAGCCATGTCTCTGCACGTGCTGTTTGCCAGATTATTGTGCTCTCTCCAGCAAATATCTCACTGCAGTCCGTATCTTTAATACCACTCATTATCAACCTTTGGCTTGTTACCGACTACCCTTCTGCTTAATCCCAACCTGCTTAATCTGCTACTGGACCCCGACTTGCTCACCTCCTGGTGGGGCAGGGGTGATCCTAAGGACCTCTGTGTGTATTAACACACAGCAAAACTCATCTCCACCATCAGGAACTCTGGTGAATACCAGTTAGTATTTAGACCCTGCACCTTGAGAGATCCCACATCATCCGCTAGGATGACCATCTTGTATACCTGTCTTTCTGGTCGGTGGGTACCAGGGCTGGACTAGGCCAGAAATTTGGCCCTGTACTTCATCCAGACTGGCCCACTTTGACAGGTCTCTCCCATGGTGGCCGGACAACTCCCGCACTCCCCCCCCCCCCCCCCGGCCACCCAAGCCCCCTCTCCCCCTTCACTAGCCACTAGCTGTTCTACTTTATTAGAGTAGAACGGCTGGTACTGGTACTCTTATAGGCAGTACCAGTGGGGAAGCTAGACATTATTTCACCTCGGGCAAAGAATCATTACGGTGCTCCCCTTATGGGACAAGATTAGGCAGAAGTGAGAAACTCCCAGTCCATAGCTGTTGAGTCAGCTGTCTGTCTCCTCCCCTCATGATCCTCTGTTGTCCCCCCTGCTCCTCTGGTCCTCCCTCTGCTTCTTTGTTTCCCCCCAAGTGAGCACTGCGGGGAGGGAAAGACAGAGGAGCGGAGGGGGGCGGCAGTCTGCTGTCACTGAAGCCGGCCCACTGAGCCATCAACCCACCGGAAAACTCCCTGTAGTCCCAATGGCCAGTCCATGCCTGGTGGGTGCCATTCCACCGCTATAGCTACTGCTCCCTGAGCCTTAAGCCGCGTACACACGATCAAATCTATCGGCTGGAAACGGTCGGCCCGACCGTCCCAGCAGACAGATTCAATCATGTGTACGGGCGAGCCGACGGATTTGGCCAGCTGACAGATTTCAAAGCATGCTTTGAAATCTGTCGGCTGGGAACCCGTCCGCCCGACATGTCTGCCGGTTAGTACGCTAACCAGCAGACATGTCTTCTCGCACACGCGTCGAATGGATTCAACGCATGCGCGGAAGTGATTTACTTCCTGGTGCGGTGACGTGGCGGCGTCAACATCACCGCCACGTCACCGCGCCGTCTTCCGGCGGGGATTTTGGTTTGATCGTGTGTACACGATCAAACCAATATGTCCCCAGCAGACAGATTTGTTCAAATTGGTCTGCCCGACCGATTTGAACAAATCTGTCTGCTCGTGTGTATGGGGCCTTAGACCGTGACAATTTGTGGTTAGTTCTCCAGAACTTTTGGTACAACCTACTTGCTGAGTTCCTATAAAAACAAGTGTATCTAGAAGAATTGCAAAGGGTGGTCACACTATATATTGATTTGATTTGTATTTCTCTTCTGTGCATTCTGTTAACTGATAAAAATAAATTATGAACAGTTCTATTTCTGAAAGCATCCTTCATTTCCAGCATTTTTTTTACACCTGCCTAAAACATTTGCACAGTAGTGTATATTTAAAACAAACAAAAACTACCTGATGTATACTTATGCTGTACAATTGGTCTTAGTGTGGGAAATATTAATAGAGAAACACCAGCAGGGGTGTGCTTGACCCATGCACCAAACCCACTATGACCTAAAACTAGGGCTGTGCAGATTAATCGATTAATCTTTAATTTTTTTGATCGATCAAAATATTTTTGATCGATTACAATTCTTTTGATTGGTACTCGCCTCTCCGCCGGCTTCTGGGCCTTCAGGGAGTTCCGTCGGAGATCCAGTAATGTCACGGACACCGGCGGGGCTTGCAGTGTCCATCTGAAGGGCTCCTTAGCTGTGCCTTCATATCTGCATGTCGGCAGGACCTTACTATCTGCCACATGCAAGGGCTGTTACACTTCCCTCTATCATCCTCGGATTCTACAGCCATCCACTGGGAGTTGTAATAGTTCCCTTCATGGGACAGCTACATGTCGACGGACTGATGTTAACCTCTCCTCATCTGGATTCAGCAGTGACATCGTTGTACACATTTTTATACCAGTATCATACTTGGCTACATGTTTTTGAGTGCTTTTGGTACCGTTTGGTATTACTCGCACCATTTGTACAGTTTATGTAGCTACATTGGTTTTATCTCCAGTGCAATATTTATTTTGTTACCTACTTGAAGATTATAAAAGTTTTAATGCTATTCCCATGGAGCCCTGACTTGTGTGTTTTTTGTATCCTTCTATCTATTTTTCCAGTGGTTGGTAGCTGCACTGGGAATTAGCCGGCAAGGAGATCAGCTAAAAGTAGTTGGATCTGTATGTGCGTTATAATTAATCGAAATTAGTAGATTAATCGATTAAAATAAAAAACGATTAATCGAACACAACAATTTTGATCAGTAACAGCCCTACCTAAAACGTAACTTTTATTCATAACTGTCTGTAACGGTCACCACCGTTTACGATCTTCCATCAACCCAAGACAAGACAGCTTATCCGACACCCCGACAAACCAGCCGACAGGACCCGATCCATAAGAATTCCCTCAGAGAGACGAGACATACGCTCTGTGCTTTCTGGTTTCAAATGAATGAACCAACTCTTTAATGGTTAGCTCTCTTATATACAGTACAAGGCATGTTTCAGTAATCACAGGAACAATCAAACTCTCCACCCCCAACTTCACACCATGGGGGGCTTCAATCACATTCTTTTAGACAATGACATCCAGTTGAGCTAATCATTAGTCATCCCCCAGACGTCCTGTCTCCGCAATTAGAGGAGGTAATTACTACAGCTTGACAAGTAACATTCCTTTACTAAACATAATTGACATGCTAATTCCCTAACCCTGAAAGGAGACATCTGACCTTTAGACTGCTAACTCACAACACATATCTATCGTCAATAGACTTTTCACACAATGAAAGGTCTTAGGAGCAGACGTACTTAGTTAGCATCTCAACAGCCTGGGTTAAGCATTGAAAGAGTAATTCTGATGCCGCGTACACACGATCACTTTTTGTGATAAAAAAACGACGTTTCATGTGATGAAACAAAACGACATTTTTCAAACTTCATTTTCCAAAACGACGTTGCATACACACCATCGTTTTTCCAAAATGCTCTAGCAAAGCGTGGTGACGTAAGACATGTTTGACGGCACTCTGTTCCATTGAAGCTCCGTCTCATAACTTGCTTCTGAGCATGCGCGGGTTTAAAAACATCGTTTTCAACATCGTTTTGCCCACCCACCATCACTTTTTATGACACAAAAAACGACGTTTTGAAAAATGACACAAAAAATTCAAGCATGTTCGAAAAAAAAATTGGTCGTTTTTTTGAAAACATAAAACGATGTTTTGCCCACACGCGGTGATCTTAAATGACGTTTTTGAAAACTTTGTTTTTTTTCATCACAAAAAGTGATCGTGTGTACGCGGCATAATTGACCGGTTGTGGGTCAGAATAAAATCAGTTGTAATCTGTCCCATCTTCTGCAATACATGAATTATGATTTATCAGCCACCCTATGCCCAAAAAGGGCACAGGGTGACCCTAGACCCAAGAGTTCTTAGGGACGCTGGCACAGGAGTATCCCCCATCCCTCAAAAGTTACATTTCTGAGGGCATTCTGTATACCACTGTTGTACAGATCCCCTCCAGGTTGCCATATTGCATTTAATCTTTGAATATTTTTACAGAAAAGTAGCTTTGAACAACATTAAAGTACAATAGCTTGTGTAGTCATTAGGGCTACTTTTTTATGATAAAATCACATCATTTAAAGGGGTGTTCCAGCCCTAAGTTGTGTTTATTAAAAGTCAGCAGCTACAAAAAGTGTAGCTGCTGGCTTTTAATAAACACTCACTTACCTGCTCCTGCGTTCCAGCGACGCGCCGACCGGGGCTCCGCTCCTCTGCCCCCTCCCCGGCCGGCGTCTCCATCCTGACTGTGGGCACCCAGCCGTGACAGCCTTCGGCTTCACGGCCGGGCACCCACTGCGCATGCGCGAGCCAAACTGCGCATGCGTGCGCGGCGCGGCTCGCCGCTGATTGGAGAGGCGATCGCATGGGACCTGTCAGTGTCCCATGTGATCGCCTACAGGGAGGGGGCTGGTGTAGGCGATTAAGCTTAATCGCCTAACCAGCCCCTCGGCGGAAGCAGGAAGTGGGACAGGAAGTCCCACTCCTACTGAAGCCCCCACTCCCCCCCCAAAAAAATTACATGCCAAATGTGGCATGTATGGGGGTGAGGAGTGGATTGAGAAGGGGTCATTTTTTTGGGTGGAACACCCCTTTAATAAAAAAACTTACTTAGGTATTTTCATCCAGACTCATAAAGTTACTAACAGGTAAAGCTTAAAGCCTAACTCAACGTGGAGTTAGGCTTTAACCACTTAGGGAAAGAGCCTCATTTTGAGATTTGGTGTTTACAAGTTAAAAACATATTTTTTTGCTAGAAAATTACTTAGAAGCCCCAAACATTATACATATTTTTTTCTAACACCATAGAAAATAAAATGGCTGTCATGGCAATACTCTCTGTCACACTGTTTTTGCCCAGCAGTCTTACAAGTACACTTTTTTGGGAAAAATACACGTTTTTTAATTAATAAATAAGACAACAGTAAAGTTAGCCCATTTTTTTTTAATATTGTGAAAGATGATGTTATGCCGAGTAAATTGATACCCAACAAGTCACACAGCAAAATTGCGCTAAACTTTTACCCTTAAAAAAATAGGTGATGTTTAAAAAAATCTACAGGTTGCATGTTTTGAGGTACAGAAAAGGTCTAGGGCAAGAATTATTGGCGCATTACATTTTTATAATTTTTTTTCTTATTTATTTTACTTTTTATTTTTTATTTATACACTGTTCTTTTAAAAACAAATTATAATAGAAAAACAAGCATGACAGGACCACTTAAATATGAGATCTGTGGTCAAAAAGATTTTAGATCTCATATTAACACAAAAAATAAAAAATAAATGTTTGGAAAATTAATTAAATAAAACCCCTTTAGGCGCTATGGGCTGAATGAATGAAAACGTATATAGCGCGGCACATGCGAACTTAAAAGGGTGGTTCCGCCGAATTTTTTATTTTATTTTTTTAATCCTTTCTCCCGCACTGCTAATATGCCATAATGTACTCACATGTTCCAGCAATCTAGGCGCCAGCATTGATATTTCCGGCAAAAGATAACTTTATATTGCAGAGAGATGGACGTTTCCATCTTAGCTGCGGGCACTCTGAAGCCCAACGTCATTGTCTTCCGGGATGCGGCGAATGCTGGAGTCCCAGCATTCACCGCTCTATCCCGCGCATTGCCCAGTGCCGAGCCGCGCCGTCAACACTGGACAGTTACTATGACAATGGCGATGCGTCCTGTGAAGGACTCGCCCCTTCACAGCAAACACAGCGTCCTTGATACTTGGCAACATCCCATGCAGCACCTTATCCCTCGGTATACAGGTGAGGTATGGCGTTTCCAACAGCTTACCAGAAGTTAAAATGGCGCTGTCGTATCCGCCCTCGTCACTGGCTGCAAGAGTCATGTGACTTGCGGAAATAGCGCGATATTGGTAGACATGCTGTTGAGATTTCTTTCCCTCAAATCGTGACGCTGCATTCCCAACAAGCATAGCGGCCAGGAAAGAACAAATCGACACGCCCATCCCCGCTCAGACAGACCAGGAAGTGCCTGCTTCACAGTGCAAAACGAAAGGTACAGAAACGTTTTTAAAATTTGTAAATGGCGAAACTTTTTTAGGCTGACTGTGCCCTTGTGTGTAAGGTAAAGTTGTTAGATAGGGAGAACTACCCCTTTAATCGCCTCTGGGCGCTTGTTGTTCCTGTCTCCTTTGATATCAAAAGAGATGAGTCTTGATCTTTCTCCTGAAGGCTAAGTGGTTCTCCTCCAACCGAATGCTGGTTGGTAAAGCGTTCCATAGTCTGGGACCTTGGACCGCGAATCTTCTATCTCCTTTAGACTTGTATCTGGTTTTCGGTATCTGGAGGAAATTTTGATTGGTGGATCGCAGAACGCGATTTCGGTTATGGGCTTTTATTTTTTCGCATAGATAATAGAGAGCATTCCCATGGATACATCTATGCATTAGACAGAGTGCTTTAAAAGCAATGCTGTCTTTTACTGGTAACCAATGAAGGGTTCTCAGTGAAGGTGAGATTGATTCCCAGGGCTTTTTCCCAGTCACAAGTCTGGCGGCCGTATTTTGAACGACTTGCAGACGAACGATTTGGTACTTTGGGAGTCCGAGGTAAAGGGCATTTGCATAGTCCAGTCTGGAGTTCACAACTGCTCCCACCACGACCGCTATGTCTTCTTTGGGAATAAAAGGGGTATGTCTGCGTAGTAGGCGAAGCAGATGGTGAGATCCGCTGACTACTGACCCTATTTGTGCGTCCATTGTCATGTAAGAGTCGAAGATGACCCCAAGACTTTTGACTTTGGCGCTAGGGGTGATGATTTTGCCCAGAATGGGCGGGGGTGTCCAAGTTGTTGCAGGTTGATTCATACGCTTGGCGTGAAACAGGAGAAGTTCTGTTTTTGCTCCGTTGAGTTTAAGGTAACTCTTTGTCATCCAATTCTCTATCAAAGAGAGGCATGTCTCTAGATTGAGGTGGTGATCCTTACTATTGCAAATGCGGAAATATAGTTGCGTGTCAACTGCATATGAGTGATAAAGCAGTTTTTGGCTGCTGATGATTTCAAAAAGAGGACGAAGATAGATGTTGAATAGCACCGGCGACAGAGGGGATCCTTGAGGGACTCCGCATGATACTGTGCGTTTCTCAGAAGTGAAGGGTCCTAACTTCACTATTTGCGATCGGTTTTCCAAAAAAAAGGAGAACCAAGATAAATCGCCTTCTGCGACTCTGGCTACTTCAGCTAGCCGTGTCAATAATAGTTTGTGGTCTACAGTGTCGAAAGCTATGCTTAGTTCCAACAGAACCAGAAGACAAGATTCTCCTTCGTCTGCGGCCTCGAGAGCGTCGTCCCATATTTTGAGCAATGCTGTTTCCGTCCCGTGTCCAGGACGGAAACCCGATTGAAATGGATCAAGTAAGTTGTGGGTATCTAGATGCTGTTGCAGCTGTTGTACCACTACTTTCTTCATTACGTTTGAGAGTACATTTAGGCCTGTTATGGGAAGGCGGTTGACTGGGTTCTTGGGGTCTAGTGTGGGTTTCCTCAAGATGGGTTGGATTATGCCATCTTTCAACTTGGAGGGCACTATGCGTTCCTTGAATGACTGGTTTATAAGCTGCGTGATAGGAGGCGCCAGGATGTCGGCGCATACCTTCAGCAGTTTAGTGGGGATGATATCATTCGGCGCTGTGCCGTTACGCAAAGTACCGATGATATTCTTTGTGGCATGGATAGAGATGGGTTCCAGCGTGAACTTACTTGATTGTGGTGAATTGCTGTGGGTATTATGTGAATAATTGCGGGGGGGGGGTTGAGGGGGGTATTGTTTTGCTGAATGCTTTCTTGGATTCCCTCGATTTTATTAATGAAGTAATCCGATAATTCATTGCAAAATTCTTGGGTGTCCGAATTGGGGACTTCAAGACATTCTGGATTCATGGTCTGAGTGACCAGCTTGAAGAGTTCGCTGAGGCGGTTGAGGGCGCTGTTGATAGCCTCGGAAAAAATTTTTTTCTTGGCTTTGAAGATTTCTTTGTGGTATTTTCTTGTTGTTGCTTTGTAGGTGGAGAGGTTTTCCTCTGACAAGCTTCTTTTCCAGGCGGCTTCCGCCCTACTGCGCTCTTGCTTTAGTGCCGCCAATTGGTTGTTGAACCAGCTGGAGGTATTTTTCCGGATGCAGGTTTTATGTTTCGGCGCTATTAAGTCAGCTGACTGTAATAGTGCTGTGTTTATGGCATCCAGTGTTGCTTCGGCCGTTTGATGCGGCTGAATTGTTTTTATTTTTTCCCTTAAAGTGGTTTTAAAGGGTTCTGAGTGGAGCTTCTTCTGACATCTAGTCCAGTGTGTTGTCACTGGTTTTGATGTTTTTGTCAAGGGAGGGGTTTCGGAAATAATGAATTTAATTGCATGGTGATCTGTCCATGGCAACAGTTCATTTTCCAAGATTTTTATTTCCAGATCTTGTCTGAAAATAAGATCGAGTGTGTGACCTAAAGTATGTGTGGGCCCACATACTAGTTGCTGTAGCCCAAATCCTTCCAGATGGTCAATACAGGCGTCGGCAATGGGGTCTTGTGCGGAGTTGGCCCAGAGGTTGAAGTCCCCGAGCAGCAAAAGGTGTTTGCTGTTAAGGGTATAAGTAGAGATGAGGTCCGTCAATGAAAGGAAAAGCTGCGATTTTGGACCGGGTGGTCTATAGCAGAGTAGAATCCTGACGGTCTCCTGGGAGTTTGTTTGTAGTTGCAGGGTAAGGGTTTCCATGAATGGAAGAGGGTTTTGAAGGACTGGTTTGGTGATCGCAAGAATAGTCTTATGGATCACTGCCAGGCCTCCTCCTCTTTGCCCTATTCTGTTTTCAGTTATGATACAATAATTTTCTGGCACCAGTTCTCCTAGAATGGTGTTAAAGTCGGCTGTGAGCCAGCTTTCTGTAATAAAGAGGCAGTCTAAATCGTATTGTAGGCTGAAGTGACGTTTTTACCCTGCAATGGTGTGGAGCCAAGTTTGGGCCATCTTCCCCACAGTCAGCTCCATACCACAGACCGAGAAGGATCCGATAAGCAGCAGAGGGCACCGGAGCACGGTGGAAGGGGGGCCCCTCTCCCGCCACCGATAAAAGTGGTCTTGCGGTGAATCCGCTGCAGAAACCACTTTTATCTGAAAGCCAACCGCCCACTGAAGAAGAGGATACCGGTGTTATGCCAGCTTGATGCTGCCATAACAGCGATATTCCTCTTCAACAGCTGACGTATAACGACGGCGGGCGGTCGGTAAGTGGTTAAGCCAGTGCTGCTCAAACATTTTTGTCTTGCGGCACACCAAAATCATCTAAAAAAAATTCACAGAACACCTGAAAAAATTTAACAATTTTTGTGGTGAAGAACTTACTTATTTTTACATATATTCAATTTTAAATGTAATGTGAAAGATGTGACTGCTTTTAAGAGCAAATCAGATTGAAGCGGTTGTAATGTTCTTTGTACTTTCTCTTTCTTCCTTACTTTTCATTTAACAGTTTCTCTTTCAGAGTTCCAGACTTGATTAAGTATTTCTCCATCGTTAAACAATGAACAAACTTTATTTATAAGCATCAAAGTTGGAATAAAACAGTCTCTATTATTATAATATATTTAGAGCAATCGAGTTCCTCCGAGATCTCGCACAAGTCTTGCATTATGAAAAGAACAAATAAATGATAGACTGACAGAGATTGCTTTTTTATATACCGTATTTATCGGCGTATAACACGCACTTTTTTCCCCTTAAAATCAGGGGGAAATCCTGGGTGCGTGTTATACACCAATCCCTGCTGTCTGTGAGGGGAAAAGGAGCGAGCGCCGCCGATATACACATAGCCGAGTGTACTATGTACTCGGCTAGGCTCGGCTCCGCTCGCAGTCACGCCCAGTCCCACCATTGGACCTGTGTTATGTCCATCATAGGAGCCTGGGCAAGGGGCAGGACTGCAAGAGGAGCCGAGTACAGCCCAGTACACAGGACATCCAGTTCTGTCTATCTCTGCGTCGCCACAGTAACTTTAAACGTTTAAGGTACAAAGACACTTGGGAAGGCTGCATGGACACTGGGCAAGGCTGCATGGACACTGGGCAAGGCTGCAAGGACACTGGGCAAGGCTGCAAGGACACTGGGCAAGGCTGCATGGACACTGGGCAAGGCTGCATTTACACTGGGCAGGGCTGCATGGACACTGGGCAAGGCTGCAATGACACTGGGCAAGGCTGCAATGACACTGGGCAGGGCTGCCAATGGACACTGATTATTCTGCAAGCATGGACAAGGCTGAAGATGGAGACTGATAAGGCTGCATTGATGAGCATTAAAATATAAGCTTTTATCCTTAAACTTCCCTCCTAAAAGTTTTCTTTCCTTAAAATTCCTCCTAAACTTGGAGTGCGTGTCGATACGCCGACGCGTGTTATACGCCGAAAAATACGGTATGTTACTTTTTTTACTTTTTCAACATTGATTTACCATTTAATTTTTCGATATGTTCAAAGTTTCAAAACGCTAGAAATTTTTTATATTTTTCAAAACTCCCATGGCACACCTGCAAATCTCACGTGGCACACTAGTGTATGAGTATGAGAATCTCTACTTTAAGCAGTAAAGCTTAAAGCGGAGGTTCTGTGGGCAAACTATTTTTTTTTTTAACACTAATCAGCTGCATTTGCTATAGTATTTTTGTTACTCACATGTCCCCTATCATTAGGCGTCAGGATGCTCGTTTCCGACCAAAGAATATTTTATATAATCTAGCGATGGACATTGCCATCTTATCTGTGGGCGCTCTGAATCCCTCCTGCGTTTTCTTCCGGGATGCGGCAAATGCTGATCTCCCAGCATTCACTGCGTAATCCCGCGCATGCGCAGTGTCGGCGGGGACCGTCAACACTGCGTGGTTACTATCACAACGGCCGGCGGCGTCCTTAAAAGGACACGCCCCGCTGTGATAATTCTAATAGTGCTTGTTTATCAGCTAAGCTCAGAACGCGCTTTGCGAGTCATGTGACCCGCGTCACGTGACAGCCCAGCTAGCGCGAGAATACTCGCCCAGCTATTGGAGATGATGTGCTGTGATTGGCCTGCACGTCACTCCTAGGAAAATACACAAAATGCTCCCACAATGCACCGAGTGGTCGGGGAATAGAGCGACACGCCCATTCCCCGCAGCGATGAAAACCAGGAAGTGGAGGAGATGAGAGGTAAGGAAGCATCATAGAAAAAAAAATTCAACACTATCATCCTTAAATCGGGTGAAAGCTAGGAATCCTGTAAACTTCGTTTTGAGGGTGAACCTCCGCTTTAAAGCTTAACTCCATATTTAATTTCCCTTTAAATAGTTTGTTTGAGCCAAGCTGCTCCAAATTAAATATTTACTGCACTAACAGGTGCGTTTGCTGGGTGCCCCTAATAATTGTATGTAGCCTCATCTACATACAGTAAACAATCCTGTGTTCTGGCAGTGGGACGGGGATTTCCTGTCCCACTCCTGGAACAAAATAGAGTCAGAATGAGGGCTGTTCATGCATTCATGGGAAGTTTTGTATTTTTTATTTATTTTGTATTTTATCCTGTTATTATTGTTCCAACATTATTTTATCAAAACCTTTACACAAACTTAAATCTACTCAATAAAAACATTTACCACTTAACACCTTACCCCTACTCCTCCCCCCCAGAATTTTCTTGTTTTAACTTCCTTACTATGGGCCAGATTCTCAAAAAATGGCGTATCTGGCGGCGTAGCGTATCGTATCGCATTTACACTACGTCTACGCAAATTACTGGAGCAAGTGCCGTATTCTCGAAGCACTTGCTCTGTAATTTTCGGCGGCGTAGCGTAAATGCGGCGTCGTAAGGCCACGTAATTCAAATACTGAAGGATGGGGCTGCTGTATTTAAATTAAGCGCGCCCCCGCGTCAAACGAAGTGCGCATGCGCCGGCCGGGAAAAAAGCCCAGTGCGCATGCTCCAGTTTAGGTCGGAAAGCGTCGTTGAAACCGACGTCAAAACGACGTGATCGTCACTTATGCAATTCTCTATTCGCGAACGACTTAGTAAAACTACGTAACCGACAGAAAAAGACGACGCTGACCCGACGCCATACTTAACATGGCAACGTCGGCACTTCGGAAACATACCCCTCATACAGCAGGGGTAACCTTACGCGTACGCAACCTACGTAAACTACGTCGCCGCGTCGCAAAAAACTTTCGGGAATCGGCGTATTAGGCTCATTTGCATAGGCAAATTAGAAAAAAAACGTAAAGGCCACCTAGCGGCTGGCATTGTCATTACATCTAAGATCCGACGGTGTAATTGCTTTACACCTGTCAGATCTTTAGTGTATCTATGCGTAAGTGATTCTAAGAATCACTCGCATAGATACCCATTGAAAAAAACTGCGATACGACGGTGTATCTGAGATACACCATCGTATCTTTTTTGAGAATCTGGCCCTATGTATCCAATCCGCTATTTGTGCAATAGTAATTGCCTGATAATACTATTTACAATTTTTAATTCACAGTGGTTGACTTATAGAATTGTGAAAAGCATGATGACCTTCACTCTACCAGTCCTGCTCCAAAGAGGGAAAAAAAGAAGCTGAAATAACTGAATTAGGTACACTGTATTTAAAATATATTTCATTTTTTGGTTAATGGATTTTTAATAGGATTAAATATTGTTTTTTATAACTGCCAGAAGTTAAGCACTAATCCACCAAGTTCTATCCATTAAAAACTCCATCAGTTTTGGTTCAGAGAAACCATAGGAGATTTAATTAGCAGAACACAACTACAATCTGGTCCTGCTGAGGCAATTGTTCCTAATAAAAATACTATAGGAAGAGTAACTGTCAGCGCAGATACAAAGTACATGTATGGTAGGGGTATGGTGATTAGTCCATTAGAAGTAATAGTAACAGGCAGTTCAATGGTTAAAAATGCAGGTGATTTGGTTGTTCAATGGCGGCTGCTGTCCTCAGAGAGCTGACTCTGTGGTAAACAAAAGAGGGGTAGAGAAAGGAAGCGCCACCTAAGTGCAGTATTAAAGAGGTTCTTTTAATGACACATTGTACAAAACACACTTACAAGAAGGTAAGGAAAGAAGGCTCATCTGTAACATCCTGTAGTCCTCATCCTGGATCCATGGGCTGCTTAGAAGTAAAGATAGCAGAATGTGTTGGGTCTTCAGGCTTGTCCTGTGGCCATCAGGATGAGACCTGTTCCAGCCTCACGGGTCACGTGACAGGTCACTTGGTTACTTCCAAGGAACACTTCCAGGAGGAGGGTCAGACAGGGGGTGTGGGACTATTACGGTGCTGTTGTTGTTTTTAAATTAGATCTTAGCGTTTGGCTGCAAGAAAACAGTAGATTTTTAATTGATTTATAGAAAAAAATGGTTTTAATAAGACAAAGCTTTGATGTAAAACCTTTCCTGTTTATAGAATCTTTCATAATGAATCATCTTGAAATGCTTTGTACATTGTAGTTGGAAAGGCTGTAATTTCAGAAAGGTAGTGCTTTGATTTCTTGAATGAACACGCCAAGTGCCTGCTTGCTGGTTGCGCTTGCACTAAATGACTATAAATCAAGATTTTTTCTTTATAAACTAGCACTTTGGTCTCAATAGATTTATACTCTATGCAATACACGCTCAGCGCCATCAATGGAAAATTCAAATACCTTCAATAAACTACAATGAGTGCAAACAGATGTGACAATGGACATTTTATCAATAGTATCTCCAGATACCAGGTGGCAAAGAGATGCCTCTAGAGAATATTATAAAATAATTTATGATCAGTGTCAGATGCCTTGATGTTATAGTTTATAATCATAGTGGTGGAAATGAAATGGAGCTGTGAAAAATAGTATTCTTTTAAAATGATTTCCAGGAAATTATTCAAACATGAAGCAAAGTTTTGCTTGCTGTAAATAAAAGTGTATATGGAGCAAAAAAAAATTTCTTAGTTATTGATAAAGTAATGGTTAAGACTCATGCCAGCTCTTTTTTGCTGCAGATGTTTCCCATCTGAGACTGATGGCCTTTCACTTCCTAAAGAAAATCAGCAGGAATAATGAGGCAATCTCTCCAAAATGAGGGAATTTTGAACTTGAAAAATGGGGATGGTTTTCAAAGGGGCAGAATGTGATGCATGTAACTAACCACAGCAAAAAGTGGGTGTGGCCAGCAAAAGGTGGGCGTGACTATGTGGATGTAGTTTGACTATATGCCTGCAACAGCTTTGATAATAATCAAACCTGGCACTGGAGATTTTATAATAGGGAGAGAAGCATATCCAAAAAGGCATTCTTTATTACGATAATAAATGTATTTATGCATTTGGTTTTCTAGCACTCTTATTATTAAAAAATCACAGCGTAGCACTAGCCCTGAATGAGCTGCTGTTGTTACTGGGTCTCTGCTTGTTCTCTGGGCCTGGCCAGAGTCTCACTCTTAGGCCTCGTACACACGATCGGACATATTCGATGAAAACGGTCCGCGGACCATTTCCATCGGATATGTCCGATCGGGAGTTTGATCCGATGGCGTGTACACACCATCGGATCAAATTCCCCGTCGCCGGACGGCGCGGTGACGTGGCGGTGATGCGGCGGTGACGTTGACGCCGCCACGTCACCGCCACATCACCGCACCAGGAAGTTAAACACTTCCGCGCATGCGCCGAATCCATTCGGCAGCAGCGCGGCGGCGGTGCGGGACGACATGTCTGCTGGTAAATGTACTAACCAGCAGACATGTCGGGCGGACAGATTCCCACCGGATAGATTTCAAAGCTTGCTTTGAAATCTGTCGGGTGGAGAAATCTGTCCGCTAGCCCATACACACGAGCGGAGATGTCTGCTGAAACGGTCCATCGGACCGTTTTCAGCGGACATATCCCCTCGTGTGTACGAGGCCTTACTGACACCACCAAACTACCTCAGCTGGGGCCTCCTAGTAGTCACACAAGGAGGCCACGCACAGGTTGTTGTAAGATAAACAGTCTGTATTGGCAAACCAATGTAGAACACAGTATTCCCCCTTCGAAAATTTTCCACTATATCCAAGTGAAACACTTCTTTACTCCTCTGATTCCCACGGACACCTCCACCCCACAATTATCTCTCTTTGGGTGCGCCTGTAAATCAGATCCTCACAGGAGGGGACTTATATTGGATTTGTACAAACAATTGTTTGAGCCAACAACTACATGTACCCCTTCCTGCATTGCAAAGTGGGGAGGGGGCCTTACTCTAGACCCCGTTGACTGGATCCACATCTGGAAAGCCACTAAGTCAGCCTCACAAAACATTGTAGCCTTAGAAACAAACTATAAGGTCCTCACTTGCTGGTATGTGGTCCCTGCCAGGATCTCCAAATTTCTTCCACTATACCCTCCCCATTGTTTGCGGGGCTGCAACTCATCGGGTACACATTTACATATTTGGTGGGAATGCCCGGTGGTACAAATCTTTTGAATGAATGAATGAATGAATGAAAACTTATATAGCGCGGCACCTGCGAACTGAATCGCCTCTGGGCGCTTGTTGTTCCTGTCTCCTTTGATATCAAAAGAGAAAAGTCTTGACCTTTTTCCTAAATGCTAGGTGGTTCTCCTCCAACCGAATGCTGGTTGGTAAAGCGTTCCATAGTCTGGGACCCTGGATCGCAAATCTTCTCTCTCCTTTGGACTTGAAGTTGGCTTTCGGAACCTGGAGCAGGTTCTGATTCGTGGATCGCAAAACGCGATTTGGATTATGCGCTTTTATTAATTTGCATAAGTAAAGCGGGGCACTCTCATGGACACATCTATGCGTAAGACAGAGAGCTTTAAAAGCAATTCTGTCTTTAACTGGCAGCCAATGAAGGGATCTCAGTGAAGGTGAGATGGATTCCCAGGGCTTTTTCCCAGTCACAAGTCTGACGGCCGTATTCTGAACGACTTGCAGACGAGCGATTTGGTACTTGGGGAGGCCGAGGTAAAGGGCATTTGCATAATCCAGCCTGGAGTTTACAATAGCTCCCACCACGACCGCTAGGTCTTCTTTAGGGATGAACGGAGTGGGTCTGCGTAGTAGGCGCAGTAGATGGTGAGATCCGCTGACCACTGACCCTATTTGTGCGTCCATTGTCATAAAGGAGTCAAAAATGACCCCTAGGCTTTTGACTTTGGCGCTAGGGGTGATGAGTTTGCCCAAAATAGGCGGGGGGGTCCACGCTGTTGAAAGTTGATTCCTACGCTTGGCGTGAAACAGAAGAAGTTCTGTTTTCGCTCCATTGAGTTTAAGATAACTCTTTGTCATCCAATCCTCTATCAAAGAGAGACATGTCTCTAGATTGAGGTGGTGATCCTGTCTGTTGCAGATGCGGAAATACAGTTGCGTGTCATCTGCATAAGAGTGATAAAGCAGTTTTTGGCTGCTAATAATCTCAAAAAGAGGACGAAGGTAGATGTTAAATAGCACTGGTGACAGAGGCGATCCTTGAGGGACTCCGCATGTTACTGTGCGTTTTTCAGACGTAAACGGTCCTAGCTTCACTGTTTGCGATCGGTTTTCCAAAAAAGAGGAGAACCAAGATAAATCGCCTTCTGCGACCCTGGCTACTTCAGTAAGCCGAGTCAGTAACAGATTGTGGTCTACAGTGTCAAAAGCTGCACTTAGGTCCAACAGAACCAGGAGACAAGATTCTCCTTCGTCTGCGGCCTTGAGAACATCGTCCCATACTTTCAGCAATGCTGTTTCCGTCCCATGTCCGGGACGGAAGCCTGATTGCAATGGATCAAGTAGCTTGTGGGTATCTAGATGCTGTTGCAGCTGTTGTACCACTACTTTTTCCATTATCTTAGAGAATACGTTGAGGCTTGTTATGGGACGGCGGTGGAGTGGGTCCTTGGGGTCCAGGGAGGGTTTCTTCAGGATGGGTTGGATTATACCCTCTTTCAACTGTGAGGGCACTATGCCCTCCAAGAAAGACTGGTTGATAAGCTGCGTAATGGGAGGAGCCAGGATGTCGGCGCATTCCTTCAGCAGTTTTGTGGGGATAATGTCATTTGGTGCTGCGCCATTGCGCAGAGTACAAATGACATTTTTAGTGGACTCAACGGAGATGGGTTCTAGGGTAAACTTACCTGATATCGAAGAATTACTATGGGTGCTGTGTGAGAGGCTACAGGGGGGGCTGAGGGGAGAAAAGTTTTGCTGAATGCTTTCACGGATTGCCTCGATTTTATCAACGAAATAATCCGATAGCTCATTGCAAAATTCTTGTGTGTCAAAACTGGGGGCTTCAATACATCCTGGTTTCATGGTCTGGGTGACCATCTTGAAGAGTTCGCGGGGGCGGTTAAGGGCCCCGTTGATAGCCTCCGAGAAATAATTCTTCTTGGCTTGGAAAATTCCTTTGTGGTATTTTCTTGTTGTCGCCTTGTAGATGGATAGGTTTAGCTCTGAAGAACATCTTTTCCAGGCAGATTCTGCCCTTCTGCGTTCTTGCTTCAGTAACGACAGCTGGTTGTTAAACCAGCTGCGGTTGTTTTTCCGAATGCGGGTTCTTCGTTTCGGCGCTACCAAATCGGCTGACTGTAGCATGGCCGAGTTGATGGCTTCCAATGTTTCAACGGCCGTTTGATGCGGCTGAGTTGTTTCTATTTTTTTCCTTAAAGTCGTTCTGAAGAGTTCCGAGTGGAGCTTCTTCTGACATCTAGTCCAGTGTGTTGTCACTGGATTTGATGTTTTTGTTGTGGGGGGGATTGTGGAAATGAATTTAATTGCATGGTGGTCTGTCCATGGCAACTTTTCATTTTCCAAAATTTTTATTTCCAGATCTTGTCTGAAAATAAGATCAAGTGTGTGGCCTGAAGCATGTGTGGGCCCACATACTAGTTGCTGTAACCCTAAATCTTCCAGGTGGTCAATACAGGCATCCGCAACGATGTCTTGTGAGGAGTTGGCCCAGAGATTGAAATCCCCTAACAGCAACAGGTGTTTGCTGTTGAGGGTATAAGTGGAGAAGAAATCCGTCCATGGTGATAGCAGCTGCGATTTTGGGCCCGGTGGCCTATAGCAGAGCAGAATGTGGACGGTCTCCTTTGAATTTGCTTGCAGTTGCAGAGTAAGGGTTTCCATGAATGGAAGAGGGTTTTGAAGGGCTGGTTTTGTGATCGCAAGATGAGTCTTGTGGATCACCGCCAGGCCTCCCCCTCTTTGCCCTATTCTGTTTTCTGTGATAATACGGTAGTTTTCTGGCACCAGTTCTCCTAGAATGGTGTTACAGTCGGCTGCGAGCCAGCTCTCTGTAATAAAGAGGCAGTCTAAATTGTGTTGTAGAATGAAGTCATGGATTTCAAGTCTATGTTTTACTGCCGATCTTGTGTTGATCAAAGCACATAAAATGTGCTTGGGCTGGGGTAAACGGCTAAAATTTTTGATGGTCGATCGTCGATCGATCCTCAAAAGTTGCTCCATTCTTAGGGTCTTTTTGGTGATGGCTGGCAGTATTGCGGCGCAACTCCTCAGATCCCAAATGGTTTCTGCAGAGTACCGCAGATTAGCCATGGTAGCCAATCACCGGGGCAAAGTAGTTATTTTTTGGTGATGATGGGGGGAGGATTCAGTGAATCCTCCCAGCTTGATCCAGAGGAAGGCAAAAAACCCCTAGCCGTGCTGTGCCAATTTGCTTTGGTAGGGGAAAAAATTCCTTCCTGATCCCTGAATGGCGATCGGGCGAAGCCCCTGGATCAAGTATTATTAAATTATGAAACAGGGGGGTGAGAGCTGTCACTGCTGCTGGGGTGTACCAAGATGGCCGCCGACCGTGGAGCAGGACCAGGGACCCAGGCTGATGTATAGTCAGCTGGAAGGACTGGGATGGGGGGGGACTGGTTGTTGAGGGGTGGATGAGTCCTGCAGGGGGCTGGGGGCGAACTCCTGGGAGGTTTCTGGTGGCTTGGAGGGGATTCTGTGTGTGAAATTGCGTCGCGGTGTTAGGCCGCAGGTGAAGCCGCGGACTTTCCTGGATCGCGGCCCCGCGTATGAGAGAGGCCTGGCGCGGAGGTCCCGACAAACGACCTGGAATGGCGAAAATTGCCGTGGAGAGGTGGCAAGTAGGTGCCTCTGAATGGTGATGGCTGTATGGGGGGCGTATGGACCAGAGTGAAGGAGCGGGGGAGCGGCTGGTTGTTGGGGGGGGCCGGAGCTGGAGGAAGCGGATCGCGGGGGAGTTGTATCTCCGCTGGGGGAGATTAGGCTGCCGCCGTGGCTGTCCTAACAAGGACGGCCACCTACGGGTCCTAGGGAGGTGTAGATCGCCCTGAGTAGCAGGGGCTTACCTGGAGGGTGAGAAGCGGCCAGAGAAGGCGGATGAGAAGGCCTGCTGAGGCGGGGGGGTGGAAAACCCTGCCTGTCTGGAGCCCAGGAGCCACACGTCCTACTGGTAGGTACGTGCGCCGATTACTACTGGGACAGTTCTCGCCCTGGGGGAGGGTCACTCTTTCAGACCCAACAGGAAGAGCTCCTGGAACAATGATTCAGCACAGCTCAGCTGTGTTGCATTACATAGGCAAGAGAGTAGCTTCCTGCATTACATAGGCAAGAGCCTATGTAATGGTCGGACATCTTCCGCAACCTTCCGCAATCTAAACTGTTTGATACTCAAATGCCTCCTAACTCCACAGTGGCACTTCTGAATATGAAACCACTGAAAAGCGTGCTTTTATGTGACCCGCACTCACCGGATATTCCACCCCCTCTTGGGGTCTACAGCATTCACAGTGTATGCCACTGTGCAGCACTCTGTCAATAATACGTCCTGTGATCCTGGTGAAGCTCCCAGTAGTTATCCCATATGGAAGAGAAAAAGGGTCCCAGATAGTGTAATATTGTTTTAAATATTAGGCTTTTTATTGCACAGACAAATGGGTACTCACATTTAAGTAAAATCAAAAGAGCATTTCATGCTGACATGCAGATATGCAGAAAACAGAAGTGTTGTGGTGTTCTATCGGATCGCTCGACCAGTTTCATCGACCTGACGTCATCTAGAACATCCAGAACGCCACAACCACCTCCTTTTTTATCACAGCACTGCGTCCTGTATTTGGGCGGCCATGTTTGTTGTGGTATTGAGGACAGAAGTCCATATACTCTAGTGAATGTGAACGACGGCCATTTTTGGTGGGATATACATTTTTCAATTTTAATATTTGTATACTGTTATGTAATTCATCTGATGCCCCCCGATATACCGTGCAATCAGTATTAGTAGTATGCATTCCTATTCATTTCCTTTGTTATTATTGCTAATATTTTTTCTAGCAAATGCTCTTCCAGCAGAATGCACGTTATAATCTGTTTCCCTTTTTAAAATACTTTGATGCAATATGTTTTTAATAGCTGTATATGTCAAGTAAACACACTGCGTCCTGTGGGGACAATACAACCTAGTAATAAGGGGATTCAGGCTACAGTCTTCAATGACTAACGCAAAATGGTGGCGGTGATTGCTTCATCGCCGTTTATATTCATTATAACATATGGACTTCGGTCCCCAATATCCCACCAAACATTAAAAGGTAAAAAGGATGAGCGCAAAATCAATAGCATAGGGAAAGCTAAATGATGAAAAGTGCCTATAGTAAATCAAGATAATAATGTGACAGTGTAAACCATAAATACGTGGGTAAACAAAACACAAAAACAGTAATAATAATCAATGATGGTGAAAGGTGCAACTCTGCAACAAGTCCCAATGACTGATGGCTGCTGAATCCAATGCAGTGTGTCATACACAGTTCATATGGTGGATTTGATGGTACAGACAGGTGCAATTTTCAATTAAGTCTTCCCGGTGGTGGGCTCTCAGAGCGCTTTCCTGACTTCAAAGGAATGACTGCTTTGAACAGCTGAGTACTGATCTCCTGGAATCAGTGTGGTTGCTGTGTGGGCATCTGTTGTAGACTGGTGTTGGGCTTCACAAAGATGGAGGCTCCCCGACAGATCAGAGACAGCAGTGGATGAATCCGAAATAAATAAAATAAAGATCCATGGTGAAGTATGTAAAAGTAAGACTAATTTAATGAGGATAAATGCGATTACATTTAAAAACGATTAAAATATGCAAAACGAGGGATCTAGTATAGCATCCAATCGGACTGGTGGACGGACTCACGTCACTTCCAGTCACGTGAGCTAATGCTTGTTCCTAACGCGTATCGTCATGTCACGTGACTTCATCAGAGGACATCCCAACTCCCACCAGGGAATACTCACCTCCTACCCAACTCCTTCTTCTACCTTTCACTTTTCTCCTGCTATGCTCTTTTCCCTTTACCCAATACTTCTTAACATGTCTCCTTCTACTCTCTTATGGTTTACTGAAGCCTTTACATATCTCAACTACCATCGCCCAAGTTGACATTCACCACACAATTCCTGGCTTGTCCTGATACTTAGGAATTGGGGCATCTAAGTAAAGCCCTTCTTAACCACACACCCAGGCCCAGGAGACCCACTTTTTCACCTGGTTATGTTTTTATGAACTACCTGGACTCACGTCACTATTTGGGCAACACTTGTCTAACAAATCTTGAACAAACTATCCTTAATGTGAATATTTCAATATGTACTACGGATGCTTAGATTATTCTCATTCTCGATTCAAAACTGGATGATTGTACTGACATTTTAAGCCACAAGATTTAATTGTGATCTGTATTTTTCTCCTTCGTCCATCTTCATTTTAATGAAATATTTGAACAAGAAAATATCATAAAAACAATTTAGGAGGACAAAAAAAAAAAGAAAGGTAACACAGTAAATCAGTAGTTTGGCATCAACACATAAGACAACAGGGTGATAACTGATGCAATACAGTAACCCATGTACTACTAGGAGTAAATTTGGTATGTACTGCAGTCCTAATCATATACAGTAGTCCTCCGCAGGAGAGATTAAGCTTCAAGTTAATGAGAAAGGTGAACAAAATATGCAACAGGCTAGTTCACTTGAAGACTATCAGGCCAGAGGTACTAGGCTTACGGTTCAGAGTTCAATCAACAAACTTCTCTCAACCCAATTCTGCTTCCGGTAAGCCACAAAATCTGTACAGTTCTGAAGCTTAGCTTCTGCCGACTTAGGTGGGGCACTTTAGCATTGGCACGCATTCAATAGTGTGTTTTGTGGGAAAAAAAGTTCAGGGACAAGTTTCTGGCAGGTTATCATATGACAATTGATGTGACATTTTAAGACTTCAAAATTATGTGCAACTTTGTGTTGGTCTATTACATAAAATCCCAATAAAATACTTTTACGTTTTTGGTTGTAACATGACAAAATGTGGAAAATTTCAAGGGGTATGAATACTTTTTCAAGGCACTGTAAATTGCTGTTTTTTTCCCTTTAAAATTAGTAATGGTTTAATAAGTTTCTATGCAGTCCATAGCTTTGAAAATCTGCTGTTATACCAAGGAGTTGGTTTTATTTAGTAGCATTACATCACTACTGCGGTTGGGTATCATTTTCAGTGCAAAATGCAGTTTGATCCAGAAAAAATATAAGGGTGGGAAGAGGTCAGGAATAAGTAATGGAAGATTTCCGTAAATAGGAAGTTCTTGAATTTTTGACAAATTGAGGTCTTTCTATCACGAGCTACCCCCACAACTATGTGCCAAAAGGCACCATTTAATATTTTTTATTAATTAAATGGATATAAAATAAACATATTGTTTTTCTTTTATTAACATTTGCAGTGGGTGTTTGATAGTCCTTTGTGATACAGATCTGATTCGTTTTAATAAAAGTCAGCTCCTCAGTCACAAATTCTAATGCTAACACTTGCAACAGGGCAGGGCATTATCGTGAGCACTTAATGGGCTACTTCCTCAACATCCATTAGTTCAGTGGTTCTCAACCTTCTTATGATAAAATTTTCCAAGTTGTGGGGACCCCTAACAGTAAAAGTATTTTTGTAGTGTGGGTTGTCAGCACCCAAGGCAAGACAAGGATTTTCCACCCCTAACCCACGAACATTTAGTGCTCCAGGGGTCCCTTCCAATCATACAATATTAAAACCCCTTATGGTACATTTTAGGATGTACCACTCTCTCTCTTTGTTCTTCTTTCTTTTCCTTTTATCTCTCTCTATCATCATTTCTTTTTTTTTTCCCCATCTCTAGCTGTCTTTATTGTTCTTGCTCTTATTTTTTCTCTCCCTTTTTCTTTGTTCCTCCCCCTTCCATGTATGTGTTCCATGGCAATGCTGTGGAGAGTTCTGATCAGCCAACTTAGGTGCTCTTGATCAAGGTCATCTGAGATCTGTAGTGGGGCCTTTTAATGGCAACTCTAATCACAGGTAGTCTTACTGTGTCTCTGGCTTCACTGTGTCTCTGGCTTCACTGTGTTTCTGGTTTCACTGTGTATCGCAGCAGTGACACCTATGCCGAAATTAGCAGATAGGGTCTCCTCCAGCCCCTTCCACATCACATTCCTCACCAGTTAGCTGACCTCTAGTCTCTGTCCCCCAGCAATGCCGTGAACTGAATGGGTGGCTGTGAAACTGAGTGGGTGGCCACGGGTTCCAGGAACAGCCCAGCTGGGTGGCTACAGGCTCCAGGGTCAGCCCTGCTGAACAGTTGCAAAAAGGCTGGGAGAGCAGTTCGAGCTTCAGGATCAGCCCAGGATTTAGTGACCCCTGGCAAATCACCATTTGACCCCCGAGGGGATCCCGACCCCCAGGTTGAGAACCACTGCATTAGTCCATTTTTTTTTTGGAAATGTAAGGGGGTCTACAATTGGATGGTGCCAAATTGCACCAGTCCTCATCCTACTTCTTCTTGGATAGCACAGCTATATAACCTATTGTTGATGGAACCCTCCTGGCCAGAGGCCACCTCTCATCATCCTTAATATATATGAATAAAGAAAAGTCCACACATTAAATGCATTTTCCACACTTTACTCTAACTTCAGCTCCATAAACTTTCTGTGACAACTGATATCACATTTGACATACTATCGGAATTCTTTGGCGCAGAACGCCACACACAATTGCGGACATTCTGTAGCTGTCATTTCTGCACAGAATGTAAGCACATTTCATTTAAGCCATCTTCTATTTAAACCATCTTTCCTCTTTTAGGGAGCACCACTTATCACAGGACCCACAGCTGAGGTTCAGGGGGATCGGGGTGCTTTTTGTAGTACAAGATGTGTCTAAAATGTTCAGTGAATGGTATCAAAAAACAAACAAAACAGAAGATACAAACAAATCACCTTTATTGGCTTTCAAATAATAATCGCCATCCTTCACAACACACTTTTGGCAATGTTGATAAACCTTCTGGAAACCGTCAGCAAGGGCCTCTTTAGGTATTGATCACAGACTCGCTATCACAGTCCTGGATTGCCACCATGTCTGCAAAACATTGTCTTGACTTTTGCAGGCTTTTTGGGTCGCAAGGAAGACAGTAAATGACATTCCATCAATTGCTGCTTGGATTCTGTATTGAACTGGTAGAACCAGGTCTCATCCCCTGTAACGATGGTTCACAGAGAGGATGGATCCTGGTCACACATACTAATGAAATCCCCAGAGGTTTCCATTTGTTTTGCTTTCTGTCAGCTTGTGCGGCACAAACCAGCAATAAAGCTTCCGCTTACCCAAATCTTCTGCATTTTCGATAGCATACCCGAATGTGGCTCATACTCAGTCATTTCATTCCCATCACGAAAGCATTTGAACAAGTCGTAAACACATTTTCTGCTCATGGCTTCTGTCTTGTACACTTGCACCAACATTAAAAGCATCTCTGCCTTCATTTTACCCACATTTTTTGCAGAACTTTATGTGCACTTGTTGCTCCATTGCACTGTGACCCTACCTCTCACACGGACTATGTTTGACTGCCCGCAGATGGTCACGTGTACTCCACGCTAGGTGGCACTTCTTGATGTGTCTCTGGATAGCCATGTGTGTACACCTGGCCGTGTTGCCGTTGAGATATTGGACCATTCCTTGAACTTTTTAGACACATCTACCAGTCTTTACCCAGTTTTCCCACTATAGCTCTGTCCAGCTGGGCATGCTCCCAGATGACACATAATCTCTCAGGCTTCCACCACTATTCATAAATGCTGTTTCACCTCACCTGGGGCTTCAGTCCTGCAGATGGCCTCTTTGGTCAGTAGTGTAGAAGACTAAATGTTTACATCTTTGGGGTGTAAGGCTTCAATGCCTCTTCTGAGGGCAGAACCCTCCCACACTGGCATTTATATTGACACTGACTAACTTATAGTAACATAGTTACATAGTAGGTGAGGTTGCAAAAAGACACATGTTCATCAAGTCCAACCTATGTGTGTGATTATATGTCAGTATTACATTGTATAACCCAGTATGTTGTGGTCTTTCAGGTGCTTATCTAATAGTTTTTTGAAACTATCGATGCTTCTTGCTGAGATCACCACCTGTGGAAGGGAATTCCACATCCTTGCCGCTCTTACAGCTCTTACAGTAAAGAACCCTAGTTTGTTAAACCTATTTTCTTCTAATTTTAATGAGTGGCCACGTGTCTTGTTAAACTCCCGTCTGTGAAAAAGTTTTATACCTTATATACTTGCCGGCTCACCCCCTCCCCCCCTCAAGAGGCTTTCTCCCTGGTGTGGAGAAAGCCTCTTGAGGGGGGAGGGGGTGAGCCGGCAAGTCAGGACACACTCTACTTTGCAGATAGAGAAAGGAGCTGTGTGTGTTAGTGGGCGTCCTGACACTCCTGCTCGCCACCTCCCACCTCTAGAGTCTTTCTCCACACCAGGAGGAAAGCCTCGTATTACGGTGGTGAGTTACAGACAGAAGAACAGGAAGTGAGCGTTTCTCAGAAGAAATAAGGACATTTAAAAGCAAAATCGAAGGATGAGGTAAGTGAAGGAGGACTACACTAAGGTAAAAGAAGGTATTTAGGGAAAAAACATTTTCCTTTACAACCCCTTGAAGCATGGCAACCTCTATTAATCATCTTCTCCCTGCCAGTCCTGAAAACAAAAAGGGAGATATGCACGACTCAACATGCAACAAGACAGAAATGGAGCATTCAAACAATTCCATCTTCTTCAGTTGTAGATAGTTTGAAGGGGGCTGGTGGGATATAGATACAGAGGAGGGTCCCATGTCAGTAGATAATAGATAGATAGATAGATAGATAGATAGATAGATAGATAGATAGATAGATAGATAGATAGATAATTATAGCGAGAGATTGAGATGAGATAGAGAAAGGAAACTGCACTGTACAGTATAATCTTCCCTGCAGCCCAGGGATGTATTCTGGCCTAGGCCAACAAGGCCCAGGCCTAGGGCGGCACTTTGTGGGGGGCGGCCCTCTGTCCTCTTCCCAGGGCGTCCCTCTGTCCTCTTCCAAGGGCGTCCCTCTGTCCTCTTCCCAGGGCGTCCCTCTGTCCTTCTCCCAGGGTGTCCCTCTGTCCTTCTCCCAGGGCGTCCCTCTGTCCTTCTCCCAGGGCGTCCCATGAATATGACAGGGATGTGGCTTTACCAGAAAGGGGTGGGTCATATTTAAATTGGAGGGTGCGCAAGTTTAGTCAGGCCTAGGGCAGCACAAAACCTAAATACACCTCTGCTGCAGCCTTTGCTTGAGACTGCTCCTGTAGCAAGACAGAAATGGAGTGCACAGACAGTTCCACTGGAGCCAGTCATTGCTAAATTTCAGAGGTTCTGGCCCGAATAATAGATGAAGAGGGATAAGGCATGCCAGTTACCATTTTTTCAAACTACTTAAAAAATATATATTTTTAAACTTCTATCAATCAAATGAAAGCATTTTGAGATGCTGTTGCTTTCTTTACAGGGGTTGTAAGCCTTTGTATTTTTTCACCTGGCAGTGTTCGGTAACCCAACCCCCCGTTTAACTTATCTGAGCCCCGAATTTCTGTGGGTGGGTCCCCACCGTCCTTCTCTCCAAGGAGTCCCAGCTTTGATTGGATAGATTGATAGCAGCGCAGCCAATGGCTTCTGCTGCTATCATTTAAATCCAATGATACAGGCACCAGTGCCAAGTCATACACTCGGCGTCTACGGATGCCGAGTGTATGACTCAGGAGCGCGCTCGCAAGGTAACCCCCTTGGGAGAGCGCTTCTCCTAGGGTGTTATCTAATGTGGGGAGGAGCTGCGAGAGCTGCCGAGGGCTCCCAAAGGAGGAGGATTGGAGACACTCTGGGCAAAACGAGATGCACAGTGGAGGTAAGTATGATATGTTTGTTATTTAAAAAAACAAAGCTTCAGTATCACTTTTATTACTCACCCAAGAATATGCTGCCAAAGTATGTTGTGGTACCCTGGTGGGTGACCTACATCCACCTAATCATGTGCAATAAATACAGTTATCAGCACCTATGAATATCACCTTGTGCTACTATTAAATGACAATCCACCATAAATCTATATAAAAAATCTATAGTAAATTCTTGTTTGAGAATAAAAAAGAAAAACATATAAATATACCATGCACGTGTTAACGTATCCAGATAGTGCTCTTTGCAAAAAAACGTGCGCTACCCTGCTATGGGTTAACAAATTATTTTGTGTCACAAAACCCCAAAGAAAGCGTGTGTATATAATGACAGAATAAAGAAAATAAATTAAATAAATGTATGGGGGAGAATTCCTATATGAATCCTCTTCCCTTTAGAAAGTCCCAAATGTGATGACCAAATGCTCCTAAGCAATAGATATTCCTCCTGTGGGGTGTTAAAAAACAACGTGATTTCACCACTTCCGTAATTGTCCCATCACCGTTAAAAATGGCCACTCACCAGATCCTATTCAAAGAAATGCCTTTGCTTCATTCCTATTTTACGGCGCCACAGCTGTCAGATGTCTTGGATATACTAGTAAGGTCTGTCTTTCTCTATAAAAACTCTCAGAAATAGAGTGCCCCTCATAGTGTAGTAGGTAAAAGAATTTTATGTTTTTTAAAATACAAAACGTATATTGCACTCACATTTTGTTGTGCCTGTATGCCGGCACCAAGCTTCTCCAGCCGTGTATGCAAGCATGTGAAGGAAAAAGTGTTTCCCTTTCGTGTTCCCCCCGGGCCTTTCTTACAATCGATGTGTTGTCCTGTGGGTATCAGCAGCCTCTACGCGTTTCGTAAATTGTGTTGCCTCATCAGGAGCTTCTGGATACGTAAACACGTGCATGGTATATTTATATGTTTTTCTTTTTTATTCTCAAACAAGAATTTACTATATATTTTTTATATAGATTTATGGTGGATTGTCATTTAATAGTAGCACAAGGTGATATTCATAGGTGCTAATAACTGTATTTATTGCACATGATTAGGTGGATGTAGGTCACCCACCAGGGTAGCGCAATCCATATATTATATTAAGTATACTTTGGGTGAGCCACCATAGAGTGACTTGCACATTTTTCTGATTGCAGCAAACCACACGGAACAAATGTATTTATTATTTTTTCCATTTTCCATTTTTTTTTTCATTTTTTCCATTTTCGCCAGTAACATCTGCCCCATACAAAGTATGCTGTGACTGAGAATGTCCCTTAAAACTGTGCTGTTTCTAAAATATCATGTACAGCTTTTAGGCATCTCCCAACCTGGCATTTAAAAGCTTTGAGTACTTTTCATGCTACCCTCAAAGCAGCATGAACAAGTCCCTTTCCCCACTGCAACTTTTTTAGTTTGTGGCATAAGTAAAGATCCTTTCCTTATGGCATTGCCCAGTTTCCTATGCCTTTTTTCACAATTGCTTGCTCATTAGCCTCAACAATTTGGTATTAAGATTCAACTCCATAGAGTTTAATAGGATTTGCTGCTAGTTGCATTGGGTTTCATGAATTTTAAATATTTAGATTTGCTCCACCCCTACTATGCACCCCAGACTAAAAAACACAAGGCAGAATAAGGACACTGGGTACGAACCAGTAACAGAAAAACGGTAAAGTAAGCTAGCAGGTTATGTGAACATATCATTATTTAGTAAAAATATATTTTTGCTTGAATTGAGTGCAGGCATGTTAATGCAATCTTCGGTAGTCCTGTTTCTTTTTTGTGATTTAAATAGATTTACTGACAAGTTTTATAAACACAGACTCCTTTCATTGCATTTTCCTTATTAATGTGATTCTGTGATTGGTGATTTATCCTTCTTTCACCGCTTTCCGCCTTAGGATGTAGAAGGTATTTTATTTGGCAAGATTTGCTTCCCTCTGTGTGCATGGCCAGTGGAGTCTAACACCTGGCTTTGCTTCCTGCCATGCAGATGGGTATATTATTATGTAAGCAATAGTTACATCCTCTTGCACTCAACTTTCTTCTTTATCTATTCTATATCTTAGATAATACACACAGCCAAAAGTTGGATGAAACTGAGACAATGAGATTTTAAAGAATAATAGTATGCGAAAATTCACAGAGGAATTTCATGAATTGTATTTTTTTTCTCCAATTATTTTTGAGAAAAGTTATGTTGTTTTAAAAATATGGCGATATGAAAGCCACAAAAGCTTATACAGTGCCTGCCGCCGAGAATGTGTTTTTAGCACGCCAGCATCGCGCTGAATCTTGGCGACAGGCTGCCGATATCTCGCACTCGCTGGAATAGTAAAAGCACATTCCAGCGAGTGCGTCATAGAAGCGACGGGGATCCGACGCGGATTTCCGCCAATTCTACACGTGGGCGGAGTTTGTTATGAATCCTGAAGGAGAAATCCCCGCCGGATTTTTAAAGAAAAATCCGGCATGGGTTCCCCCCTCAGGAGCATAACTGGCCCTTAGGTCTGTTATGGGTTGTAAGGAGACCCCCTACGCCGAAAAAACGGCGTGGGGGTCCCCCCACAATCCATAACAGACCCGTATCCAAAGCACGCCGGCCGGCCGGTCAGGAAGGGAGTGGGGGCGAGCGAGCGCCCCCCCCCTCCTGAGCCGTACCGGGCAGCATGCCCTCAACATGGGGGGGTTAGGTGCTCTGGGGCAGGGGGCGCACTGCGGCCCCCCACCCCAGAGCACCCTGTCCCCATGTTGGTGAGGACAGGGCCCCTTCCCGACAACCCTGGCCGTTGGTTGTCGGGGTATGCGGGCGGGAGGCTTATCGGAATCTGGAAGCCCCCTTTAATAAGGGGGCCCCCAGATACCGGCCCCCCACCCTAAGTGAATGAGTATGGGGTACGCTTCCTTCCGCTGTTATGCCGGGCGCGCGGCTCGCAGCGAGTTATATAGGCCTGTCTTGTGACGTCGCAGTCCCATCATGCTCCGGTAGGTAGCACGTGGTACCTACCGGAGCATGATGGGACTGCGACGTCACAAGACAGGCCTATATAACTCGCTGCGAGCCGCGCGCCCGGCATAACAGCGGAAGGAAGCGTCGCGTCAACATCTGGAGAAGAAGAAGAAGACGACGTCACAGAGGAGGGGACTCGCCGCCGCTAGTAATTGAGCTAACACACAAAGTTAGCGGCGGCGAGTCCTGAAGAAGAAGAAGACCCCCGGAGAGCGGAGAAGACCCCCGGAGAGCGGAGAAGACCCCCGGAGAGCAGGAGAAGACCCCGGAGAGTGGGAGAAGACCCCCCAGCCGCCGAAGACGTCGAAAGAAGCCCGCCGGGTGGTGGGCGCTTTTATCAAAGCGCCCCCCCGGCGGCGGAAGAGAACCAGACGGCGGCACCCACCCCCCAGAGAAGCCCGCCGGAGGGGGGCGCTTTTATAAAAGCGATCATACACACCCCCCCCCCCCGGCGGCCAACTAATAAAATATTTCAATACCCTGTGTGGTTTATTTGTGTTTACACTTTTTATTTGCAGGTGAATGGGTAGGGGTACAATGTACCCCATACTCATTCACTTAGGGTGGGGGGCCGGTATCTGGGGGCCCCCTTATTAAAGGGGGCTTCCAGATTCCGATAAGCCTCCCGCCCGCATACCCCGACAACCAACGGCCAGGGTTGTCGGGAAGGGGCCCTGTCCTCACCAACATGGGGACAGGGTGCTCTGGGGTGGGGGGCCGCAGTGCGCCCCCTGCCCCAGAGCACCTAACCCCCCCATGTTGAGGGCATGCTGCCCGGTACGGCTCAGGAGGGGGGGGGGGGCGCTCGCTCGCCCCCACTCCCTTCCTGACCGGCCGGCCGGCGTGCTTTGGATACGGGTCTGTTATGGATTGTGGGGGGACCCCCACGCCGTTTTTTCGACGTAGGGGGTCTCCTTACAACCCATAACAGACCTAAGGGCCCGTTATGCTCCTGAGGGGGGAACCCATGCCGGATTTTTCTTTAAAAATCCGGCGGGGATTTCTCCTTCAGGATTCATAACAAACTCCGCCCACGTGTAGAATTGGCGGGAATCCGCGTCGGATCCCCGTCGCTTCTATGACGGCTTTGTCTCCATCGCGGCAAGCCAGCTCGGCGCTGGCTCCCGCGATGGGGCTCGTAGGTGGTCAATCTCGCCGAGAAAGGGAGCGAGATTGACACAATATCCCAGTCACCTACTGTAGCTAATAGCTTATAGCAAAGTGGCTTAGCACAAAGGGAACAGGAGGCATGTTGCAAAGATTCTTCAAGAACCCGTAGCACCTTATACACTCACATGCTGCAATAGAAACCCAAATATCAGACTTTTGGCGCAACCACTCCAATATATAATGAAATGTGGGATGCCTTTATGGCTGTTCTGTTCTCACTACACGTTTGCCTCTGGCGTGTATGTAGCTCAACATACAGCTTAAACCTTGCATCCTAAATAACCAGACTGTCTGTAACTTTGGATCTTTATTACGATGAACAGGTGGTGGCCATATAAGATGCATATGAATAATGGTGAAACTAGAGATAAACAAATAAATGAACATATAAGAATTATATGAACACAAACAAATGTCTACTAGGCATATAGATAAACAGTCTTTATCATACCAGCGATGCTGCTATAGGAGGATCAGAATCTAGGAAACATGTGGTGCAGGCTTAGCTGACTCCATGCGGACTGTCCAGTGGAAAAGATGAAAGTTGTGATAGGAAGTAAAGACAGTTTTCAGTAACACGACAGGAAATGTACATTACCATAGAACACTGCCCATCAACAGTCCACAGTCCTTTGTTAAGAGTGACATCTAGTGGACAATATTGTACTGTATTTCCTTGTAGGCCAAATGCATGACAATATCTTTTCTACGCGGAGTGTTTATTTCAGAAATAGCAAACATTAAAAGGGCCACTGACTCCCACAAAAAACAGGCTGCATAGTTGGTAAGTCTGAAGAAGAGGGAATGAATCTGCGCTACGGACAATTTAAATTGATGGTGCGTGAACAAATTAAAATTGAGGTATAATAACAAAATATCAAAATATCAAAAAATATATACATATTTAGTGGCTGCCCCTGCATAAAGATTTCCACCTAAGTGGAAAAAAGATATTTGAGTATAGATAGCAGGTAATGGCGCCTACCTGAAGTGTTTGAATAATGTGCCATAGAAATTGTTGCCAAAAGCAAAAAGTGTAAATGATATGTGGACGATCGCTCTACCGGTTTCGTCGTGCTGACGTCATCTGGAGCGCGCCCCAGATGACGTCAGCACGACGAAACCGGTTGAGCAATCGTTCCTCTGAGCTACAGCACTCGTTTTAAAGGCTTTTATACTATATGCTAAATGTGAGTACCCATTTTTATGAGAATAAAGTATATCTTTTGTGAAACGATATCACGCTATTGGGCGCTTTCATTTGTCTCCTCTATGAGCGGGTGAGCGGTTGGAAAGATTCCATATGAAAAAACCTGACAGACATAGCAGTGTGGATACTTATTGTGAGAGCCTGTTACCCCTGTAGGGGTGATTGTATCCGGTGAGTGCGGGACCATTGGGGGAGAGCACCGAGTGACCCACCGACGGTTTACCTGCATTAAGCACCCAGCACTTTACTTTGCATGAAGCAAGATTGAAAACACATAGAAAATAATTTTTTATTTTATTTATTACATTTTTGCATGAAACAAGATTGGAAATTGGACTTTTTTGACTTTTCTGATTTTTTGATTGTTTTTGTACTAGAATACACATAGGTTTTTGCTAATTTTTCATATCACTAATATCAAGGAGCAGCACTATATAGCACTTTGTATTTCACATATCATTTACACTTTTTGCTTTTGGCAACAATTTCTTTGACACATTATTCAAACACTTCAGGTAGGCGCCATTACCTGCTATCTATACTCAAATAGCTGGTAAGTCATTTAGAGGCTGAATTTATTGCTGACCCATCAAACTCAACTAGAGAGGCTTGGACCTCTGCACTGAAGGCTTTAGATTGTAATAACAGATCTACAGCGCATAGGAAAAGTTTTTTTAACAAATTGGCCCTTTATGAAGAGGGAGAGCAGACTGTTCACCTACTAGCTAGGATTGTTCAATCACATTGAGCACCTCCATCCATTTGTGCATTGCGCACACAGAATTACACTGTGGCACATTCCCCAAATACAATTATGAGTGAACTAGTAGAGTTATATTTTGATATGTACCAGTATAAACAACGATACTCTGCATATTCCCTACAAAACTTTTTGGATGGGATAGAATTACCCTGTTGGTCAGAGGCTCATAAGCACTTCCTGGATTCTCTGATAACCATGAAAGGACTACATCATGCACCCAGTCTGTTTCCAAATTCTAAGGCACTGGGGGATGATGGCCTTCCCGCTTAGGTGTATAAGCAGTATGGGTGTAAAACCATGAATCAGATGGAGACAGAAAATGCAGTAAAAATCACACCTTTTAATATAATGGTAAAAATGATACAAAACAGTAAATGTAGTGAAAACATAGCCAGGGTATAGTAGCCTTAGCAGATTGTCAGAACAAGCCAGTAAATCAGGAAGCCAGATATCAGCATAGTCGGAGGCAGCAGACAGGATCATGAACCAGAAGGGATCTCAGCCAGGCAAGTCTTCAACAGGAATACATCAGAGAGTCTCTAGACATGTTTGACCAAGGTAAAGGCACAGAAGAAATTAACCAGTGTCAGGGTCCCAGCGCTCACAGCGCTCAATCCGTGCACAGGCACGTTACAATCGCGTCACGGCGCGTGCCCGCGCACCTGGGGCGCGCGCGCGTGTGTGGCGCAGCGGCGCGGCACGTGCGCGCCTCCTCCCGGGACCAATCACAGACCTGACAGGCCTATTTAAACCAGCCCCTGTCTTTGCACAGCTCTGAGTAAAGTTTTGACACTTTGACTTGTGCCCTTTGACCTGGATTTACTTCCCGACTCAGCTCTCGCCTGGAAACCTGACCTCGGCCTGTTTGTGGACTCTGCTGCCTTCTTGAACCCTTTTGACCTCGGACCGTGACCTGGATTTGCTTCTGTCTCCTGCCCTTGAACTTCGGCTTACTTACCTGGACTTGTCTTAGCGCTACCCGGAACCCGGACTTTTTACCTGTACCCCGGATCTGCTTCCATTCGTCTGCTGGCTTTTGAACTGTGCCCTGGGACTTTACCACTTTCATCTGCCTTGGTGACCCTCCAGCACCTGCAGCACATCTCAGCCTCTGACCTCCAGTACCTGCATCCCATCTATCAACCCCCCGGTACCGGTACCTCCTTGTGCCTCTGCCTCCTGTCTCAAATTCCAGGGGGCAGGTGCGCTTGGTCGTAAAGGTGAGCCGTCCTCAGCATCTCGGCCTCGGTAAGTACTTGTGTTTCTGACAGTATAAACCAGCCAGATGTCTGAGGCCGACAGGGCGCGCTCACCATTTGAAACACTCTGCCTGCAAGTGTCCGCACTTACTGACGCAGTTCAAAAGCTTCAAGATGGCTACCTCCAAATAGATGGCCGTCTCCAACAGCTGGCCGTGATTCCTGGACCCTCATCTCCACCTGCACCACCATCCTCTGGAGCTGCAGCACCTCAAGTCGCCTCTAGCTCGGCCGTAATGGTGACCCACCCGGAACCACGTGTGCCTATCCCGGAACGTTTTTCAGGTAAGCGCCGGAAATACCGGGCGTTTAAAAATGCTTGCTCCTTATATTTATCTCTTCAGCCCAGAACCTTTTGTTCAGAGACTGTGAAAGTGGGTTTCGGCATTTCTCTTCTCTCGGAAGAACCACAAGCCTGGGCTCACACTCTAATGGAGCAACAGAGCCCAATCCTAAACACAATAGACACCTTTTTTGAACACATGGCGAAGTTATATGATGACCCACAGCGTACGGCCACTGCCGAAACTATTCTCCATAACCTTACCCAAGGTAGAAGGCCTATCGAGGACTATACAGCCGAGTTCCGAAAATGGTCAGCCGACACAGGCTGGAATGAGGCTGCGCTAAAATACCAGTTTCGCCAAGGCTTGTCTGAGTCTCTTAAGGACGAGCTGGCTCGTACAGAAGTCCCGGCCACTCTTGAAGACCTGATTCAAACTGCCACGCAGCTGGATCGACGCCTGAGAGAGCGTCGTTCTGAACGATATCAAGTTCCACGCTCTACCTGGGCCCATCCAAGGCCCACTCCGGCTCCACAGCCACCTGCAGCTCCTCAAAACATAAACCTCCCGGATCCTGAACCTATGCAAGTTGGATTGGTCCGAGCCCCGCTTACCTCCGAGGAGAGACTGCGGAGACGTCAAAACAACTTATGTCTGTACTGCGGAGAAGCCGGTCATTTCCTTCACTCCTGTCCAACAAGGCCTCGTAAGTCCAAACTACAACCTACTCTCAGCTACAATATTGCAAACCTTTCTCAGGCTCACGTTGTTCTTTTCATTTCCTTGCAGTTACCGAAAGGGGCAACTCGTCTACCGGCCATAGTTGATTCCGGGGCATGCAGCTGTTTCTTGGACGCTACATTGGCTCAAAAGCTTCATGTACCCCTTTGCAACAAAAACCATCCTTTTCAAATTAATTTAGCTGACGGTTCTCTACCCCGATCTGGACTTATCACGCAAGAAACCGCACCTATCCTTGCCACCACCGACTCCGGCCACCAGGAATTTCTACGTCTGGACCTCATTCCTTCCCCACTGTTTCCCATCATCCTGGGTCTTCCCTGGCTACAAGCACACCAACCGGTCATACACTGGCTAAAGAAAGAGGTCAACTTTACATCCTCATATTGTTCACAGAATTGCCTTCCACCTCCAGTTGTTTCCTGCTCTGCCGTGACAACCTCGCCTGAAACTCTCCGGAACGTTCCCTCCGTCTACCTGGAATTCACGGATGTGTTCGACAAACAGCAAGCCGACTGCCTTCCGCCCCACCGACCGTATGATTGCCCCATTGACCTCTTACCCGGCGCCGAGATTCCCTTTGGCCGCATTTTCTGCTGTCCGAGACAGAATTAAAGGCCCTCAAGGCCTATATTGACGAAAATCTGCAAAAGAAATTTATTCGTCCCTCGTCTTCCCCGGCTGGAGCGGGAATCTTTTTTGTTGAGAAAAAAGATGGAACTCTTAGACCTTGTATTGACTATCGGGAGCTCAATAAAGTCACAATTAAAAACAGATACCCGCTTCCCCTCATATCAGAATTATTCCAGCGGTTCCGATCAGCTCAAGTATTCTCTAAGTTGGACTTACGGGGTGCTTACAATCTCGTCAGAATTAGGGCAGGAGACGAGTGGAAAACCGCCTTCAGGTCAAGATTCGGGCACTTTGAGTATCTTGTTATGCCTTTTGGACTTTGCAATGCCCCAGCCACTTTTCAGCATTTAGTTAACGACATTTTTCGTGAACACCTGGACGATTTCCTGGTCGTGTATCTGGACGACATCCTCATTTTCTCACCTTCCTTAGACCTACATAGGTGCCATGTAAAAAGAGTGCTTACCATACTCAGAGAACATAGACTCTACTTAAAAGCTGAGAAATGTGAATTCGAGAAATCTTCCGTGCAATTCTTGGGATTCATTATATCCACCAGTGGCGTCGCCATGGACCCTCAAAAGGTTAAAGCTATTCAGGAATGGCCAGCCCCGGTGGACAAGAAAGGGGTGCAGCGGTTCATCGGCTTCGCCAATTTCTATCGACGGTTCATTGTGGGGTTCTCCTCCATCGTGAGCCCCATCACTCAGCTTACCCGCCAAGGTCATCCTTTTTGCTGGTCACCGGAGGCCCAAGAAGCATTCAGGAAACTAAAATTAGTTTTTTCTTCCGCTCCTGTTCTGCGACACCCCGATCCAATGTTGCCTTTTACCTTGGAAGTAGACGCCTCTGAGACTGCTACAGGAGCCGTGCTATCTCAGAGACAAGGGCCAAAGTCCCTACTACACCCTGTGGCCTATGCCTCTCGGAGACTAACTCCACCCGAAAAGAATTATGATGTAGGTGACAGGGAACTGCTTGCTATCAAATTTGCCCTAGAGGAGTGGAGGTATCTGCTAGAAGGATCGGCTCATCCTATAATGACTCTGCTGCCTTCTTGAACCCTTTTGACCTCGGACCGTGACCTGGATTTGCTTCTGTCTCCTGCCCTTGAACTTCGGCTTACTTACCTGGACTTGTCTTAGCGCTACCCGGAACCCGGACTTTTTACCTGTACCCCGGATCTGCTTCCATTCGTCTGCTGGCTTTTGAACTGTGCCCTGGGACTTTACCACTTTCATCTGCCTTGGTGACCCTCCAGCACCTGCAGCACATCTCAGCCTCTGACCTCCAGTACCTGCATCCCATCTATCAACCCCCCGGTACCGGTACCTCCTTGTGCCTCTGCCTCCTGTCTCAAATTCCAGGGGGCAGGTGCGCTTGGTCGTAAAGGTGAGCCGTCCTCAGCATCTCGGCCTCGGTAAGTACTTGTGTTTCTGACAGTATAAACCAGCCAGATGTCTGAGGCCGACAGGGCGCTCTCACCATTTGAAACACTCTGCCTGCAAGTGTCCGCACTTACTGACGCAGTTCAAAAGCTTCAAGATGGCTACCTCCAAATAGATGGCCTTCTCCAACAGCTGGCCGTGATTCCTGGACCCTCATCTCCACCTGCACCACCATCCTCTGGAGCTGCAGCACCTCAAGTCGCCTCTAGCTCGGCCGTAATGGTGACCCACCCGGAACCACGTGTGCCTATCCCGGAACGTTTTTCAGGTGAGCGCCGGAAATACCGGGCGTTTAAAAATGCTTGCTCCTTATATTTATCTCTTCAGCCCAGAACCTTTTGTTCAGAGACTGTGAAAGTGGGTTTCGGCATTTCTCTTCTCTCGGAAGAACCACAAGCCTGGGCTCACACTCTAATGGAGCAACAGAGCCCAATCCTAAACACAATAGACACCTTTTTTGAACACATGGCGAAGTTATATGATGACCCACAGCGTACGGCCACTGCCGAAACTATTCTCCATAACCTTACCCAAGGTAGAAGGCCTATCGAGGACTATACAGCCGAGTTCCGAAAATGGTCAGCCGACACAGGCTGGAATGAGGCTGCGCTAAAATACCAGTTTCGCCAAGGCTTGTCTGAGTCTCTTAAGGACGAGCTGGCTCGGACAGAAGTCCCGGCCACTCTTGAAGACCTGATTCAAACTGCCACGCAGCTGGATCGACGCCTGAGAGAGCGTCGTTCTGAACGATATCAAGTTCCACGCTCTACCTGGGCCCATCCAAGGCCCACTCCGGCTCCACAGCCACCTGCAGCTCCTCAAAACATAAACCTCCCGGATCCTGAACCTATGCAAGTTGGATTGGTCCGAGCCCCGCTTACCTCCGAGGAGAGACTGCGGAGACGTCAAAACAACTTATGTCTGTACTGCGGAGAAGCCAGTCATTTCCTTCACTCCTGTCCAACAAGGCCTCGTAAGTCCAAACTACAACCTACTCTCAGCTACAATATTGCAAACCTTTCTCAGGCTCACGTTGTTCTTTTCATTTCCTTGCAGTTACCGAAAGGGGCAACTCGTCTACCGGCCATAGTTGATTCCGGGGCATGCAGCTGTTTCTTGGACGCTACATTGGCTCAAAAGCTTCATGTACCCCTTCGCAACAAAAACCATCCTTTTCAAATTAATTTAGCTGACGGTTCTCTACCCCGATCTGGACTTATCACGCAAGAAACCGCACCTATCCTTGCCACCACCGACTCCGGCCACCAGGAATTTCTACGTCTGGACCTCATTCCTTCCCCACTGTTTCCCATCATCCTGGGTCTTCCCTGGCTACAAGCACACCAACCGGTCATACACTGGCTAAAGAAAGAGGTCAACTTTACATCCTCATATTGTTCACAGAATTGCCTTCCACCTCCAGTTGTTTCCTGCTCTGCCGTGACAACCTCGCCTGAAACTCTCCGGAACGTTCCCTCCGTCTACCTGGAATTCACGGATGTGTTCGACAAACAGCAAGCCGACTGCCTTCCGCCCCACCGACCGTATGATTGCCCCATTGACCTCTTACCCGGCGCCGAGATTCCCTTTGGCCGCATTTTTCTGCTGTCCGAGACAGAATTAAAGGCCCTCAAGGCCTATATTGACGAAAATCTGCAAAAGAAATTTATTCGTCCCTCGTCTTCCCCGGCTGGAGCGGGAATCTTTTTTGTTGAGAAAAAAGATGGAACTCTTAGACCTTGTATTGACTATCGGGAGCTCAATAAAGTCACAATTAAAAACAGATACCCGCTTCCCCTCATATCAGAATTATTCCAGCGGTTCCGATCAGCTCAAGTATTCTCTAAGTTGGACTTACGGGGTGCTTACAATCTCGTCAGAATTAGGGCAGGAGACGAGTGGAAAACCGCCTTCAGGTCAAGATTCGGGCACTTTGAGTATCTTGTTATGCCTTTTGGACTTTGCAATGCCCCAGCCACTTTTCAGCATTTAGTTAACGACATTTTTCGTGAACACCTGGACGATTTCCTGGTCGTGTATCTGGACGACATCCTCATTTTCTCACCTTCCTTAGACCTACATAGGTGCCATGTAAAAAGAGTGCTTACCATACTCAGAGAACATAGACTCTACTTAAAAGCTGAGAAATGTGAATTCGAGAAATCTTCCGTGCAATTCTTGGGATTCATTATATCCACCAGTGGCGTCGCCATGGACCCTCAAAAGGTTAAAGCTATTCAGGAATGGCCAGCCCCGGTGGACAAGAAAGGGGTGCAGCGGTTCATCGGCTTCGCCAATTTCTATCGACGGTTCATTGTGGGGTTCTCCTCCATCGTGAGCCCCATCACTCAGCTTACCCGCCAAGGTCATCCTTTTTGCTGGTCACCGGAGGCCCAAGAAGCATTCAGGAAACTAAAATTAGTTTTTTCTTCCGCTCCTGTTCTGCGACACCCCGATCCAATGTTGCCTTTTACCTTGGAAGTAGACGCCTCTGAGACTGCTACAGGAGCCGTGCTATCTCAGAGACAAGGGCCAAAGTCCCTACTACACCCTGTGGCCTATGCCTCTCGGAGACTAACTCCACCCGAAAAGAATTATGATGTAGGTGACAGGGAACTGCTTGCTATCAAATTTGCCCTAGAGGAGTGGAGGTATCTGCTAGAAGGATCGGCTCATCCTATAATGATCTTTACCGACCATAAAAACCTTGAATATCTGCGGACAGCAAAACGTTTAAAGCCCAGGCAAGCCCGTTGGGCTCTTTTTTTTTCTCGGTTTAATTTTCATCTCACTTACAGGCCTGGTTCAAAGAATGGAAAAGCAGACGCTCTTTCTAGAATGTTCCCTGAAACTCCATCCACAACTGAACCGAGCACCATTTTGTCATCTCGGAATTTTCTACTAGTCTCTCAAATCGACCTGTTAAATTCTATTAAGGCTTCATCCAGACAATGTTCTGATCCAGAGGTGTCTTCATTGGTAAAACATCACGATATCTTTTTGTCCCGAGGGAAAATTTTCGTTCCATCAGAATCTAGACAACTGGTCTTGAGCACCTTTCACGACCGTAAACTAGCAGGTCATTTTGGAGCACGAAAGACCACGGAGATGGTTCTACGATACTTTTGGTGGCCAAGCTGCAGACAAGATTGTAAAGCCTACATTGCATCCTGTACCACTTGCCAACGTAATAAGGGTCCTAAAACCAAGACCTGGGGGTTACTCAAGCCTCTACCAGTTCCAGAACGGCCTTGGTCTGAAATCTCTATGGATTTTATTGTCGACTTACCACCTTCTGAAGGCTTCACCACAATCCTAGTCGTAGTAGATCGTCTCTCCAAAATGGCACATTTTGTGCCCATGATCGGTATTCCCTCTGCCCTAGAGACAGCCAAAGTCTTCTTCAGGGAAATCGTCAGGCTCCATGGGGTGCCCAGGAGCATCGTTTCAGATAGGGGTTCTCAATTCACCTCAAAATTTTGGAGGGAACTTTGTAAATCTTTGGAAGTCAAGACCTGCCTTTCCTTTGCCTACCACCCCCAGAGTAACGGCCAAACGGAAAGGACTAACCAAACGCTGGAGCAGTACCTCCGATGTTTCTGTTCCGCCTCTCAAGATGACTGATTGTCCCTCTTACCTTCCGCTGAATTCGCCTATAATAATTCCGTCCATGCCACCACGAATCAAACACCCTTTTGGGCCAACTATGGCTTTCACCCGCCCTTTCTTCCTGATGCCCTCCCAGAAACACCTGTTCCGGCGGCCCAAGAGCATTTAACAGCTATCCAATTAAACTTTCTACAATTACAAAGAGTGATGCAACGGGCCCAGGAGGACTACAAAAGATTTTACGACAAAGGAAGGAAAGATTGTCCTACTTTTGAAGTCGGAGAAGAGGTTTGGCTATCTGCTACTAATTTAAAATTACCGGTCCCCTCTCGAAAGTTGGGTCCAAGATTCATTGGCCCTTTCAGGATCAAACGCAAGATCAACGCGGTGGCCTTTGAACTCTCGTTGCCGGATTCCTACAGGATCCATCCAGTATTCCATGCCTCTCTCCTGAAACCTGTTACCCCTGATCCTTTCCAAGGAAGAGAAAGACCTCCGCCTCCACCAGTAGAGGTCGAGGGAGAGGAAGAATTTGAAGTTGAGTCCATCATCAGCTGTAGAAAAAGAGGTAGACAGCTTCAGTATTTGATTAAATGGAGGGGCTATCCCCCGGAAGATAACTCATGGGAACCCGCAAGAAATCTGCATGCTCCACGTCTAATCCAAACTTTTCATCAGGAACACCCAGAGTTGATGTCCAGCTTGGGCGTCCGGAGTCCGCCCCTTGGGGGGGCACTGTCAGGGTCCCAGCGCTCACAGCGCTCAATCCGTGCACAGGCACGTTAGAATCGCGTCACGGCGCGTGCCCGCGCACCTGGGGCGCGCGCGCGTGCGTGGCGCAGCGGCGCGTGCACGAGCGCGCGGACGTGCGCGCCTCCTCCCGGGACCAATCACAGACCTGACAGGCCTATTTAAACCAGCCCCTGTCTTTGCACAGGTTGCTGGTTTATCGTCAGCTCTGAGTAAAGTTTTGACACTTTGACTTGTGCCCTTTGACCTGGATTTACTTCCCGACTCAGCTCTCGCCTGGAAACCTGACCTCGGCCTGTTTGTGGACTCTGCTGCCTTCTTGAACCCTTTTGACCTCGGACCGTGACCTGGATTTGCTTCTGTCTCCTGCCCTTGAACTTCGGCTTACTTACCTGGACTTGTCTTAGCGCTACCCGGAACCCGGACTTTTTACCTGTACCCCGGATCTGCTTCCATTCGTCTGCTGGCTTTTGAACTGTGCCCTGGGACTTTACCACTTTCATCTGCCTTGGTGACCCTCCAGCACCTGCAGCACATCTCAGCCTCTGACCTCCAGTACCTGCATCCCATCTACCAACCCCCCGGTACCGGTACCTCCTTGTGCCTCTGCCTCCTGTCTCAAATTCCAGGGGGCAGGTGCGCTTGGTCGTAAAGGTGAGCCGTCCTCAGCATCTCGGCCTCGGTAAGTACTTGTGTTTCTGACACCAGGCAGTTTAAATAGCAAGAAGAGACTGGCTGTAGGCTGGACTGATGAGCAGGAAATGATCACCAGGTGAGCCACTGTGGAATAATGAGTACTGGCAATTAGTTGACAGCTGAGCAACCTGAGCACTGAGAAGGGAGGGCTGCCCTGACAATGGGGAGGTCACACTCCCTCACTTACTTAAAGTGTTTAAGGCGGCCAACAGGCAACAATCTCTTCCTAGATCCATGAATCAAGCTAATATTATCTTAGATCCAGGTTCATATAGGCCCATCTCCCTCTTACAAACCAATATCAAACTTAGCCATAGCTATTGAGCCCTTAGCGGTTTTGATACACTTCAATAGGTCTAATTGTGGCTTCCAATATGGAGAAAGGCAAGATAAGATCATACTGTACTCAGATGACACTATACTCCTACTGGGAGACACCAACACATCACTGCGAGCATCTATGACAGTTATAACTAATTTTAGGAATTTTTCCATCATGCCCTTAGACACTGATGGGGAATCCTTGAGCTCAGTTCTTCATAATATCCCGGTTTCATCTAAGTTCAAATATCTAGGTATATACATTTGAGTGGAGGGATTTTCCCTGTCTGGCCCCAGTTGCTTATTAGAAAAAGAGAGTTTACGGTATTGTAAAATGTACCCTTCATTTACATCACTCTCTGTATGTCTCTCTCTCGCTCTCTCTCTCACTCTTATCTATCTACAGTATTTATACAGTAAGCAAGAAGCAAGAAATATACTGTATATGCATAATGCCCTGTACATACGTTTGGAATTTTTGATGGGAATGGGAATTTTCCATCGGAATTCCATTCAAGCTGTCTTGCATACACACTGTCAGGCCAAATTCCGACCGTCCAAAACGCGGTGACGTAAAACACTACAACAAGCTGAGAAAAATGAAGTTCAATGCTTCCGAGCATGCGTCGACTGGATTCTGAGCATGCATGGTTATTTCTCCAACAGAGTTCCACACAGACGATCAGAATTTCCGAATCGGAAAAAATTAAATCCATCGGAAAAAAATAAAACCTGTTCTATTTCTAAACTCCGACCTGGGCCCACACACGTTCGGAATATCCTATGAAAAAATTCCGTTCACTTTTTTCATCGGGTGCTAAAACACAAATTGCTTAAAGCGGAGGTTCACCCTAAAACAATTATATACCGTTACATTCAACATACTGCTGACATCTACAGTATGCTGGTATTTTTTTTTTTCGCTGTACATACCTTCCTCTAGTTCTTTTCACCTGGCTTCCGGGTTCTCACTGCCCCGGGGAGTAGGCATTCCTATAAAGATGCGTAGATGATTGACGTGCGGGTAAAGCGCGTCACGCGTTCTGAAAATAGACGAACTGGGCCTCGGCTTTATACGGCGCCTGCGCAGTCAGCTCTACATGGCAGGGGCAGGCACCGTATAGCGCCGTATAGAGCCGAGTCCCAGCTCGTCTATTTTCGGAATGCGTGACGCGCCTTACCTGCACGTCAATCATCTACGCCTCTTCATAGGAACGCCTACTCCCCGCGGGAGTGAGAACTCGGAGCTGGGTGAAAAGAACTATAAGAGTAAGGGTAAGTACAGCGGGAAAAAAATACCAGCATACTGTAGATGTCAGCTGGATGTAATGGTATATAAATGATTTTTAGGGTGAACTTCCGCTTTAATAACAACAAATCAGCCTTCAATTGCCATTTCTGCAGTTCAAGTTTAAAAATTCAAAAAGCAATCTGATTGGTTGCTATTTTTCTTTCAGCATACCTTTCATGCATCAGCCCACAAATAGCACTGTAGAAGGACTAGACCCATATACTGGAAGCACAATATGCAAAAGAGGTGACCACACTCCAATGTTCATTGAAAATTTACCTTTATTCCATAAAATCCATGTAAGATTTCAAAAACTATATACTAGAGGCCATTAGCAGCTGCCTGAGCTGCCGTTGCAGTAGTCTCACCACTGAATGTAATCTAAGCTGTAAATGTCAATAATTTTGCCAAATAAACTAGATAACCAAGAGAACTTCATTAAGAACTTTTCTCAAGCAAATATACATGTGACACAATATGAGAGAATAAGTGAATAAACATGCATTATGAAATGTGCAGAGGGAGAAAGATTTGGAGCAAAAATTGATATAGAAGTCAAAGCCAAATGACTCATAATACATATTTAAATAATTACAGGTCACTATGTCGCCACAGAGGGCTGTGAACCATAATTGTATCCTGAAACAGTTGCACAATAACATTTACATAGCATGGATAGCAACATTTTGATATTTGCCAAGCTCTGCACAGGAGACCTGCCACTTTTGGGAAAACCAAAGGACATTTGTTTCATTGGAAATGCATCCAGCCCAGCCAAAAAATAACTGACAGAAAAACAAAACATACGGGGGCGAAGTTTTTAATATTGTCATTTGCACTTAATATGTTTCTTTGTTAGTACTGTACTGACAAGAAGAAATAGATGATATGTACTATGGGCACTAAGTCAGTCTCGGAAATACAGATGCCCATTGTAATCCACTAAACCTATTGTTTCCCAATACAATCATATTATTTTAGGAAAATGGAAAAACGTTCTGCAAAAAAGGCATCTGTGTGCTTTATCAAATATCACCTGTGGTTGTCAGAGTAATGTCAGAACAGAAAAATGTCACTTATCTTTAAAGTATATGTTACCCCAACATTTCATATTTCTGATTTGTGTCTGTGTTACCATGTACTTGTATTAAAGCCTAAGCGCAGCCATAATCACTAACTGAAAAATCAGCACAAGGGACATAACTTACAGTCAGTAGGATGTGTCCCTTGTTGGAAGTGCAACAACATGTACTATGCACTCCAAACTATAGATGGCGCTGTAGTAATATGCTAGCATATGTGTGTTCATATACCATATGCTTGTATATTCTGCACATGAAGGATGTTTTTTCTCTCTCTGCTCCAGACATCCCAAGTCTTCCGAGGTGCGGGAGTCTCCGGCATTTGGTAGTGCAGTGCTGATCCTGGGCGGCAGTGGTGTCATCCATCTCAGGCCTCACCTGGAGTATGCTGTCCAGTTCTGGGCACCAGTCCTCGGGAAGGATGTACTGGAAATGGAGCAAGTACAAACAAGCGCAACAAAGCTAATAAAGGGCCTGGAGGATATTAGTTATGAAGAAAGGTTGCGAGCACTGTCTGAACTTATTCTCTCTGGAGAAGAGACGCTTGATAGGGGATATGATTTTAATTTACAAATACCATACTGGTGACCCCACAATAGGGATAACACTTTTTTGTGGAAGGGAGTTTAATAAGACACCTGGCCATTCACTAAAATTAGAAGAAAAGAGGTTTTAGCTTGAACTACGTAGAGGGTTTTTTACTGTAAGGCCCTGTACACACGATCAGACATGTCCGAGGAAACATGTCCGACGGTCTGACAGGCTGAAGTGGTCTGTTGGTCTGATGTGCGTACACACCATCGGACCAAAATCCCTTCGGACCAAAACGAAGTTCAATGCTTCCAAGCATGCGTCGACTTGATTCTGAGCATGCGCGGATTTTGGTCTGATGATTTTGTGTACTAACCATCGAACATGTCCGACAGACAGGTTTCCAGCGGACAGGTTTCTAAGCATGTTTGGAAACTTTTGTCCGCTGGAAAACGGTCCGATAGGCCGTACACACGATCGAACATGTCCGCTGAAACTGGTCCGCAGACCAGTTTCAGCGGACATGTTCGATCGTGTGTACGCGGCCTAAGAGTGGCAAGGATGTGGACTTCCTTTCCACAGGTGGTTGTTTCAGCGAGGGGGACATTGATAGTTTCAAAAAAACTATTTGATAAGCACCTGAACCACTGCAACATACAGGGATATACAATGTAATACCAACATATTATCACAAACATAGGTTGGACTTGATGGACTTGTGTCTTTTTTCAACCTCACCTACTAATTATCTATGTATGTGTCCCCCTTTGTTCTCCTCCGGTCCGCTGTCCTCCTCCTCCGCCCCCACCCCTATTTATGTATTTCAGAAATTCAATTCAAAAAGTGAAACTCATATATTATATAGACTCATTACACACTGAGTGATATATTTTAAGCATTTCTTTCTTTTAATTGTGATGATTATGGCTTACAGCTAGTGAAAACACCAAATTCTGTATCTCAGAAAATTTGAATATTACATAAGACCCATAAAAAAAAGGATTTTTAATACAGAAATGTTGGCTTACTGAAAAGTATGTCCATGTAAAGTATAGTATGCACTCAATAATTGGTCGTGTTTTCTTCTGCATGAATTACTGCATCAATGCATCGTGGCATGGAGGCGATCAGCATGTGGCACTGAGGTGTTATGGAAGCTTAGGTTGCTTTGATGGTGGTGTGATCAGCTCGTCTGCATTGTGGGGTCTGGTGTCTCTCATCTTCCTCTTGACAATACCACACAGATTTTCTATGGGGTTTAGGTCAGACAAGTTTGCTGGCCAATCAAGCACAGTGATACCATGATCATTAAACCAGTTGTTGGTACCTTTGACAGCGTGGGCAGGTGCCAAGTCCTCCTGGAAAATAAAATCAGCATCTCTATAAAGCTGGCTAGCAGAGGGAAGCATGAAGGGCTCTAGAATTCCCTGGAAGAGGGTTGCACTGACTTTGGAGTTGACAAAACACAGTGGACCAACACCAGCGGATGACATGGCTCCCCAAATCATCACTGCCTGTGGAAACACCACACTGGACTTCATGCAACTTGGATTCTGTGCCTCTCCACTCTTCCTCCAGACTGTGGGACATTGATTTCTAAATTAAATGGAAAATGTACTTTCATTCAAATAGAGGACTTTTGACCACTGAGCAATAGTCCTAGAGCGAATTCCCCCGCATGCGTCGAATTGATTTGACGCATGTGTGGAAGCATTTTACTTCCTTGTTTTCGCACGTCGCGGCGTCAACGTCACCGCCACGTCACCGCGTTGTCTGTCCACGGGGATTTTGGTCTGATGGTGTGTACACACATCAGACCAAAATATCCCAGGAGATATGTCCAAAGAAAACGGTCCGCGGACCGTTTTCATCGGACATGTCTCCTCGTGTGTACGGGGCCTAAGAGTTGTTGTATTATGTGTAGCGCCCCCCTGGGTATACTGGGAGCACAGGGGTACCTCCAGGGACAGGGAGCGAGCTTACATTCACTCCAGGGCTGAGTCCATGGCTATAATGGGAAGTTAGAACAAATGTGGGCATCAGTCACTTTAGTATTTTTCAATGCTTTAATGGAGAACTTGGAAGCAGTAATATGATAGAGGGTTAGGGGAGGTTTCAGATACCTTTTAGCAGATCACTTGCGGACTCCTTAAAATCAAAGGACAAAAACAGCTTTCTTTTAGAAGATCTTGAATACCTGGATAGGTCTCTCACACAGACCTAGCAACTGGTATGGTTTCTGAATAAGCCTCTCTCACAGACTTAGCAGCCAGTAGCACTCACGGATAAGTCTCTCTCACAGACTTAGCAGCCAGTAGCACTCACGGATAAGCCTCTCTCACAGGAGCTAGTTACCTTGATTAGATTTATAGAACAGCTTCGCAGTACCAGAACCTTTAAGCCATCCGGCAATACTGTAAGGTTAGTTTAGCTTAGGTGCATCCTCCAAACTAGTCACCAGGCCCTCCTGAGAGACCAGCCTTCATCCTGGCTATCTCCAGCAAAGGGTCCTCCCCTGGATTTCCTCAGCTTGGCTTGGCTTCTTCCACACAGGCAAGACAGCCTAGGACCACCTTAGGATTAGTAGGCCCCAGAGAGGCTTCTGGGCCTACTTGCAGTAACATGGCCTCAGACCTGGAAGGCCATAAGGTAAGGACTGACTAGAGCACATGGCATCTGTCCCATAAATACCCTCTCCCAGAATGCACAGCGGCCAGGAACCTCCTACTGGGCTGTTTCTGAAAAATAGATTATTTATTACAGCTCAGCTTGTTTCTAATTCTCATACTGACCTCTGGTACCAGTGACACCTACTGGCAACAGTGAGAAATGCACAACTAGCCAAGTTCAAGACAGAAACCAAATAAACTATATACAATTAATCTGAGCTATGGGGAGCGCAGCCAAAAACAAAATTTACATTATAGCCCCATTTTTAGGAACAGGGGGCTACACATGTATACTGTATGTTTAGCATTGCAAGTGTGCAATGTAAATAATACTTTACTAGCTGTGATATTATTCAGGAATGGCAATATGGAAAAGTTGTACACATGAAGAACATTTTCAAGGCTGTCAGGTAGAGTAACATATGAGGCATCTGCAGCATCTTCAAAGCAGAACTGTGAATTTGGTGGTACAACATGTTATACTTTGCTGGCAATGCGAAGAACTGTCAGAATGTTCCATTAATATGAGTTATGCAATTTTTGACCACAGAATGTGTATATCCATATAAATTTCTACACATGTGCCGCACTTTGCAACCATCTATTTTTATTGATGACATGAGCCTACTAAAGACTTCCTGACCAGCTGTGTTTTGCTTGGTTAGCATTTTTGCATACAGTCTTTAATATGGGCGGCATATTGCAGTGTGCTTGTGTTATAGCAGAAGTATTGTCCCTTTTGGAAAGAGAAGTAGAAGACGCATTCAACAGAATAAGGAAAGACTGAAGATTGTTATTTGTAGAGGATACAATCAGTAGTAACAAACTTGATCCTTTTTACATCCAATCCAGGCAACACAATTCTGAAAAAGTCATACACGTGATCTTAGTATATTGTAGCTGATCAAGTAATATCTGAATACATATGACTACCATGTTGTTCTTTGGAAAATCAGTTTTTAGTATTTGGAATGTGATTTTCTATGGAAACACTCAGAAATAAATATATCCCTAGTTTATTTACTTAGAAGAATGGTTTGTTTCATCCAGATGTTCAGACACAACTGTTTACTGCCTGCAAGGCCCCTGCCATAATATAGGTTCCTTAAAGCTGTATAATCAACATCTAAAATACATTTAACATATGAATAGGGATGGTACGAAACACCCCACGGATCGGTTCGCACTAGAACACGGGGACAGGCAAATGTTTTAGCGAAAATAGGAACCCTATTAAAGTCTATGGGACACAAACATGAAAAAAGTGCTAATTTTAAAGGCTTATATGCAAGTTATTGCCATAAAAAATTATGGGGACCCGGGTACTGCCCCAGGGGACATGCATTAAAGCAAAAAAAGTTTATAAAACAAAGTTTTTTTCAGGAGAAGTGATTTTATGCTTAACCCCTTGCCGACTGCCCGCTGTCGTTTGACAGACGGCAGCAGAATGGCTCCCGTGCGAGAATCGCCGTAGCTGTACAGCAGCCACTTTAAGGGGTTGCGATATCCGCTGGGCATCCACGATCACTCCCGACAGAGCCAGAACATGGATCTGTGTGAGTAAACACATTTACGCGTACTGGCAGGGGAGAGGAATAAGATTGTGTGTTCCTAGTATATAGGAACACCGACTGGTCTCCTCCAGGCAGTCCCATACCCCCTACAGTTAGAACACACTGAGGGAACACATTTAACCTCTTGATTTCCCCCTAGTGTTAACCCCTTCCCTGCCAGTGACATTTTTACCGTAATCAGCGGCTATTTTTAGCTCTGATTGCTGTATAAATGTCAGTGGTCCCAAATAAGTGTCAAAAGTGTCCGATTTGTCTGCCACAATGTCTTAGTTCCGATGAAAATTGCAGATCACAGCCATTACTAGTAAAAAAATAATAATAATAATAATAATAAAATGCCATAAATCTATCCCCTATTTTGTAGACGCTATAACTTTTGAGCAAACCTATCAATATACGCTTATTGCTGATGGTGACAGGAGCCTCTTCCTGTCAATCCTGGCCATTGGTTTTCGTGGGTCTGTGGGCAGGGGGCTTATCAAAATCTGGAAGCCCCCTTTAACAAGGGGGCCTTCAGGTCCCACCCCCCCCCCTATGTTAATGGGTATTGGGTACATTGTACCCTTACCCATTCACCCAAAAAAGTGTCAAAAAGAAAAAAACACAACAGACAGTTTTTGACAATTTCTTTATTAAAAAATAATAAGTGTGCCGCAATGTCAATCCATCTTCAATTACGCTGCCTAACAGAGACACAATAGCTATGGGGACCTGCAAAGGGTTAACCATGCTTTGTCCTAAGCTTAAAGGATCACTAAAGGATTTTTTTTTTTAGCTAAATAGCTTCCTTTACCTTACTGCAGTACTGGTTTCATGTCCTTATTGTTCGTTTTTGCTTTGAAGTTGCTGTAATCCTGCTCTGATCTCCACACTTCCTGCTTATCTGTTTCCTTATAACCACAGTGCTGGGAGATTTCTCACGGTGGTCTAAGCTGTCATTACTGTGTGTCTAAAACTTCCCAGAACCAATCAGATTCATTTTAAAAACAAAACACTGCCCTGGATTTGTTTGTTTTTGTTCTGTGTGTCTATTTCTACTTCACAGAAACACAAAGCCAGTTCAAAAGTGAAACTAACCTGCAGGCACATTATATGATTGATTTTTATCAATGTTTAATCATTTTGAAAAGGAATCAGTTAACTTTTATGTCTCTATACCCTTTAAACAGTAATTTCAGCAAAAATCTTTTTTTCCTTTAGTGACCCTTTAATTAAGTGATAATCCCTCACCATCAATGTGAATAGATACCAGGGACCAAATGTGCACCTGTATAACTAAATACTGGGGTGCCTAAATGTCTATTCAGTATTATTCATAAAGAGTGAGATCTCTGGTCATACCTCCTTATGAGAATATGGTGAATAAATAGAATGAAAATAAAATAAAATAAATATAACAGCCAAAGCTGCTGACTCACTAGTCAGCAGCTTTGGCTGTTATATTTATTTTATTTTATTTTCATTCTATTTATTCACCATATTCTCATAAGGAGGTATGACCAGAGATCTCACTCTTTATGAATAATACTGAATAGACATTTAGGCACCCCAGTATTTAGTTATACAGGTGCACATTTGGTTGAAACAATATATAAGTTATGGTCAAATATATGCACATGTATCAAGTAAGTATATAATGCAAAGATATATCAGAAAATGTCTATAAAAAACAGGAAATGTGTGAACAAAGTAAAAAATAATAAGTGAAAGTCCAATCACAGGTGTATATAAAGTCCCATAAATGACACTTTTGGGATTCCTTTTGTCAATATCCAAAAGCCAGTGAAAAAGTCTCACAATGCAAATTAACTACTTCGGGTCCGCGCTATTGACAGAATACGTCAGCAGCGCGGACCTGAGGCGCCGGGGTCACGTCTTTGGACGTGATTTACTTGTAATTCCCCGCGCGCGCCACAGGGTGGCGCACGGCGGGGAAAAACAGTCCCGACGCATCACCGAGGATTCGATGCGTGTACCCGGCGGCCGCGATGTCCGTCAGGTACACGCGATCGTCGGTGACAGAGCAGGGACGTGGAGCTCTGTGTGTAAACACAGAGCTCCACGTCCTGTCAGGGAGAGGTGACAGATGCTGTTTCTCTTGTACATAGGGAGACAGCATCGATCACCTCCCCCAGTCACCCCCCTCCCCCCACACAGTTAGAACACACCCAGCCAATACATTTAACCCCTTCCTCACCCCCTAGTGTTAACCCCTTCAATGCCAGTCACATTTATACAGTAATTAGTGCATATTTATAGCACTGGTCGCTGTATAAATGTGAATGGCGCCAAAAATGTGTCAAAAGTGTCCGATGTGTCCGCCGCAATATCGCAGTCAAAATAAAAATCGCAGATCGCCGCCATTACTAGTAAAAAAAAAATATAAAAAAAAAATCATAATTCTGTCCCCTATTTTGTAGGTGCTATAACTTTTGCGCAAAGCAGTCACTTATTGTGATTTTTTTTTTTACAAAAATACGTAGAAGAATACGTATCGGCTTTAACTGAGAAAAAAAAATATAAAAAAAAAAAAAAAATTGGGATATTTATTATAGCAACAAGTAAAAAAAATATATATATATATTTTTAAATTGTCGCTCTTTTTTTGTTTATAACGCAAAAAATAAAAACCGCACGGGCGATCAAATACCACCAAAAGAAAGCTCTATTTGTGGGGAAAAAAAGAACGCCAAATTTGTTTGGGTGCCACGTCGCACGACCTCGCAATTGTCAGTTAAAGCGACGCAGTGCCGCAAGCTGAAATTTCGCCTGGGCACGAAGGGGGTTTATGTGCCCAGTAAGCAAGTGGTTAATAGTGAAACACAGCAAGTGATCTTGAGGTGAATACAGGTGCTCTTGAAGTGTTAGCGGTGCTCCCCCACATGGGTTCCCACTCACCAGATCCAATCACCCCTCCAGGGGTATAGTGTGTATAGGATAAAACTCCTGGATCTCTACTCCTCTGTTTCTCCACTTGCCAAGTGAAGAGTGGAGTGGAGATCCAGGAGTTTTATCCTATACGCAGAAAGGACTTGGTGGTTCAAGTTGTTAGAACAGTGGGCGATGTGGTATCCCCATACTCGTGAGAAGCAGCAGAATGTATTTTTTGGGTGTAATTCCACATATACCCATGGCATGTTTGAGCAATATATCAGTAAGTGACAACTTTGTGTAAAAAAAATATAAATAATTTTGTAATTTTCTCGAAAACGTGTTGCAAAAAATAAAATATTCTACTTTTCAAAACGGGGTAATTTGGTGGGGGGGGGGGGGTTGTGCTATATTGGTATTTCATGGCCTCTGAAATTGTGATAGGTAGTGAGGAGTGAAACAAAAAATGTATGCCATTAGAAATCCTGATGGTGGTGCTTGGATTTCGGGGTCCTGTACGCAGCTAGTCTCCCAAAAAGTCTCACACATGTGGTCTCCCCTTACTCAGGAGAAGCAGCAAAATGTATTTTGGGGTGTCATTCTACATATACCCATGGCATGTGTAAGCAATATATTGTTTCATTGACAACTTTGTGTAAAACCTTTTTTTTTTGTCATTTTTTTATCACTTGACAAACAATAAAATATTCAATGGGCTCCACATGCCTCTCAACAAATGGGGTGTTTTCCTTTAAAAAATTGGTAATTTAGGGTGGTTTTGTACTGCCCTGTCATTTTAGCACCTCAAAAAAAGAGATAGTTTGTAGACGCTATAACTTATAAATATAACCAAAACTTATAAATAACCAATAAATATATGCTTATTTAACCACTTCAGCCCCAGAAGAGGATTTTTTGCGATTCGGCACTGCATCGCTTTAACTGACAACTGCGCGGTTGTGCGACCTTGTACCCAAACAAAATTGAAGTCCTTTTTTCCCCACAAATAGTGCTTTTTTTTTGGTGGTATTTTCTCAGTAATGGCAGGACTGTGACATTATGGCGGACATATCGGACACTTTTGACACATTTTTGGGACCATTGCCATTTATACAGCGATTAGTGTTATAAAAATGCACTGATTACTGCGTAAACATCACTGGCAGGGAAGGGGTTAACACTAGGGGGCGATCAAGGGGTTAACTGTGTTCCCTAATGGGTGTTCTGACTGTAGGGGAATGGGACTCTTCCTCTCGTGCCTGCAATCGCTCGTGTCCGGCGGTCATCATGACCGCTAGTCAAGAGCATCGGCGCGCGCTATCCCGCTTAGAGGGACCGATGTACAGCTATGACGGTCCACAGGAACAAGCTGACCTGCCGCTGTATAATGACGGCGGCTGGTCGGCAAGTGGTTAAAAAATTTTTACCCAAGACATGTGGCTGAATACATTTTGGCCTAAATGTATGACTAAAATTACGTTTGTTTGATTTTTTTTAAAACATAAATAGAAAATGTATATTTTTTTCAAAATTGTCAGTCTTTTTTCATTTATATTGCAGAAAAAAAGATCCCAGAGGTGATCAAATACCACCAAAAGAAAGCTCTATTTGTGGGGAAAAAGGACGCAAATTTGGTTTGGGTACAGCAGTGCATGACCGAGCAATTACCAGCAGGGGTCAAGTCCCGGGGAAAAAAGTGTGGAAACTACCACCCAGGATCCACTCCCCCACAAAAAAAATAAAAAATAATACGCTCATATGCATAATTACTAAACCGCATGTTTTTCTTTTTCGATCTACTGTACCTTTGTAATCCTTTATGTTACTGGCCGCTTCCTGTATTTAGATTCATCAGGTAGTGTGCGAGCTTTTGTCATTGTTCCCAGGAGACATTGTGGAGGTCTGCCGCGAGAAATTGCGGGATTTAGAAAGAAGCAAGTTCTTTCTAAATCCCATGATAACTCGTGGCAGACCTCCGCAATGTCTCCTGGGAACAATGACAAAGGCTCCCAGGAGACATTGCGGCATCGAGGAAGTGAGGGAATACCCGCACACTACCTGATGAATCCATATACAGGAATCGGCCAGTAACATAAAGGATTACTAAGGTTCGCCTGCCCCTGACAGTGGCTCGAGCTGGGCATCGCCGCTTAGTGAAGGATTGGCTCGGGTGGCTCGGCTGCTCTCGACTGCTCTAGTCCTGCAAAGGGAACTGAGTTCCTGCTGTGAAAAAAGTGCAGAAACTCTGTTCCTGCGAGTTCCTGCAGGACTTGAGCCCTGATTACCAGTTAAAGCAGCGCAGTGCCAAATTGTTAAAAGTTCTCTGGTCATTAAAGGGGTAACTACTTATTGGGCTGAAGTGGTTAATATCAGTGCTCCTTTAAAAACATATTTTTTTAAATCTAAATTTTAATTTAAAAAAAGTTTGCTTTGATACATGCCCCCAGGGCAGAACCCAGGCCCATACCCTTTTTGTGCCCATTAACATGCCTATAAGCCTTCAAAATTGACACTTTTTATTTTTCAAGTTCGGGTCCCATAGACTTAAATTGGGTTCATGGTTCGTGTCCAAAATTTTGTGGTGTTCGAGAGTTCTTAACCCGAACTGCAGGGTGTTCGGCCCAACTCTAAGGCCGCGTACACACGATCAAATCTATCTGCTGGAAACGGTCTGACAGACCGTTTCAGCCGACAGATTCGATCGTGTGTACAGGCGGACAGACAGATTTTTCCAGCAGACAGATTTTAAAGCATGCTTTAAAATCTGTCTGCTGGGAATCCGTCCGTCCGATATGTCTACTGGTTAGTACGCTAACCAGCAGACATATCTGCCTGCACATGCGTCGAATGGATTCGACGCATGCGCAAAGTGTTTTACTTCCTGGTGTGGTGACGTGGCGGCGTCAACGTCATCGCCAATAACACCGTGCTGTCTGCCGGCGGGGATTTTGGTTTGATCGTGTGTACAGCGATCAAACCAAAACAGCCCAGCAGACAAATCGGATCCAATCGGTCTGACAGACCGATTGGATCCGATTTATTTGGTCGTGTGTATGCGGCCTAAGAGTCAGAGTAGTAGATTAGAGACGGTAGATTAAAGTTTTTTCAGTTGGATATCCATATTCATTAAAGGACCTTCATATTTCTAATACATAGCATGGACATGCCAAGAATTACACCCCAAAATACATTCTGCTGAGCAAAGGGTAAGCAAAAGATTACCTGTGATTTTAGCAGTGCAGTTGTCCACAGAGAAGAGCATTGGTCCCGGCAGCATGCAGGGACGTGGTCAGAGACAGGGAAAGGAATTAGGCAGCAGGCAGGGATACTGTTCATATACAGTTCAGGGTCAGTGCAGGCAGCAGGCAGAGATATTGTCAGCACAGCCAAAATATTGGTCCTGGTAGAAGGGAGGAACCTGGTCCATAGTAGAGGTAGCTGGCAGAGGTGTGGTCAGAGGCACGATGGCAGTAAGTCAGCAGCAGGCAGAAATGTTGGATTATGGCCTCGGTCGGAAAATAATGGGCACAGGGGTAGAGGCTTCCCCCCCCCCCCCCCTCCAAATCTTTTGGAAGCCTTCCAGGTCTCCAGATCCTGATCCAGGAACTACAAAACTTTGTTTTATTTATACAGAAAAAACATTCTGAAGTCCCTCACATATGTGAGACCCCTGTTTTATCATGAATCCCACTACTACAGCAGCAGGGTAAAAGATCAGTCCAAGCTAGAGGCAAAAAACATGCTAAATATACAGTCTAGGGTCAGTTCCAGAGCAGGCAGAAGTATAGACAGTTTAGGCGGTGGACAGTGGCATGGTCAAATAACAGCTCAAGGTCAGTTCTGAAGCAGGCAGAGATATGGAGGCGTGGTCGAATAACAGGCCAGGGTCAGTTTTGGAGCATGCAGAGGTATGTACAGTTTAGACAGTAGGCAGTGGCATTGTCAAATAACAGGCCAGGGTCATTTCAGGAGCAGGCAGAGTAATAAGGAGTATGAAAGCAAATGGTAGGAATTAAAATTATATTTACCATACTTCCCTAATAATGTAGAGAAATATGGTAACGGCGGAAACAGTCACTTAGTCAGAGGCCTGGTTGGGAAGGACACAAGGGACAATAAGAAATGGTGCCTCATATAACTCCTCTTCTGGAGCACACCCTACATCTTTTTTGACATGTTTAGCCTCTTTCTCTGGATGGACTTTTTGGGGGAAATTACATTCATGGAGTCTGCTCACTGCATCTGAGTGAATTCTTTCTAGTGGGCCTTCAGGGTACAAAAGGGCAGTGACATTTTCTTCCTGATAGCGAGGAAAGAATATGGGGGTCTTGGTGGATTTTCAGTAGATCACATATGTATTATAAATTGCCAAATTGAAAAAATGTATTGAGACTTTTTTATGCAAATACTGGGTTCTTCCTACAGCAAGGTAGGGTTGGAACATTGGATCATTGAAGTCGACTCACCCCCATTAACAAATTGTAATCCTGAACACATTCTGGTTTCTGGATTAGGCTGTTCCTTTCTGGGGATTTGCACGTAGGTGTCATTGTGAATTGATGAAATCATGTAGATGTCTCTTTTTTCCTCCACTTTATAGCCAATATTTCCTCATCCGCAAAGTCACAGACTCCCCTTGTTGTAGTCTTGTATTAATAATACTAGTTAATAATTAATAATTTCTTCCGGTGAAGATTGTGGAAAAGGGGAAACTGGTGTAGTAATTAAATAAAAGAAATACAAACCTCATAAATATATCATAATAAACACGATAAATTAAAGTTCATAAATTAAGTGCACTGTGTCTTTAAATCCATCCATAAAGTGAAAAAGGAAAAAAGGTGCCACCAAAAAAGAAAAGTGTTGCCTATTCCTCTTCAATTCACCGCACTCACCAGAGGGATTTGATCCACTTTTTTCAAAGTGAAGGTCAAAGTTTGCCTATATTAAAGATCTCCTTATGTGTCAGTTGTGATATCTCCTTCCCCACTTGTGTCCTAGATGGTTTGACCTCTATGGGCCAGATTCAGGTAGATGGGAGCATCTTTGCTCTGGAGTAACGCTTCTCATTTACGTTACTCTGCCGAAATTTTACGAGCAAGTGCTGTTATTCATGAAGCACTTGCTCCTAAAGTTGCGGCAGCGAATCGAAAATGAGCCGGCGGAATTCAAATTGGGCGGGTACGGGGCGTGTATTATTTAAACTAAGCGCGATCTCGCGGCGAACGTACTGCGCATGCGTCGAGTGTCAATGCATCCCAGTGCGCATGCTCCAAATTCTGTCAGTGAACGTCAATGATGTCACATCCCCATTCATGAACGTTTTACGCAAGCGAAGCAAATTTTTTTTTTTCCGACGCGATGACGACGGCTATACTTAACATAGGATACTCCACTAGGGGGCTGCTTTATCTTTACGTCGCGTATCGCTTACGGAAACGTCGGAAAGTCACTGCGTCGCGCCCGAAAACGATCGTGAATTTCCGATTCCCGCTGATTAACATATTTTTTCAGCGTTAATCAGCGGGAACGCCCCCGGCGCCATTTTTAAATTAAATTTGTGATGCGATGGCGAAATTCAATTGCGCCGATCGCATCGGAACACCAACCCGGCGTTTCTTGTTTTCTGGTTACAGAAAACAGAAACGCCGGCTTAAAGTGACAGTTAGGCTGGAGTATCACAGATACTCCAGCCTAACTCTACCTGAATCTGGCCCTATGTGGATATCTGTGCTTCTGCTTCTTTAAAATTCTCTGTACGGGATTCCCTCGCCAGGGATAAGAATATAGGAATTGCTCATAGTGTGGCTAGTCATAAAATACGTTTATTTAAAATGTTAAAATGCACTTACATACAAGTAATGAAAAACTGGCATCCCTATGCATTCCAACTGTGCTCCAGATGAAGGAAATGACACGTCACGATAGTACTGCTCTGTAGCTGACTTTTGGCAAAAGCATGGCACTAAAGTAGTTTAATGGCACTTGAAATTTCCTTATTTTTTTTTTTGCTTTTTTTTTTACTATTTGTAGTAAGGTATATCCAGGCGTAATCAGGTGTAGGGAAAAGAAGTGGAAAAACACTCAAATGTGAATGAGAATTGAAACCTACTTCGGAGTCTTTGCTGTGAACTTTGAACATCACTAAGAATGAATTACTTTACAGTATATTCAGTTAGACTGGTATACATATAGTATCTCACAAAAGTGAGTACACCCCTCACTTTTCTGTAAATATTTTATTATATCTTTTAATGTGATAACACTGAAGATATAACACTTTTCTGCAATGTAAAGGATTGAGTATACAGCTTGTATAACAGTGTAAATTTGCTGTCCCCTAAAAATAACTCAACACACAGCCATTAATGTTTAAAAAAAAGTGAGTACACCCTTAAGTGAAAATGTCCAAATTGGGCCCAAAGTGTCAATATTTTGTGTGGCCACCATTTTTTTTCCAGCACTTCCTTAACCCTCTTGGGCATGAAGTTCACCATTGCTTCACAGGTTGCCACTGGAGATAATTTCCATTGCCCTATGACAACATCATAGATTTGGTAGAAGTTAGAGACCTTGCGCTCCTCCACTTTTCATTTGAGGATGCCCCACACATATGCTCAATACAGTTTATGTCTGCAGACATGGCCAGCCCCTCACCCTTATCCTTAGCTTCATTAGCAAGGCAGTAGTTGTCTTGAAAGGTGTGTTTGGGGTCGTTATCATGTTGGAATATTGCCCTGTAGCCCAGTCTCCAAAGGTAGGGGATCATGCTCTGCTTCAGTATGTCACAGTACATGTTGGCATTCATGGTTCCCTCAATGAACTGTAGCTCCCCAGTGCCGGCAACACTCGGCCCCAGACCATGACACTTCCACCACCATGCTTGACTGTAGGCAAGACACACTTGTCTTTGTACTCCTCACGTGGTTGTCGCCACACACTTAACACCATCTGAACCAAATAAGTTTATCTTGGTCTCATCAGACTGCAGGACTTGGTTCCAGTAATCCATATCCTTAGTCTGCTTGTCTTCAGCAAACTGTTTGCAGGCTTTCTTGTGGCAGGTTGACCACCCACCCCTTCAACCTCTGCAGCAATGCTGGCAGCACTCATACGTCTATTTTACAAAGACAACCTCTGGATATGAGGCTGAGCACATGTACTTTGGTTGACCACGACGAGGCATTTCTGAGTGGAACCTGTCCTGTATGGTCCTGGCCACCTCGCTGCAAATCAGTTTTAGGGTCTTGGCAATCTTCTTATAGCCTAGGCCAGTGATGGCGAACCTTGGCACCCCAGATGTTTTGGAACTACATTTCCCATGATGCTCATGCACTCTGCAGTGTAGCTGAGCATCATGGGAAACGTAGTTCCAAAACATCTGGGGTGCCAAGGTTCGCCATCACTGGCCTAGGCTATCTTTATGTAGAGCAACAATTCTTTTTTTCAGATCTTCAGAGAGTTCTTTGTCATGAGGTGACATGTTGAACTTCCAAACTTCCAGTGACCAGTATGAGAAAGCGAGAGTGATAACTCCAAATTTAACACACCTGCTCCCCATTCACACCTGAGACCTTGTAACACTAACGAGTCACATGACATCGGGGAGGGAAAATTACTAATTGGGCCCAATTTTGATTTTTTTTTCCCCTTAGGGGTGTACTCACTTTTGTTGCCAGCGGTTTAAAAATGAATGGCTGTGTGTTGAGTTATTTTGAGGGGACAGCAAATTTACACTTATATACAAGTTGTACACTCACTACTTTACATTGTAGCAAAGTGTCATCTCTTCAGTGCTGTCACATGAACAGGTATAATAAAATATTTTCATAAATGGGTCACTTTTGTGAGATACTGTAGTTGTTTTTCCACAGACTTTATATTTGTAATCAAACATACCAATGCTGTTTTCTGAAATGCTTTTATTTGCATGCTGCCTATAAGGAAATTTGCAGTGTATGCCTCTGGTGAAAAGTGTCACAGCTGACCGTGTGCAAATGTTAGTTGTTGAATTTCTTTCAAGCCCTCAAATTGCTGGTGTCATAACCGATTACATGTGCTGTACCATGGAAACTGCAGATCTAAATAAAGACCAAGATGGCGCCACTTTCCACTGCAAAAAGATAGGAGGGTATACTTCCATTATAAATTGAGATTTTCCTAGCTTGTGACGGAAAATATTAGTTATATGAAGACAGGAGGCAAGTATCTTATGCATTAATCTTCCTTTATTAATGCCCATAGCAGAATTTAACATTCAATTAAGCTAAGTGAAAACAGAAAAAACTGTATAGGACTACACTTCCCAGCAGTCCTAGCGTCGCTGTAGCCCCTCCTATCCTGATGCTCTATATAAGGACTGGCTCCTCCTGAATCTTCCTCTTCTTTATGCGAATCCAGTCTCCCAGGACCCAGGATCATCATTTAAACAGTTTATTAACCATCTGTATCTTCGGCCAGCCGGCTCGACCTCCCAGCCTCTGGAGGCAACTGGGGTAACCATAAACACGTCCCAGCGGGGATCAGCCAACCAAAACTTTCTCGGCCAACGGGCCATCTGCACACAGGAACCTCCTCCCGATCACTAGGTCTTCAGCACACTGGAATCGTGTTTGCGATCAATAGCCTGAAAGAAAATGTATAGTCGTGACAGGGTTGGGTAGGGAGGGAAGATACTCGCCTCCTGTCTTCATATAACTAATATTTTCCGTCACAAGCTAGGAAAATCTCAATTTATATATCAGACAGGAGGCTCATATCTTATGCAAGTTCAAAGCTTAACACGGTACCAAATAACATGAATATTACTAGAATATATTAATAGACTCGTGTATATGTGTGGTCTGGCAATTATAAAACTGACATGGAGATGTGATCCTCCGGTCTAAAATAGAATTGGCGAAAGGTGGTCTCAGAAGACCAGTCGGCCGCCAGCAAGAGATCTGCAAGAGAACCCCCTGCAGTAACTACCTTGGTAGCCATAGCTCCTCTAGAAGAGTGAGCCCCGAACAAGGTTATGTCTATGCCCGCCATATCCATGGTTGATCTAACCCAACGCGCCAGAGTGGCGGAGGTGACCGGGTGATGAGGTCTTACATAGGATACCAGAAGCTGGGAAAAATCAGGAGAGCGCAGGTCAGCTGTATGTGCTTCATAGGTTTGTAGGCATCTAACCACGCAGAGTCGCGGGTGCGTAGGAAAATAAGGGTAAAATACGGATTGGATGCCTGTCTTGGTCCTACGGACCACCGAGAATTTAACCCCTTGCGGTGAAAACTGTCGTCTGGAAATGTCTAAGGCCCTAACGTCAGAGACTCGTTTTATCGAGACCAGACATAAAAGGACTGTGAGTTTAAAAGACAGAAGTCTGAGTGGCAGCGTCTCATTATCCTCCCAGTTAGAGAACATATCGAGAACCTTGGCGACATCCCAGGTGGATTGATATCTAGGGCGAGGGGGTCGTTTGAATTTAATGCCTCGCAGCATCCTACCTATCAGGGGGTGTTTGCCGACTGGCAAAGAGTCCACCGGGCAATGGTAAGCTGATATGGCTGATCTGTATATATTTATGGTGCTGTACGATTTACCAGAATCGAAGGAGTCCGCCAGGTAATTCAGTACGACAGTTACAGGGGCTTGTATGGGATCAACCTGCCGTTGATCACACCAACACACCCAGAGTTTCCAGGCTGATCGATATGCCGATCGAGTCCCGGGGGCCCAGGCCAGGGCGAGAAGGTCTCTAGCTGATCTAGAAAGGTGGTCGTCTGCATCTGACACCCCGAAACCAACCACGCTAGGAGGGTCAGCGTGCCTTCCGCCACCAGAGGATGGATGCCCTTGGTGGGATGGGAAAGGATGTGTGAAAACGTCGGTAGAAGTCTGGGATAGTCTATGACCATTTCCAGGAGTAGCGGGAACCATGGTTGGGACGGCCACCATGGGGTGATTAGCACAACCCTCGCTTCTTGGTTCGCTATCTGTATTAATACCCTGGGGATCATAGAGAATGGAGGGAACGCGTAATGGGTCTCCCCCGTCCAGGAATGACGGAAAGCGTCCACTGCTGAGGCCTCTGGGTCCGGCCTCCAGCTGAAGAATCGGGGTAGTTGGTTGTTGAGGCGAGAGGCGAAAAGATCTATGCCTAATGGGCCCCAAAGTTGATTCAATTGATGGAAAACTGAGCGATCCAGACACCAGTCGCTGGAGTCCATAAGATAACGGGAATTCCAATCCGCTATAGTATTGGAAGTTCCCGGAATGTACTCTGCCATAGGAATGATGTTGCGGGCGAGGCAGAAATGCCAAAATTCCTTGGCAATGTCCGCTAAAATTTTGGATCTGGTACCTCCCAAGCGGTTGATGTATTGCACCGCTGCGATATTGTCCATGCGTAATAATACGCAGCAATTGGAACTCTCTGTCAGAAAACTCTGAATAGCGAACAAGGCCGCTAGAAGTTCCAATGCGTTGATGTGTAGGAGGGATTCCTTGATGGACCAGGTCCCTCCCGTCGCGGTTACGCCTAAGCGAGCGCCCCAGCCTCGACGACTCGCGTCTGATTCTATAATGACGTCCGGACACGAATTGAAGATCGTCTTGCCGTTCCACTCTACGGCATGTCGTAGCCACCATTGTAACTCGACCTCGGCTTCCGCGGAGAGAGGTATCTCGTCCGCGTACCTGAGGCCCTGTCTCAGATGGAGAATTTTGAGCCGTTGGAGAGCCCTGTAGTGAAGGGGGGCCGGAAATATGGCTTGAATGGAGGCTGCCAACAGGCCTACCAGTCGGGCCAATACTCTTAATGATAGATAAGTCTTGCGGAGCACCGCTCTGATCTCTTTGCGGATCAGGGCTAGTTTTGCCCTGGGCAAACGGAGAACAGCTTGGTTGGTGTCTACCAAGAAGCCTAGGAATTCCAACACTTGTGTAGGAATAAGAACTGACTTTTCTTGGTTGATCAAGAAACCTAAACCCTGGAGTAAATCGACCGTCCAAGCTCTGTGGCGACAAGCTTGTAATCTGGAACAAGCTATGATGAGGATGTCGTCTAGGTAGATAATTAGGCGCACTCCTCTGCTCCTCAGCGATGCCACTACCGGTTTCAGGATTTTGGTGAAGCACCATGGGGCGGACGACAGACCGAACGGGAGGCAAGTAAATTGCCAAGTGCGACCCACCACCTGAAACGAAGTAGGTGTTGGGAGTCCGGGTGTATGGGAACAGTGAGATAGGCGTCTTTTAGGTCTATCTTCACCAACCAGTCCCCTGGTTGAAGGAGATCCCTGAGGCAGTGGATACCCTCCATCTTGAAATGTCGATATGCGACATGTTGGTTCAAGTCCCGAAGATTTATTATGGGACGGTAGCCTCCCCCTTTCTTTCTGACTAGGAAAAGGTTGCTGATAAACCCCGGGGAGGATGGGTCGGTCTCGATCACCGCGTTTTTGGAAATCAGGTCTCGTATTTCGTTGTCTATCAGAACAACGTTTTGTGTCGCAAATCGAATGGGGGTGGCACTATTCCTAAAATCGGTGGGGACAGAAGTTCTATTTGGAACCCTGAGATGGTGTTCAGTATCCATGTATCTGCCATAATCGCAGACCAGGCGTGGGTAAAAAACATTAGTCGTCCCCCCACAGGTGTGTGGTGAATTGGAGTGTAGGCAGTACTCACCAGTAAATGGACGGGAGCGGGGGTATCCTCTGTTACCGCGTCCTCTCCACGGTCTACCACGGGGTGGGAAAAACGGAGCTGGTTGTACCATTGTGGTGTACGGAGGGGGAGCCTGGGTGTATTGAGATTGGGCAGCTGCCCTGTGAAAAGGTCTGAAGTTGACATTGCGGCCGGCAGAACGGCTCCTATTTCTGCCGGCCCGGGGAAAAACCTTGGTTGCCCCAGATTTTTTGAGCGAAGACTGAGCCTTATCGAGGCTGTTAAAGAGCCCCACAAATTTGTTAATATCTTTAACCAAGGATTCCCCAAACAGCATCCCCTCTGCTGCAGGACCTGGTTCAGATTCCGCCAGGTGTGCCAATTGCGGGTCAAGCCGCATCAATATGGAGCGTCTGCGCTCGACGGAGCAGGCGGTATTAGCGTTGCCTACTAGGCATATGGCTCTTTGGGCCCACCCGCGTAGCTGAGTGACGTCGATCTTTTGATCAGATGTCGCAGCATGTTCTGACATATTCAGAATCTTAGTCAGCGGGCCAAGGAGGTCAAGGATACGGTCTTGAATGGCTTTAAAGGAGCGGTCTATTCCTTTCTTGGGGAATTTTCCTGTTTTTTGCAGGTACTTCGATAGAATGGGGTCTATCTCAGGTGTCAGAGCCGCTTTCCTAGGGATATGTGGCCGGGGGCATTCCGCCCGTAATTTGTTGCGATTGGACCTCTCAAGGGGTCGTCGTACCCAGAATTCTACATACTGTGACACATGGGGCAAGGGGGACCAATCCCCCGAACGGGGATGGGAAATGGCATCTGGGTGGAACAGTGGTTCGCCCAGAGCGTCTACAATAATGTTGCCCTGAGTTCCAGGGGTGGCGTCTGGTAAGAGCGCCAATGTCCCCGCATCCTCCTCTTCATAATCGGACTCAGAGACCTCAGCCTCGCCCGATTCAGCGGAAGAATCCTCATCTGAGGAGACCACATATGAATCGGGTTTAGACCGCTTGGCGGATCTATGCCTCTTTGTTGACTCCCTGAGGCCCAGGGGTTGAAAGGAGTCCGAGGGATGCGTGGGATGGCAGTCCGTGTGGGGAGCTGCTTCATGCAAATTATTTACTTCCCCTGCCGGGGAGTCAAGGGCCGTCATAACATGTTTCCTCTTATGAGAGGACTTGCCCATTTTTACATGCGGCTCACTGGTATGTGACAGTGATACAGGGGCGAGGGGTATGACTTGCTGTGAGCCAGAGGAAACGGTAGCCACAGCTAGGGCAGCCTGGACTGATTTAGCAATCAGGTCTTGAAGCTGAGATGTGTTCAGAAACTGTGATACATCTAATGGTACTTCAGTGTCCTGAGCAGGAGCAGATCTCTCCTCAGCCATCCTGACAGTATGTGTGTCTAGGCTGTATTAGAAGTGCAGGCACTGTATATTGAGATAATGACAAGTAATGTAAAGGGGGGTTATGAACGAGGAATAAATTCCTCACAAGCTCCTAAACTAGCTGGCTAATTAGCGATCTATATATCTAACTGACTAACCCAGGCTCCTACCTCAAACACCGCTGGCGCTGACTAATTTGCGGTGGGAGGAGAGCCTGTTGAAAATCCCCATTCCAGAGGCGAAGTCCCGCGAGACTACGGCCTCCGGAGTTTCTATTGGGGGAGAAAGAGAAGGGGAGTGGTCTCGTCTCCCTCTGCAGTGTAGAGAGGACGTAGCACGTCCGCACCTGTGAGGGAGAGAAACACAGCAGTGACGGCGAAAGAGGAGGGGAGGGAAGACGGAAGCGAGCCGAGGCTCCGCCCCCCCGCCAGAGCGCGCGAAGATGGCGTGGAGAAGGAGAAGACCAAGATGGCGCTTGCCGAGGGAGAGTGGGGACAGATGGAGACGCAGCAGCGGGGTAAGCGCTCCGGCGTCAAGGCAGTAGATTGAACAGAAAAAGGTTCACATAGATGACTCACATTTAAATGACCTAGGTCAAACCTAAATACATATATAATTGAGTACTTATCTGGAATGCTCTGCCATGAGCAGAAAGAAAGAGGAAGATTCAGGAGGAACCAGTCCTTATATAGAGCATCAGGATAGGAGGGGCTACAGCGACGCTAGGACTGCTGGGAAGTGTAGTCCTATACAGTTTTTTCTGTTTTCACTTAGCTTAATTGAATGTTAAATTCTGCTATGGGCATTAATAAAGGAAGATTAATGCATAAGATATGAGCCTCCTGTCTGATATATAACTGCAAGTCATATGCACTTGTTAATGAGTTCAGGTGAAATTTAGAAGCATCTCAAATAGATCTCCAATGCAAGCTGAACATATCCAAAAGCACATTATATTTGCCCATCTACACAAGCCCATATTACTGAGGAGCTTTGGAGCCCTATGTAATCTCACGGGAGAGTTTTCCTGTCCTGACAAGGAGTAAGGAGAAATCTCCCTATTGGGAACACAGGCTGCAAATAAAAATCTACCAGACACTTTAACCCTTTCCCACTATATTTAATAATAAAAAGAAAATCTTTTTGTTGGAGTTGTTTTTTAACCACTTAAGCCCCGGACCAATATGCTGCTAAATGCCCAAAGGCGTTTTTACAATTCAGCACTGCGTCGCTTTAACAGACAATTGCGTGGTGGTGCGATGTGGCTCACAAACACCTTTTTTCTCCACAAATAGAGCTTTCTTTTGGTGGTATTTGATCACCTCTGCCGTTTTTATTTGTTGCGCTATAAACAAAAATAGATGGACAATTTTGAAAAAAATGCAATATTTTTTACTTTTTGCTATAATAAATATCCCCCAAAAACGTATATATAAATTATTTTTTTCCTCAGTTTAGGCCGATACGTATTCTTCTACCTATTTTTGGTAAAAAAATCGCAATAAGCGTTTATCGATTGGTTTGCGCAAAATTTATTACGTTTACAAAATAGAGGATAGTTTTATTGCATTTTTATTATACAGAATGAAAGTGGTGAGTTTCAAATATTTACTGGAAAGTAACAAAGTTTCTTCTGTTGTACTGTCTGCTGTAAGCTAAATTTTCTACCAAAAGTGGGATGGATTTCTTCCATCAGTGGGAATATAAATGACCACAAACAAATTTGAAATAGTTGTGTTCACAGAGACTGTCACAAACTTTTTTTTTTTTTTTTAAAACCCTGGAACAAGCATTAACATTAAGATTTAGAGGGCGCCTTTTAACAAAGAAGTGGTTATTGCAATTCATATGCCACATTTGGGAGCATGTAAACAAGCCATTTCCACCACTATTATAAATGGTCAAACAGATTGCTGCTGTGCTAAAAAAACAATGCTGTGTTGCTATTTGAATGTATTGTATTAAATGAAGGTGTTGTATTTAAATGTAGCGCCCCTGTACTTCCAAGTACGGACGCTGTTTAAATTTAGAGGTGGATGAGAGAATTACTTAGCTCTCTTCTATGTGATTTATGTTAATTTAGTGCTGTGCTGTTGTTTCATTCTGTGTTCCGAAGATGTCTTTCCATCTCGAAACGACAGGTGGCGGCAGTGGAGACCAGTGGGAGCGCCTTCTTGCCAGCAGCCAATTAGAGGAGGTTTTTCCCTTGTGGGGCATGCTGGGGAAGGGTACTTCTTATGGGCACCATTTTGGCGTGGGGAGTTCGAGGTTGGATCCTACCTTCAGTATACAAAACAACCCAACCGATATTCCTTCTGACTCTGTACCACATTAGCTTCTTCTTCAGTGGATTCCAACAGAAAGATAATAAACGATTATTGGATGTGTCAATTGCAGGCCCATATGTAATATATGTCAATGCATATAGCAGTCACAATAACTGAGGCTGTCTAGCTAATCATGCACTGATGTTCAATGCAGTCCTAGTTTACAATGCACAATTAGAGGAGGTTTTCCCTCGCGGGGCATGCTGGGGAAGGGTACTTCTTTAGGGCGCCATTTTGGCATGGGGAGTTCGAGGTTGGATCCGGGTGCGGCACCCACCTTTGGGGTGTGCGCATGTCACAGGCTCCGGCGATATGGCCTACCAGGCCAGGGCGCACGTGCTAAGCGGAGTTCCTGACTCTGGGCCCTCATGGCCCAGGGCAACTAAAGCTGCATAGGGGCCTCAGTGACTTACTGAGTCCCTCCACATCTATGAGAATAATCCAAGCGAGTTGTGCTGTTCGGTGGGGAAGTCGATCCGAGGTGAGCCCGGAGGCAGGTGATCCAATAGGGCTTAGACAATCCACCGGGGATCCGAGTTGCCGGACACTGGCAAATTATATGCTGTAACTTGTCAGTCGGTGACTCCAAAATCAAAGACACTTCCCGAGGGGATTTCAGGAAAATTGGATTAAAGAGAAGAAATTGCTATATTAAGCTGCATCCTAGAGCTGGGGCCTGTGGCAGAGGCACCACTCCTATTGTATTGAGCCAAGTCGGTGGCAGAGACTTGCTTTCTGCTTCTCAAGACTATTAGTGAAATTTCGGCTGCCAGTTCTGTGAGAGAGACTGTCCGGGTGCATTATACCCACTCCGGCTGGAGTGGAGACGAAATAAAGGTATCATTGAAGCAAGACTGCTTCTACAAAAAGTTAAGGCCTGAATCTGCAATTTCCTCCTCTCTTCACCATCTTTCTCTATTCACCAGAAGTTGCCTGTTTGCCATGTTGGGCACAAGAATAAAACCACAGAAAACGACACCTTGCTGTTTGGACATTCTATCATTGCTCAGACCATCTACTTTCATCATACCCCTAGACATGCTACAAGGGTGACACGCCGATCCCAAATCTATCCAGCGGCTCCTGAGGGGGTAGCACTTCACGTGGAGGCTCGTCTGGGATTCGGCTGTTACCGTTAGCAATGGAACTGTGAGTTTTATTGAAGAAAAATAAGAAGAGAAATTTATTACGGTGTTGAACTGTGTGGTGAAGGAGTTAACCCCAGGTGGCGGGAGTCTGGGCTTATGTGTTGTGAAGCCGCGTGCACCTGTAACGTGCCCAGACAAGTTTCTCAAGTAGGAGGAGTCTCCCACCCCTGCGTGTGACATAGGGCGAAGTTTCGCGCCGAATGAGCAGACCAACTACTAACCCACGAGAGAGTGCCACATGCGAGATGTCTACTCCCTCGGTGAGATCTACTACTTTTCCGAGATTGAGGCCCCCAAAGACTACCCAGAAGTATCTGCCATGTCTGCCGCAGCCGGAGTACCCCTCACTGACACAGGGATCCGGATGCACACCGATGGCAAGTTCGTGCTGTATACGAGTGGAGGATCGGTGACCCTGGGACTGTCCTGTCCTCGCTGTGTGGAGCTTGCTGTTCAGATCCTGCCTTTCGCCCGGTGCAAAAAGTGGCGGGCCTACCTATTTCAAGTCCAGCCACCCACTGAAGTTTCTCGGGAGTATTGGGTGGACTGGTTTTCCGGGACTGTGGCTGCAGAGGAGGAGGCCACATGGCCGGAACCCTCCCCATCCGTGGAGATTGTGGAGCCGGACGCCGCTGATCCGGAGATCATCACAGTTTCATCCACCATGACTCTGTTATTGGCTACCTCGCCATCCCATTCACCGGAGGTAAGCCCGCTGGATGAGACTGTTTCCAATGACTGTACACCCGCCACAGCCTGTGCGCCGCTTGATGCTGTACCGGAGGTTGCCCCCATTAATGCAGTCTCCGTTTGGCGTGCTGTTGTCAGAGAAGGCCCTACAAAGGCTCCCCGCTGTAGTGATTGGAAGCTACCTGCCCATTTATCGGACTAGTCCGTTGCCCTGGCTGGGGCCCGTAATTATTTGCCCGCTAAGGAATATAACTCCTCGGACCTAGAATCACTATCGGATGACGGGGGGATTGAACACTACTTCGAGCCAGAGTTTCCGGAGTCCCAGGGCTATGGAGGATTCCGGGCTCCCAGAACTCGACGGAGGAAGAAGCGCTCTGGCTGGAGCACACCCACCGTATAAAACCCGAGTGCTCTGCAGTTGACCTGGGGAATTGGTGAGTCTTCTGCTGTTACAAATGTAACCAACCACATACCCCCTCCTGTGCCCATGTTAAAGAGGGCGCCTGACTCTGTTGTAAAGCCGGGATATGGAGACCCCCGTATGCTGCCAAGATTAGCCTGTCTTCAGCAGGTTGTGATGCACTGAGTTGCCGCTGATTATGGCTGGGAGTACCCATACGTACCTCCAGCTTTGCTGTCGGAAATTGACCGGCAGGCGAGAGAGATGGTACCATGACGAGATATGGTCCCATCTGAAGGTGCCCAGGATTGTCAAAAGCACGGATTTAAACCTTGCCTATCTGAATCCCAGATTTGAGCGTTGCCTGAGAGATCGGAGCCCTGGGAGATAAATTTTTGCCGATTATGTGGTTCTAAATAGTGTTGCTCAAGAATATTCGCATTGCGAATATTCGTTACGAATATTGCATATTCGAGTATTCGCGAATAACTCGAATATCGCGGTGAATATTCGCTATTGCGAATATTCGTATTTTTTCAAATTTATTTTTAAAACAGATCACATCCTAGTGATCTCCATCGACGTCTAAAAGCATTGCTGGTATGATTAGAGACCCTGGGCCGAGTAGCTGAGGCGATCCTTTTATGTTGCCGAATATTCGCAATGCGAATATTCGTATTACGAATATTCGCGAATACTTTCTCTGCCCTTCTTTTGCATCAGAGTTCTCCTACCACAGTTGTCAGAGGTTAGCAACCTCCATAGCAACCAATAGGAACCTGTCTGCACGACCATTATATAAGATCACTCCCAGCAGTATTTCAGTGCAGATTCACAAGGTGGCTAGAGAGAGTGGAGTGTTTCTGTGCGTTTTTCCTGTGTATTGCGATCTTAGAGCTTAGCATTGTGTTTCCTATAGTGCTTTCAGTTCTGAGTTTCCTGCTTCTAAAACCAAATGGTTTTTTCAAAGCAAAAGACCCAACAGCTTTTCTAAAAGCTCAGATTTGTGTTGTTTTGTCCAGGTTAGTGTAGCTGAGGCCTCGTACACACGAGGGGATATGTCCGCTGAAAACGGTCCGATGGACTGTTTCAGCAGACATCTCCGCTCGTGTGTATGGGCTAGCGGACAGATTTGTCCACCCGACAGATTTCAAAGCATGCTTTGAAATCTATCCGGTGGGAATCTGTCCGCCCGACATGTCTACTGGTTAGTACACTTACCAGCAGACATGTCGTCCCCCACCGCCGCCGCGCCGCCGCCGAATGGATTCGGCGCATGCGCGGAAGTGTTTTACTTCCTGGTGCGTGACGTAGAGGTGACGTGGCGGCGTCAACGTCACCGCCGCGTCACTGACACGTCACCGCGCCGTCCGCCGGCGGGGAATTTGATCCGATGGTGTGTACACGCCATCGGATCAAACTCCAGATCGGACATATCCAATGGAAATGGTCCGCGGACCGTTTTCATCGGATATGTCCGATCGTGTGTACGAGGCCTTAGTGTTAGATAGATTTCTGTGTAGTTAATGTGAGGCCGTGTACACACGGCAGAGAACCTCGACGGGCAGAACACATCGTTCCGCCCGTCGAGGTTCTCTGCCGGCCGTCGAAATCGGCGACCCGCCCGTCGGGAATGGCAACCAGCCATTCATCCAGGCGGGCCGTCGAGCAAAAAGAGAGCCTGCTCTCTTTTCGTTTGACGGGATTCCCGACGGGCGGGGCGAGCCAGGAGCGTACACACGGCCGAGGTTCTCGCTGGAATGCAGCTTCCAGCAAGGTTCTCGCTGGTTTCCAGCGAGAACCTCGGTCGTGTGTACGCCGCCTAAGTGTACATTTCTTTAAGGTAGCTTAGTTTAGTGTGTGTTTAGTCTCTGTGTTTTGTGTATAAAAAAAAAAATAACCAAGAAAAAATTAGCTTTAGTTTAGTCATATATGTTTGTGTAAGTAGAGTTAGTGTTTAGTGCATATTAGTTTATTATTTGTAGTCCTCGTCTTTGTCCTTGTCAGTCAGTGTAAAAAAAAAACAAAAAAAATAAAAAATAAATTTAGCTTTAGGTTAGTCATATAAGTTTGTGTAAGTAGAGTAAGGCCTTGTACAGACGATTAAATCTGTCTGTTCAAATCGGTCGGACCGACCGATTTGAACAGATCTGTCTGCTGGCACACACGAGCAAACCAAAATCCCCGCCAGCAGACAGCGCGCTGACGTTGATGCCGCCACGTCACCGCACCAGGAAGTAAAACACTTTCGCGCATGCATTGAAATCATTTGGCGCGTGTGCGAGAAGACATGTCTGCTGGTTAGCATACTAACCAGCAGACATGTCGGGCGGACGGGTTCCCAGCCGACAGATTTCAAAGCATGCTTTGAAATCAGTTGGGTGGCCAAATCCGTCTGTTTGCCCGTACACACAATCGAATCTGTCTGCTGAAACGGTCTAGCAGACCGTTTCCAGCAGACAGATTTGATCGTGTGTACGAGGCCTTAGTGTTTAGTGCATATTAGTTTAGTAATCCAGGAAATGATCTCCGTTTTCGCGTATTGTTCGCGCGCATGCACATGCGCGGATGAGAATTTCGCAATCAATTTCGCATTCGCATTAGCGAAATTTCGCAAAAAATTTTTTTTGATAAAATATCACGAATATTCGATATTAACGAATATTTCACGAATATTCTTCTATATATTCGTGAAATATCGCGAAATCGAATATGGCGTATTCCGCTCAACACTAGTTCTGAAGTGTCCCGGGAAGGTGGATCAGGTGTTCTCCATCACCACCACTGACTCCCACAGGGACACCCTTGGGTTGCTTCTACAAATAGGCCTCATGCCTATGGTTCCATGTTTGTTGCTTTTAAAAAAGACCTGGACAAGGACTCTTAGGCCTCGTACACACAATCAAATCTGTCTGCTGGAAACGGTCTGCTAGACCGTTTCAGCAGACAGATTTGATCGTGTGTACGGGCAAACAGACGGATTTGGCCACCCGACAGATTTCAAAGCATGCTTTGAAATCTGTCGGCTGGGAACCCGTCCGCCTGACATGTCTGCTGGTTAGTATGCTAACCAGCAGACATGTCTTCTCGCACACGCGCCGAATGATTTCGACGCATGCGCGGAAGTGTTTTACTTCCTGGTGCGGTGACGTGGCGGCGTCAACGTCACAGCCACGTCACCGACACGTCAGCGCGCTGTCTGCTGGCGGGGATTTTGGTTTGCTCGTGTGTACACGCGAGCAAACCAAAATGCCAGCAGACAGATCTGTTCAAATCGGTCGGTCCGACCGATTTGAACAGACAGATTTAATCGTCTGTACAAGGCCTTACCCCTATTCGAATTTTTGTTTGCCTATCCCACCGGATCCACATATTGGTGCATGTGCAGAACTTCGGGTTGGGTTTGTCTTGGGTTAGTCAGAATAGGTTCTTGCGGGTCTATTTACAGCACCAGAAAAAAATTCAGCGAAGGAGATGCCTTGTTTTATATTTCCCTCCTGTTGCTGTACATTTTGAACTTAACAATAGACTGCCCTGCAGTACCAGCGCATTAGCCGCTAGGGGCAGTGTTCTGCAGACTTTACTTTTTTTTTGTTCTCTCCCTCTTTGCAAGCAGAAAAAAATGTTTATATATATTTATTTCTCCCTTCCTAGGTTCAGCAACTTAGGAAAATGTTTTAGCACTTATTTTTTTTTGTACTCTTTGGGAGGAAAGGAGATTTCATTTTTCTGGATAGAGGGTGCAGTCTCGGGTTCTCCCATTGAGTGGATGGGTAAACACGGCTGTGTATACTTATGTGTACATATTGTATATTTCTGTTGTTTCATTCTGTGTTCCGAAGATGCCTTTCCATCTCGGAACGACAGGTGGTGGCAGTGGAGACCAGTGGGAGTGCCTTCTTGCCAGCAGCCAATTAGAAGAGGTTTTCCCTTGCGGAGTATGCTGGGGGAGGGTACTTCTTTAGGGAGCCATTTTGGCGTGGGAAGTTCGAGGTTGGATCCGGGTGCGACACCCACTTTTGGGGTGTGAGCACGTCACGGGCCCCGGCGATATGGCCTACCTGGCCGGGCGCACGTGCTACGCGGTGTTCCTGACTCTGGGCCCTCATGGCCCAGAGCAACTAAAGCTGCATAGGGGCCTCAGTGACTTACTGAGTCCCCCCACATCTATGAGAAGATCCCAAGCGAGTTGTGCTGTTCGGTGGGGAAGTCGGTCTGAGGTGAGCCCGGAGGCAGGTGATCCATTTGGCTTAGACAATCCACCGGGGATCCGAATTGCCGGACACTGGCAAATTATATGTTGTAACTTGTCAGTCGGTGACGCCAAAATCAAAGACGCTACCCAAGGGGAATTCAGGCAAATTTGATTAAAGAGAAGAAATTGCTCTATTAAGCTGCATCCCAGAGCTGGGGCCTGTGGCAGAGGCACCACTCCTATTCTTTTGAGCCAAGTCGGTGGCATAGACTTGTTTTCTCCTTCTCAAGACTATTAGTGACATTCCGTCTGCCAGTTCTGTGAGAGAGACTGTCCGGGTGCATTATACCCACTCCGGCTGGAGTGGCGACAGAGTAAAGGTATCATTGAAGCAAGACTGCTTCTACAAATAGTTAAGGCCTGAATCTGCAATTTCCTCCTCTCTTCACCATCTTTCTCTATTCACCTGAAGTTGCCTGTTTGCCGTGTTTGGCACAAGAATAAAAGCACAGAAAACAACACCTTGCTGTTTGGACATTCTATCATTGCTCACACCATCTACTTTCATCATATCCCTAGACATGCTACAAGGGTGACACGCCGATCCCAAATCTTTCCAGCGGCTCCTGAGGGGGTAGCGCTACACAAAGAAAAAGTGCTGTATTTTTTTTACATTCGCCACACGCATAGTGCCTTTATTTTCAAGATTCCTGTATGTATACTTCAATAATGTATTGCAAAAATGGCTTAAGTGATTGGAAACTGGTTAGAAAATTGTGAAATTGACAAATTTCAGTGGTGAACGTAATACTTCTCTCTTTTAAATATAACAAAAAAGAATAAAATTGGACAAAAGTTCACCAAAAAGTACAAGGTCATCTGACTCTTTATAGTGATACAAAATGTGCAGCGCTAAAAATGAAGAAGGTCAAATAAAGAAAAAGTATAAAACTTGTTTAGGGTCTTAAACACATAAAAAATTATATAAGTGAGTAATGATATTCGTTCTATAAGTAAATATACATATGAATTGAATGCAAAAAATATATAAAAATTATGATGATTAAACTTTACTCAAGTCCATTTGTGATGACTGTAATAGCATAAGTGAAGTGATAATCCAAACGAGTGAAAGTTGATCTTCAGTTAACACAAACGTGATGATAGAAGAAAAGCCGCCACCACTGATAGCGTTGAGGCTTACCGGATTGAATGGATTCAGCAAGGCATACGCCAAATGAGTCTAAAAGGGCTATATGGTGACACCACACCAAAAACACGAAGACCTCAGCATTGGAACTGGCGAACATAAGGGTAAGATAGTCACACTTTTATCTCAGCAATAAGTAGCATAACTACAATATTAACAACGGGTTTCGTGGCAGAGATATTCAGGTTCAACAAAAATAAGGAAAAATAAGGAAAAGGTGTGCACATAGTGTAAATCTGTTGAACAGGAAAAACATTTATTTGAAAACATTTAAAATTTACACTCACATTTGAGTGGATAAAATAAGCTCTTGTATATGAGTAGATTCCATGCAGTAGTAGCTGTAGATATGACCCTATCGCTTGCTACTACAACTTATTGGAAAAAAGTTACTGAGCTCATCCATACCAGTGAAGAAAATCAGATCTGCAATGGGGAAATTACTGTCATTGCTGCTATAAGGGCCCTTATACCACTACCTTTAAGTCAGACCTCTCATTAGAGTTAATGTTTAATAGTTTGGCCTGGAGTCCCCTTTAGTATTGGTAATATCTACAAGTACTCAATAGTTTTGAAGAAGGTATTTACGGATTATCTGTCACTGTATTGATGCTGTCTATTTGCATATTTGTTTGAGCACTATAAAAATTACTTTAACCAAATCCTGGTTGTTTGCCTGAGATCTGTCTGACCAATACCATTTTGAGTTCTTGCTTCCTAAGGCCGCGTACACACAATCGGTCAAAACCGATGAAAACGGACTGAAGTTCAGTTTCATCGGTCCCAACCTGATCGTGTGTAGGCCCCATCGGTCAGTTGTCCTTCGATCCAAAAACAGAGAACTTACTTTAAAATTTAACCGATGGACGCCTGACCGATGGGTCAAAACCGATCGTTAGTATGCAAAGGCATCGGTCAAAAGGCCGCGCATGCTCAGAATCAAGTCGACACATGCTTAGAAGCATTGAACTTCGTTTTTTTCAGCACGTCGTGTGTTTTACGTCACCGCGTTCTGACACGATCATTTTTTTAACCGATGGTGTGTAGGCACATCAGACCGTCAGTCGGCTTTGTCGGTTAACCAATGGAAACGGTCCTTCGACCGTTCTCGTCAGATGGACTGATCGTGTGTACGTGGCCTTAGTAAATAGAAAATAAACATTAATACTTGAACTGTGTCAGTGTGTCATTACTGTGGTATTCTATTAATCACATTGCCAGGTGTGCCAGAGGGGCTGAGGCCATTCCTGGGGTTAAGAGGCAGAGTAACGGACTGAACCAATTTGAGCAGCTCTTTTGGGAGTATCGCTACACATGCATAAAACAATTGATATCAATAGTCTATGGACCCTTTAAACCTATGTAGCGCTCACCCCCAAAGGAGCAGCTGATTAGTTTGGGACCAGATATTCCTTCTGACTCTGTACCACGTTAGCTTCTTCTTCAGTGGATTCCAACGGAAAGATAATAAACGATTATTGGATGTCTCAATTGCAGGCCCATAAGTAATGTATGTCAATGCATATAGCAGTCACAATAACTGAGGCTGTCTAGCTAATCATGCACTCATGTTCAATGCAGTCCTAGTTTACAATGCACATTGAGCTACACCACAGAATGTACATACTAACATTTCCCTTATAAATGAATTAAAATGAAAAAATAAAACAGCTCGCTAATCAACTGAGTGCACATGAATCAAGCTAAATGCTATATCAAAAATGCTGTCATAGAAAAAAAGGTAGCTTATATCATATAGCTATATTCCAAGCACCAGAGTATGGAATCTCATACTCCGACTAGCGCGAGAACGTCTATGCATATGTAGCACAGTGCCCCTCTAAGTTCAGTTCACCAACACTTTTTTATAAACTAGGAGTTTTTTTACAGTCTCCTTTTATGATTATTGTGCATGTTTTTAAATGCTAACAGTGGCTATATTGACCCCCAAAAAATTAAAGAAAACCACATTTAAATTAAGGCACATCACAACCTAACAGGATACATTCAGACAGCTAAACATGCATTCTCCAACAAACCACACTCATACCTCACAACTTTTTGAGATGGGGAAAAAGGGACACTGATTAGAAAAAGTATGTAGACATAGGACACACCCCCCTGCCATGTCCCCTAAAGGATACTTATACAAACAAATGATTAGTTAAATCTACAAGTCCTTTTTTTTTATTTTTTACCACTTATTCACCATTCACCATTATTCCTTTATACTGGCTTTTGAAATTTACAAAGGCAGCAATTTAGAAATTGGTTTAGCACCGGGGAACACTTTTTGAAAGCTAAAAAGTGCATTTTATATAGAACTATATAGATCAGCCCCAAATAAGGGACAAATGAGGAGAAAAGAGGTATAGAGGACTTTGTTGCAAATCAGGAACAATCCCTCAAAATCAGGGACAGTTGGAAGTTATGTACACTTATTAGTAAATTCCACACATAATGGGCCAGATTCAGTAAGAAGTTACGTGGCTTATCTCTAGATAAGCCGCGTAACTTCTTAGATGCGCCGGCGTATCTTTTTTCTGTATTCAGAAAACAAGATACGCCGGGATTGAGCTAAGATACGAGCAGCGTAATTGTATTACGCCGTCGTATCTTAACTGCATTTTTAAGATGCGGGGCGTTCCCGCTGATTTACACCTAGAATATGTAAATCAGTGAGATACGCCTATTCACGAATGTACTCCCGGCCGACACAGTGGGCCAGATTCAGGTAGAGTTAGGCTGGAGTATCAGTAATACTCCAGCCTTACTGTCACTTTAAGCCGGCGTTTCTGTTTTCTGTAACCAGAAAACAAGAAACGCCGGGTTGGAGTTCCGATGCGATCGGCGTAATTGAATTTCGCCATCGCATCGCAACTTTAATTTAAAAATGGCGCCGGGGGCGTTCCCGCTGATTTACGCCGAAAAAATATGTTAATCAGCGGGAATCGGCAATTCACGATTGTATTCGGGCGCGACGCAGTGACATTCCGACGTTTCCGTAAGCGATACGCGGCGTAAAGATAAAGCAGCCCCCTAGTGGAGTATCCTATGTTAAGTATAGCCGTCGTCATCGCGTCGAAAAAAAAAATTTGCGTCGCTTGCGTAAAACGTCCATGAATGGGGATTTGACGTCATTGACGTTCACTGACAGAATTTGGAGCATGCGCACTGGGATGCATTGACAGTCGATGCATGCGCAGTACGTTCGCCGCGGGATCGCGCTTAGTTTAAATAATACACGCCCCGTACCCGCCCAATTTGAATTCTGCCGGCTCATTTTCGATACGCTGCCACAACTTTAGGAGCAAGTGCTTCATAAATAACAGCACTTGCTCCTAAAATTTTGCCAGAGTAATGTAAATGAGAAACGTTACTCCAGAGTAAAGATGCTCCCATCTACCTGAATCTGGCCCAGTGAATTTAGGCTGTTTACGTAAGGCGTTTTCCGGCATAAAGATAAACCACCAAAAAAATGGCACATCCTATGTTAAGTATGGACGTCGGGACCGCGTCAAATTTTTCAGATTTTACGTTGTTTGCCTAACTCGTCCGTGAATGGGGATTTACGTCAATTACATTCACGTCGAAAACAATGCGTCGTAGTGTCATAATTTGGAGTATGCGCACTGGGATACGTCCACGGTCGGCGCAATGCGCAGTTTAAAAAAAACATAAAAGAAACAACACATTACCATAAAACATGCCCACCTCATTCACATTTGAATTACCCGGGCTTACGCTGGCCCATTTACACTACACCGATGTAACTTAGCTTGGTGAATACAGCATTTGCCTCGCTAATTTACGGTGGCGTAGTGTATCAGAGCTACGTTACGCCCGCGTAATTTTAAACTGGGCTTCCGGAATCTGGCCCACAGTATATATTCTTTATCAATGTGCTAGACTTGCAGGGGTCTCCAAACTTACTAAATAAAGGGCCAGTTTATTGTCTTTCAGACTTTTGGATGGCCGGACTGTGGCCATTGGGAGTAAACATCAAAACATTTGGTACTAGGGGGAGAAATAATGCTCCATTGTTGGTATCATAAGGTGGAATAGTGCCCCGTTTTTGGTGCCAGTGGGAAAAATTATCCCTCATTGTTGGTGTCAGTGGAAGAAATGGTGCCCCATTGTTGGTGTCAGGTGGCAGAATAGTGTATTGTATGAGTGGAAGGGCCACAGTTTGGAGATCACTGTGCTAGAGAATGTGCATATGCTTTGTTAAGTGACACCCAGTTTCTTTTGATGTTGTTTTATATTGTTACTACTAGGATTATATGTTGTGCTCATAAAGAAAAGCTAGATTCTTTCATAATAAAAGACTAATACCACAAACGAGCACAAATCAATTTTTGCCCAGTGGTCACACATTTTTACATGGCCCATAGTATGTCTAGAAGCAAAACTTTTATTAAATTCAGAGAAGCTGTAGAAATGCATTAAAATATGTGGCATTCTTTCTTTACAAATGGATTACGTATCCACCAGTTCATATAAACCATGCTGGGAATGGCATGCAGGCTTCTATTGTGTTCTGCCAAGCAAGTGGTATTGAACCTCTGTGATCTTCATCCTGTGCTGCTCACTGGGACAAATATGCCAGATTTGCAGACATATTTGAGGATTACATATTCACTTTTAACAGACCAAAATGCCTTAAATATCTTAAAGCTCACCAAAGGAAAAGCTTTGATCACATCTCAGCATAACAATGGTGAAAACTATATTTGGAAAATAAAAAAAAAAATGTTTAAATTGCTATTTGATTCCAGAACACTTTTTCTAAACACAAATTAGTTTACACATCTGATTTAAACTTCAAAGTGTAACTAAACACAGAAAAACAAAAATTACCTTGACAAATGTTAATAACTAATGAAATTCTTGTCAGGGTTTATAATGGATGGCAATAGGTTGAATAACTCATACATTTTCCTAAATAATTAAAACTAAACGCTAGAAGGTAACAAACACAATTAAATCCAGTTAAGTCTTTATTAAAGTGTATCTAATGCCCTGTACATACGATCAGAATTTCTGATGAAAAAAGTCTGACGGAATTTTTTCATCGGATATTCCGACCGTGCGTGTGCCCCATCTGAGTTTTTCCTTCAGAAATTTTGACGGACTTGGAAAGAGAACATTTCTATCGGAAATTCCATTCATCTGTATGGAACTCCAATGGAGAAAAAAACATGCATGCTCACTTATCTCGGCTCGTCGTAGTGTTGTACGTCACCGCGTTCTTGACGGTCGGAATTCTGTGTGACAGTATGTATGCAAGACAGCTTGAACGGAATTTCATCGGAAAAATCAGTTGGAGTTTATTCCGACAGAAATTCCGATCGTGTGTACAAGGCATTAGGCCAATACTTTTGCTTGGATAGAAAATGCCTGTAGTTTCTTTTTGTGTTGTTGTCCGTGTCCTCTTGGGGACATTTTTCTTCATTTCATGTCCCAGTCCCAGAGATACAACAAGAAGTGTGGGGAAATCACCCCTTAAACCGTTGGTCCTATTAGAAGATTTCTGCTCACCGTCTGTTCTAGTAAAAACTGTTTTTTTTTTGTATTTGAATAATTTTCGAGCTCTGTGATGACGGTCAACAAATAGAGAGATATAATCCTTTCAGCAGCAATGCAGTTATTATGTTATTATTATTATTATACAGGAGTCAATACAGTTATAATACAATAATATACAAGGGGATTAAGCTTACAATCTCACAGGGTGGGGGAGGTGGTACAAAAGGCTGTAACTGTGGCGAATGAGCTGATGGAAGTGGTAAAAGATTAGTTGGAGATGTGATAGGCTTCCCTGAAGAGATAAGTTTTCAGAGATCTCCTGAAGGTAGCATAAGTAGGGGATAGCCGGACAGGTCGAAGTAATGAGTTCCAGAGGATGGAAGAGGCTCTGGAGAAATCCTGGAGATAAACATGAGAAGAGGAGACGAGAGAGCTTGAGAGTAGGAGATCCTGAGAAGAGCGGAGAGGACGGTTTGGGTGATATTTGGAGACAAGATTGATGATGTAGCTCGGGACAGAGTTGTGAATGGCTTTGAATATTGTGGTTAGTATTTTGAATTTAATTCGCTGGCCGATTGGGAGCCAGTGTAGGGATTGGAGGAGAGGGTTGGCAGACACTGAGCGGTTGGTAAGGTGGATAAGTCTGGCGGCAGAATTCATGATAGACTGAAGAGGGGATAGCCTATGGAGAGACAGGTCAATGAGAAGGGAGTTACAATAGTCAAGGCGAGAGATAACAAGGGAGTGAATGTGAAGCTTGGTGGTTTAATTTGTTAAAAGGGGGAAAATTTTAGAGATGTGAATTCTACAAACTTTTGACAATGTTTGGATTTGAGGTTAAAATGACAAGTCAAAGTCTAGGATTACACCTAGTACCCTGGCGTGAGGAAGGGACTAATGGTTGCATTGTTGATTTTAATGGAAGTTATGGAGGGGAGCACGGGCAGGGGAAATATTAATAGCTCTGTTTTAGAGAGATTTTGTTTAAGGAAGTGGTGCAACATATCATGGTGATATGTCAGTTAGTAAGTAAGTAATACGAGAGGACACTGAAGGAGTGAGACGAGGAGTAGACAGATAGATTTGGGTGTCATCAGTGTATAAGTGGTATTGGAAGCCATGAGCGGTTATCAAGTGGCCAAGGGAGGAGGTGTAGATAGAGAAGAGAAGGGGTACAAGAACAGAGCCTTGGGGGACCCCCACAGAAAGGGACAATGGAGAGAAGGAGACACTAAATGAACACTGTGATAGGTAGGCAAAGAACCAGGATAGAGCAGAATCTTGGAGGTCAAGGACATAGAGTTTATTGAGAAGGAGCGGGTGGTCAACAGCATCAAAGGCTGCAGAGAGGTCAAGTAGTAGGAGTATGGAGTACTGGCTGTTGGTTTTAGCAGTTAGTAAATCGTTTTAGTTTTAGTAAGGCAGTTTCTGTGGAGTGCTGTGAACGAAAGCAAGACTGTAAGGGGTCAAGAAGGTTATTTTCACTGATATAGGAGCTAAGACAGTTGTAGACTTATGCTGTGTACACATGATCAGAAATTCAATCAAGAAAAGTTTGATGTGAGCTTTTGGTTGGAAATTCCAACCATGTGTAGGCTCCATCTGACTTTTTCTGTCGGAATTTATGAAAAAAACACGAATGCTTGGAAACAATTTGACGCATGCTCGGAATCACTGAACTTTATTTTTCTTGGCTCGTTGTAGTGTTGTACGTCACCGCGTTCTTGATGGTCTGAATTTCGTGTGACCGTGTGTATGCAACACAAGTTTGAGCCAACATTCCGTTGGTATTTCCGATTGTGTGTACGTGACATAAGCGTTCTAGAAGTTTAGAGGTGAATGGGAGCAATGAAATGGGTCTTAAGTTGTTCAGGTTGGCGGGGTCCAGTGAGGGCTTTTTAAGTATGGGAGTGATATGCGCATGTTTTAGAGGGGAAGTAAAGGTGCCACTAAAGAGGGAGAGATTGAATATGTGAGTGAGGGAGCACAGGATAGAAGAAGAGGGTGACCATAGTAGTTGTGAGGGAACAGGATCCAAGGGACAATTGGTTAGATGGGCATCTGAGAAAAGTTTTGTAACCTCTTCAGTAGTAGTCAGTTCAAAAGAGGAGAGTGTTGAATGTGCTGTTAGGCAAGGTACGTTGGGTGGGGAAGATGTGCGCACAGTGGAGATGTCCTCATGAATTGCATCAAACTTGTCTTTGAAGTGATTGGCAATCTAAGTCTGATGAACTGACGCCCATACAGCAGCCCAAGTTATTGATATCAGTCTCTGATTTTTACCACTCCATCACAGGACTCCTTTCAATGCTATGCAATTGGTAGCTATTTTATGCACCCTTATTGTCCACCACGGCATATTAACTTGTGTACATTTGTTTAATGTCCATTTTTTACTTTTTCAACTATAACCTTTTTATTACTTTAACTCATAGAGCGCTGCTTGTTTTTGTTGTTTATTTTTGTACCCATCCTCCTATGGTTGGCAGCTACACTGAGTCAAGTATAGATATCCATATAGGTATTACTGTGTTCTGCTTCATATTGTTGTAGCGCTATTGAGGGCTTTGTGTTTTCAAACCCTCCCTTACTCTATCCAATATGAAAATTGCCTATAGTTCTACTTTAAGCACAAATTTCTAATATTTTATGGAGAGGACTAAGAAGATATAACCATGCCAATGGTGCATCAGAAAACATATAGCACAGTAAGGAAGATTTGTGGTCCAGGATGATAGGACAGCCAAAATTAGAAGTTGCTTGTGTCACACTAACAGTGTAGCGCAAGCTGGCGGGTACTTTTTCCGTGCTGCCCCCTTGCAAAGTGCTGCCCTAGACCTGGGCCTTGTTGGCCTAGGCCAGGCTACAGCGTTGCTCATAGCACTTACTAGTTGTATTGTGATGATATCATCAAGCTCCGCCATTAAAGAGCACATTACATACTTTTGGGTCATGTATTAAAGGTACACTATTATATAATTCTGAACAGACGCTTATGATTTTCATTTCATTATTTGTGGTGTGATGGCACTGATTTACATATGAAAACAGTCTATTCATTCACTCAATTTTTGTTAAGATTGTAGTGCTGGCTGCTATAGTTTATTTATGTGTATAGAAAAGTATTTTATATCAATTCAATAATTTACATGTTGCATCCTCCCATATTAATGTAGGTTGTTAGGTACATTTAGTTAGCTTCTCTGTAATCAGTCAAGCAGGAATAGATTATTTAGGCCTGCTCAGTCTCTTACAAGCTGCTGCACTGATTTACTTCCCCCTGTATTTTAGAGAATTCTAGAACTATAGTGGAAGGAAGAACAGAGTACAGTAAGTAGCCTTAATATTTATGGGACTCCAGACAATACTTGGGGAGGTGTGCCCAAAATGTAGAAGAAGAACTTATTAACAGTCTGGGGCCTGAGGCAGGGGAGCAGAGGTCCTGTGTCCAGTCCTGCTAGAGGAGATGCCTGAGGCAGGATTTCTGAAGGTGCCCTCTAGAAGACATTGAGGTCCACCTACTCCATTGCAGGATTGCTATTTATCTGAGTAGTACATTCAAGGTTGTTCTGAAACTGGAACTTGTCTGTCACGTTGGCTGCTATTCCCAGTCAAGTATGTTGTGGGTGTCTAAGCTACCCACTCGCATAAAGCAGAGCAAGAAAATGTCACCAGCACACCAAGCATTTCTAAAGCCCCATACACATGGTCGGACTTTTGGCCAACCAACTTCAAAATCTGCAACTTTTCAAATTTGTCCGACCGTGTGTACGTTCCATCGGACCAACTTTTTCGAGTTTCATCGGACAAAAAGTTGGGTCTGCAAACGGACCAACTTTACATCAACAAAAGTCCCATGGTGCCTAGTCCGACCGTGTGTATGCTATGGGTGTGACCGGACAAATCAATTAGGACAAAAATCCAAGGGAAAATTTTGTTGGATGTCTGACCGTGTGTACGAGCCTTTAGAATGGGTCCAAACTTTTATTCAGCGATCACATCGTAACAGAAGATTGCAGTGTTTCAGAGCCATGCCGGACCCCTTCATCAAGCTTGTGCCACTCAAATAAAGAGCGCCAAACCCAAGAGCTGGGGCCTTAAATAGACTCTGCCTGACACAAGATGGCTGCTGGAGTCACATAGGCAGCTGCATCCAATAGGATAGCTTCCCCAGTGACCCAGAAAACTATAGAGGAACCCTGTTTCTCTTGACTTCCTCCTCCAACAACAGTGTCACTGCCGGAGAGCGCCACCTGTCATGGAGAAATTAGACTGCACCTGACTATAATATCATTAGTATTACCACACTAATCAATGGCCAAAGATGTGAAATTAAATTATGGAATTTCTGTGTCATACGTCAAGATTCTGTTTTATATAATGCTTTGTTTACATGTTTAAGGTTTTGTTAAAACCAGAAGACACGGTACTAAAAATATTTTCTTGTTGGATCAATCCTTAACAGTTCATGGGTTATTAAAGCAGATGTTGAATCAGCTCCTATATAAAAATAATTCTGAATGCTCTGTAAACATTCCAAAATAGCTCAGTTGGAAGAGCATTAGAATGCTCTGAGGTGTCAGCAGCTGTGTTGAGGGGTTTTTAGGATTTCCCTTCATGGTAGCAGTCTTTCACATTGAATGGATTAGCCTTTGCTCAATCCGTTTTAGCTCATTTATATTCTGTAAACAAAATGAGTAAAACAAGAATTATTAATTTCCCCAACTGTTTCTAATTTAAAACAAAAAACAATCCAGCATTCACAAACAACAGTGTGTTGCCAAAATAAAAAGGACAGAATAAAACAATGTAAGTTAAACTTTTTAAAGACAAAGTAAACCCTGATGGGTGTTACTTCCTCTTTGTTTCCCTGCAAAGGTAAAGCATAATGGGCTACTATGCATTGCAAAGTAGCCCATTATGTGACACTTACCTGCAGGAGAAGTCCACGATGCCCCCATCTTCCTTGCGAGTAGCGAGCAACCATTCTTCACCTCTCTTCCTTCCGGGGCCCCGAACTCCAGCTCTGTGAGTGGCTGGAGTCGCGTGACATCACGTGACATCACTCCCACGCTTGCACGCGGGAGCCTCCACTCACGGCATGACCCGAGTTAGAAAGGGCACGCTGTGCCCTTTCTAACTCCGGCGCACACGCAGAAGAAATCGGCGTCTGGTGATTTGCAAATATCTCCTAGACCGTGAAGGTTTGGGAGATATTTCAAGCACCTACAGGTAAGCCTTAATCTAGGCTTACCTGTAGGTTAAAGTTGTTGTAAAGGGTTTACAACTTTAACCACTTAACCCCCGGACCATATTGCTGCCCAATGACCAGAGCACGTTTTGTGATTCGGCACTGCGTCGCTTTAACTGACAATTGCGCGGTCGTGCGATGTGGCTCCCGAACAAAATTGGCATCACACCAGAGGACATGGTTCCAGTAATCCTCGTCCTTAGTCTGCTTGTCTTTAGCAAACTGTTTGCAGGCTTTCTTGTGCATTATGGTAACTCAACACACAGCCATTAATGTCTAAAATGCTGGCAACCCCACTCCATGGAGGCTCAATATCATCTTACTGAATGACCCTATACATTACGTGGAAATTGAGAAGGAAATACAGCAGTATTTCCGGATCAAGAAGTCTTCAGACACATCCCTTGCCCATAACTTGGCTGCCCATGAGGCCACAATACGTGGTAAACTAATCCAAATAGCGGCCAGAGCAAAATGATCCCGGAACTGACCATAAAACCACTAGAAGGAAATTTGGACACTTTAATGGGAGAACAGCCCTGGACCTTAGACATAGGATAGACGAGGCAAGACTGGTCCTCAATCTCAGCTTGACCATGCAAGCGGAGAAACATATTAGTTTGTCCAAGCATAGGTTCTATACTATGGGAGCCCTACTATGGGAGACCACCTACAATGCTGGCTAGGAAACTAGTGCCCTGGCTTTATACGCCGACCCTACCTAAACTAAGGTTATCTACTGGCCACCCCACCCAAAACCCGGAACTGATCCTAAAGGAATTTCAAACGTTTTATGAGAAACTATATAGTGCACCTAGCACAATTGACTCCCGTAAGGTAGAGGCGTTCTTCTGTGATCTTCACATACATACATTGACAAGAGACCATGTGGAATTGATAGACAAATTATTTTTCGGAATCTGAAATTTTGGAAGCCATCAAACTTCTCCATCCCTCTAAAGCCCCTGGACCAGACAGTTTCCCAGGCCATTACTATAGTAAGTGTAAGTGTCTCTGACTCCCCACTTGTGTGGCTACTTGAATGACTTAAAACGAGGTACTAAGCTCCCTAACAATGAAAATGCAGCTTTCATAAACGTCATACCGAAAACGGAAAGGGACCATGGGGACTGCACCAATTATCGCCCAATCTTGTTATTTAATACCGACCTAAAAATCTTAACTAAAGTCCTGGCACTGCGACTGGATACTTTCCTCCCAAGTTACATCCATCCTGACCAGGCAGGTTTTGTCCTAAACAGACAGGCATCGGATCAAACCCGTCGGGTAATAAATTTGATTTTGGCGGTTCAATCAGACTGGGATGGAAAGGGCCCCAGGGGTGGGATGTTGCTCTCTTTGGATGTTTAGAAAGCATTTGATTCCCTCGCTTGGGACAATTTGTTTTATGTAATGGGCCGTTTTGGATTTGGCGAGCGCTTTCTGACCCTCCTCCGTACACTGTACGACACACCATCAGCCTCATTGATGATCCAAAGATACCCTTCCCAATCACTGCCCGTCATACGAGGCACTAGACAGGGGTGCCCGCTGTCACCGCTACTTTTTGCTCTGGCAATAGAGCCACTAGCTGTCAGGATATTCTGGGGATCGTCTGTGGTGATCATGAACACAAATGTCTACTTTCTGCTGACGATTTACTGCTGACCCTGACATCACTGATCACCTCCCTCCCTAATTTACACGCCGTTCTACAACCATTCTCTGACATTTCTGGGTTACTCATAAACCATGGCAAATCTAGGGCACTGAATATTTCGCTGCCACCCTCTACTGAAATGCTGGAACAGTCCTTATCAGTTTCAATGGGAGCTTGAGGCTTTTCCATATTTAGGCATACATTTGACCTCATCTATTCATACGCTATACAAGCAAAATTATCCTGCCCTCTTTAAATGGTTAACTGAAGACTTGGCTAAATGGCAGGTTCATCCCCCATCATGGTTCGGCAGACTCCACTCGATAAAAATGAACGTTTTACCAAGGCTACTTTATTTTTTTTCACACTATACCCGTGGCATTGGCTAGACACGACCTCCAAATGTGCCAAAGGAAAATCCTTCAATTTATTTGGGAAGATAAGAGGCCTAGGGTGAATAAAAGTACAATGTACACACCAAAACGGAGAGGGGGACTTGGTTTGCCTGACCTGCAGAAATATTTATATGCGGCCCAGGTGGCCCAATTCTCCAGGTTTCATTTTCAGCTACCACCAGCAATATGAATGGGTATGGAATCCTACTCATGTCGTCTGCACTCAATTTCTCACATATAGTGGCTCCCTATTTAAGAGAGACTGACAATACTCTGCCCTTAACTGTCTTTCTCATTAGAGATATGGGATAAGCTCTCGAGAACACATCATTTTTAATCACCCCATACTCCATTGGCACCACTATTGAACAACAGAGCATTCACCCCAGGCCTCGCCCCCCTTGCGTTTGCTTGGTGGACTAATAAGGGACTACTGCGTATAGCCAACCTTTACGACAGTAAGGCCCCGTACACACGGTCAAATCTGTCTGCTAAAACCCGTCTGACGGGCCGTCCCAGCAGACAGATTCGATCGTGTGTACGGGCAAACCGACGGATTTGGCCACCCGACAGATTTCAAAGCATGCTTTGAAATCTGTCGGCTGCAAACCCGTCTGCCCAACATGTCTGCTGCTTAGTACGCTAACCAGCAGACATATCTTCTCGCACATGCGTCGAATGGATTCGACGCATGCGCGGAAGTGTTTTACTTCCGGGTGCGGTGAGGTGGCGGCATCAACGTCACCGCCACGTCACCGACACGTCAACGCGCTGTCTGCCGGCGGGGATTTTGGTTTGATCGTGTGTACACGATCAAACCAATACATCCCAGCAGACAGATTTGTTCAAATCTGTCTGTCCGACGGATTTGAACAAATCTATTTGCTTGTGTGTACGGGGCCTAAGAGAATACTATCCGAACGGTCCATCATTGATGAATACCAAATGCCCCCTACAGAACACTACAGATATGTCCAGATTCACCATTTTGTGCAAACTTTGGCCCATAAGGGTGACCTGGCGGGATTGACCCCCATGGAATACTTATGTAGTAACTATGATAAAATTAGAGGCCACATAACAGCCATATATCCGATACTGATGAGTGTATCGACAAAATTGAACTACATGATTCAATGGGAAAAGGATTTGGAGGAATCCATAGATTTGGGAGAATGGCACAAGATTTCAGAGACTGCTTCTCGCTCACTCATCAATACATCAATTATAGAGGCAAACTATAAGGTATCTATTAAGATGGTATATGGTACCGGCCAGGGTGGCCAACTTTGTACCAGGAGCTACCTCCAAATGCTTCCGTGGTTGCGGTCAAACTGGAACTATCTATCATATCTGGTGCTGATGTTTAACATGTAATTGGAAAGAAACAAGGATGCTTGTTAGAAGACTTGTGTTTTTAACTCCTGGTTGTTAAAGTGGAGTTCCACCCATTTTTTTTATGTCTGTCTGTGCTGCATGCCCTAATCTCATAGTGTTCAGAATGGACAATTTTTATTTATTTTGTTGCTTGTAAATACCTTTATTTTGTAGTCCTTCATTACTTCCTCCTCCTTATTAGCCTAGGCTATTAAGTCACAAGGCTATTTGCAAGGGTTTCTGGGATAGGCATCATGTTTCCCAGTAGTCCTTGTAAACCTGACTGAAACCTATTACATTGCTTCTGCAGCACTGAGCATGTGCGAGATATGCAAAGCTGAAATGCAGGAAGTCATAAAGTCTGGCTTCATGATGCCCACACTTAAGATGGCCACGGTCTATTTCTAGATTATAAACTAATCTAATGCTGTAACAACCTAACATAACGGACCTTAGTTTACAGACTGACTTTACTAGAATACATTAAGCTTGTGTATTACAGGGGTATTTATATTTAAAAAGTAAAATTGTGGGTGGAACTCCCCTTTAACTCTCCAGTTTAGTTAAAAATTCCACTTATGTTCACAAAATCCACACGCAAGCCACCATCACTACATGCATGTGGATTTTGTGAACATAAGTGGAATTTTTAAGTAAACTGGAGAGTTAATAACCAGGAGTTGAAAACACAAGTCTTCTAACAAGCATCCTTGTCTCTTTCCAATTACATGTTAAACATCACCATTGGAGTCACTGATTAAGGGGATGATCCATACTAGGCTGTCCACTTCTCAAGGAGCCCAGCAGTTTGCTATACACTACATGCGACTTGTGGTCCCCTGCAACTAAGGGACCCTCTCGATCCGGTAAGCAGATTCGCATGCTTTTTGGTGGAGGTCTACATTGGATTATCACCTATCAACATAAGCCATAATGTATTGCGCAAGCTCACATTAATTAGAACTTTTTTCACCTGGGTGGAGGAGGATTTAAACCCCCCCCTCTTTTCTTTCTTTGTTGTTTTCAGTTAATTTGGACTTATTTTTGTTTTGACATTTCACTAACCTTTCTGATTTAGGAGAACCATAGGCTTTTGTACATGCATGAATCCACAATTATATGTTTTGGGTTTGATTAGTGTTTTCTTTTAACTCAATTTATAAGTTTATGTACTAAATACCTCATTTATGCATTTTGTTCATCAGTCATTAGCACGATTTTTCCCCTTTTTTCAATTTTGTCCACTGTTTATAAAACACAGCAAATCGCAGCTTCATTATTGTTTGCATCACAGCAACAAACAAAATAGTTTTTTGTTATAAGGTTTATTTCATATTATTAGCGTAGTTTACACCACATTTTTTTCCATCAAATTAGGGTAGGCAGATAGCCCCTAACCCTGTGTAAGCTCTGACTATAATGGCCCAGAGCTTACACAGGGCTTCCTTACCTCCCTGTGACAGTGCTTGTACCTTAAAGGGGTGTTCCAGCCAAAAAATGTGTTTATTAAAAGTCAGCAGCTACAAAAAGTGTAGCTGCTGGCTTTTAATAAACACTCACTCACCTGCTCCTGCGTTCCAGCGACGCGCCGACCGGGGCTCCGCTCCTCTCCCCCCTCCCCGGCCGGCGTCTCTATCTCGACTGTGGGCACCCAGCCGTGACAGCCTTCGGCTTCACGGCCGGGCACCCACTGCGCATGCGCGCGCGGCGCGGCTCGCCGCTGATTGGAGAGGCGATTGCATGGGACCTGTCAGTGTCCCATGTGATCGCCTACAGGGAGGGGCTGGTGTAGGCGATTAAGGCTTAATCGCCTAACCAGCCCCTCGGCGGAAGCAGGAAGTGGGACAGGAAGTCCCACTCCTACTGAAGCCCCCACTCCCCCCCCCCAAAAAAAATTACATGCCAAATGTGGCATGTAAGGGGGTGAGGAGTGGAACAAGAGGAAGTTCCAAATTTGGGTGGAACTCCTCTTTAAAAAAACAAGTTAGCACTGGCTGTCCTCATATCCTGGAAGGATTGTTTTTGGTTGGAACACTTTATTTAGCCCTTAAGTACAAAACTAGACAGGTGGGATCTGTTTGTTAAAATAATGTGTAGATGTGAATGCAGCGTTACCCTCTAGAGGGCCGCTGAATACATTTTTGGGTCCTGCCATTACCCCACCTTTCACTGTCCCAGTACTATGAGTCTATGATAAGAAATGTCAGACAGATGTGAGCGCCAATCACTTTGTCTTTTTTTACAATGCTTTAATAAATGAATTTGCAGTAGTAGAGGGATGGAGGATTAGGGGAGATTCATATACCTTATTGCAGATCACTGAAGAATTTCTTAGATCCAGAAGACAAACAGCTTTTCTGTCAGCGGATGTTTGCAACACCTGGATAGGCCTCTCACACTGACCTAGCAGCCAGGATGACACACAGACAAGTCTCTGCCACAGACTTAGTGATCATCAGTTAGTTGGTTGCAGAACAGCTGCACAGTACCAGAACCTTTAGGCCGCGTACACACTGGGAGACATGTCTGCTGAAACATGTCCGACGGACCGTTTCCAGCGGACATGTCTCCTCGGATTTTGGTCCGATGGCGTGTACACACCATCGGACGAAAATCCCCTCGGACTGAGGATGCGGTGACGTGGCGGTGACGTTGACGCCGCAAGGTCACCACTCCAGGAAGTAAAATACTTCCACGCATGCGTCGAATCCATTCGACGCATGCGGGAGATTTATGTCCGCTGGTTAGGCGTTCTAACCAGCGGACATGTCCAACGGACAGGTTTCCAGCGGACAAATTTCAAAGCTTGCTTTGAAATTTGTCCGCTGGAAAAACCTGTCTGCTAGGTTGTACACACGATCGGATATGTCCGCTGTAACTGGTCGGCGGACCAGTTTCAGCGGACATATCCGATCGTGTGTACACGGCCTTAAGCCATCCGGCAGTACTGTGAGAGTGGATCAGTTTAGGTGCGTCCTCCAATGAGTTACCAGGCCCCTTCCTGAGAATCCAGCCTTTAGCCCAGTTATCTCCAGCAAGATTCCTCCCCTGGATCTTCTCAGTTTGATGGCTTCTTCCGCGCAGGCAAGACAGCCACGACCACCTCCAGATTAGTAGGCCCCAGACTACTGGGCCTACTCGCAGTAACACATCCTCGGGCCAGCAGGCCCCGAGGTAAAGAGAGAATTAGCACATCCTCAGGCCAGCAGGGCCATGAAGTCCAGGCCCTTGATTACATGGCTTTCGCCCCTTAAATATCCCCTCCCAGAATGCACAGTAGCAAGAACACTCCCACTGGGCTGTTTCTGGGTAAAGAATAAAGAAAGGAGAATACCCCGCGCTGCCAATGATGGTTGGATGGTAGCTGCTAACACGGCTCGTATGAGAAAAGCAAAAATATTGGAGGTGTGGAAAAATGTGTAGCGCTTGGAATGACTATCTGTTAATGATAGTCCGAGGCACAAAAAAAGTGAAATAAAATTGTGAAACCAAATATAAGACCCTGGAAGATCCAGGGACAAACACTATGTGATCTATTAATGTGATAGCATTACATAATATGTTCAACTGCTAATGAATGCAATTTCACACATATATAAAAAACACATGTGCTGACAAACAGTGATAATTCATTTCTTAGACAAACATGAATAAATTACTGGCCAATAGATGCCAGGTGTAATAATCTCCCGTGAAGGGAAAATAAAAAATAAATAAATAATAAATAATAAATAAAATTATAGCTATAAATCTTGATGTGAAAATAACAGTCAATCTGATGATTGGTGAATGTTAAATAGCTTCTCCACTAAGTTGTTCCCACCACCGAAAGCAATGCAGGCTTACCGGAACCAATTTACTTCAGCTGGCTTACACCACTGAAAGTCAAGATAGGCTTGTATTAGCTGATGTCAAAATGGGCTCCTTAGCAGGGCAGTATATTGGCTGGTCATCAGAAAACCTCTGTGGGATGGATGGACGAAGCCCAGCTGGGAGTACGATCCCCAAATGGATGTTCTCACAATGAATGGATTTTGGAAGAGATAAGAGAAAGAAGTGGCCACATAGCGTAATCCCGTTATGTAGAAAATAAAATATTTATTTACAGCTGTCAAACTTACATTTTAGCTGAATAAAAAACGCTTGTATACAAGTAGGGCAGCAGTGGAGTCCTCCCGACGCGTTTCGTGAATAGAGCACTTCGTCTGGGTAAAGAATAGTTAATGCACTTCAGCTTGCTGTATTTCTCACACCGGCCGATGGTAACAGTGACACCTACTGGCAACAGTGGGAAATGCGCACAACACAACCAAGTTGGAACAGAAGCTAATTGCACTTTGTACAATCAATCTGAGCTATTTACAGCTCAGACAATACAACATTTACAACATAGTCCCAGTTCTTAAGAGCTCATTTACACAGGGGCAACATGGCTTCTAGCACGACTTTGGGAGGCAACTTGGACAGGACTTGAGTATGAATCATCAGGCAAACTTACAAGGCAACTTCAAGTTGCCACCAGGACAGTACAAGGCAACTTTAAGTCACCTCCAGGACAGGAGGCTTTCCAGTGGCCAATCAAACAACAATCAGCTCTGTGGGAGGGAGGGGGTTGCCTGAGAAATGTATGTTCTCTTCCTGTATTGTTGCTTCAGTTAAGACAGTGATCAGACTTCTGAGGTGACTTCCATTGAAATCAATGGGTACAAGTTGCCTACAAGTTGTCTAGAAGCCGGATTGAAGTAGTACAGGAACCTTTTCTGAAGTGGGAGTGACTTCAGTAGTGTACATTAAGACGGCTCCAATTCACTTCCATTCATTTTCTCGACTTGGGGCGACTTGAAGTCGGATCCCAGTTCGCCCCAGTGTGAACCGGCTCTTGGGAACAGGGCTCTACATGAATATTTAGCTATTTATAATAACCATCTGTATTTACACAGGATGTTTTACATATTAATACGCTTCCCTTTGTTTGTTGCCTAGTTAACTCAGTAATAACAAAAACGAACTTGCATTAATGCAAAATGTACACATAGATTTCAGGAAAGGAATGCTCATGTCAATGACTTTTAAACTAGAAAATAAAACAGATCATTAGAGTTATGAAAAACGGACATACTGTACAGTATATTACAACATATGTGTGTACATTAATATGATTTAAAGCAAACCTTTCCTCTGAAAATCAACTTTTTTCCTCTCCACCCCCCTTCCCCCTCTACGTGAAAATCCCCTTTATATTTTTCACATTCCGGCTTGTCTCTATCCTTCATTCTCACCCAGGGGAGGGTGACATACTGTGCTCCTGGTGCTTCTTTGAAGCATCAGCCAAGTAAGCATTGACTTCAATTCACGAAGAGGGATTCAGCAGGCCTGGCAGCACACCATCAGGAGGTGGCTGCCTAAACTAAGAAGAGACAGTCATCTTCCAACAGTGCCACAAAGGACAATGGCGTGGCAGGTTCCAAGCTTTGGCATCGGAGAAGCAGATTGTAGCAGGACAAGCCTGGAACTATTGGGTGGGTAAGTAACTCAATCAAGGGCAACCCTGCATCATCTAAGTGGGAATTTAAAGTGGAGTTCCACCCATTTTTTTATGTTTGTCTGTGCTGCATGCCCTAATCTCATAGTGTTCAGAATGGACAATTTTTATTTATTTTGTTGCTTGTGAATACCTTTATTTTGTAGTCCTTCATTACTTTCTCCTCCTTATTAGCCTAGGCTATTAAAGTCACATGGCTATTTGCAAGGGTTTCTGGGATAGGCATCATGTTTCCCAGTAGTCCTTGCAAACCTGACTGAAACCTATTACATTATATATACTATATACATATTGCTTGTGCAGCACTGAGCAAGTGCGAGATATGCAAAGCTGAAATCCAGGAAGTCATACAGTCTGGCTTCATGATGCCCACACTTAAGATGGCCACGGTCTATTTCTAGATTATAAAATCTAAATTCTGTAACAACCTAACAAAACGAACCTTAGTTTACAGACTAACTTTACTAGAATACAATAAGCCTGTGTATTACAGGGGTATTTTTATATTTAAAAAAGTAAAATTGTGGGTGGAACTCCCCTTTAAGAAAAAAAATATATAGGGAGAAATTGGAGTTCCTCTTTAGATGATTTGTGACAGAAAAACAGGCTTGAGGTTTTTTTTCACAATACATTATTTTAAATATCATACAAGCTACAAGGTTGTGCTTTGTGTTTACTGCTGGCTTCAGAGCTACATTCCAGAATATACAGAACTACCATATGTACAATTGCTGTGAATGGATAGAAGAAACCAGAAGATTATTTGTCTATGCCCGCACAATGTTAGCAGGAACACCCAAACCTCTAGGAAACCCCGAGAGATATACGAAACCAGCAGATTTCACCTTTGCCTAACATATTTTTGAGTGAATTGATTCCTTTAAAATTATGTAAAAAAAAAAGCTAGAAAGTATCATGCTCTGAGTTTTGCCCATACATTTAAGCATTGTTACAGTATTTATTTCCAGAAAAAAATTCATTTAGAATGAAACTGCTCCCTAAGCAGCTGCCTTGTATGATTAAATCTTGGCCGTCTACTAGCTGGAAAAAAAAAAGGCATTCATTCTCACAACCTACTGATGTTCAAGTCATGACTAGTGAAATTATAACACTTTTATTTTTTAAATGTTCTTTCAAGATGATAAATAATGTCAGTACTTAAACAAATGACAATTTCCAGATGTTTTCAACGTTCACTTAATTTAACATGATCTGCAATCCAACAAATAGCACCCAGGAGAAGATAATGGTTGTGTAAGTTAACGTGAGTTTTTAACTATTGGCAGTCTTCTAAATGTAAACCATTCAGTAGAAAAACATTACTAGGTGAAACAAAAGGGCCGTGTACACACGGAGGGACATGTCTGCTAAAACATGTCCGACGGACCGTTTCCAGCGGACATGTCTCCTCGGATTTTGGTCCGATGGCGTGTACACACCATCGGATCAAAATCCCCGCCGGCAGACAGAGCGGTGATGTGGCGGTGACGTTGACGCCGCCACGTCACCGAACCAGGAAGTGAAAATACTTCCACGCATGTGTCAAATCCATTCGACGCATGTGCGGGAAGATATGTCCGCTAGTTAGTGTACTAACCAGCGGACATATCCGACGGACATGTCTCCGGCTGACAAATTTTAAAGCATGCTTTGAAATTTGTCCGCTGGACAAACATGTCCGCTAGCCCATACACACGATCGGATTTGACTGCTGAAACGGTCCTAGTTGTTTTGTATATATTTTATTTTCACTGTTTAGTATGATCAGGACTAAAATACAAATTGCAAGAATGTTTTTAAATTTTTTTGTCAGCGAAGTAAATAAAAAATATAGCATATTACTATTTTGTATTTTCATATCCAATCAGGACATAAACACACAACAAAATACACTGGCGCTGAACAATGATAGTATAATTAAAAAAATAATAATAACTGTTTTAAGACTTAAGGAGGTTACCAATCACAGGGTGTAAATAGGAGAGTCCAGAGCTGCGGAAAATGTGGTACCCGGAAGTACCAATGGAACATAAAAAAAACTAAAATACAGCGCTCATGGTTCTCAAAAGTTCACTATTAGCCAAAGGTTGAACTAAAAGTCCATTTACTGTGGATCAAATCCAAACATTAAAATATATAGCAGCATACATGGTCCATGTTAGGGCATAAGGTGCATATGGAATAAAAGCAATATGAAATATATAATCCACCACTGCTGACATTGAGCACAAGGGGTTAAGATCTCCGGGGTTCAGAGAGCAGTTCCTCAGATGAAAAAAGACATATACAGTATCTTAGGGGCAGAAGGAATATTGGCGGTGGTAGGGAGATGGTAAAAGAATCCTTTAGCAGGGCCGTATTCCCCGAGTTATGCACACCGCTGATGACTCCCCGTAGAAGGGGATGAACAAGATCCTCAGGCGCAAATAGCGCTAGTCGTGGCCAAAGTAAAGCTGAGTCTGAAGAGGCAGACCACAGTTGTGCATCTAAACAGCAGACCCACGATACTGTCGGCTCCAGCTTTGCTTAACCATTCGAAAGGACAGTGGCATCGCAGACGTGTCACGTCATTCCAAACGGACGGAACGTGCGGCTGCCTCTTCAGGCTCAGCTTTACTTAGGCCCCGACTAGCACTATTTGCGCCTGAGGATCTTGTTCATCCCCTTCCACGGGGAGTCATCAGCGGTGTGCATAACCCGGGGTATACAGCCCTGCTGAAGGATTCTTTTACCATCTCCCTACCACCGCCAATATTCCTTCTGCCCCTAAGATACTGTATATGTCTTTTTTCATCTGAGTAACTGCTCTCTGCACCCCGGAGATCTTAACCCCTTGTGCTCATGTCAGCTGTTTGTGGATTATATATTTCATATTGCTTTTATTCCATATGCACCTTATGCCCTAACATGGACCATGTATGCTATATATTTTAATGTTTGGATTTGATCCACAATAAATGGACTTTTAGTTCAACCTTTGGCTAATAGTGTACTTTTGAGAACCATGACCGCTGATTTTTAGTGTCTTTTCATATCCAATCAGGAGGTGGAGACCTTGGCTCCCTTTCCTGTTTTCCAGCTTCTTCTGTGATCTCTCTGTTGGTGCTCATGCCGCCCCCCCCCTTCCCTCCGAGGCAGCAGATGGACATCGATCAGGCTGCATTCATGGCAATGGAGAGGCTGCATTCATGGCAATGGCGAGGCTGCATTCATGGCAATGGCGAGGCTGCAGATGGGCACTGATTAGGCTGCATTGATGGGCAATGACCCTTATTTTGCTTCACAGTTTTTTATTAAAAAAAATTCCCCCTGAAACTTCCCTCCTAAAGTGAAGGTGTGTGTTATACACCGATAAATACGGTATATGCAATTCACACGCCCGCGCTCATCTCTTCACCACACACAGCCACAAAGGCAAGATAATTTGTATTGGGCAGTGTATTAGTGCTCGAACGAACACACTTAGACCAAATTTTAATGGTTCAAAAAATGTCAGGCAAAATGGTCAGCCCTTACGCATGTTCACTTCATCAAATCTGGCCCTCTTTGAAAAAAGTTTGGACACCCCTGCTGTATGGTTTCAAACATACAATACATCTTATGTGAATCTTATATAATAACTGTCCAATCTTCTGTATTCTGTACTACAGTCACTGAAATTTTTCACACTCATCCACATATTCTACTCACAATTATTGCAGACATACAGCCAAGGAATGTGTTTTTTATGAAAACAGTCTTTGGGTTGAACTTGGGCCATTACTTGGCAAAACAAGCGGTTTAATTGTGCTGGAGCTTTTGTTAGAAATGAATATAAGTGTAATGTGTAATCTAGTGGGAAATGTTCCCATGGAGCTGTAACATTAAAAGGAAGTAATATTACTTAGTTCTGTACATCTGTAAATATCTATACAAAAAAATAAAAATGTGAGGAAACAATCACTGGATCCAAAAGTGTTTTCATAAATCTTTATTAACTTAGTCACTGAAGAATACTACGGATATTTAGTCCACTGAGTACTTACATTTAAAGGAAGTAGGTAACAGGCTTCAATTTTTGGAAAGACCACATACACCTGGTTCTAGGATTCTGCTCCTTTCTTTATTATCCTGCATTAACCCTAAAGGGAAGCTATTGTGGAGTTTTGTAAGTTACATTTAAAATGTTTGTATTTGCTTTACTGTTTATAAGAAATATTTATTTTGCAAAGAAAATATGAATACATGAAACTGGTGTTATAGAGCTTTATGTTTTTTTTTTTTTTTCAGAGAGATCACAGAATAAGCTGTTTTATTTCATATTCTCTCTAATTGAACCTCCATATACAGTGCCTTGAAAAAGTATTCACACCCCTTGAAATTCTCCACATTTTGTCATGTACAACCAAAAACGTATATGTATTTTCGGGGGGATTTTTTGTGATAGACCAACACAAAGTGGCACATAATAGTGAAGTGGAAGGAAAATGATAAATGGTTTTAATTTTTTTTTACAGATATCTGAAAAGTGTGGCATGCATTTGTATTCAGCCCCCCTGAGTCAATACTTTGTAGAACCACCTTTCACTGCAGTTACAGCTGCAAAACTTTTCAGGTATGTCTCTAGCAGCTTTGCACATATAGAGAGAGACATTTTTGCCCATTCTCTTTTTCAAAATAGCTTAAGCTCTGTCAGATTGGCTGGAGAGCGTCTGTGAACAGCAATTTTTAAGTCTTGCCACAGATTCTCAATTGCATTTACTTCTGGACTTTAACTGGGCCATTCTAACACATGAATGTGCATTGATCTAAACCATTCCATTGTAGCTCTGGCTGTATGTTTAGGGTCGTTGTTCTGCTGGAAGGTGAACCTTCGTCCCAGTCTCAAGTATTTTGTAACAGGTTTTCTTCTAAGATTGCCCTGTATTTGGCTCCATCCATCTTCCCATCAACTCTAATCAGTTTCCATGTCCCTGCTGGAAAAAAGCATCCCCACAACATGATGCTGCCACCACCATGTTTCACGGTGGAGATGGTGTTTTCAGGGTGACGTGCAGTGTTAGTTTTCCACCACACATAGCATTTTACTTTTAGGCCAAAAAGTAAAATTTTAGTCTCATCTGACCAAAGCACCTTCTTTCACTTTTTGTGTCCCCCACCCTCGCAAACTGAAAACGGGACTTCTTATGGTTTTCTTTCAACAATGACTTTCTTCTTGCCACTCTTCCATAAAGGCCAGATTTGTGGAGTGCACGACTAATAGTTTTCCTGTGGACAGATTCTCCCATCTGAGCTGTGGATCTCTGCAGCTCCTCCAGAGTTACCATGGGCCTCTTGGCTTCTTCTCTGATTAATGCTCTCCTTTCCCAGCCTGTCACTTTAGGTGGACAGCCATGTCTTGGTAGGTTTTCAGTTGTGCCATACTCTTTCTATTTTTGGACGATAGATTGAACAGTGCTTCTGAGATGTTTAAAGCTTGGAATATTTTTTTTTATAACCTAACCCTGCTTTAAACTTCTCCACAACTTTATCCTTGACCTGTCTGGTGTTCCTTGGTCTTTGTGATGCTGTTTGTTCACTAAGGTTCTCTAACAAACCTCTGATGGCTTCACAGAACAACTGTTTTTATACTGAGATCAAATTACACACAGGTGGAGTCTATTTACTAATTAGGTGACTTGTGAAGGCAATTGGTTCCGCTCGTTTTTAGTTAGGGGTTTCAGAGTAAAGGAGGCTATTTTTTTATTTAGGAGGCTAGATATTTATTTGTAAAAAAAAAAAATCCTTCCACGTCACAATTATGTGCCACTTTATGTTGGTCTATGACAAAAAAATCTCAATAAAATGTGTTTATGTTTGTAGTTGTAACATGACAAAATGTGGAAAATGTCAAGGGGTATGAATACTTTTTCAAGGCACTGTACAAAGCAGGCAAGGAGGTGAAGCGAGAGGCAGGTCGCTTCTCTGGCTAACTTGTGTGTTTATTATTGAGCTTTAGCTACTGATATCACTAAAAAAAATTTTCCAGCAAAGCGTCTAACATAACCCTGGTAACTAATCATTATGGTTCCATGCACACTGGGCTTAAAAAAACATCTGTTCTCTTTGGAGTAAAAAACTTTCATATAGAGCGTTTTTTGTACAAAGTTTAGACGAGTTTAGGAGAGTTTTACATTTTTTTCTGCCAGTGAGCTCCAATCAGAAATGTGAATGAGAAGGGTTTTTTTCTGCTGCTTAGGTTCCATGCACACTGGGCTTAAAAAAACATCTGTTCTTTTTGGAGTAAAAAATGTCCATATAGAGCATTTTTTTGTACAACGTTTAACCACTTCCCGCCCGGTCAATAGCAGATTGAAGTCCGGGAAGTGGTTCTGAAATCCTGACTGGACATCTATTGACGTCCTGCAGGATTTCATGCCGGCACGCGCCCGTGGGCTCTTTACCACGTGATCAGCTGTGTCCAATCACGGCTGATCAAGATGTAAACAGGAAGAGCCGTTGATGGCACTTCCTCATTCGTGTCTGTCAGACGTGAGTACAGGAGAGCGGAACGGTGGCTCTCCTGACAGGGGGGGTTTGCGCTGATTGTTTATCAGCGCAGCCCCCCCTCGGATGGCCACACTGGACCACCAGGGAAGGGCAAAAAAAAGGCAGTAAAAAAATGCCAATCAGTGCCCACAAATGGGCACCGACTGGCAACATGGATCCATCAGTGCCACCCCGCAGTGTCCATCAGTGCCCATGAATCTCCATCAGTGCCCATGAGTGCCCATCAGTGCCACCTCATCTGTGCCCATCAGTGCCACCTCATCGGTGCCCGTAATTGAAAGAGAAAACGTACTTATTTACAAACAAATGAACAGTCTTTTTTTAGTTGTTGCGCAAAAAAAAATCGCAGAGGTGATCAAATACCACTAAAAGAAACTCTATTTGTGGGGAAAAAAGGACGCCAATTTTTTTTTTGGTACAGTGTAGCATGACCGCGCAACTGTCATTCAAAGTGCGACAGTGCTGAAAGCTGAAAATTGGCTTGGGCGGGAAGGTGCGCAAGTGCCTGGTATGGAAGTGGTTAAAACGAGTTTAGGAGAGTTTTATGTTTTTTCTGCCAGTGAGCTCCAATGGGAAACACGAATGAGAACGTTTTTTTTTTCCTGCCTCTAAAGGTTGTTCTCAAAAAAATGCCTGTAAACGTCCTAATGTGTATGGACACAAAGGATAACATTGAGTTGCTTCTACAGGCAGAGCACAAAACTCCTGTAGAAGCAAAGTTATTTATGCCAGTGTGCATGGAGCCTAAGGAATAACCAGAAATGAACCCTCCACTGGCATGTTCACAAATGGTCAATTCAAGCTGGCATTAAAGAGGTTGTTATTTGTACCTATAAGTAAGCCTAGAATAAGGCTTAACCTTAGGTACTGTAAATATCTCCTAAATGTGTGCTGTTTAGGCGACATTTACTGTATACTGTGCCGATAATGTCATCGGCTTTGAAGGAACGGGCACCCATGCCGTTTCTTCAGGTCTGAGTGCTGTGACCCCCCCCCCCCCCCCCATGCACGGAAGTGAAGTCACACGGCTATGGACAGTCACACAGCTGGAATCTGTGGCTCCAGAAAGAAGACGGGCAAAGATTGATGCAGTCTACAGCAGGGACTACGCAGGCTTTGTTTGCAGGTAAATGCCACATATGTGCTAGTATGCGATGCATACCAGCACATTATGCCTTTACTTTGTAGAGTTTACTTTTTCTTTAAGTGAACTAGTAAAGAGGTCTACTGTACCAGACAGTAGCTCATGTTGCGGTACTTACATTGTGCACATCAGCTCCCAGCTACTCCAGGGAATTTTCATACCACTGGAGTATAGGTTACATTCCCTCCCTGGTGCCCTCCTGTAACTGTTAGTATAGTTTACTTTTACACTAAAATAGTATTTTAGTGTAAAAAAAAAAAAAAAATCCTATCATAACGTCTCTGTCCAAATGAGGAAGAACGTTATCAGATGTCTGATGTTTTGATGTGAGAATGGTTTGCTCCAACCCATAAGCTCTGAACTATCAGGCCGTGTACACACGGCAGAGAACCTCGACGGGCAGAACACATCGTTCCGCCCGTCGAGGTTCTCTGCCGGCCGTCGAAATCGGCGACCCGCCCGTCGGGAATGGCAACCAGCCATTCATCCAGGCGGGCCGTCGAGCAAATAGAGAGCGTGCTCTCTATTTCTGCTCGACGGGATTCCCGACGGGATGCTCGCCGAGAGCGTACACACGGCCGAGGTCCTCGCTGGAATGCAGCTTCCAGCGAGGTTTTCGCTGGTTTCCAGCGAGAACCTCGGTCGTGTGTACGCCGCCTCAAAACCTTAAAGGTAAGGGCGACCCATTTGTTGTTGTTTATGTTGATGTTACAGTTGTTATTTATGTTTATGTAATGTCAAATCCATTTTAAATGTGACTCCTTTTGTATGTGTATTGAAAATGAAATGTAAATTGTATCTGTGTTTTAAAAAATTGAATAAAAACAAATTTAAAAACAAAACAAAAAGATTATTTACTTATTGTTCAGTTATTTTAAAACATAATGATGTCAGAAACGTATGTTGAAAAAAAAAAAACCTTAAAGGTTTTCTAATATGAAACAGTAATGAAGAATGTAAACACTTCAGAAGACGTAACTAAACACGAAACGTACGTAAAGCGGATACACGTACTCCTACACGCACTTCCGGGTAACCAGCTGACTGCGCTTGGAACGCCGTTCCCATGCTGGGGAGAACAGCCCACGGACTCTTCCAGTGCAGTGTATTTGCTATGCCTACACCTATCTAGGTGGTTTGGCAACAGATTTTATATATTTTTTGGTCCCCTTTTTTATCTTACTTTGTATACTGCCAGCCGTGCTCTATTTTTATTGGCTATCTCATAGCCGGCTACCAATATACATTTCTTGTATTTTTTGTATATATACAGTACAAAAAAAAATTTTTGTTGTATTTTTTGTATATACATATATATATTTTTCTGCATATGTTTTGCACACGCCTTTCTTGGCAGTGTCAATAAAACTATTTTAAAACATATTACGCTATGGGAACCTGTTTTCTTTGATTTGGAGGAAACCTGACAGATAACCATACTTGAACACCTACATCAAGAATACCCACCAGGAACCGTGGATAAGGAAACAACGGCACCAAGGAACAACTGACCGTCTGATACGCACTCTACCCCTGCAGGGGTGATTGCTTCTGGTGAGTGGGGATCCACAAGGAGGAGCACCGGACCCACTGCGAGTTAACACTTGATGCATTGTTAAGATCACCTACCCACATAGGTGCACCCTGAACTCTTCACTACAAACTTGATTATATCTGCTTTATGGACTTTTGTATTATATGCGTTTATGTCTTTTTGACACCACCTGTACTTACTGCTTTCTTTCATTTGATTACGGGACTTTGCTCATATGTATATATGAACTAGGCTTTGTAAGGTTTTTAACCACAATTTTCCTACTGTGGGAAGCAGGGTGTGGACATCTTATCCACCTATAGTATACTTTGCATTTTATACTCATGCTATGTAGCAACACCGACATACATCTTTTGTCTGTGATCCAGAGTAACATACTCACCATCATAATCATCAGGCAGATATTTAACACAGGGAATGTTGCCCTAATAGAACCTATATATCAACCGAGTGGTTATATATCGGGCTAGTTATACAACACATCAGCGACAGCGCCACTACCCCCACTTTTTGTCCAATGTAAACACATAGGCCCAGATTCACAGAGAGTGGGCGTACATTTACGCCAGCGTAGCGCACACACAGTACGCTACGCCAGCGCAGCGCGGAGAGGCATGCACTGTATTCAGCAAGCTATTGCTCCCAACGCTGCGTCGGCGTGGCGTATTTTCCCAAGGCGCAGGCCGGTGTAGGTGGAAGTGGGCGTGACCCCATGCAAATGATAGTCCAAGCATGGTACAGTGTTTTACGCCCGGCGCTTACGGAAACTTCGGAAAGTCACTGCGTCGCGCCCGAATACGATCGTGAATTGCCGATTCCCGCTGATTAACATATTTTTTCGGCGTTAATCAGCGGGAACGCCCCCAGCGCCATTTTTAAATTAAAGTTGCGATGCGATGGCGAAATTCAATTACGCCGATCGCATCGGAACTCCAACCCGGCGTTTCTTGTTTTCTGGTTACAGAAAACAAAAACGCCGGCTTAAAGTGACAGTTAGGCTGGAGTATCACTGATACTCCAGCCTAACTCTACCTGAATCTGGCCCTATGTGTATTGACCCTGACATGGTTAACATTAACTTCATATTGATAAGTTATAGTACAGTATGGCAGTATTTAATTTTAAGAAAGGTGGCTGTGCTTTGCTGAGCTGCCACAATATATTTAGACATATTGTAGGTCATAAGGTCTTTGAAAGTGAAATGTTGAGAGATGCTACTGGAACCTGTTAGTTGTTAAAACATGCTGTTTTCATCTGTTATTTATCTGTTGTGAAGGCTTCAGTAGAGGTTCTATGTTCACATCACAGTCTCCTGTATTGGAAAAGTATCCACATCTGCAAACATTCTGACAAACCTAAAACAATCTGCAGCACACATCATAATAGGCTGTGTGGGTGGACAACCTGCTAATCTGCATCACAATGCATCACAATGAACTAATATATTTGTTTATGCATGCTTCATGTCACAATGTGCATGTTGGAGCATGTATGTTGACATGCAACAAAAATGTGCATTTCAGTGCCCTCTATGGGCCAGATTCTCAGAGGCGTTACGACGGAGTATCTCAGATACCCCGTCGTATCGCCTTTTTTTTGGACTCGTATCTATGCGTGTGATGCTTAGCATCACTTTTGCATAGATACGCTTCTACATCCGACAAGTGTAATACAATTACACTTTCGGATCGTAGGTGTAATGACAACTCCGGCCACTAGGTGGCCTTTACGTTGTTTTTTCATTTGCATATGCAAATGAAGTAGTACGCCGATTCTCGATCGCTTTTACGCCGCCCCGTCGTCGCGTACGTCGTTTACGAACTCGTAAGGTTACCCAAGCTTCTATGTGGAGTAACCTTACGAGGTCCCGTCGGATGCCGTCGTGTCCCGTCGTATGGCGTCGGGTCAGCGTCGGCTTTTTACGTCGCTTACGTCGTTTTACTAACTCGTTCGCGAATAGGGACTTGCGTAAATGACGCTCACGTCGTTTTGACGTCGGTTTCAACGACGCTTCCCGACGTGAGCTGAAGCATGCGCACTGGGCTTTTTCCCCGGCCGGCGCATGCGCAGTTCGTGCGACGCGGGGGCGCGCTTAATTTAAATACAAGCCGCCCCATTTGAATTGCGCGGGTTTACGCTTGGCGATTTACGAGACGCCAACGCAAACTACGGAGCAAGTGCTTTGAGAATAAAGCACTTGCTCTAGCACGCAGCGGCGGCGTAGTGTAAATGGCTTACGCTACGCCGCCGCAAATATATGAGAATCTGGCAATATGTGTTTTATTCAAATGTATTTGCCTTTTTTTAAGAGACACAACGGAAAATTGTATCAAATACTTACCATAATCTTCCTTTCCTGACGCCAAACCATGGCAGCTTACTAGTAATAGAGTTCCACCACTTGACCACTCCCTCAGGACCAGTGAATAGCATACATTTAAAGGCCTAGTTAGGCCCCACCCTATTCTTTTTAATTAGATACATACCGAAACGTACAAGGATGGGACCGTATGCTGCCATTGTTTGGCATCAGGAAGGAAAAATTAAAGTGGATGTAAACCCAAAAAAAAAAATTTTTTTTGATGTCACAATGTAGAGTATAAGATTTCCTATCATCTGTACCCAGTCTTGCCACACAGAGTTAATCCTGCGCTGAGTAATCCTCTTTTAATGTTCAGTGCAAATTAACAGAATTCCAGATAAAAACTTGCCAAATTATAAAGTCAGTTTCTCTGTTTTTGCTTTCAGTGACAGGTTATTTATAAATCTAGCTTGGACATGTTTATCATATGCTATGTTTTGTTTATCATAACATGAGGTGATCCAAAGTTCATTGTATATTACCAGGATGTGTTTTGTGGGGGAGGGGTGAATTTCTCACTGTTTATACCTCATGTTGTGATTAACATAACATATGATAAACATGTCCAAGCTAGATATGTAAATAACCTGTCACTCAAAGCAAGAAGAGAGAAAACAGACTTTTTATTTAGGCAGGTTTTTATCTGGAAGGCTGTTCATTTTCACTGAACATTAAAAGAGGATTTCTCAGATATGGATTAACTCTGTGTGGCAAGACTGGGCACAGATGATAGGAAATATTATACTCTACATTGTGACATAAAAAACATTTTGGGGGGGGGTTTACATCCACTTTAACCACTTGACCACTGGGCACTTAAACCCCCTTCCTAACCAGACCAATTTTCAGCTTTCGGTGCTCTCACAATTTGAATGACAATTACTCAGTCATACAACATTGTACCCATTTGTGTCCTTTTTTTCACACAAATAGAGCTTTCTTTTGGTGGTATTTGATCACCTCTGGGTTTTTTATTTTTTGCGCTATAAAAGAAAAACGACTGAAAATTCTGTAAAAAAAAAAAAAAAAAATCTTGTTTCTGTAATATTAGCGGGTTTTTTCTCACACACAGCATATGCATACCACAAATTACGTGGCCACATACAGAGGCCCAATATGCAGGGAACGCCATCAGGCGTTCTGGAACACCCACACCAATTCTGAGGCGGCGTACACAAGACCGAGGTTCTCGCTGAAAACCAGCGAGAACCTCGCTGGAATGTGCATTCCAGCGAGGACTTCGGCCGTGTGTACGGTCTCGGCGAGCTTCCCGTCGGGAAGCCCGTCGAGCAGAAATAGAGAGCACGCTCTCTATTTCCTCGACGGCCCGCCTGGATGAATGGCTGGTTGCCATTCCTGACGGGCGGGTCGCCGATTTCGACGGCCGGCAGAGAGCCTCGACGGGCGGAACGATGTGTTCTGCCCGTCGAGGATCTCTGCCGTGTGTACGCGGCCTCACATTTCTCTCCTACATGAAAAAATCATCATTTATTTGCTAGAAAATTACATGGAACCCCAAACATTATATATGCTTTTTTAGCAAAGACCCTAGAGAATACAATGGCGGCCGTTACAACTTTTTATCTCACATGGTATTTTCGTAGAAATTTTGTGCTAATAAAAAAAAAAAAAAAAAACAGTAAAGTTAGCCCAATTTTTTTTCATAATGTGAAAGATGAAGTTACGCCAAGTAAATAGATACCCAACATGTCACACTTCAAAATTGTGCACGATCATGGAATGGCGCCAAAATTCGCTACCTAAAAATCCCCATAGGCGATAGTATTTGGGTATTGCAGAGTATTTGGGTATTGCAGAGTATTTGGGTATTTCAGGGTATCGCACAGGGTATTGCGGTGTTGGGGTACTGAGGTATTGGGGTATTGGGGTACTGCAGAGTATTGGGGTACTGGAGTACTGCAGAGTATTGGGGTACTGCAGTACTGCAGAGTATTGGGGTACTGGAGTACTGCAGAGTATTGGGGTACTGGGGTATTGCAGAGTATTGGGGTTTTGGGGTACTGGGGTACTGCAGAGTATTGGGGTACTGCAGAGTATTGGGGTACTGGGGTATTGCAGAGTATTGGGGTATTGGGGTATTGCAGAGTATTGGGGTACTGGGGTATTGCAGAGTATTGGGGTACTGGGGTATTGCAGCGTATTGGGGAACTGGGGCATTGCAGAGTATTGGGGTACTGGGGCATTGCAGCGTATTGGGGTACTGGGGCATTGCAGCGTATTGGGGTACTGGGGCATTGCAGAGTACTGGGGTACTGGGGTAATGCAGGGTACTGGGGTATTGTGGGGTACTGGGGTAATGCAGGGTACTGGGGTAATGCAGGGTACTGGGGGATTGCAGGGTACTGGGGGATTGCAGAGCTGGGATGGATTGAGGGGTGGCTGGATCTGTTACTGCATTTGTCACAGATCCAGCCACAGCTCAGCTGCTGACACTCCGCTCCCCCCCCTCTCCTCGCACACTGTACCGAACGGTACAGAGAGCAGAGGGAGGAGAAGGAGGAACCGGCGTCATCAAATGACCCCGGTTTGTTTACAAGTGATCGCGCCGTCATTTGACGGCGCGATCACGTGGTAAATGGCCGCTACCAGCGGCCATTTACCGTGATCCGTGATGCGCCGGGTCTTCTAGACCCGGCGATCACGGACACTTTCGCGAGCGCGTCCCAGGGGACGCACAATTGCGAAAGTGAAGGACGACGTCCCAGGGACGACGTGTCAAAACTACTCGACCGCGCTGTAGCAGTATTTTCGCTATAGCGCGGTCGGCAAGTGGTTAAGGCAAGTATTTGATACAATTTTCAGTTTTCCCGATGCCAACATGGCAGCTTACTAGTGACAAATAACTATCTACTATCTATTATCTACTTGCCAAATCAATTTATAATTAGGATAGGATAGAAGACTGAATAGTCCTTCCTCCAAAATCCACTGTTGACAAGGGTCCACTCTGTAACGCTTAAAGGGGTTGTAAAGGTTTTTTTTTTTTTTTTAAAAGTGCCTTTAACCACTTAACCCCCGGACTATATTGCTGCCCAATGACCAGAGCACTTTTTGCCATTCGGCACTGCGTCGCTTTAACTGACAATTGCGCGGTAGTGCGAAGTGGCTCCCAAACAAAATTGGCGTCCTTTTTTTCCCACAAATAGAGCTTTCTTTTGGTGGTATTTGATCATCTCTGCGGTTTTTATTTTTTGCGCTATAAACAAAAATAAAGCGACTATTTTGAAAAAAATGCAATATTTTTTTACTTTTTTCTGTAATAAATATCCCCCAAAAATATATAAAATAACTTTTTTTTCCTCAGTTTAGGCCGATACGTATTCTTCTACATATTTTTCGTAAAAAAAATTGCAATTAGCGTTTATTGATTGGTTTGCGCAAAAGTTATAGCGTTTACAAAATAGGGGGTAGTTTTATGGCATTTTTTTTTTTACTAGTAATGGCGGTGATCAGCTTTTTTTTTCAGTACTGCGACCTTATGGCGGACACTTCGGACACTTTTGACACATTTTTGGGACCATTGGCATTTTTTTAGCGATCAATGCTATAAAAATGCATTGTATTACTATAAAAATGCCATTGGCAGTGAAGGGGTTAACACTAGGGGGCGGGGAAGGGGTTAAGTGTGTTCCTGGGTGTGTTCTAACTGTATGGAGGGGTGGACTCACTAGGGGAAATCACTGATCTTCTGTTCATACATTGTATGAACAGAAGATCAGCGTTTCCTCCGCTGACAGGACCGGGAGCTATGTGTTTACACACAAAGCTCCCGGTCCCCGCTCTGTAACGAGCGATCGCTTCATTAACCACTTCATTACTGAGCACTTAAACCCCCTTCGTACCCAGACCAATTTTCAGCTTTCAGCGCTGACGCATTTTGAATAACAATTGCGCGGTCATACAACACTGTACCCAAATTATATTTTTATCATTTTTTCCCCACAAATAGAGCTTTCTTTTAGAGTATTTGATCATCTCTGCAATTTTTATTTTTTGCGCTATAAACAGAAAAAGACAGAAAATTTTGAAAAAAAACACAATATTTTTTACTTTTTGTTATAATAATATCCCAATTTAAAAAAAAAATATATATTTTTCCCTCGGTTTAAGCTGATACGTAATCTTCTACATATTTTTGTTAAAAAAAATCGCAATAAGCGTTTTTAGTGATTGGTTTGCGCAAAAGTTATAGCGCCTACAAAATAGGGGATAGATTTATGATTTATTTTTAATTTTTTACTAGTAATGGCGGAGATTTGCGATTTTTTTACACAAAGAGCTCCACGTCCCTGCTGACACCTGCTGGGACTGCCGATCACGTGTACCCGCGGACATCGCGGCCGCCAGGCACACGCATCGGCTTCCCAGCGATGCGACGGCACAGTGTTTACCCGCTGTGCGCCCCCAGCGGCGCGCGCGGGTAATGCAACCAAAAGCCGTCCAAAGACGTCCACCTGGCACGTCCACCTCACCACCTGAAGTGGTTTAACAGGTATGCTGTGAAGATCAGGATACCTCTGTACAGATGGATCCCACAGATGCTCTTGAATGGTCACCATTAATAGGAGGCTCGCAGACCCTCGCTCCTCATGCACAGCCAAGTCTGCCAGAGTCAAGGCAGTAGCCTCTTTTCCTGAGTGATTCCCAGCTGAAAAGCTGATTAGATGATCTGAAAGGAACAATTGTGGGCAGTTACTTCCTCAAGGTTCTGAACACGTCCGCGTGACTTTGCTGTGTGATTTTCTGAAAAGTTAGGTTTCTCTTTTTTTGAGTTGATAACTCAGCCATATCTCTGCAGGGTGTAAACAAAAATCTTTTGGTGCAATTGTTCCAGACTTCTGGCTAGGAAGACAAAAAATGTAGGATGTGAGGTTATGCAAGACAATTTTGAGCCAACGTCCGTCGGAAACAAAAATCCACGGTTTTGTTGTCGGAATGTCCGATCGTGTTTACGCGGCATAAGAGTGACAAGGATGCGGAATTCCATTCCACAGGTGGTGGTTTCAGTGGGGGGCATTAATCATTTAAAAAAACGACTAGACAAGCACCTGAACGACCACAACATAAAGGGATATACAATGTAATACTGACATATAATCACACACATAGGTTGGACTTGTGTCTTTTGTCAACCTCATCTACTATGTAACTATGTAACTGTGCTTCTAGGCATTGATAAAGCCTTTGAATTTTTGATATCCATCTTCTGACTTGTGCCTGTTTATTCCAAGGATCTTTTAACAGTGCCTTGCCACCCATAGTTGATTGTTTACTTCAGTTTCACTACCAGGGACCAAAATGCTCCAGAAAAGCTATTTTCCTGCTGATCTAATCAAAATGACCATAGCTGATCACAGTTAAATGAATTTGTGTGCCATTGAGAAGGTGATTAACTACACCTGAATGAGTTTACAAGTAATTTTTAGGAGGGGGGTGATTATTTTTCCAACTGTTATTCTGTTTTGAATTATATTTTTTTCTGAAATGTTGGTGTTATATGTTTTACTTGGAGGTTATATGTTGCACTGGTAAATACAGCTGGATAAAACAAAAATTGTGTCTGTCTTCACTTCAAGGTGTAAAACAACAAAATGTATTTATTTTAAAGAAGGGTGATTCTTTTCTATCCCCTGTTCTTTCTACTGAGAGTATTAAAGTGTATTTAAAGCCATTTTTTGGGATTGAGTGTTGACAGTCTGGAAGCCCTGTAAGATGTTTATTGCTGTCTATTGGTCCTTGGAAGATTCACCCTCTCTGTTTTTTTAATTTGACCCATATCACCGGGACTGTATTGGATGTAATCCAATTCATGAAATTGGAGCTGGGCACATATATCTGCAGTGTTTTGTTATCTCTCTTTAAAGACTTAAGTCCCATAGCTCTCTCCTGACCCTTTCCTCTGTTATCAGCCAGATACCTCCTGACAAATTCTCGGACACATCAGATAAAAGCAGCCTGAAATTTCTCTCTGGGAAGGTTGCTAAAAATAGATTAGCAAGCAGCTTGCCCTGTTACAAAACACCTCTGAGAGTCTCTGTTTATGATGAGAGGGGGTGTGCCTTTCCTCCAGTCAGCAATTTTAGCTAAACTGGCTTTATGCCCAGACATCACATTCTGTGTTAAACAGGAAGAGAACATTTCCTAACATTCTGATCTTTCTAAACAGAACTGTACATTTATTATTTTTTCACAAAGGGTGAACTTATCTTTTAATCGTAATAATTTTTTATAGTCCATTAACTTCATGGGGCCGCCAAAGGCATAGAAACATGTACAAAGTACAGCAGGTGCAATTTTTAAAATTTTGCCTGCACCAAACCGCATGGTACTGGGGTACCATGTGGTTTGGTGGCCACAAACACGCATGTTTGTTAGATGTGTTTGGGGTGCCAATAACAGTTAACAGTGTGAAACCGGCCCAAAGAGAAACCTTCCCAATGGTACACAGATGACAAAAAACGGGGGGTTTTAACCATTCCCTACTCTATGCAATATGAAAAAAAAAACTTTTGTGATCAGGTATACTTTAACAGTCAATAGTTACCTCTAATCAAAGCTGGCATTTCCAATTAGGATAGAAACTAGGGGGTTGAAACACTGAATGACTTTTCCTCCATCTTTTTTGGTGAGATTTTGCCATAGTAGTTGGTTTTAGCTGTTTTTCACAAATCTCTAGATATTTGTTGTAAGATATCTTGCTACTGGAGTTTATTGAACCAAGATGTTATTTGGAATACCAGTAGAGCTAGATGGAAAGTATAGAAGCACACGTTAAACCATTTTATGTTACAAACATTATATATTTTTTTTATTGTAATTGACCTTAAAAACTGTTGTTCTGTGTTGATACATTATTGTTAGCAGAATAGTAATGGGTCCAAGAACTAAATTGTTTCAGATTTCACTCAACATATTTGTATTACATAGTGAAGACATGGGAAATTACTTTGTTTTTTCTCTCCATGACAACAGATGTTTAAAGTCATTAAACGGCTTATCCGTCTTTACACCATTGATTACTGGAGTCTGTTTCAAATAGCTGCATCCCATGGGTACAAAGATTAGAATGACATAGTTCCATAGAAGCTTGGTATTCTTCTTTCACTTCAAGGAACTGGCTTATGATCATTAGTAAACCCAGGACATCAGTAAAAGACTTATAAACATTCATTAATCCTATTAAATATTGGAAGAACCTCTGAGACTTAATTCTTTATGTTTGTGGTTGCTGTTATGTTGCTATGGTCAGATACTATTTACAGCTTCTTGATATTTTATAGATGATGTGTACAAGGTATAAATACATTTTTAACCCAAACATTTCCTGTTTCACTACTTTTGGTAGAAATTAGCTTGTTTTGCAGAGAAGCACACCTGAACAAACTGATGCAGTGGTACCCCCTGCGTTACAATAATGCTACCCTGTGTCTAATGATCCCAATGTCTCTGTGACACTAGACCACATGGTTAGCCGCCAGGTCCACATGACATATGGTCTAGAAAACATGGACAACTCTTTTATGATGCACACAGTAAGGCTGCGTACACACGATCGAACATGTCCGCTGAAACTGGTCCGCAGACCAGTTTCAGCGGACATGTTCGATCGTGTGTACGGCCTATCGGACAGTTTTCCAGCAGACCAAAGTTTTAAAACATGATTTAAATCCTGTCCGATGGAAACCTGTCCGTCGGACAGGTTCGATGGTTAGTACACAAAATCAACGGACCAAAAACCTGTGCATGCTCAGAATCAAGTCGACGCATGCTTGGAAGCATTGAACTTTGTTTTTTCATCACGTCGTTGTGTTCTACGTCACCGCGTTCTGGTCTGATCGGATTTTGGTCCGATGGTGTGTACGCACATCAGACCATCAGACAAGTTCAGAGTTGTCTGATGAAAACGGTCCGTCGGACAAGTCTCATCAGACATGTCTGATCGTGTGTACAGGGCCTTAGACTGCTGATGGCCAAGAAGGATGTAAGACAAAACACTGCTGGAGCCAGTGGTGCACCCCCCACCTTGTTTTGCAACTCAGTGATGTTCACAGTTCAGTAATTTTTACCTCCTCCTCCTCAATAGCCTCCTTAGGTGCGTTTTCAGAACCACCAACCCCCCCAAACAACAATGGTCCAAGGAAATCTGGTATGCCTTGGGGACAGGTACAAGACTATGGCTGAGATTATTTCAGCTCTTTACTAACCTGGCTTAAATTTAGCAACAACACAACCAGGTATGTCCACATACTGGAACCCAATCTAAGCCATGCTACAGCAGGTGCACTTGTATCAGTCAGCAGTCAATTAGTATTTTTTGGTAAACAGGACAATGACAGGCTATGAGGATATTGTTTTTTTCACCAGGTCAGTGGCTCCTCATTCCAGATGCGTGCACCATGATGTGGAAACCAAAATTGTGAGCCACAATAAGGTGGGCATTAGGGACACAATGCCTCTGGTGTTCCTACTGGAGCAAACACTGTGTATTGTAACAAACTAGTCACTACATGCATGACTGCAGGAGTAAAAGAAGGACTTCCTGGTGTCTCAGGTTACCTCTATCTCCAGGGATTCTTGGTGGATAGGCTCAGCCATGCAGCAGTATCTGCACATGGACCCCAGGATTTTGGCCATCAAAGATCATCCTTCCATTACAAGTTGATAACCCTTTTGGATCAACACTACAAGGTGAAAATACCAGAGCTCGTCCTGCCATCAAAGAGGCAGCAAAAAAAAATCACCATATGAATCGGATGCTGACAGATGAACCTCTTAACGTCCATTCCAGAGAGTGGCAGGATCCTCTTTCATTGACAACATGGATCGGATCAACAAGTCAGAGAAATAAGCAGCAGTGTTGGTACTGACTACCTATGTGAGGCTTTACATTTTTTCTTTAATCTGCATTACTAAGGCCCAGCCGCTGATAGCAGTCACAGGCAGTACCTAACCATATGAGGTCTGATTACCTGGGGCCAAGAGCAGATGTGGACACAGGACAACAGGCGTTGAGAAAGGACCACTATCCCAAGTTTGCTCAGTATGCAGTTGAGCTGCTGGGTTGTCAGTGTGCTTTGCGGTGGGTGGTTTTGTGACAGAAAAAAAAACACAGTTGACTAGCTCACCCTTATAAATAGGAACTATTGCTGAATCAGTAATGAGTATCAAGCCCTGAAGCTCACAATTCCATTTTTTATTTGAATGTGGCCCCAAAGTGATTTGTGCAGATTCTCTCTCCTGCTAGTGCTACTGACCTACCACATATACTACGGTATCTCGTGCCACCATTGCAATATCCTGCCATTACTACTAGCTTCCTCCACACTGCTGACCTGACACCTTAACCACCTACTACTGCCAGTAAGCCTACCAGTATGACCCTTTTGTACTGCCTCTGTTGCTGTTGTTCTGTTGATCTGGTACTGTGAAGGTGCAAAACCTGTTTCTATAGTTGTTCCTCAGCTTCAAAATTTACGCAGTTTATGCCTCAAAGACTGTGGTGTATCCTGTTGCTCGGAAACCACACCTCCTGGGAGCTGCGGTGGCTCAACGTGATTGGCACTGCGCTGACAAGCCGTTCACCTCTGCAGCCAAGGGTTCGGATCCCGGTCTCGGCTGCATGTGAATTGAGTTTGGTGGTCTCAGCCCGGCTCCCGGTGGGTGTGCTATGTGAGGTAAGCCTGCGCTTAGTACGCCCACCCCCCTCCCACAAAACCACCACACTTACACGCACTCAAAATTGGGTGGACAAATCTGTCCGCTAGCCCATACACACGAGCGGAGATGTCTGCTGAAACGGTCCATCGGACCGTTTTCAGCGGACATATCCCCTCGTGTGTACGAGGCCTCAGAGTTTGTATATATATTATTTTTACTGTCTCTCTGAAATATTGTATTTTTACTACTTAAGGGAGAGGTTACCCAGTCTTTCCCCATTAAAATACAGCCTAATAAGAGTGTCTACATGCTGTGCAAGGATTCGGAATCCATAAAATATTTTGCTGACTTTTTGGCAAAATAGTGCTCATTTTTGGGTAAAAGCTGCCCTGTCTTTCTTCCCCTGTTCTAAATGTTTTCAATTTCTGTGTAGGACAGTTAGTACAATATTTAGCTGTCTTTTTTCTGTGAAAAAAAACTACTCTAAAGAATAGTTAAAAAGGAAAGTGTGGAGGTTTAGCTTGTTGGGTAGAGGAGTTCGGGGGGGGTGGGGAATAAAAAGGAAACTGGGAAAATTGTTGACCTTTTATGTATGCTCAATAAAGTAAAGCATTGGAGACTTTCAAAGTGCAACATCCCAAAAATCATATAGCAAAAATTGGGGGGTGGAAGTAGGAGGGAAATACCCCCCCCCCCCCCATTCAACTACAGATAAGGGCCTTTATTGGCACAATGCGAGACTTATATAAAATAAACAGTTTATTAAAATCACATTAAAGCAAAACACTCATTAAGATTAGGGGGATATAGACTCCTAATTCTCATAAAAGCATACAGACAATACCTATAACTGGATAGGGAAGCATATAATCCAATGTTAATAATTTCTATACAAATATGAAATACATAGTAGAATAGACTTCGCCAGATCCAGATAGCCTCAACGCATTTCACAGTGGAGTGTCTTTATCAATACAGTGAGTATGTCAATTGAAGATTTACGTCTCTGACCACTTTAGGAGATGCCATGCACAAAGATGTCTGGCAGACGGACACAGGGGAAAAAAATGGCCATTAACTATTGTGAGGGGTTAGCTCGGTAGCGGGTGTGTGTGACCCCCTGGATAGGTTCACTAGCCACTGAAATATACAGAAAGGCAGCCGAGGATCGTTGAAAACAAAGGTATTGGTTTATTCTTCCATTGCTGGATACAAGTGCAAGCATCAAAAACAGCATAAACAAAACATAAAATAAACCCTGGCCACTTGGGGCGTCTACCTTCACAAACCAGGAACCTACCTATGGAGTCTGGCACAGCCTACTGCTGGGCAGACACTGCTGGTTACTCAGCAGAAAAACAATAGTCTTTTTGATTTTTATCACACAGAAAAATCAACACCACCTCACCTTCCAAACTCTTTCTCAGCTCACTGCTCTCCTTCACTCAAAAAGCCTCAGAATGCAGAAATCAGTAGTAATCTTCTGGATAACTTATAGAGGCCTTAATTGCCTCATTCTAAACAGCTGAAGCTATCCAAGGCCCTTAAACCTTTCTGGCTACCTCTGTAGCTGAAACCTGATAGTAATTGGTGAATTGTCTAAACAAGGCAGAAATGTATCTCCCGTCTGTGACAAAACCCACAGATTTACCTGACTTCCTGTCACACTATCCATGCATGTAGTGGATTATATAAAGATATACCATATTTATCGGGGTATACCGCGCACCAGCGTATAACGAGCACCCCAAACTTAGGAAGGTAGCTTAAGGACAAAAAGTAGTTTAAGGAAAAAAAACATAAATTTTTGGCCATCGGCAGCCTTGTCCGGCGTCCGTTTGCGGCCGTGCTCGGGGTCTGTCCAGCCTTGTGGGTGTTTGTCTGCGGCTTCCTTGCGCTGGGTCCATCCAGGTGTCCGTCTGCAGCTTCCTCGCGGGATCCATCCAGGTGTCCCTCTGCGGCTTCCTCGCAGGGGGCCATCCAGTCCATCCGCACCTTGCCCGGGGTTTCAGCGGTGTTCGTTTTTGAATTAGGCGCCGAGCCGAGAGGAGCCGGATTTCCTGTGTGTTCAGCTCCTCTCGGCTTCTCTCGGCTCCTCTCGCATGGCTGCAGGCAGAGCCGGCGTATATCGCGCACCCACTGGGAAAAAAGTGCGTGGTATACGCCAATAAAGTGATATCTGTAAACAGGATAGAAAGGAGGTTCAAATTTCAAAAATCTTAGATGATATAGCCACCCGTGTTCAATAGAGAGGCAAAATGGACAACCCTTATTAAACCAAATGTATAGACATACTCCCCCACTGTCAATAACAATACTCATGCGACTCATGTTCAATGAAAAACAAAGTCGGTTCTGAAGGGCGCCAACTCACACCCGCATGTGCGCATAGAATATTACGACCCAATCAGAGAACGCCTCCAATATATTTGTATTATATGTAGCCCCAATTCTTCTATTGTAATCTTAAAAATATATGGTTTATTTATTTTTATTATTTTTTTGATCCTACAAAACTATTTGGGGATTTGATTAAAGCAAAATGCCTACAAGAAGTTGTAGAAATACTATGTATAGGGTCTGTTGCATAATTATTATGTTGAACTCTGTTTATTTATTTCATAATAGTTGTACAGAGTTCCAATAAATCTGTAAAACAATGATAGTCTTGTGTCTTCTTTAAATTCACATTTATAACAATGCAGAGTATAACATTTTTTTTATTGTAATCCTGATACAGACAATATAAATTAAGGTGCTTAAACTAGATTCAATGGAAGTATGGATTATACAATACATAGTATGTTTTTAAGTTTCTGTGTTCATTTATGAGCTTTTCATAAGAGAGGATTTAGTTAACCAAAGATATCGATTGGGCTATCGTGGTCAATGATGACTGTATCCACTTGGTTACTATCACTTTGAGGGTCAGAAATGAAAATTGTTTCAAGAAAATGCTGTGTATTTGTAATATGGCCATATTTCATCATCTAATATACCAAGTACGAGGAGCTCAGAGGTACACACTGAACTCATAGTGGCAGTATAGAAGTTAGCAGATTAGTCACCTGATTCCAAAAAGCAGACAATATAAGCCAATTCCTTAAAAAATAAAACTTGAATTTGTTTTTTGACCTACAAAACAAAATAAAAAATGTTTGCATTATTGCCTACAAACTATTGTAGAAGACTAAGTATGTTGTCTGTAACCTATTATTTCTTTTTAAATCAAAAATATATAAATTCTAATTAGCTTTTTTTATCTCCAAAGCTAATGGGGATATATTTTAGGCTTTGAGGCCTGCAAGAAATTGTAGAGAATCAAACAGAGTTCAAGGCAGAAGGACTACTTGTAAAGTTGGAGCTGTAGTATAGGGATCAAGCGCCACATAAGCCAAGGCCTCCTCTGTAGTGCTGGCTCCTGTCCCATGGAGTGGTACCAACTGCACTCCACCTATTATCCTGGCTAGAGGTCTCCAGAGTGCCAGCAGCAGGAGAAAAAAAAATCTTCAGGTCAATACATTGAGCATAATAGTATAGGGCCGCTTTCACACTGATGCAGTTAATCCACACCGCGGGTGCAGTGCAGTGTACCTGCTTAGCCATAGACTTCTATTATATCATGTGGCACCATTTACTTGAATGGGTCACGATTGGCAAACCAAAAGCAACAAGGGACTTCACCCCCCCCCCCCCCCCCCCCCCCACAACTTTACACTTGAACAAGCACTGATGCCGCGTACACACTATCACTTTATGTGATGAAAAAAGACAAAAAATGTTGTGAAGTAAAAAACTACGTTTTTGAAACTTCAATTTTCAAAAACGATGTTGCCTACACACCATCGTTTTTTCACAATGCTCTAGCAAAGCGAGGTTACGTTCACTACTCTTTTCTATTGAAGCTTGCTTCATAACTAGTTTCTGGGCATGCGCGGGTTAAAAAACGTTGTTTTAAACTACGTTTTTTGCTACACACAGTGATTTTTTGTGAAACAAAAAACTAAGTTTTGAAAAACGACACAAAAAATTAAAGCATGCTTCAATTTTTTTTTGTCGTTCTTCACAAGACATAAAACCACGTTTTCCCCCACACACGGTCATTTAAATTGACGTTTTTCCATCACATAAAGTAATGGTGTGTATGCGGCATTAGGGTGCTGCTATCCAATTCAACTAAGGGCTCAGTCACAAGTACAGCAGTCACAAGTAAAGCAATCCAAGTGTGTTTGGCAGGTAGTGAGGAGGCAGCAGTGCTGTGCAATGCATGCGATTGCAACATGTTAGTATGGCAATTGGAGGATTAAATAAGGTGTGAGGAGGCGACACTGGGTGGCACTGTGCCCGGTGATCTTTCACTTATCCCATGTTGTCCAGGTAGATCTCCAACACTTTAAGGTTGCCTACCCTTGCTCTAATTTATATTTCTTGATAAAAAATGATTAATTTCTCATTCATTACTCCCTTCTTGTGCCTTTGGTGTAAACTTTCTGATTGCCTTTTGATCTTTTGTGTTTGCTACTTCCAAGGTTCAGTTTTGGCCAATTGCTGCTAGATCAAAAAATCAGGTGTCGTAAGAAAAATGTACCTAATAAAGAATTTTTTTCCATGTTGAAATGAATCAGATTAGGGTGTTGCTATTGTATATAATCCAAGTAATAATGTAAAAGTAAAAAAAAAGTATTATGCCGCGTACACACAGTCAAAAATTCCAACAAGAAAAGTTTGAGGTGAGCTTTTGGTCGGAAATTCCGACCGTCTGTAGGCTCCATCTGACTTTTTCTGTCGGAATTTGACAGCAAAAATTTGAGAGCTGGTTCTCAATTTTTCAGACAAGAAAGGTTCTTGTCGGAAATTCTGATCGTCTGTATGCAAATCCAATATGCAAAAAAAAAAACACGCATGCCTGGAATCAATTCGACGCATGCTCGGAATCATTGAACTTAAATTTTCTTGGCTCGTTGTAGTGTTGTACGTCACTGCGTTCTTGACGGTTAGAGTTTTGTGTGACCATGTGTATGCAACACAAGTTTGAGCCAACATTCCGTCAGAAAAAAAATCCACGTTTTCTTGTTGGAATTTCTGATCGTGTGTACGCGGCATTAAACATCTAATTTATGCGATGCCAAAATAATCCTGAAACTGTCCTAGAGTATAGTACTGTTCTGCAATACTGCATGAAACGTAATGACTTCTCCCAAGCATGTTACTTAAAGGATTGGGGTTTTTCCTATGTTGCCCTCAAAGTCACATAAATTGGGGGTCCTCTTATTAAAATAGTTTTTTTACATGGCAGTACTCAGCACCCATGCCTTTTGTTTTACAATACTTTACCTATCAGCCCCTCTCCCCACAGTGACTTCAATAGTGTTTAGATTAAAAGTTGACATTTTCGGGAATCTACTTTCAGTTTTGTGATGGCCCACGAATAAAACTCAAGCGCATTCGCTAAGCACTAGTAGTAAATTAACCCATTAATATTTTTTACCTATAAGGGCAAATGGACTGTAAACTGCACCCAACGTCCATTACATCAGGATACAATTAAAAACACCTAAGCAATTCATTTAACATTTGGCGTCAGATGTTAAAATACTATAAACATTGGAAGTATTTTGTCATTTGAGAACTTGAGTCCTCTGAAACTATTCACAAAAGTTGGCAAAGTAAAAAATGTTTTGTTCATTATCCTTTATAAGTATATCTTTGTCTGGATTTGGAAAAAAAGACCATCAATACCGAACAGTGACTCTGGAATTGAAACAGATCGTTATTGTACTTCTTTGTCTATATAACATACTTCTCAGCCTTAGTAACAAAGCAGATATTTCAAGTATGCAGAAGCATAGAAAAGAACTAAAGGTAAGAGGATCCTGCTTGCTGAAGTTCGGCTTTGAATATTTTTACTATAAATCCAGAGAATTTGGAGAATTTGATCAACTTGATAAGTATTTGAAAATGTCAAGATTATGGGACAGTCAGATACATTATATGTTCATTTTCACATTATCCATTCCGTAAACTGTCTGGCTTGTCATGTTACATTAGTTCCTGGCAATTTTCCTGCTATATAAAGAAATCTACAAAGCTGTTAACTCCATAATTTCCAAATTAATGGTCTTGCAGAGAAACATACACCCTAGTGCCTCTTTTCAAGGCATTTCGGAACTATTATCTGGCTTTTTTAATAAGGTAATTTTATGGCAATGTGAAAAAACTTTAAGCCCTAGAATCACATAGTCCTATAGTCTGTTTTTTTTTTTCATTTTAATTTGCATTGTATTTTGCACTCATTAGTCAGTACACCATTGGCATATACAGTCCCTTGAAAAGGTATTCATAAACCCTTGAAATTGTCAAAATGTTATCATGTTACAACCAAAAATGTAAATGTATTTTATTGGGATTGTATGTGATAGACCAACACAAAGTGGCACATAATTGTCAAATGGAAGGAAAATGATAAATGGTTTCCATATTATTTTTTTTGCTGCCATAACAGCTACAAGTTTTTTTGGGAATGTCTCTACCAGTTTTGCACTTCTGGAGAGTGACATTTTTGCCCATTCTTTTTTGCAAAATAGCTCAAGCTCAGATTGGACAGAGATTGCCTGCAAACAGCAATTTTTAAGTCTTGCCACAGACTCTCAATTGGATTTAGGTCTGGACTTTAACTGGGTCACTCTAACCCATGAATATGCTTTGATCCAATGCAGGGGTCTCCAAACATTTCAAACAAAGAGCCACTTTATTGTCTTTCAGACTTTAGGAGGGTCGGATTGTGGCCAGCAGATGCAGAAATGTCACGGGTCCAACATCAATGAGAATAAATATGGCCTCAGTGTTGGTGGTCAATAGGAGGAGGAGTATTCCCCCCATGCACAGTGAGTGCCCGGCCGTGAAGCCGAAAGCTGTCCATAGTAACAATGAGGATGCCGAGCAGAGAGGGGGGGATAGAAGAGGAGATCCGGCCGGTGCGTCGCTGGAACATGGAGCAGGTGAGTGCATGTTTATTAAAAGCCAGCAGCTACACTTTTTTGCCTGGAACACCACTTTAAATTACAGGCGATCCCGGCCCCTTACCACATGATCAGCTGTAGGCCAATGACAGAATGACAGACCACACCAGATTCTTTGTGAGAATAAGCCCGCCACTGACACTGATATGTGCTTCGCTCACCTAAATATGTTGACCTCTGTCACCACAGAAAGGTCAAACATCCCGTTTCCCACTCACAGGGGGAGAAAGAAAGATAGATGTTAACCGTCTTCTGGGTGTCATAAAAACATAAAAAAATAAAACAATCTAAGAGCTCTGTATTGTTGTGTGAACACACTTTTATTGAAATAAAACTTACAAGCTCCTTCATCTTGTGTACAGCCTTATAAAATTACCGCAGAGTGTCTTTTGATGATACACAATCCGATCAGATGGCAGCAGGTGACGTCAGCAGAACGTGGCTCCTCCTCCCGTACATGTTATGTCCTATGGGACTTCGTCAGCGAAGATGGGTAATAATTTTTTTTTCCCCTCACGCTGACAGCCAATCACCGTTTTCTGACAGAGGGACATCGGTCCCTAACAGGGAGAGACACTGCTGCTATGCAGATCCCTCCAGTGCCCACCAGTGCCACATACAGGTGCCCACCAGTGCTGCCTACCAGTGCCCACCAGTGCAACCTATCAATGCTGCTACCCAGTGCCCATCAGTGCCTCATCATCAGTGCCACCCAGGCGTACTCAGCCATACCCAGCCATACCCAGCAGTGCTTAGCCATACTCAGTCATACTCGGCCGCACTCGGCCTCTGTGTGTGGCCAGGGTGTGGAAGTCTCACACATGTGGTATCACTGTACTCAGCAGGAGTAGGAGAATCTATTTTTGGGGTGTTATATTTGGTATGTATATGCTATGTGTTAGAAATATTGTATAAATGGACAACTTTGTGTTAAAAAAATTTGTAGAAAAAAATGGCATGTTCAAAAGACTCATGCCTCATAGATTATATGTTGGGGTGTTTTCTTTCTTTCTAAAATGGGGTCATTTTTGGAGTGTTTCCATTGTCCGGGTGCTCCAGCGCCTTCAAAAATGTAAGAGGTGGTCAGGAAATTAGATGTGTAATTTATGCTACAGAATGCCTGAAGGTGCTCCCTGTATGTTGGGCCTCTGTATGTGGCCACGCTGTGTAAAGCCCCATACACGCTATCATTTTTCCTGACGGTTTTCTCTTCAGGTTTACCAAAACCATCTAATATGAGGTCAAACCTCAAGAGTTTCAATTTGTATGCAATCAGACAGGCCCTTCCACTACATGGTTTTGGTAAACCTGATGAGAAAACCGTCAGGAAAACTGATAGTGTGTATGGGGCTTCAAAGTCTCACACTTGTGGTATCGCCATACTCGGGAGGAATAGCAGAATGTGTTTTGGGGTGTAATTTGTGGTATGCATATGCTGTGTGTGAGAAAAATTAGATAATATACACCAGTTTGGGTTATTTTTACCAAAGATATGTAGCAGTATAAATTTTGGCCAAAGAAAAATGCATTTTTTTTACAGAATTTTCAGTCTTTTTTCTTTTATATCACAAAAAATAAAAAACCCAACGTTGATTAAATACCACCAAAAGAAAGCTCTATGTGTGGGGGGAAAAAGGGACAAAAAATGTCATATGGTTATAGTGTTGTATTGTTGTAGTGTTGTATGACTAGTAATGAGTAATTGTCATTCAAAATATGAGAGCACCGAAAGCTGAAAATTGGTTTGGTTAGGAAGGGGGTTTAAATGCCCAGTTGTCAAGTGGTTAAGATAGTGAGTCATCTTACACGGTCTTGACATTACTAGCATTTTATTGGACATGATAAAAAATATAAATATTTTTTTTTGATATACTGAAATTCAAAAGTTACTTTGTAGACTTCAAAGAGTTTGGATTGACTGCATCAGTGATCAGAGATATATCTTGAATTCTTCACATAGTTCTTTTAAATATAAACCTCTTGGAGACCATAAGGCCTGCATTGATGAGCACAGAAAAGAATCTGTGTTGGTTTAGGATTCTGCTGAAGCATGCCATTTTACTTAACTCATACACTGCATCACTATGTATAATATAGTGGTTTATGTTTATATGATCATTCTAAAAGAAAAGTCTGACTGCTCCTTATAGTACCTTGTGGTATTCACTTAAAGTGTATCCGTCACGTGAACTGAATTCTCTGAAAACTCTACTGGGAGAAATATGTAGGCTGCCATTGCTGATCTCCTTTTGAAAATGCTAGCTGCCAGGCAGTCTCTGGATTTAATGATTTTTGAGTCACTGACTTGGCACAAGCTGGCAGTTAAAGTGATACTAATGAGAGAAATGTTTGTAGCGCCCCCTTGCGTTTAGCGCGGGTATGCGCTTTAAAAAGAATAGTTGATTGGAAGAGTTACTTTGGACTCAATCGAAATTGTTGAGCTACTGGCCTGTCTTATTCTGGGAAGGTCCACTGGCTCGGACTGCATTCTGGGGATGTAAGTTCATCCTTGGCCGGCAGTGCGAGCTAGAGGGATTCCCGGCAGATTGGGTCTTCCCCAGCAGCCAATTGGAGAGTTTTCCTCTCGCTGGGCATGCTGGGGAGGGGTATATCTGGAAGGGAGGTCAGGTGTTCGGGGTTCTTTTGGCGTTCCCTGCGGGGGGTCCCAGAGTCGGGGTGCGGCATCCACCTTTAGGGTGTGCGCATCCAGGGACCCCGCCGGCGTGGCCCATCTGGCCAATATCCGGGCCCTGCTGAGTCTCGGTCGGAGACGAATCTGAGTGGGACCACAGTAGATGGCTGGGCTCCTGAATGTTACTGGGAGGATCCGGTACTAGAGCCATAGACAGGTACTTTTTGCTGTCGCATGGTGCCGGACGCACAGAAAAATAGCTGGGAGTGTTTGCTCTGTTCGGGTGCTGACAAATTATTCAGATTACATTGGCCTGTGGCAGAGGCCTAGAGCCGGGTCAGAGAGAGAAAGACCCGTTCCTCCTAGCCTGCGTTGTGACAGTGACGTGTGTGAATTGGCGCTGTCTGCGACTGAGGCCGCGTACACACGGCAGAGATCCTCGACGGGCAGAACACATCGTTCCGCCCGTCGAGGCTCTCTGCCGGCCGTCGAAATCGGTGACCCGCCCGTCGGGAATGGCAACAAGCCATTCATCCAGGCGGGCCGTCGAGGAAATAGAGAGCGTGCTCTCTATTTCTGCTCGACGGGCTTCCCGACGGGAAGCTCGCCGAGACCGTACACACGGCCGAGGTCCTCGCTGGAATGCACATTCCAGCGAGGTTCTCGCTGGTTTTCAGCGAGAACCTCGGCCGTGTGTACGCCGCCTGAGTTGCGCTGTTTGCTTATCCAGGCCTGACATCAAGAATCTCTATCTCTTATTCATCAACCTGTCCTTCTTCCTCAAGTTTGGCTATGTTGGCCTGGAATTAAAGCATGAGAAAATCTTTATTGCCTGTCTGGACATTCAAGTTATTGCAAAGCGTTCTGGTGCATCCCTAGACCAAGCAAAGGTAACTTCAACATGCCGGTCCCATCATCAATCCAGCGGCCCTTTCGGGGGTGATGCTACATGTTTATTGTCATAATTCATTCATATAAATCATATATATCCTGCCAGTGGATTTTGTTTTGTTTTTTTAATCCTCTAAGTACCTTATTCCTGTAGTGCTGTTGTGTGGTCACATGATCCCTTCCTGTTCTTTGGCATCTGCAGGGAAAATTCTTTGAGAGGGGTCTCTATTACTCTGCTGATGTTTGTTCTCTACAGTGTGAGACATAGGGGTTGATTGCTAAAACTGGAGGGTGAAAAATCTGGCGCAGCTCTGCATAGAAACCAATCAGCTTCAGGATGTTTTGTTAAAGCTTAATGGAACAAGCTGAACTTAGAAGCTGATTGGTTTCTATGCAGAGCTGCACCAGATTTTGCCACCTCTAGTTTCAGTAAAACAACCCCTGTGACTGCACAAAAATTCGCAATAAGCGTTTATTGATTGGTTTGTGCAAAAGTTATAGCTTCTACAAAATAGGGGACTGTTGAATTCAGTGACGTTACCCACCAGTCCTGTAAGTCGGGGCTAGAGGAACAATCTACAGGAGTCTATGCATTGCACCTACGATCCACTGGTTGCAATGCTTTTTAGTCTCCATAGCAAAAAAATAAAATAAATGCACATTTTTTCAATCAAGGTGGGTGTGCGTTTATTCATTTTTTTGCAAAAGGTGAAATACGAATTTAAAGTAATGTAGCACTTACCCCCGAAGGAGCTGCTGGTTTGATTTGGGCCTGCACTCTACCAATAAACCCTACTAACTTGGCTCAATCCCCTTGGCACAGCTGTGATGCAATGCAAAACAATACAATGTAAGACAATACAAAATACTTGTATTGTAACCCCAGGATCCACTGACTGCACCTGGAGGAAGAAAAAAAATACAAAATAAAAAACAACTAGATACTTAACCAGATATATATTTTACTGTGAAATATGCAAAGAAATTATTACAGTAATTGTGCTGTCATCCCAACGTAAGACGACAGCACAATGGATTTCAACATAAACAATTTGAAAACAGTATACATATATGTAGGTTTATACCTGGGAGCTCCCCCTACTTTATAAGCTATGCGTGAGATCTCACTTAAAGTACTTGGATCTTCTTTTCTTCGCTAACTAAAGTAACTCCTTGTGATATGTAATCCACAGTTTTGATGAGTTACATTGAAGTGAAAGTGCTCCTGGTGTAACTGCAACAACTATTTTAACATTGCTTGAGATGTCATGGTAGATAGTCCTCACGCCTTCTCAATGTCAGTTGCTCTGCTCCTACGTGTAACTACAAATTCCAGTGAGGCCTGTATATGAATCTAACTGTGTGTGAAACTTAACAACTGTTGGCCGTGACCCGCTCACCCACTGGATTGATTGCTTCTCCGTCAGCTGGGCCAGTCGCTCCGTTCAGCCCCCTGGATCTAATCGGTCCTCCGATGTTCGGATGAGTGTTTCTTGGTCTCTGTAATCCGACCACTGTCTCTCGGGCACCTTCAGATCACTTCCCCAACAACCGGTATTGTTTCCCCATCGCTGTGTGTTCTCGTCTCCCAGGAAACCAAAAACTAAACAAACATCTCTCCGCATTACCAATATTTGGTCACTAGATGGCTCCAAATAATTAAACATAGCAATGTCCATAGACTTATTAAAGTATTCAAACACACATCAATGTACAAGAATGTCAGCGCTACAGTAATTTATGTGCATATTCTTGACAAGAACATATTGATAGATAACAAATGCTACCAAAATATGAAGATATTTTATTTCTTATTACTTTTTTCTAAAGGTTAACTTTACTTTTATGCAGACCAGATTTCTCGCTCTTCTGATTGTTCTGACCTGTACATGGCTGGACAGTGATTCAACATCCCAGGATTCAGCATACCTGTAATTCTGAGCATGCACTGATTACCAGCCATAGCTAAGCCAAGAAGATTAATCTTCAGTGAGTTGGGGGGGCCTATTGTAGGGAAGAAGTGTATGTGAACCATAACAATATACTTATTTGATTTGTACCCTTTTGGACTGTTATCTATATTTTTGAAATAATTTTTATTTATTTTTATCTGTTTGATAATTGCAGAAACCTACTGTATGTGATGACCCTCATGGAAATTCAGAGCTGTCCTGCTTCCTTTTCACTGTGCCTGTGTAACCTCAATGAGTCTAATTAGCCCTCCAAATGATTTTCTTAGACTACAAGACATACCTCCACCATGTTGTAAAAATTAGGAAAGGGGAGATTTTATGTAGTATAGCAAAACATAGCAGGGCAGGGCTGACACCATGCCTTGTGATTTCAGCTCAAGAAAGATATTGAGATCAAAATAATTGTAATCCTGATGCTGGTGGTCTCTTTAAGGCTCAGAAGCAGCTTAGCATGGGCATTGAGGATGTGCCAGCTTGCTCTCCTTCCCATGGGTGATTGACAGGCGTGCAGGAGGAAGCAGGAGAAAGGAGAACTTTGATCCATTTACTTAGGATGCAAGCCAGGAGATGGTCAAATAGGGGAGGGGCCTGGAAGAGGAAGGTACAGGGAAGATCTGCAGGACTAAACTGATCTCCTAAGCAGCGAGAGACAAACTCCATTCCATTGTTCCAGAAAACAGCACAGCCCCTTCCTTGCACTCACCCAGCTGTGAAAAAAAATCCACTCATTTTATCTGCTTCCATCCTGCCGGCAGCAACCACCATCTAAGAACAGACTGCACTTGACTGGCCACCCTTTGGGTACTTACACTTGCCAGGACACTACTGGGGGGGGGGGTGACGTTCGTGAGCAGCAGTCGCGATGACCGACGGCCACAATTGATCATGGGTATGAGAGGCAGAACAGGGATGTGTGTGTGTGTAAACAAATCCCTGTTCTGTTCTCTGAGGAATGACAGATCGTGAGTTCCTAATAGCTAGGAACCATGGGGTAAAGATTATATAGCGCTCGTTATGAAAAAAATAATTATAAAAGATCAGAAGCTGCAATAATAAAAAGGTTATACAACCTCAAAACATAGTATATAAAAAACAAAATTGCGCTAAAAAAAACTGCAAATATAACTAAGCAGTATAACAATAAGAAAATAAACAATAAAGTTGGGAGGCGACGTGCTGACGTCACCGCGCAAACTTCTCTCTACCCGGAAGACACGGGCGGAATGTGCTAGCCGGCCGGCTTATTTTATATTGGATGCCTGTCTTTGACCGTTGTCTTGTAAGTGCATACCTTTTTCTTTTTACATTAAACCTGACGATTTTACACTATGCGAGCCTTTTTGTCCTTTTATACATCCTGACGCATACCGACGATACCGAGGACGGTCCCCATATAGGAGATCAGGACGTTGGAGTTGTTCATGCGGACTTCTGGGTTTTGACATAAGGCTTATTTTCATTGTGCATCTGGTAAGAGGCCATTCGTATCTATGGTGGAGGTGTTTACTCTCAACACTTTTTTCTCAAAGTCTGTCATCAGTGTTTACACCCGGGAGATCCTTAATATGAACTTTTACCTTACTAGGAACCATGATCTGATATTTCCTCTAGGTCAGTACCATTCCCCTACAGTTAGAAACACACCTAGGGAACACAATTAACCCCTTGATCGCCCCTAGTGTTAACCCCTTCCCTGCCAGTGACATTTTTACAGTAACAGTGCCTTTTTATAGCACTGATCGCTGTATAAATGCCAATGGTCCCAAAAATGTGTCAAAGGTGTCCGATGTGTCTGCCATAATGTCGCAGTCCCGATAAAAATCGCCGCTATTACTTGTAAAAAAAAATAATACTAAAAATGCTATAAATCTATCCCCTATTTTGTAGACGCTAAAACTTTTGCGCAAACTAATCAATATACGCTTATTGCGATTTTTATTACCAAAAATATGTAGAAGAATACATATTGGCCTAAACTGAGAAAAAACATTATTTTTTTCTTTTTAAATTGGGGATTTATTATTTATTTATTTATTTATTATAGCAAAATGGTTGGAGAACCTAACATTTTCACAATTTTGGGGGATCACTGCTACATTATTTGTTTTCTAGATTTTTGGTCCACTGTAGATATTGTTTTCAAAAATACCACAGAGAATGACAAGAGTGACAAAATAATTACAAATCATTACCAGCAAAAGCTTTTCGTTTTGATGGAATGCTTAGTCTTCTAGGTTCAATTGCACCCAACATCATTTAATCCAGAATATTGAAGACATACTATAAATGCAGGCATCATGGACCTACCCTCTTAGGGGGAGTCACCACAGTGCATAACACTCACACATTAATGGTTCAAAGAGGGACGTTGACATTGGTGCCCCTCTTTGCATCACTAGGGACTGCCCACCGCTGAACCTAGAACCTTACCTAACTGGCCTGAACATTTCTGATAATGGTAAGTATAAAAATTTTTAAATACAATGCCATTTTGTAAGCACATGCAGATTTTAGACTAGAAATTTGTTATATACTAAGCTGATACAGTCTTATCTTTTTTGTATTTAACCTGGTCACATTGGCCTTCCTGTACATTAATGTCATGGCCTAAGGGGGGCTTCACATTGCACTGCTGCACTTTTGCTAAACTGTTTTCTAACAGGTTAGCTGTGCTTCCCCACACACTTCTATGAGGTCCTGCTGTTTTGGTGAGGTTTCATAAAGCGCTTCAAAACTCCAACATGCTGCATCTTTGTTGCGCTTTCTGAAACCGCATTAAGACCGAAGGACATCATAGAAATCTTTGGGAAACTGCAGCTAACCCGCACAAAAACTGCTAGTTGACTGCACTTTGCCCAAAGCACAGTGGGAATGCACCGAGCAGTGTAAAGCCACCCTAAATTGTAATGGGAAAAGCCTAATATCTAGTAAGCTAAAAATATGCACTTGCTTACCGACTGTACGGTGCAGATGTATGCAAATCTACACATTTCGGGATCCCTGTACTCAGAATAAATTGAAGAAAAAGATTTGGAACACAAAGAAGTTATAACTGATTGCCTTTAATTTTAATGTTTTTCTGTATTTTTTCTGACGGGAGGATTCCTGTGCAGCTCATTACCCCCACCTTGTGGTTATTGAAGTACAGTTTTAAAAGTAAATTTTACAGCCCTACAGAATAATAAAGAATTAAAATGAAGGTTCTGTATTCAGCATTTAATTTTTTTTTTCCAGTTGCAACACCCTTTAATAGGACGATAGAGGGCGCTACTGTGACTACATGGGAAACCTCATTCACAACAAATAGTGAATACCTATATACCATCTGTGAATAAACTAACAATAATTGATAATATTATGGTGAATAGCAACAAAAAATACTGTATAAATATACTTCAGTGACATGAAAAAAGTTTGTTATGTGTGAAAATAACAAATCAAACAATGCAAAGTCCACCTAAAGTCCCAAAGGTAAGTGTACAAAAAAATGTATAAATGGAAATAAATATGAAGATGATCTTCCTGTTGTCGAATGCAATCTTGATTGGACAGAGTCTGTGAACAAATCTGTGACAGGATTGTGGTGTGCTGGTTTTGAGGTGTGATAGAAACCTTCACCAAAATGGATTATTCATGTTCCACCCAAAGTGCTGGGGAAATACTATGTTCTTACCAGATGCTATGACCTCTCTGTTACAAGTAGGTCAGATGAGCAGGGCAGGATCAGTGCCTGTACACTTGGGGCATGCTGGATCATGCTGAACCACAGTATTAGTAAGTGTGCTCATGGGTAAATGGAAACATAAATGGAAAAGATCATGGTGAAATACCGTTTATTAAAAACAATTAAAATTGCACATAAACAGCCAAATGGCCTCCTACCCCAGCTGGTGCCTGCCTGGCACTGGGAAAAAGGCATGTCACAGCTCCTCTACTCCAATGTCTCTCCGATGGCTCGGGATGGCAGATAGGTCAGGGTTAGTAGTCTTGACGCCCCCCTGAAGACGCACAAGCGTGCGAAACATATGTCGGCGGCTCTATCTGGCTCCCTGCACAACAAACAAGCCTCCATTGAGCCTACTAACCCTAACCTATCTGCCATCCCGAGCCATCGGAGAGACATTGGAGAAGAGGAGCTGTGACACGCCGTTTTCCCAGTGCCAGGCAGGCACCAGCTGGGGTAGGAGGCCATTTGGCTGTTTATGTGCAATTTTAATTGTTTTTAATAAACGGTATTGCACCATGATCTTTTCCATTTATGTTTCCATTTACCCATGAGCACACTTACTAATACTGTGGTTCAGCGTGATCCAGCATGCCCCAAGTGTACAGGCACTGATCCTGCCCTGCTCATCTGACCTACTTGTAACAGAGAGGTCATAGCATCTGGTAAGAACATAGTATTTCCCCAGCACTTTGGGTGGAACACGAATAATCCATTTTGGTGAAGGTTTCTATCACACCTCAAAACCAGCACACCACAATCCTGTCACAGATTTGTTCACAGACTCTGTCCAATCAAGATTGCATTCGACAACAGGAAGATCATCTTCATATTTATTTCCATTTATACATTTTTTTGTACACTTACCTTTGGGACTTTAGGTGGACTTTGCATTGTTTGATTTGTTATTTTCACACATAACAAACTTTTTTCATGTCACTGAAGTATATTTATACAGTATTTTTTGTTGCTATTCACCATAATATTATCAATTATTGTTAGTTTATTCACAGATGGTATATAGGTATTCACTATTTGTTGTGAATGAGGTTTCCCATGTAGTCACAGTAGCGCCCTCTATCGTCCTTTTTTTCACTTATTATAGCCACACACTATACAACTGAGGAGCAGCACACCATATAATTATATATTATCTTCACATAGGTGAAGATCACCATTTATTAATTGTTGGCGCGGAAATATTTCTTTCTTCAACACCCTTTAATAGTATGCAAAATCTTGAGGCACCCCAGTATAAAATGTAAAAAAAAATGATGTTACTTATCAATGGAAATTAATGGGAATCCTGAGCCAGGGACAATGCATACAACCACCTTCATAAAATGTATTTCACATCAGGAATCCCTTCATTACATCAAAGCCCCCCCATTCACATTATGTCAGAGGTCCACCCCTTAATCAGATTTCCCTCTGTATGCCAGAGGCCTTGCATTACATAGTTAGAGTAACCCCATTAGAGAGTCCCCTCGTCCACCTATAACCCAAGGCAAACTGGGTTTCATGATTGGGGGACTCAAACAGCTCCCCACAGGGTGCCATGATACCCTTTGTTGAGAAACGCTGCTATATTGTAGAACAGCAGCACAGACCGTTAAGCTGTAGACTCTTAGGCCGCGTACACACGATCAAATCTGTCTGCTGGAAACGGTCTGCCAGACCGTCCCAGCAGACAGATTCGATCGTGTGTACGGGTGAGCTGACGGATTTGGCCAGCCGACAGATTTGAAAGCATGCTTTCAAATCTGTCGGCTGGGAACCCGTCCGCCCGACATGTCTGCTGGTTAGTACGCTAACCAGCAGACATGTCTTCTCGCACACGCGTCGAATGGTTTCGACGCATGCGCGGAAGTGTTTTACTTCCTGGTGCGGTGACGTGGCGGCGTCAATGTCACCGCCACGTCAAACCAATACGTCCCCAGCAGACAGATTTGTTCAAATCGGTCTGTCCGACCGCTTTGAACAAATCTGTCTGCTTGTGTGTATGGGGCCTTACAGTAACAATTAGACTCCCATATTCAACATAGACCAGGATCTGTCCCACATACAACAACGGGTATGTGGCTTGGAGGTTCCAGAACATGGAGACAAGCTTTTCTAAGCAACACCATATATAAACCTGAGAGGTTGAAGAGTGAAACTGCAGCTCTGAAGCAGTCAAGACCTAGGCAGTGTTTCCAGCCAGCAGAAGGCCTCCTCTGGAGAGGTAAAGAATTGGATTGTGTCACCATCTTGAACCTGAAGAAAGGCTGGAAAGAGCATGCTGTATTCAACACTTTTATTTCAGAGGTAAAGTCTGACATGGTCAAAGCATCTGCAAAGCTTTTGTGTCCACAGAGTTTTGGGAAAAATCTTTTGTTTAGCAGCCTCATATCATAGGACAGCCAGGTTCCTGGCCTCATGCAGTACTAGATCACAGTCTCAGAAATTCAGAAAACAAAGCATAAAGGTGTGTGGTGGGACACCCAGTGGACTCCAAATTTCTGGGGGTTCGTTACACTGCTGAGAATAAGGAGAATTGCACCTGATGGAACAGGAAAAGTAACAGATGCCCAGTAAAATCCATAGGATCTGGAATCTCTGCTCCCTCCATCAGTCCCAATATGCATAGTCTCTTACGCCTATTGCAGTTCTCCACATCCTCCACCCTGGAGTCCAACAACTTTATTTTTTTCTGTAATGATACACATAGTAATCTCTGATGGTGCTCTCCAAGTCCCCCAAACGTTGCTTAATTTCAGTCAAACGGGCCCGAAATGTATTCATATCCTTACATATGAGCTCAATAACTGTCTTGAAATAATCCATCTTGCCCATGAGTGTGGTTTGGCAAGCAGGGATCACTTGCATTAGAGCTGAAAAAATTGCTTGTTCCAAGAGCACTGTTTCACTATCCTCTGTCTAACCCACCATACTGGCTGCTCCAGCTGTTTGCTCTCCCACCCTGCTGGAGTAGTGTGCAATTGTTACTATGTTCAGGGTCTCATTCTGTTGCCTGCCTCTAGTCATAATCAGTTTGTGTCACAGAAGAGGTGAATGGTAAGTTCATAGAGAGCAGATTCTGTAGGGGAGCAGGAGAAAAATGGCAGCAGAGCTCTCCTAAGATGCAATCCAATCTGGCTGCCATCTTGGACAAGCCCCAGTAATATATTTTTAATAATATAAATCTATAATAATTCTTGTGATGTATTCGTTTTTATCATTTCATAATCTGCATTAAAGTGATGGTCGAACTATTTGATATAGGGTTCTCAAGTGTGGCCCCTGATATCACCAAAAGGCCACACATAATATTCAGTTAATGTAATGTTGCAGGAAAGCTGTCAGAGACCAAACCCATATAATGAGAGATGGTCAGAGACTACAGACATGCTATAGGAGCTGCCAGAGACTAAACATTTGCTTCAGGAGAGTCATAGCCAGAAGACACATTATATTAGACTGCTAATGATCACCAACTTTGCCTTTGCCTTTGCCTGGTCTGAAGTTACTCAAGGGATGTAATGCAAGTAACCGACACACATATACAGTTCGGGTCAGCTAAGCATATTGGGGTATGAAAAAAACCCAATAAAAGAGTTAATGTAGTGTGAAGATTCAAGTGTCTACAATGGATAATATAGGATCTCTAGCAGCTGACAATTGTAACATATTGTTGTTATGTTACCTTAGTAGTTATAGTGATCTGACAAAGGTCACTTTCACGTCACAGTCATTTTTAGAAGTTATGATTTTCATTTCATAGTAAATATTGTGTCGCATTTTTTTTATTTTTTTGCCAATGCAAAACTCCATATATTACTATATATTATTTATGTTATACATTATTGCACTGTGACCTATTTGCTTATCTTGCAGTAACATAGCAGCATTGTAATGTTGCACTACATTTTCAACCCATTTGATAGCCTTTTCTTTGGCAGATGTAGGCGCAGGTATCCGCTACAGTCATTTATACTGAACATTGTGGACTATATTGTCACTCATTGAAATCTGAAGATTCTTTAGCTCTTTGACAAACCAATTTCTTTCTTAGCTGGGAGCAAAATACAGCAACTTCTGCCTCCTCTTTACTGTATGCAGGGTTTTCAGAGCTCTGCGGGAGTAAAAAAAAATAATCTGAGAACGATAATACAAAAACTTCATATATATATATATATATATATATATATATATATATATATATATACAGTGTGTAATATGTATGTATATATATGTGTGTGTGTATATGTATGTGTGTGTGTAATATATATATATATATATATATATATATAGTATTTATCGGGGTATTGCGCACTCCGGCGTATAGCGCGCACCCCCAACCTAGAAGGGAAATTTCAGAAAAAAATAATAATTACAGTTTGAATGCCCCTCGTCGGTGTTTTGCCCGGCGTCCATCTGCGGCCTTGTCCGGTCCGGCGTCCGTCTGCGGCCTTGGTGGTGTCCTCCCCGCTTCTCCCGCGCTTTCTCTGAGCCGATCCTCGCTTCCCGCGCTGTTTGAACGTCGCCGCCGACATATACTCAGTGCCGTACACTCGGGCACGCTCGGCCAGGCTCGGCTCCTCTAGCATAAAGGCTAGGAGGCGGCACAGGGCGTGACCCCGAGCGTAGCCGAGCCTGGCCGAATGTTCCCTGAGTGTACTGCGCTCTGTATATGTCGGCGGCGGCTTTCAAACACAGCGCGGGAATCAGGGATCGGCGTATATCGCGCACCCACGATTTTCCCCTGATTTTAAGGGGAAAAAAGTGTGCGGTATACGCCGATAAATACGGTACTGTGCAAAAGTTTGAGGCAGATGTGAAAAAATGCTGTATATTAAGAATGATTTCAGAAATATAAATATTAATAGTTTATTTTTAGCAATTAATAAAATAGAAAGTAAAGAGCAATTCAAAACAAATCAATATTTGGTGGGATCACCGTTTACCTTAAAAACAGCAAAATTTCTAGGTTCCACTTCACAAAGTTTTTGAAGGAACTCGGAAACATGTTCCAAACATTTTGAAAAACTAACCACAAATCTTCTGTAGATGTAGGCTGCTTCAAATCCTTCTGTCTCTTCATGTTATCCCAGACACACTCAATGATGTTGAGATCAGGGCTCTATGGGGGCCAAACCATCACTTTCAGGACTCGTTGTTCTTTTTTACACTTAAAATTGTTCTTAATGTCATTAGCTGTATGTTTAGAGTCATTGTCCTGCTGCAGAAAAAGTTTGGGGCCAATCACACACGCCTCCAACGATGGTATGGCATTAATTGATAAGTATCTGCTTATATTTCACAGCATTGAGTACACTATTGATCCTGATCAAATCTTCAACTCATTTTGAAGAAATGCAGCCCCATACTTGCAAGGAACCTCCAAAATGCAGACACTCATTACTGTACCGCTATCCAGCCCTTCAGCAAACAAACTGCCTCCTGCTACACCCAAATATTTTACATTTTGACTCATCGGTCCAGAGCACCTGCTGCCATTTTTTTGTACCCCAGTTACAATGTTTTCATGCATAGTTGAGTTTCTTAGCTTTGTTTCCACTTCAGAGGTATGGCTTTTTGGCCGCAATTCATCCATTAAAAACCATTTCCGGACAGACTTCTCCAGACAGTAGATGGGTGTAGCTGGGTCCCACTGGTTTCCACAAATTCTGTGCTGATGGCACTGCTGGATATCTTCTGATGTCGAAGGGAAGTAAGTATGATGTGTCTTTCATCTGCTGAATTAAGTTTCCTTGGAAAACCACTGTGTCTACGGTCCTCAATGTTGACCAATCGATGGTGTCCGCAATGCTGAGAAATACAGGCAGATACTTACCCATCATAGTATACCATCAGGGAGGTGTGTGATTGGCCTCAAACTTATTCTGCAAAAGGACAATGACCCTAAACATACAGCCAATGTGATTAAGAACTAGCTTCAGCATAAAGAAGAACAAGGAGTCCTGGAAGTGATTGTTTGGCCCCCACAGAGTTCAGATCTCAACATCATCTAATCTGCCTGGGATTACATGAAGGTAGAAGGATTTAAGGCAGCCTACATCCACAGAAGAGCAAAAATATGCAATTCAGCCTTGCTTTTGCCGCCAACCCCCCTAAGCTGCAATAGGCAGCGGAGGGGGATGTTTACATGTCACCACCAAGATGTTTCGCGTCTGCGGTTAAATTGACCCGACATGTAGCAATAGGCAGGCGGCATGTAAATGGAGAAATGCCGCAAATAACTGCACGATTGTCTGCAAAAATGGGGTTAAAACAGGCGTGAGGAAGCGTGCAGTGCTTCCTCGTTACCTGTCAGTAGCCTCTAGAGCGTGATCCAAATGTGGATTGGGCTCTCAGAGTCCAGGGACATTAGACGCACGTTTACACTTACAGCATTTTTTCACATCTGCCTAAAACATTTGCACACTATATACAGTATACACAAAAACAAACTTGTAAATTTACCTTTTTTATTCTTTCATGCCATGCTTTAAGCCAGGGGTCTCCAAAATGTTCAGTTTACTGTCCTTCAGACATTATGGGGGATGGACTCTGGCCAGTGGGAGTAGAAAATTCCCTGGCATCAGTGGAAGTAAACAATGCCCAATCATTCGTTTTAGTGGAAGGAATACTGTAGTTCCCTATTGTAATTAGTGGGAGGAATAACACCCCATCCTTGGTGTCAGTAGGAGGAATAGCATCCCATCCTTGGTGTCAGTCGGAGCAATAGAGCCCCTTTATTGGTGTCAGTTGCTGATGAAACAGTGCCTCAAGGGTCGGATAAAGACAAGCAAACGGCCACATCTGGCCCCAAGGCTGAAGTTTGGAAACCACTGGTTTAAACTTTAGATTCCAGGGCATTAGCAGAGATAATGTTAAAATCAGGAGCCACTTGAGTGGGAGCATAATCCAGTAACTTTTGCATCTTTTTACAATAGTGCAATTGTTGTGTGACTGTTTATTAATATTCAGTAGCAACAAACATAAACAACTCAGGGGCGGCACCATAGTGCATAAACAAGGCACACTTTACTAAAATATATACAAAATAGTATTATATTCACAAAATGATGATTCTGCACAGTGGGCACAGAAGGTCAACATGGAGGCCAACAAGCATGAGAAGGATCATTAGCGCAGACCTGTTCTGCAGGATTATCAATCTGCTATAAGAATATTGTTTAATAGTGACTTTAGATATGCTGCTTCAACAGAAGCTGGCCGACATTCAGCCCGCGTGTACAGCAGCCCGTCCAACAGAAAACTGTGTAACGATCGGATTTTATCAAACGGGCATACTGGAAAACCAGCATCCGATCAACGCTTGCAGCCAATGTGTTCTGGAGAGGGGGCAGTCAGAACACAATAGCCCAGTGTGGAAGACTGCTGCACTATCATTGCTTAGATAGCATGGCGACCTCTCAGGGTTTTTTTTTTTTTTTTTACGTTCAGCCTGGTGGGTTGAATGAAAAAAGCTCCCGATGTTTACCTAGCATTAGGCTGGTGAAATACATATTTTTCAGTCTGCTGCTCCATGATGTTGAACATGATATAAAAAATTGTCCCTTAGAACACTGAAATATCTATCTTGCCTTTTGCTTGTCTTGCTCCAATTAACTATTAGAAAAAGAAACTGCGCTAAGATCATAAAAAAACACTTGCGTGTACCCACAAAAGTGCTGTAGTGTTAATGAATTCTGGTGAATTCTAGTGGAAAGCTGCGACTCTTCTGTGAAACATCAAACAGTGATCAAAAATAAGGAAAAATAGAATCGCGTTAAAACTAAATGAATGAAAGGTAAATGACCAAATACTGAATGTGAACATATACATATAAATGAACTTCCAAATATAAATGCTGAAAAATATGGATAAAATCACAATTTGCTAAATGGATCACAAAAAATTTACAGAAATTAAAACCACAATAATTCATAAAGTGAAAAAGTGAATGATCCTTGAAACGTCCACAAAAATATTATAAATTAATCCAGTTGATGCAGAAATCCTTAAATGATAAGATCCAAACTCCTCAAGAGTAAGGATCAGCCGAACACCCCCGGGTTCGGTTCGCACCAGAACGTTCGAACAGACCGCGGGTTCGCACAAATATTTCGAACCCCATTGAAGTCTATGGGACCCGAACGTTCGAATTCAAAAACGGTCGTTTTAAAGACCAAAATTCAATTAAATGTTGGAAAACGTGCTTCAGAACCCGGGTCCTGCTCCAGGGAACATGTATCAATGGAAATTTTTTTTTTTAAACGGCCGTTTTTTGCGGAGCAGCCATTTTAATGATGCTTAAAGTGAAAAAAAAAATCCTTTAAATATCACACCTGCTGGGTGTCTATAGTAGTGGCACGTGTTTAGAAATGTCCCTGCACAACATGAGAGGACTATAAAAAAAAGTAATTAATGCTACTTGCGCAAGTTCTGTGTGGCAACATTATGTCGAATATTTTAGCGGTGGTGGGGGGCCATTATTGTTTTGTGAAAGAAAATTTTTAGAAAAAAGGGCACCCCTCAAACATACTGTAATTGGAGCGCAACAAGGAGCCACGTGCAAAGTATTGCATCAAAAATTGTTATTAAGCGCCCCTGTTAAACAGAGCCTCCAGCAGCACCGAATGTCCGTTCTGAAAGAACACTGGATGCAGGGCAAGCCAGTAGCTCAATTGCGTACTGGGCAAGCTCTGGCCAGTGATCCATCCTCAAGACCCAGTAAGCCAGAGGATTTTCGGTGGGGAAGGTGTCCAAGTCGGATCTTGCCCCTAGGTATTCCCGGACCATGTAAACCAGATGCTGGCGATGGTTGCTGGAACCGGTCAGACCTTGGGGCTGCAGACTAAAAAACTGCCTGAACGCATCCGTCAGACGACCACCTTCTCCACCTGTCAGGGTCAGTACCGGGGAATTGAACCCAGGACCGCTCTGTTGTTATTCCAACTCCTTGCCTCTGAGCCACTTCTCAGTTGCTATTTCTGTCTGCTGTCCATCAAAGCCTGGTCCTGAAATATGTGCTGATTGCCTTCTCATTGCAATCTGCACCAGACTCCTGGTCCAGCTGGGGCAGGTTATCCAATTACCAGGGTATAAAGCCCTGCCTCACTCTGAGAGCCGGGTCGGTTCATTCTGATCAGATCATTCTGTCTGTGCCAACAGTTCCCATATGTTGATCTTCTGCTGCAAGACTGATCCCCGGCTTTTGACCCTTGGCTCGTTTCTGGACTTCTGCTTGCCTGAACCCCTGACCCCGGCTTGGACTTTGGTTACCCGATCTTCACCTGCCCTTTGACCCCGGCCTGTTTTGTTGGACTTTCCCTGTCTTCTCCAGCCTTTGACCACAGCTTGTCTCCTGGACCTGTTTTCAGCCCTGCCCTGACCAGTGAAGTACTTTTGTGCCTGGACGGTCTTCTGTTCATCTGCTGCAGCCTTCCAGTCGGTGATCCGCCTGTACCTGCTCCACGCACCTGACCATCGTCTTCCCGCTGGTACCAGTGCCTCCCGGTGCGTCCGTCCCTCTGTCCCAATCTCAGGGGGCGGATCGCATCAGGTCGCAAAGGTAGCTCACAAGTCTGCAAATGGATTCCACTCTAGGTAAGCCCTCACACCACCGCCCCTTCTGTGACTCACCGAAGCCTCAGCAAGACGTTGTCCAGAGCCAGGTTTTGGTAATCCCCCCGGTTCTGGGAACTTCAAGGCCTCCCGCAGAAGTTTCATCTTCTGCTCCCTCTGCGATGGCAACATAAGGTCTGCAACCTTACTCTTGTAACGTGGATCAAGGAGAGTCGCCAGCCAGTAATGATCCCTCTCCTTAATAGCACGTACACGAGGATCCTTACGCAGGCTTTGCAGGATCAGGGAGGCCATGCAGCATAGGTTTGCAGAGGCATTCGGGCCACAGTCCTCTGGGTCACTGAGGATGACAGGATCCACAGGCACCTCATCCCAGCCACGTAAAACTCCATGTGCTCCTTGAGACTGTAAATGATCCCTGGAAGACTGCTGCTGCTGAGTGCTAGGCTCCACCTCCATGCTGCTGATACAATCCTCCTCCTCCTCTTCCTGTGTGCTAGGTGGGCAAGCAGGACCACTGTCTGGGTAAAGGGGGCCTTGAGAGGTAAGGAAGTCATCCTCTTCCTCCCTCTGTTCTGCCTCAAGGGCCCTGTCCATTATTCCACGTAGCGTGTGCTCCAACATGTGAATAAGAGGGACAGTCTCACTGATGCATGCACTGTCACTGCTCACCATCCTCGTGGCCTCCTCAAATGGTGACAGGACAGTGCATGCATCCCTGATCAAGGCCCACTGGCGTGGGGGGAAAAAAACCTAGCTGCCCTGACCCAGTTCTGCTGCCATATTGGCACAGGTACTCATTGATGGCCCGCTGCTGCGTGTGCAGCCGCTGTAGCATGGCCAACGTTGAGTTCCATCTGGTGGGCATGTCACAAATTAGGCGGTTCTTGGGCAGGTTGTATTCCCTTTGGAGGTCAGTCAGCCAAGCAGTGGCATTATATGACCTCCGAAAATGCACACAGACTTTCCTGGCCTGCTTCAGGACATCCTGCAAGCCCGGGTACCTGCCCAAGGACTGCTGCACCACCAAATTGAGGACATGCGCAAAACAGGGCACGTGGGTGAGTTTTCCCTTTCGCAGGGCAGAGAGGAGGTTGGTGCATTATCGCTGACCACCATTCCAGGCTTCAGCTGGCGTGGCGTCAACCACCTCTCAGCCTGACCCTGCAGAGCTGACAAAACCTCTTCCCCAGTGTGGCTCCTGTCTCCCAAGCACACCAGCTCTAGCACCGCATGGCATCTCTTGGCCTGCATTCCTGCGTATCCCCTCGTACGCCTACGGAGCACGGCTGGTTCGGAGAAAACATCCCCACAGGAAGAGGCCACAGAGGAAGAAGAGGAGGGGGTGGAGGAAAGAGGTGTGTCACAAGCAGTAGTATTGTTTTGGAGGTGTGGTGGTGGAACAACCTCCAAAACTACTGGACCTTGCCCTGCGTCCTTCCCAGCTGCCAGCAGAGTCACCCAATGCGCCGTAAAAGACAGGTAACATCCCTGTCCATGCCTGCTGGACCATGAGTCAGCGGTAATATGCACCTTACCACTGACCGCACTGTCCAGCGAGGCATGGACATTGCCTTCCACATGCCGGTAGAGAGCCGGAATAGCCTTCCGTGAGAAAAAGTGGCGTTTTGGTACTTGCCACTGAGGTACTGCACATTGCACAAACTCACGGAAGGGGGCAGAATCTACCAACTGAAAAGGTAGCAGTTGAAGTGCTAGCAATTTCGCTAAGCTAGCATTCAACTGCTGGGCATGTGGATGGCTGGGATTGTACTTCTTTCGGCGCTGCAGCAGCTGGGGCAGGGAAATTTGCCTGGTACTATCAGTAGATTGACCGCTACTACTAGCTTGTTTCACACCTATTTCTACACCTTCACTGCAGGCTTCAGAGAGGACTGGGGGTCTACTGGGGTTGGAGGTCCCAGAAGGGCAAGGGGGGGTACGCTTTTGTCTTTGGTGTGGGTCTTTCTGGTGTGCTTGCCAACGAGCTGCATGGCAGGTCGACATATGTCTGGACAAGCATGTGGTACCCAGGCGGTTGATGTTTTGGCCACGCGAGATACGCTTGCGACATAAGTTGCAAATAGCAAAGGTACGATCTTGTGGACATGTTTCAAAAAAGGCCCACACCAAAGAACTTTTGCTGTACCGGTCAGACACAGCAGCGCCATGCACAAGCGCCGTAGATGTGCGCTGTAATGCAGTGGGTGTGACCTTAAGCTGACCCCTGGAGGGCATCCTGCCTCTTTGGAGATGTGCCTGTGCCTCGTCCTCCTCCTCCTCCTCCTCTCTCCTATCAGGCACCCAGGTAGAGTCAGTGATCTCATCATCCCCTCCCTCCTCATCACTGTCAACAACCTGGCAGTATGCTCCAGCTGGGGGAACATCATCACTGACAAATTGCTGTCCCTCTCGGACACCCCCTCTCCCTGGGCTCACATCAATGCCTTCCTCTATCAGTGTTCCGTCATCGGAGTCTTCAAAACGCTGCGCATCTTCCTGCAGCATGTACCCAACACTGTGTTGAAACAGTTTGGGGGACTCCTCAGGAGGACATGGTGGTACTAGGGAAGTATTGTGTGAAGCCATTGTGCAGAGGGAAGAGGACACCTTGGCAGCTGCTTTGCCAGATGAACTTTGATCAGTCTGTGTGAGAGAGGATGAGGAGGATGTGGACGGCTTGGTCATCCACTCTACTAATTTCTCTGCATGTTGAGGCTCAACACGGCCAGCTCCCGAAAAGAAGGATGAGCGGCCACGGCCACGGCAACGTGCTGAAGAGGATGCACCACATACACTACCAGCGTTACCTCTACATGCAGAGCCTGCTCGCCCTCGTGACTCTCTGCCTCTCTTTGTTGTCCTTCCAGACATATTTATGCGCTCAGGTGGTATATAACAGCACACGTCCAGTGACACTAACTGCGCTCAGGTGGTATATAAAAGCACACGTCCAGTGACACTAACTGCGCTCAGGTGGTATATAAAAGCACACGTACAGTGACACTAACTGCGCTCAGGTGGTATATAAAAGCACACGTCCAGTGACACTAACTGCGCTCAGGTGGTATATAAAAGCACACGTCCAGTGACACTAACTGCGCTCAGGTGGTATATAAAAGCACACGTACAGTGACACTAACTGCGTTCAGGTGGTATATAAATGCACACGTACAGTGACACTAACTGCGCTCAGGTGGTATATAAAAGCACACGTACAGTGACACTTACTGCGCTCAGGTGGTATATAAAAGCACACGTACATTGACACTAACTGCGCTCAGGTGGTATATAAAAGCACACGTACAGTGACACTAACTGCGCTCAGGTGTTATATAAAAGCACACGTCCAGTGACACTAACTGCGCTCAGGTGGTATATAAAAGCACACGTCCAGTGACACTTACTGCGCTCAGGTGTTATATAAAAGCACACGTCCAGTGACACTAACTGCGCTCAGGTGGTATATAAAAGCACACGTACAGTGACACTAACTGCACTCAAGTGGTATATAAAAGCACACGTACAGTGACACTAACTGCGCTCAGGTGGTATATAAAAGCACACGTCCAGTGACACTAACTGCGCTCAGGTGGTATATAAAAGCACACGTACAGTGACACTAACTGCGCTCAGGTGGTATATAAAAGCACACGTACAGTGACACTAACTGCGCTCAGGTGGTATATAAAAGCACACGTCCAGTTACACTAACTGCGCTCAGATGGTATATAAAAGCACACGTCCAGTGACACTAACTGCGCTCAGGTGGTATATAAAAGCACACGTCCAGTGACACTAACTGCGCTCAGGTGGTATATAAAAGCACACGTCCAGTTACACTAACTGCGCTCAGATGGTATATAAAAGCACACGTCCAGTAACACTAACTGCGCTCAGGTGGTATATAAAAGCACACGTCCAGTGACACTAACTGCGCTCAGGTGGTATATAAAAGCACACGTCCAGTGACACTAACTGCGCTCAGGTGGTATATGAAAGCACACATCCAGTGACACTAACTGCGCTCAGGTGGTATATAAAAGCACACATACAGTGATACTAACTGCGCTCAGGTGGTATATAAAAGCACACTACAGTGACACTAACTGCGCTCAGGTGGTATATAAAAGCACACGTACAGTGACACTAACTGCGCTCAGGTGGTATATAACAGCACACTTCCAGTGACACTAACTGCGCTCAGGTGGTATATAACAGCACACGTGCGGTGACACCAAATGCGCTAAGGTGGTATGTAACAGCACACGTGCGGTGACCCCAAATGCGGTCAGGTGATATGTAACAGCACATGTGCGGTGACACCAAATGCGCTAAGGTGGTATTAAACAGCACACGCACAGTCAGAGCGACTGCGTTTCTGTGCAATTCAATAGCCCACTTGCATTAACAGCAACTGCCTTTCTGTGCAAATAAATAGCACACGTGCAGTAACAGTTAATGCGTCTATGTGCAATTAACTAGCACACGTTGACTAACACGTTAGAGCATCAAGCACAATCCCCTGCCTGACAGATACTAATAGCAGAACTAGCTAAGCTATACAGTTTATAAATATATTGACAACTCCTAGGGATGTCAATATATTCTCTACAAACTGTACATTTAACTATACTAACTAGTAGCCTCCCTGATCTATCTATCTATTTATCTATCTATCTATTTATCTATCTATCTATGTGAAAAGACACTGGGGTAGACTCACATAGATCAGCGGATCTTTTGATCCGCGTGATCTATCTTTTTTACGATCCGCCTGCGCCAGTTTTTGAGGCAAGTGCTGTATTCAGAAAGCACTTGCCTCGTAAGTTGCCCTGGCGGATCGCAAATCCCCCGGGGAATGCAAATTCCGCGGCTAGGGGAGTTTACTATTTAAATCACGCGCGTCCCCGCGCCGATCGTACTGCGCATGCGCCGCCGGCTAAATTTCCCAGCGTGCATTGCCTCAAATGACGTCGCAAGGACGTCATTGTTTTTGACGTTAACGCTATTAACGTATGGCCGTATTCCCAAACAACTTACGTAAACGACGTAAAAAATTCAAAACTCGACGCGGGAACGACGGCCATACTTAACATAGGATACGCCACACTTACCCCGCATATAGCAGGGGTAACTATCCGCCGGAAAAAAGCCGAACGCAAACGACGTAAAAAAAAAGCGACGGCCGGGCGTTCGTTTCTAAATCGGCGGTTCTCCTCATTTGCATATTTGTAGCGTATAATAACAGAAGCGCCACCTAGCAGACGGCGGGAGATTGCAGCCTAAGATCCGACAGTGTAACTCACTTACACCAGTCGGCTCTAAGGGAGATCTATGCGGAACCTTAATCAAGGAATCAGCCGCATAGATCCGAGCGTCGGATCTCACAGATACGACGGTGTATCACCGTCATATCTCTATGTGAATCTACCCCTCTGTGTCTTTATCTATCTATCTCTCTCTCTCTCTGTCTGTCTGACTGCAAAGCAAGCCGGAACACACTACACGAGGCCGCCCGGGAGGCGGCCTTTTATAGTGTGGGGCGTGTGCTAAAGCACCCAGGCTTTGGCCAATTAGGTCTCTTCGTTTTTTGGGCGCTGTGATTGGCCAAGCATGCGGGGTCATGGTGCATGCTTGGCCAATCATCAGCGCGCAACGCCGCAGTAAATTATGGGTCATTCGAATTTGGCGCGAACAACCCGATTTGTTCGTTTTCGACGAACGGTCGAACGGCCAATGTTCGATGCGAACATGTGTTCGCATCGAACACTAAGCTCATCCCTACTCAAGAGTAGGGAATGAAGACAAATAAGTGATGTCCACCACCACATGCCAAAAAGATCTGCTTACCAGAACCCCGTGGTCCCTCATTACAAGGGACCCTGGAAGACGTGACCTATCACGAAACTAGTAGGGCAGAATGAGCGACATGCTGACGTCACCTTCCTTTACTGCTCGTATCTCCAGGCGGATGGGTCTGCATGCTTGCGTCCGGTCAGCAAAGCAGGCTTTAGTCATATCTGTGATTCAAAATTTGCAAGTGCAACATGTTGTTTTAATTTTATTAAACATTAAGAAGTTTTTTCACTATTCGAGGCACTTTGGGCCAGATTCAGGTACAATTGCCCTGGCGCAGAGTATCAGAGATACACTACACCGCCGTATTTTACCTGGCTCTAAGAAGAAATCTGGTAGATTTCGGCCTGTAAGTTACGGCGGTGTAGTGTATTTCTCGCGGCGGAATCGAAATACGCGATTAGGGGTCGTGAAGCATTTAAATTAGGCGCGTCCCCGCGGCGATCGAACTTCGCATGCTCCGTTAAGAAATTTCCCACCGTGCATTGCGCGAAATTACATTGTTACGTCAGATTTATTTTGAGTAGCGTCGTTTGCGTACATTCCTATTCCCGGACGACTTACGCAAAAACAGAAAAAAAAATTGAAATTCGACGCGGAAACGACGGCCATACTTAACATGGGCTGTCTAACTCAAGACCAGATTTTCCCTTCCCTAACTTTACACAGCAAAAAGATGACTACAGATGCCGTAAGAGAATGCGACGGACGATCGTAACTTTGTGGATCGCCGGAAAAAGCTAATTTGCATTGCTGAATACGACGCAAACTCCACCCAGCAGGCGGAAAAAGATTGCAGCGTAGATCCGACGGCGTATGAAGACGTAAGCCTGTTGGATCGAAGCCTGAAGCCGCCGTATCATGGTTTGAGGATTTAAACTAATGATACGACGCGGGTAATTTGAAATTACTCCGGTCTAACAGGAGATAGACCGGAGTAATGGCTCTGTGAATCTGGCCCTTTGTCTTTCATGCCACATCTATACCACATGGCTTTTAACATCATGGAGTGTGTGGACTAGCGGTGTGGTGGGTCCTTAGTGTCATACAGCCCAGCGGTGATCATACACAAAGCCTCTCCGGGTCCCTTGTTTTGGCATTTGGTGGTGGACATCACTTATTTGGCTTCATTACCTACTCTTGAGGAGTTTGGATCTTATCATTTAAGGATTTTTACACGGGTGGATTTAAATCAACTGTATTCATTTATAATATTTTTGTGGAAGTTTCAAGGATAATTAACTTTTGCACTTTATGAAGTATTATGGTTTTGATTTCTGTACATTTTTTGTGATCAGTTTTGCGAATTGTGATTTTATCCATATTTTTCAGCATTTATATTTGGAAGTTCATTTATCTTCATTTACATGTAAATATGTTCACATTCAGTATTTGGTCATTTACTTTTCATTCATTTATTTTTAGCGCAACTCTATTTTTCCAATTAACTATTGTCTTTATATCACTTTGCCATGGCTCTGTGTAAAGCAGATAGGCTGCCTTTGCCCAAGCAGCCAATCAGTACCTCTAAAAAGCCAGGGCAAAAGTAAAGACAGTGGCCAAAGGGACCCAGACGAAGCTGACAGAATGTCAGAATGTCAGCATGTCCAATGGAGATTTTTGTAACTGAAGTAGCAGCATGGAAAAATGTACCTAAAGTCAATATACAGTATAATTGGCTTTAAGAAGACTATGGGCCTACCTTGATACAAGCAGCTTCTGCTGCTTTCCAAGTTGCTAAAACACTGTGGATCAGGTTTTGAGCATTTTTCAATAGAACATCCTCTGCAGAATAATCATCACAGCCCGTAGCAGCCTTTACACTGTTGATCAAAAAACAAACAAAAAAAAAAACATTGTAAATAAATTAACAAAGTAGTTATTATGAAATTATTATTTCTCTCTCCATACCATGATATATCACTGTATTCAGCAGTTTCAGCTCCTGATCAGCCACAAACACTCCCATTCTGACAAATCTAAAGATGGTCCCATGCTGAGTTTTGCTTTTGAAAGGCTGGGCAGCTTATATATACAGTATATATAGGTGAGTCACACTTGTAGTTCCAAACAATCAAATCGGACTTACAAATGAAAGCAGGCGCCATACTTACTGCTTCCATATAATCAATCAACAGATGTGGAGTCCAGATATAGCAGGCATGTCCAAAGTCCGGCCCACGGGCCAAATGCAGCCCACATTCCAGTTTAATACGGCCCCCCTAGTGATTTGGATATATGTCTTTTGTGGACCCCAGGGCCACAAAAGATATGTATTGTATTTATTGGCACTGCCTCGGAGGAGCCATACAGGAGAATCTCCTGTTTACTTGGCGGCATCTGTAATAGTAAGTCCTATTTCCTGGGGTGCCATTGTCTGTCATAGGAGGCGGGACTTTGTATTAAAGATGCTGCCGAGTAAACAGGACATTGTCCTGTATGTAATCTGTTGGCACTCGTCCCACCCCCTCCCTGTCCCCTCCGAAGCTGAAGATGGGCATCGATCAGGCTGCCCTGAAACTTCCCTCTTAAAGTGAAGGTGCGTGTTTATATGCTGATAACTACAACACAAAGCCACAAAAGCAGGAGAATTCTTGTTGGGCAGTGTATTTAGTGCTCGGATGAACACACTTAGACCGAATTTTAATTCAGAGAATGTCAGACAAAATGGTCGGCCCTCACGCAGGTTCAATTCATCAAATCTGGCCCTCTTTGAGTTTGGACACCCCTAAGATATAGTAAATGCTCACTTTACTTAAATATCCAAGTGCAGAAATGTACATATCACATTAAAGCAATGCAACCGATTTTAAGCCTACACCCTTTTGGCTTGAACAGGGTGAGAAGAAAAATCCAAATCAAATCAATATATTTGGTGTGTCCCCCCTTTGCCTTTCTTCTAGGTAAACTTGCACACACTTTTTTTTAAGGAAATTAGCAGGTAGGTTGTTCCAAATACCTTGAAAAACTAACCACAATTCTTCTGTAGATTTAGGCTGCTTCAGATCCTTTAATCCTTTCAGTACAGTCTCTTCTTCTCTTCAATCCAGTCTCTTCATTTAATCTCAGACATACTGAATGATCAGGGCTCTGTGGGGGCCAAACCATCACTTCAGGGCTCCTTGTTCTTCTTCACACTGAAGATAGTTCTTAATGACATTGGCTGTGTGTTTGGGGTCATTGTTCTTCTGCAGAATAAATCTGGAGCCAATTTCACGCCTCCCTGATGGTATGGCATGATGGGTAAGTATCTGCCTGTATTTCTCGGCATTGATCCTGTCCAAATTTCCAACTCTATTTGCAGAAATGCACCGCCAAACTTGCAAGGAACCTCTACCATGCTTTACTGTTGCCTGCAGACACTTATTATTGTACCACTATCCAGCAAACAATTTGTCTCTTGCTACAGCCAAATATTTAAAATTTTGACTAATCGGTCCAGAGCACCTGCTGTAATTTTCTGCACCCCAGTTCCTATGTTTTCATCTACAGTTGAGTCGCTTAGCCTTGTTTCTACAACAGAGGTATGGCTTTTTGGACACAATTCATCCATGAAGACCACTTCTGGCAAGATTTGACCAGGCAGTAGATGGGTGTAACTGGGTCCCACTGGTTTCTTTTTTTTTCAAAATTCTTTATTTAGTCACCATAAAAGACATGTTAATATGAATCATAGCAACAGAAAACAGCATCCAACTGTACAAGTATACATCACAAACATGGGCATCCACTCCATAGGGCAAGGGGGGGCAATTGACCCCCCCCCTGGAAAATCGAGAAGGTGTTGAAGAGTCTAGCGGCCGCGGGCTGTCTGAGCAGTCTCGGCCCGGATGTCACACAGGCACACCGAGCAGAGTAAAGCCGCCTCCCCCTCCGTTGTTTATGTGTACATAGGGGGAGGGAACCTGCTGTGCCTGTGCCGCACTGATGGCTGATCTGAGGTACTGAATGGGATGGGGGAGGGAGGGTCTGTCTGTGCTGAAGGGGGGTCTGTGCTGAATGGAGGGGTCTGTTGCAGAGTGGGAAGGTCTGTGCTGAAGGGGGGGGGTCCATCTGTGCTGAATGGAGGGGTCTGTGCAGAATGGGGGGGTCTGTGCTGAAGGGGGTCCATCTGTGCTGAATGGAGGGGTCTGTGCTGAAGGGGGTAGGCTATATTTATATGGGCATGGAGTGAAGCTGAATTATCTCAAGAGCTATTTCACACTGCCAGCTGACCGCGTTATCGGTAAAGCGCCACTAAAAAACAGCTCTTTACCATCGTTTTAGCTGCGCTATTCAGCCACTAGCGGGGGGGGGGTTTAACCCCCATTAGCGTTTTAATAAAGGGTTAAATGCGACTGTGTATCACCGCTGCCGAAGCGCCCCCCTCTGAAAAAATGTCAGCGGACGCCCATGATCACAAATAGGTATCAACGCCCCAGAAATCCACCAGTCGGCTATTTCATAGCCGCCTGGTGTCACGGGTTAACTAAGATCCGTGATCCGCGAACATGCCCCTCGTTTTCCATTATCAAGAAAGAGGGGGAGTAGGAAGAGAGAAACAGAAGTGTTGGTGCCCACTGAGGGCCCCACTGGTTTCTGAGAGTTCTCTACTGATGGCACTGCTGGCCTTCTTCCAATGATGAAGGGAAGTAACCATGATTTGTCTTTCATCTGCTGCATTAAGTTTCCTTGGCCAACTACTGATCAATGGTTCCTCGATGCTAAGAAATACGGGCAGATATTTATCCATCATGCCATACCATCAGTGAGGTGTGTGATTGGCCTCAAATTTATTCCGCCGGAGGACAACAACCCCAAATATACAGCCAATGTCATTGAGAACTATTTTCAGTGTAAGAAAACCCTGGAAGTGATGGTTTGTCCCCTATAGAGTCCTGATCTCAACGTCAGTGAGTCTGCCTGGGATAACATGAAGGGACAGAAGGATTTGAGGCAGCCTACATCCACAGATCTGTGGTTAGCTCTCCAAGATGTTTGGAACAACTTACCTGCCGAGTTCCTTCAAAAACTGTGTGAAAAGGTACCTAGGAAAATTGATGCTGGTTTAAAACCAAAGGGTAGTCACATCAAATATTGATTTTATTTAGATTTTTCATATGATCGCTCATTTTGCATTTTGTAAATTGCCAAAAAAAGAAACAATTAAAATATATATTTTTGAGAGCAATCTCACGTTTTAGCATTTTTTCACACCTGCCTAAAACGTTTGCACAGTAATATATATATATATATATATATATATATATATATATTTGCAGCTGGGCAGTTTATCACAATGAAATTTCGCTTTGGCAGTTGACAGTACCCATTGGAGGAATAGTACATTTACTACAAGTGTTGCCATAGTTCAAATACAGCTATAGGGAAAAGAATGGAGGAGTAAATACACTTTAGACAATAACAACACTTTGGTACTTTACCTGGAAACAATGCTGAGTTGGTTGCTAATTGTTTGTATCTGTTCCATACCACACAGGAGATCAGATGTATTCCTCTCATCCATACAGTTTTTAGCCATTATTCCAACAAACTTTACAAAGATCTGACCAAGTGCAGCTATGGATTTAGCAGAGGCAATAAACTGTTCTGGGGTCTACATTGAAAAATAATTACAGCCAACGTGTTGGTCTTAAATATTGGATAAAAAAGTGGTTTGGAAGAAGCACTGCAGGAATCATAAGACTTCATGCGTAAAAGAAGGAAAAAGAAATGACATGCTTTAGCTGCACTGAAATAGAAGTCTTGTCATTGGCTTATTCAAATTTTATATAGGACTAGAAATCATCTTTTTTTTGGATGGTGGTCCTCTTTATGGCTAGTAACAATGTTTTCTGGGGAACCTGTTTGTTTGTTTGTGGTTGGGGAGGACCCTGGATACTAGGCCCAGTCTTGATACAAGGTTTTAATTACCCCCCACATTGATAGTAGGTCTGACGCCATCTTGGATTAGGGCTAGCCTTTAGATTTACCTTCAGCTATGTAGTGCAAGGGCCTGCCTGATTGCATACAAATTGAAAGTGTTTAGGTTTGACTTCATATTATATGGTTTTGATAAATCTAAAGAAAAATTGTACAATAAAATTGTAAAATGTATGGCCAGCCTAAGTCTTCCCCCCGAGGATAGGGTCAAGTGTCAGTAGGGAGGAGATTAAAATCAGTTTGGAGAGAAGTCAGGACCTACTGCTAGTATTTAGTTTTTTTCAGATATAAAGGAACTGACCCGAAGGTGAGTACAGGGACTTTAATAATGATATCAGTTTATACACTTTGGTAGACGTGACAGGTCATGTTAGGAGATGTTAAAGAGTAAAGAGTTTAGGTCCCTTTCACACTACGGTGATTTGCAGGGACTATTGCGCTACAAATAGTGCCTGCAAACCGACCTGATACAGCAGCTGCTGTTTCTCCAGTGTAAAAGCCCAAGGGCTTTCACACTGGAGCGGTGCGCTAGCAGGACCGCTCCAAAAGTCCTGCTAGCCGCATCTTTGAAGCGGTGAAGGAGTGGTATTTTTACCGCTCCTCCACCGCTTCTTCCCATTAAAAGCAATGGGAAACCGTGGCTATACCGCCGGCAATGCGCCTCTGCAGATAGCGCATTGCCGGCGGCATTAACCCTTTTTTGGCTGCTAGTGGGGGTAAAACCGCACCGCTAGTAGCCGAATACAGCCGCAATTTCGACAGTAAAGCGCCACTAAAAATAGCGACGCTTTACCGCCACCGCACCTCCTGCCCCAGTGTGAAAGGGGCCTTTTAGAAGAAAATCACCAATATCAATTGTATAAATTTCACATGCAGTTCAAACATATTTCCAGATTTAAGAATTGTATATTAAGAGATTATAATAGTGATATATTTTTACTAATTATATTATAGCTATATAAGAACCCATTGTCTCTTTGGATCCCAGTGACTGTCCTAACCCACACTGATTAGAACATATACAATTCTTACTCCAAAGATAGTAGCAGTGCCGACATTCCAAAGAGTTTTTGTCACATTTCAAATACCTTTATCAGCACAATGCTAGTCATACAGTATATTTTCTATTTATAACATTTTGGCAATAAAAAAAAAAATCACTTATTCACATGACCTGACTCTCAGATGAAAGTCTAACCCATAGTGACCACTCCAGAGAATGCCTAATACACTCTGTTTACAGGTTTGATGTCTGACCTCCCCATTTCTCCTCTTTTAGGGAAGTGAAAAGAGTTTTAATAGATCCCATGATGAAAAATAAAAATAAGTGTACCAGTTACACGTGAACTAGTGGGGTGAAGGTGGGAGGGAAAACCTATGTAGTACAAAACTATGCATGGTGGATGGCTTAAAATAAACACTGTAGGCCAGACTTTTGCAAGAGAAATTAAAAAAAGTATCAAGCAAAAGTTATTTAAAAAGTGACAAATTCTCTTTCCAATGCCAAAGATACAATTCTCAGATGGATACCTGTATTGGTCCTTTCCTATTGAGGTACTGTACCATATAAGACATTTGTGCTGCCATTTCCTTGGTGATTTTTACAATTGTGTTACTCTCACCCTCCCATGTCTCCACTTCTGCAGCTAGAACACATGTCGTCATTTTGCGGGGATGCCAACCAATGTCTTCCAATGATGTATGGCTTGCCTAAAGGCATACAAAATTAAAAAATAACAGTAGATTATTTATTAAAGGACTGGTTTACTTTAGTATAAAAACTACACATACTTTAGTCTAAATTAGTCCACTCCCCCAACCAGGGGTTTTCTTATCCATTTCTGATGACAGCTGCCTCCTGCATTGTTTACAGCTTCAATGTAGAAAACAGCCAATAGGAATAAAGGCACAGGTCTCTTTGAAACTCGGCTGCCTATAAAGCTTAGATAAATAATACCTCAAGATTCCACTATGAACCAATATGCTTATGAGATAAAATAAAGTAAAAATGTTCCTACTCTACATGTCCTTAATATGTAAATAAGTCCCCCCAGCAATCATGACAAATATGGATATTATTAATGTATTTTCACTGAAGGAGAGAGTTATGTGAATTCCAGCATCTTAGGGATTCCTTCTTGATCCCCCAAGAGGCAACTGGATATTTCCTGAATCAACTTATAAATGTTAGTTTACGGGGCGGGTACATGAGGGGTTAACACGCTGACAATGCAGAACGGCTATAGAACCTACGATGCCACGCCGTGAGGTCACACCCTTAGAGGAAGTCGTAATGACGAAACATCAGGGCGTGACCTTACGGCATTAGGAAGTGACGCTGTGCGTTTCATATGCTTTCCATAACAAGGAAGTAGTGTGATGTTGGTAGCGGTGGACGAGACCAGTACACACACTCTGCCTTATTGGTGCTACAGTTGGCGCGTCTTTTTGAAAGTGTATGCTGAATACATTTTATGGTTCTAGTGAACTTATGGATGTTACCAAGAACTTTTAAATAAAAAGGAGAAACTGGATTACACTATGGACTCTGTCACACCTTCTATCCTTCACACACTCCTCTTATAAGAAAGATTGGTCACGGTAGAGTAGTGAGTGGTGACAATTAGCGCTGCTTTAGTAACTAAAGGATGACATCAATGGCGGTGAGGAGGACGGTCTATGTGGATTGCTTTACCCCAGATGCCTGTATACTTAGATGTGCTTTTTTTTAATCATCAACAATGTGAGTTGCTAAATGTTGTACCAAAATGTAACCATATTGCTACACTAAGGCCTTGTACACACGAGGGAATAGATCCGATGGGAACGGTCCGACGGACCGTTCCCATCGGATCTGTCCGCCGGATTGCTTTGATCCGATGGCTGTACACACCATCGGATCAAATTCCCCGCCGGCGGACAGCGCGGTGACGTTGACGCCGACACGTGACCGCCACGTCACCGCACCAGGAAGTAAACACTTCCGCGCGCATGCGTCGGATCCATTCACAGGATACGACGCATGTGCGGGCAGATATGTCCGCTGGTTTGCCGTACTAACCAGCGGACATATCTGACGGACAGCTCTCTGGCGGAAAAATTCCAAAGCATGCTTTGGAAATTTTCCGCCGGAGGAATCCGGCCAAAACGGTCCGTTTGCCCCTACACACGAGCGGATTTTTCGGCTGAAATGGTCCGTCGGACCATGTTCAGCGGATTTATTCACTCGTGTGTACAAGGCCTTAGAGGCGCTTATCTTCTCTTTTATACATTGTAGCTTCTAATCCCCTTAGGGGGGCTGCCATTTGTGGATGGACATTTTATGGTTACACAACTTATCACATTGCTATAATCTTTTTATATGGACTATAAACTGAAAGACCTCTGAACAAATGGTTGTAGAATTAATCATTTGAGTTTCCATTATTTCTTATGGGAAAATTTGCTTTGATATACAAGTGCTTTGGATTATAAGCATGCTTCCGAAACGAATTATGCTCGCAATCCAAGGTTTTACTGTATTCATGACACTAACACCATGCCATCAATCAACCTCAATAGGCAGAGAGAAGCAGAAGAATGTTATTTTGCAGATGGACAATTCCACCTCCAGTGTTCCCTTGGAGTCATTGTAGTATCAGAAGTGCCAGAATTGAAGCTCTTTTAATGCAGTGACTGTTGCAACCAAAAGGAATAGTTACTGAGATCTAGGCTGATGTTTAGTGCCTGATATATGAAGAATTCTAACTGCACAGCAAGAACTCAAAATGTAACTAATGTTGTAAAATTTTTGGACGTCTGTTAACGGACCTCAATGCTTCCCTATGGGTTAGCGTCCGTTAGCGGATGAGCATCCGATAAACATCCGTTAACATCCGTCTGCAGTAAGCTCCGTTTTTTTGGACGGAAGAAAACCCTATTTTTCTTCCATCAAAAAAAACGGAACGGACGAAAAACGGATGAAAAACTGATCAACTGAAGGGGAAAAAACTGAAGGGGAAAACTGAACGGACGTGTGAAAGAGCCCTTAGGCCTCGTACACACGATCGGACATATCCGATGAAAACGGTCTGCGGACCATTTCCATCGGATATGTCCGATCTGGAGTTTGATCCGATGGCGTGTACACACCATCGGATCAAATTCCCCGCCGGCGGACGGCGCGGTGACGTGTCGGTGACGCGGTGGTGACGTTGACGCCGCCACGTCACCGCTACGTCGCGCACCAGGAAGTAAACACTTCCGCGCGCATGCGTCGGATCCATTCACAGGATACGACGCATGTGTGGGAGGATATGTCCGTTGGTTTACCGTACTAACCAGCGGACATATCCGACGGACAGGTTTGTAGCGGACAAATTTCAAAGCATGCTTTGAAATTTGTCCGATGGACAAATCTGTCCGCTAACCCATACACACGAGCGGAGATGTCTGCTGAAACGGTCCATCGGACCGTTTTCAGCAGACATATCCCCTCGTGTGTACGAGGCCTTAGACTGTCAGTGTTACAATTCTGTAGCATCATGTTTGACATGATGCTACAGAATTGATCCGACATCACCAAATCATAGGGAAACAAATATTCAGCTTATTTATCATTTGTCTACAAATGTAAAATGAGAAAAAAGCTGAATTGATAAGTCAATTGAAATCTGGTGCATTGAATAATGTGCTTTGCACACAGGCATTACATTGGACCTACCTTAATAAATTTGCTTATTTATGTAACAATTCTACCTTTTGACGTTCCATAATCACAGATGTCTTCCTTAGATGTTCAGCAGGCGCCAGCAGTAGCTTGGACTTGATTAAACTTTCAGCTTTTGATACTTTTAATTCTTTATTTAGTGTGTCCTGTGATACTGTAGTTGGTGTCATGTGTGTTTGTTGAGTGGTATATTCCCGGTTTGTTGTTTTTGTTTTTCTAAGAGATATTGGGGAATATATTTTCCCACGGGGTGACTCTTTAAAAAAGTTCTCATTGTGTTCTTCTACACTAATTTCATCCGTTTTCGGACATATTGATACCTGAATGCTTGTTTCCTTCTGACTGTTCTGCAATTCCTCATGAATTGTTTCAGTGTGTCCTCTATAAAGAACAGTATGAGTTTTTCTGCTCTTTATATTACTCGTTGCTATTTTTGTTTGTATCCCAATAAAGTCTGAAGGACCTTTTAGATTCTTTTGTTCCTGACTTTTTGTTTCCTTTTGCCCTTCAGAAAGTAATAAATGTTGTTGTTCATGATTCTTTAAACCCTGTTCAACGTTTTCCTTCTGGTTTCCAGGAGTTAATTTTGGTGTTCCTTGTTTTAATGATTCCTGAATATTCATTTGTTTTGGAACATTAGAGCATTCTGAAAGTGCTTTCTGATTCCTTGATCCCTGTTTGTATTCCTCATGCCTTCCATAGACCACTACTTGCTTTTCAAGTGGTAGCCCAGTACTATGTGAAAGTGCTTTTTGATTTATTGATCCCCGATTGGACGTATCTTTTTGTATTGTGGTGTTTTCAGACTTGGCTCCATGGTTGCTCGGTTTTTGATTAGTTGCTTCCATTTGTATGCTTTTGCTTTCTATACACGTTCTTTGATTCCTTGATTCCTGATTGGATACATCTTTTTGTATTGTGATATTTTCAGCATTAGTTCCCTGATTGCTTGATTCATGATTTGATGCTTCTTTTTGTGTTTTTTTGCTTTCAGTAAGTGTTTTTTGATTTCTTGATTCATGATTGGACATATCTATTTGTACTGCTGTGTTTTCAGCATAAGCTCCTTGATTGTTTGATTCCTGATTTGTTGTTTCCTTTTGTATTGTTTGACTTTCTGTAAGTGTTTTTTGATTTCTGTATTCCTGATTGAAAGTTTGTTTCCACATTCCAGCACTTTTGGTATATGTCCTCTGAATCTTTGAATGGAGATGAATTCCTTCCTTCTGTACTTCGTCAGGCATTGTCTGCCTTTTTATTCTTTTTGATTCTTTTCTGGTTATTTTCTTCAGCACACCTTTTCGTGTCATCATAGCCTGTTCAGATGTTTCATTGTTTACTTTAGATTCCATCTGATTGGTCATTTCCAAATGTTGTCTATTCATTTCACATGCACTAACCTTTTTTTCACACTTTACATTGGTTGCTTGTTGTAATGTCACACTAACTATCTTAGATTGTTCTTGGATAAAAGGCTCATCATATTTAGCTTGAGTTACTGTTTCTTGTTCAGAGTTGGATGCTTCTATCATTTTTCTAACAGTGCTCTTTTGGTCCTTATTTAATTTCATCCACTCTCCCTTCACATCTGTACTTTGTTGTTTACATTTTATTTCATTTTCTAAATGTATTTTATTACTGTCATTAATTTCACTGTTGTCATTGCCACAGGATGCACTTTTCTCATTAATAGCATTACTGCTATGTTCATTAGACTCATCTTGTTCTCTATGACTTGAATATATTTGCTCAGTTTCTTCGCCTGCCCTAGGTGACTTCATATTTTTAGTCACTGTTTGTATTGATGTATCTGATTTGAAATTCTCAAGGACAGTGGGAATGATAGCATTTTGATTATCTAACTCGTCACACATTTCCAAGCACTCTTTGATAAATATTAAGGTTACAGCATCTATCTCTGCATCACATTGAAGGTGTGAAATTAACTGGTCTGCTTTTGCTAACCAGTTCAAAGACATGGCGTTAACCATGAAAATTTCCCAGTTGTTGTGATTGTCTATAAGTAACCTTAATCTAGCTACTAAATCCCCTGAAAGGAAAAAAAGATGGTCAACCAAAAATGCAACGTCATTTTTCTTTTCTAAGCAAAGATTCATGCTGAGTCTGTCTTTTATTAATGTTATATTACCAACTAACAATTTAGCTTTGTTTTCAAAAGTCTTTCTTATTAAAGATTTGTCTGTGGTTTTAACTAAGACTAAATTTACCATTCTTTGAAGTAAATTATGCTTTCCATCATACGTGATTTTTAGGTGATGCATAAGCAATTTTGCCTTAAACATAAGGTGCTTTTGGAGGAGCAAGCACTCTATGTTAAGGAACATTTTTGGCTTGGTAGCACATTTAGGTTCACTAAGTTCATCCCTCATTTTCAGAACTGACTCTGTCAGGGCATCCACCTCTTCCTTGAGAAGTTCAATGTTTTTTTGATCTTTGTTTTCTGTAAGCATCGAACCCGAGAGAGCAGATGCTTCTTGTAGCCATAATGAGGCTTCACATAAAAGAATAAGACTTTTGCACTCAGAAAGATTCAGTTCTTCTATATCCATTGATTCAGAAATTAATAAATTATCAATGCCTATGTAGTCATCTACACATTTTGATAAGTGTTGGACAGCAACTGACCACTGTATACAAATATCTTCTAGTTTTTGAGTATCAGGTTTTATTTTAACGCATAGTACTTTTGTGAGTAATTGATTTGCAAGAGCCTGGCACTTAGAGAACTTGACATGAATTTTGATGAGAGATTCTTGTTTTTCAGAAAATGTGGGAAAATCCAGACCATCGTGGCCACTAAGCAAATGTTCACTTAAAGACTGGACAATCAATGATAAGTGGTGCATAATTCCATTAAATATCTGGATATTGGTGCTGGCATTCAACTGAGTTGAGGTGCAAAACAATTGGTGAGAAAAGCTATACCAGTAACTTGCAAAGGACACAAGGTGAGTTTTAATCTCTTCAATACAATTTGAAAGTAAAACTGCTGTTTGAGTAAGTCTGCCCATGCAAACTGAGTCTGTGTCTCCTTCCTTAGTTAGGTGAGCAAGACTTAATATTAGAGATTCAACTTCTTTATACCTATGTATGTCCTTTTCAGATATATTGGCCTGTGGAAGGCACTCTTTGATTTCTTCAAGATAAATGCTTGCAATTTCAATAAGGGTAGAACTGTGCACATTAATCTCCTTCAAGTTTAGCTGCTTTACTGCTGATAGAAGATCACCTACAAGTGGTTGAAGGTTTGAAATTTGCTTTGTCTTTCCAGTATTTACAATACTATTTACAAATTCTCTTGATATAGTAGGTAAAGGAAGAGGTTTGCTCAGATATCCTTCATATGATAAGCACTTGGTAGGCTCTCGTGAGATTTCATAATGCCCCTCTTTTACTTGATCAATTTCATTTAAATCAATTTTAATAGGTTTATGACCGACTGGAACGGCTTCTGTTCTTAAAGGACTAAGAAGGTCTGGATGATTACATCCACTAACACCTTCTTTAACACTGTTTATACATTCAAACAACCTTTTCATTTTCTCCAAGAAAGACGTTTGCTTTACCACACAGGAAATAGATTCAACACAATTCATTATAGCTTCCCTTGTTTCAATTACGCATCTTTCCAGTTGTCTGACTAGAACTCTTAGGCCATTCCTAAAAATGGGGTCCTTACTTTGGTCAACATGTCTATTAATAACTTGACACAACCGTTTAGCCAGATCGCATAGGTCAGCACCATGATGCTGAAAGATTTCAGGCTCTTGACTTCTAAGGAGCTTTTCACAGTGTTGCCTGTTAACTTCAATCTCTTTAATAGATAGGTCCAAAAATTGATGCACGGTAAGCATGCTGTCAAAACTGATCATAAGGCTTTCTGTAGCCTGGATCCATTTCTGATAAATGTACTGTGCTTTTTCAAACATTCTAGTTTCATAGCATTGGTTATTGTCTATAATGAACTCAACAACTTCATCCCTCACTCTGCACAAGAAATCTACAGAGTTTTGTATTTCTTCTACATTTCTTTCTTGAGAACAAAGAGCCAGCACAAGACTAGATATTTTCAGTAGATGTTCTGCATGATTTTGAAATACTTGAAGAAGCTGTAAAGATTTAGAGGCAATGAGACTTTGTGTGTATAGAGTTGTTTTTTTATTGTTCTTCAGAGCAGTCTTCAGCAACCTCTTTAGTGGATCCTTAACAGTAAAAGCATCTAAGATTTGATAGAATATAATAGAAACCAGGAGTTGGCTAAGATCGCTAAGTTCGACTTTCATTGATGCACATTGTTGTTGTAGTTGACAATGTACGTTTCCAATACCTGAACTTTCATTTAATTCACTGAGATGGTCACAAAGCTTCTTCCTCTTTTCCAGGAGATGCTGGCAGTGCTTGACCAGCCGCAGCTTTATATTTGGTCTTGAACAATCAGCTACATACATGGAGAAGAACACAACAGCTCCCACAAGGAAGTCCAGATCACTGCAGTTGATCTCTTTTAAGTTTGAAGTGGATAATAGTTTTTGCAATCTGCTCATATCTTGAGAAAATGAGCCTTGCCTTTTGTTTAGTTCTTGTTTGGCTGGTCCATTTTTAAGCAAACATTTTAGTTCCTGTAATGTTTTTGAAGCAAGATCAAAAATATACAATTTCGAAGCAATCATTTGCTCGTTATGTGGATGTTTTATGTTGCTCTGAGTTGCTGTGTACAACATTGGAACACATTTCCTAAAAGTTTGCATCGATTCTGATAAATGGTGCTGGTGTAAGGTATCCTTGATGTCTAAAATTCTCCTCTCTATCAAACTGTTCACCAAGAGAAGAGCTTCTGAAAATTTGCAGAAGTGAGTTAAGAGGTGTGGTATGTTTTCTGCTTTGTGTAAATAATGCAAGCATTCAAGGAGCCAGTTTACGGCTTCATTAATCTTTCTCACTCCAGCGTCATCTTCTAATTGAAGTATCTGTTAAAGAATATATTAATCACACATTATTTAAATAGCTTTTGCAGTGGGATGGAAAGCTTGTATTGCATAACGATTTAAAGGTGAACTCAAGGAAGGTTTAAAAAAACAAATAAACACAGCTCTGTATTCATTAATACATCATTACATGTATTTTTAATGAAAACTATGTAGGTACCGTATTTACAGTACCTTGCGAAAGTATTTGGCCCCCTTGAACTTTGCGACCTTTTGTCACATTTCAGGCTTCAAACATAAAGATATAAAACTGTAATTTTTTGTGAAGAATCAACAAGTGGGACACAATCATGAAGTGGAACGAAATTTATTGGATATTTCAAACTTTTTTAACAAATAAAAAACTGAAAAATTGGGTGTGCAAAATTATTCAGCCCCTTTACTTTCAGTGCAGCCAACTCTCTCCAGAAGTTCAGGGAGGATCTCTGAATGATCCAATGTTGACCTAAATGACTAATGATGATAAATAGAATCCACCTGTGTGTAATAAAGTCTCCGTATAAATGCACCCGCACTGTGATAGTCTCAGAGGTCCATTTAAAGCGCAGAGAGCATCATGAAGAACAAGGAACACACCCAGGCAGGTCCGAGATACTGTTGTGGAGAAGTTTAAAGCCGGATTTGGATACAAAAAGATTTCCCAAGCTTTAACCACTTGCGGCCCCGCTCATCGTCAATTGACGGCAGCTTAGGGGATCTGAATATCCAAGCTGCCGTCAATTGACGGCATCATTTTGTCCGGCCACTGGATGGGCGCGCGCGCGCACCCGGCGCGTCCCTGAGATGCCGATGCACGTGCCTGGCGGTCGCGATGTCCGCCAGGTACCTGCTGATCGGCAGTTTTAGAGCAGGGACGTGGAGCTCTGTGTGTAAACACAGAGCTCCACGTCCTGTCAGGGAGAGGAGACAGATGCTATTTCTCTTGTACATAGGGACACAGCATCGGTCACCTCCCCCAGTCACCCCCCTCCCCCCACACAGTTAGAACACACCCAGGACTCACATTTAACCCCTTGCTCACCCCCTAGTGTTAATCCCTTCACTGCCAGTCACATTTATACAGTAATTAGTGCGTTTTTATAGCACTGATCGCTGTATAAATGTGAATGGTCCCAAAAATGTGTCAAAAGTGTCCGATGTGTCCGTCGCAATATCGCAGTCCTGACAAAATTCGCAGATCTCCGTATTACTAGTAAAAAAAAAAATTGTCAGAATTCTATCCCTTATTTCCTAGCCACTATAACCTTTGCGCAAACCAATTACTATACGCTTATTGCGATTGTTTTTTTTACCAAAAATATGTAGAATACACATCGGCCTAAACTGAGAAAAAAAAAAAATTTAAAAATTGGATTTTTATTATAGCAAAAAGTAAAAAATATTCTGTGTTTTTTTTCAAAATTGTCGCTCTTTTTTGTTCATAGCGCAAAAATAAAAAACGCAGAGGTGATCAAATACCACCAAAAGAAAGCTCTATTTGTGGGGAAAAAAAGGACGTCAATTTTGTTTGTAAGGCACGTCGCACGACCGCGCAATTTTAGTTTAAAGCGACGCAGTGCTGAAAGCTGAAATTTCGCCTGGGCAGGAAGGGGGTATATGTGCCCAGTAAGCAAGTGGTTAAACATCCCAAGGAGCACTGTGCAAGCGATAATATTGAAATGGCAGGAGTATCAGACCACTGCAGATCTACGAAGACCTGGCCTTCCCTCTAAACTTTCAGCTCATACAAGGAGAAGACTGATCAGAGATGCAGCCAAGAGGCCTATGATCACTGTGGATGAACTGCAGAGATCTACAGCTGAGGTGGGAGACTCTGTCTATAGGACAACAATCAGTCGTATACTGCACAAATCTGGCCTTTATGGAAGAGTGGCAAGAAGAAAGCCATTTCTTAAGGATATCCATAAAAAGTGTAGTTTAAAGTTCGCCACAAGCCACCTGGGAGACACACCAAACATGTGGAAGAAGGTGCTCTGGTCAGATGAAACCAAAATCTAACTTTTTGGCAACAATGCAAAACGTTATATTTGGTGTAAAAGCAACACAGCTCATCACCCTGAACACACCATCCCCACTGTCAAACATGGTGGTGGCAGCATCATGGTTTGGGCCTGCTTTTCTTCAGCAGGGACAGGGAAGATGGTTAAAATTGATGGGAAGATGAATGGAGCCAAATACAGGACCATTCTGGAAGAAAACCTGATGGAGTCTGCAAAAGACCTGAGACTGGGAAGGAGATTTGTCTTCCAACAAGCCAATGATCCAAAACATAAAGCAAAATCTACAATGGAATTGTTCACAAATAAATATATCCAGGTGTTAGAATGGCCAAGTCAAAGTCCAGACCTGAATCCAATTGAGAATCTGTGGAAAGAACTGAAAACTGCATGTTTACAAACGCTCTCCATCCAACCTCATTGAGCTGCAAGGAGGAATGGGCAAAAATGTCAGTCTCTCGATGTGCAAAACTGATACATACCCCAAGCGACTTACAGCTGTAATCGCAGCAAAAGGTGGCGCTACAAAGTATTAACTTAAGGGGGCTAAATAATTTTGTATGCCCAATTTTTTAGTTTTTTATTTGTTAAAAAAGTTTGAAATATCCAATAAATTTCGTTCCACTTCATGATTGTTTCCCACTTGTTGTTGATTCTTCACAAAAAAATTACAGTTTTATATCTTTATGTTTGAAGCCTAAAATGTGGCAAAAGGTCGCAAAGTTCCAGGGGGTCGAATACATTCGCAAGGCACTGTATCGGCGTATAATCAGGGGAAAATCGTGGGTGCGTGTTATACGCCGATCTCCACTGTCTCTGAGCGCCGCCGACATAGACCGAGCTGAGCCGAGTGTACTGTGTACTCGGCTAGGCTCGGTCACGCTCGACTCCGCTCGCAGTCACGCCCTGTCCCGCCTCCTAGCCTTTATGTCCCACCATTGGACCGCTGTGGTGTCTGTCATACGAGTCGGGCCAAGGGGCGGGACTAGGCAGGACGCCGAGAGGAGCCGAATACACAGGAAGTCTGGCTCTGTATAGCTCGGCTGAGGTGCTAAATTTAAAAATAGATAATGCTGCAATTTTGGGCAAGCTGCAGATGGACACTTAGGCCGCGTACACACGGAGGGACATGTCCGCTGAAACTGTCCGACGGACCGTTTCCAGCGGACATGTCTCCTCTGGATTTTCATCCGACGGCGTGTACACACCATCGGATCAAAATCCCCGCCGGCAGACAGCGCGGTGACGTGGCGGTGACGTTGACGCCGCCACGTCACCGCACCAGGAAGTAAAAAACTTCCACGCATGCGTCGCATCTATTCGACGCTTGTGTGGGCAGATATGTCCGCTGGTTAGTGTACTAACCAGCGGACATATCCGACGGACATGTCTCCGGCGCTCAAACTTTAAAGCATGCTTTAAAATTTGTCCGCCGGTCAGACATGTCCGCTAGCCCATACACACGATCGGATTTGTCCGCTGAACTGGTCCGTCAGACCAGTTTCAGCGGACAAATTCGATCGTGTGTAGGCGGCCTAAAAGGAAGCAGATGGACACTTATAAGGCTGCAGATGGACACTTATAAGGCTGCAGATGGACACTTATGGGCATGTACGGTTTTTTTTCTTAAACTTCCCGCCTAAACATTTTTTTCCTTAAACTTCCCTTCTAAGCTTGGAGTGTGTGTTATACGCCGATAAATATGGTATCTACATTTGCCTTGGCATCAGTCTTTTGCAATCCTCTGTTCAGCTGTGCTCTTTTGCTCATGTGCTAACAAGGAGCATGCTGATAGGAAGAGGAATCAGAGATGAGCCCATCAGTCTGCTGTCCAGTTACAGACTGAGGGAAACACAAGCATTGCAACTGTAATGCCATGTACACACAATCGGAAATTCCGACAACAAAACCGTGAATTTTTTTCCGATGGAATGTTGGCTAAAACTTATGTTGCATACACAAGGTCACACAAAATTCTGACCGTCAAAAACTCAGTGACATACAACACTACAACAAAAATTAAGTTCAATGATTCCAAGTATGCGTCAAATTGATTCAGAGCATGCATGTTTGTTTTTTTCGTGTCGGAATTTCATACAGACAATCGGAATTTCCGACAAGAACTTTTCTTTTTGGAAAAATTGAGAACCAGCTCTATAATTTTTGCTGTCAGAAATTCCGACAGAAAAAGTCAGATGGAGCCTACACGATTGGAATTTCCAACCAAAAGCTCACATCAAACTTTTTTTGTCTAATTTCTCTGATCGTGTGTGCTCTGCATTAGTTACATACAGCAGGGAACAATAAGGTCTTCTGCTCTACCAGACAGCTTTGTGATGTTTCAAAGAAACTGATCTAAGAAGAACATTAATACGAGTGTCCTTCGGTGGGTGTCTGAAACCTTACAACTGACAGCTCCTTTTCACTGTCCCTCTGAGTGTTGCAAGCTGAACAGGAACACTTTAATTTTACACAAAATTAACTATCAACTTTAGTTTACTTTAGATAAATAATTATAAATCAACTTTAGTCTGACGCTGTTTGTTTCAGACATGACAGTACAGTAAAAAAAATAGCAAGCCACAATTACTCTCCATGCATACATGATTATTCTCCGTGGAACAATGTAAAAAGCTATTTTCTCACCTTCAGAGTTCCTGTTAAGATATTTTGTGCTGCAGAGATTAGGTCTTCCTGGTGCTTTCGACCAGTAGGTTGAATACAGAGTTTCTGCACTGACATCAGGATGGCTTTTCCAGTTATCAGAAGGTTGTTTGCAGTTTGCTCCATTTCCTTTCTTAGAATACCATCATCACACTCCTCACCCAATCTGTGCAGGTAAGCAACATAGTATTATTCTCTAAAAAGCAAATAATTGATTAACCATTTTTTTTTCTTTGGGGAATGTTTCTAAAGTGGTGTAAGTAACATTAAAAGCACATTCGCTGCACATTTGGCTTTGTAAAGTCATATTCCTTAGGAAGATTTATCTGCATTTTCATTACATCAATCACCAAAATTCACCAAGATCTGTTCATCAATAGGAAATATCACCTAGAGTACTATTTAAAACTACAGTACTAGTTATTTGCGACAGTACTGGGTATAGACTGTGCTGCAGCAGTTGAACAGAGCAAATACAGTATGTGCTGCAGGATAGGTTGTCATTAAAGCAAAATCACTACTTTACCCTGCATATGTGTTTGCTTTAACATTTAAGGGCTCATTTAGGGTTCGGGTAAGAGTAAATATTCAGAAAATTTAGGGAGGTGCCTCATTCTATCGGAATGCATCTTTTTAGCATCGTGTAGCTGCACTATGTTTTTCTTAAACAAGCATATGCATCAAATACTGTGGGAAAGAAGGTCTTATAGGCTGCTTTACCTTTATTTAATAATTTCAGGGCAGGAGTGTTTTCTGAATGCTGTGGGCTTGTGTTCAAGAACATAAGTTGGGCCCCACTGTGGACCTGCAACAAGCTAAGAGCCATGTCACACTGACGTCTACACACCTTATATCTTAATCCCCCTTAGTTCAGAGTCCCCCTTTAGATCAGGAGTCCCCCCTTGGATCAAGAGTTCTCCTTTAGATGAGTCCCCTTTTACATCAGGGTTTCCCCTTTAAATCAGAGTCCCTCTTACCTTATAGGAGGGAGCCAGGAGCCAGGAAGCAGGAGCCAGGAGGCAGAGCATCTCCTCACAGAGTAAGTTCCATCCTGCAGTGTGTGTTGGGAAAGCATGTAGGCAGGTGTAATTCAGCCTCCCTGCATAGGTGGCACTGTCTGACAGCTGCCACGCAGAATAAAAGGTAGGCAAGGGAGAAAACAATCATGGACACCACATCCCATAAAGTACAATGAATAGGGAGATGGGGAAAAAGAGGGCAACAAGCCCCGGGACTTTAAACGGTGTCCAAATGAGACATTAAACTCAAGTAAAGAAAATATACAAAATTTATTTAATTTAGACATTCAAAACATGAAATAACATGATAAAATGAGATAAACAGTTGATGGTCCATAGAAGAACCAGCGTGGCTCACAATAAAGGCCACTGAAATCCTTGTACTCGGCAATTGCCCAACATGTTTCGCCCAGGGCCGGGCTTCATCAGGGGCTTGGTACAGGGAAAGACTATAAAGTAGATAGAAAACACACATTAATTAAACAATAAACAATAAAATCATTGCTCATTGAAATAAATGGGGTTGAATAGAACCAAACCAAAAATATGGTTGAGTATCACAAAAAAAGCTATTAAACAGTAAACGTTTTGACAAAAAAACGATAAACATGGGGTAAATGCATAGTGTTAACAACAAAATAGCATGCATAGAATTTGCATAATAGCAATATAAGGCAGACACCACTCACCCTGGGACCTCAGCTGAAATCCAAGTGTATCATAAACCAATTATGTTTAAAATCGAGGTAGAAAAAATGTGAATCCTGATTACTAATTTGCCAGGTGGAAAAAAGGGGGAAGCAAGAATTGACCCTCAGATTCAGTCCAGTACCACCGAATAAAGAGGCTGCAGTAAGAAAAAGTGCATTTATTAGGAAGGGTTAATTAAAATCAACTAGATATTTGAAAAATAAATAACAAGGGAGCCATTGAATGCAGCAAGGGGATCCCCCCAGATGCATAGCTTAACCCTGAAATTGATCAAAATACCTGGTTATTATACGCTAGTAGGGTCACAAAACTGAATGTAGTTGAATGCAAAATAAAAAGATCCAAAGCCACTAAGACCTCAGCAATCTTCTATTGATGGTTAAATCTTTGCCAGGGCATAACAGCCCAACCTAAAGAGACATCAATTGGGTAAGTAAAAATAAATAAATAAATAGTAGAAAAACAAAATCAAAAATAGTCCATCATGTAGGTCTCAAAGGAACCTGCATGAAGCAAAGAAATACGTCTACCTTGGGCGTCTGGATCCACAGCAAACAAAATGCTGAGGGGAACAGCATGAGTTCAGGGATTTCAGGTGAGTGTTGACAGCCTGAATTAAACTTTTAAATACCCCCCGGCGGCGTCTGACGTAGCCGACGAGGGCGGGCAGAGAAATGAAGGCTAGGAGAGCCACAACCAATCGCGCCGCAGGCGCCAGAGAGAGGGCGTGCCCGTATGCTCAAGCACGCCTAGATAGGCGCGCCCAGCAGCAAGAGACACACCTCCCGCAGACGTGGTCGGCGCGGGATGTCCGGGCGCCATCTTAGATACTGGAGGATTGCCACTAAATCCCCAGTAAACGATGGCGCCAGAGAGAGGGTGTGCCCGTATGCTCAGGCACGCCCAGATAAGCGCGCCCAGCAGCAAGAGACACACCTCCCGCAGACGCAGTTGGCGCGGGATGTCCGGACGCCATCTTTGATACTGGAGGATTGCCACTACATCCCCAGTAAACGAAGGAGCCTGACCCTTCCGAAGGAAACAGAGGGGAGCATGCTGGGGCTCATACAGGGCAAAGGATCAAACAGATCCCTTTGCCCTGGCAGCCCTATCTCCAAAACGAGCATCAGCCGTATGAATCGGGGAAGGGACCCCGTTGCTCCGCCTTAGATAGGCGTGGCCGGCCGGAGCATAAACATACCTAGGCTGGCAGTTTAGGAGACACAGACGCCATCTTGGATAGTGGCAAGGGCCCACGATCTAATGTGGCCAAACCACTACATAGTTGGTAAAAAGACAGCCCGGACAGAGGTTTAGACAATCAGAGCACTTTAAATAGGGATCCCCAAATGAAAATACCAGAGTGACCATTGGTTCTGTATTGGAGCGCCCATACTGCCCATACAGCCTGCTCAGTGGTAAAAACCAGACATGAATGAGAGGTGCCCCCTATGGGCTGGCGAATATATTGTTTCCTCATAGGACAAAGTATAAATAAAAAAACATATTTGTTATTTGGTTCAAAAAATTTATAAATGGGAACTTGTTCAAGAAGTAATCAAAGAACAGGTGAATCTAGACAAATGTTAAAAATAAATTTGTCAAGAAGGCATAATACTTGATAATATAAAGCAGTATATATATGGATTAAGCCTAGTCAGGGGTTCCGTGGTGTCTGCCTAATGAGCAAAATCTGTTGTACATACACTGAAAATTAGCAAGGGGATATTGTTACAACAAACCAACAAACTTTACATATACAGGGTTGCCCGCCATTGCCAACAAAGCAAAAATGCAGCGGAAAAACGAAAAACGAAAAAAGAAGACAAAAAATAATAATGATGACAAATAATGATGAACAATCATGCAAATGAAGATTAAAAAATATTAATAGATGTGAAAAAAGAATTGGCTGATCACAGGAAAGGCTTGAAACTAAATCCATCATTCAAACCTGGTGGTTTGAGAGCTGATAAACTAAATATCCATTTAGCTTCCCTTTGTAACAAAGATTTATCAAAGTCACCTCCCCGATCCCCGGGGGGGATATGTTCCAAAGCAAAAAACGCATTTCAAGGCTGTTGAATTGATGGAATAGACCCATATGCCGACTGATTGGTGTTTCCATTTTTTTCTTTAATACTAGGGACACATGGTCTCGGATGCGATGGAAAAAGGGCCTTTTTGTTTTCCCTATGTAAAATGAATTACATGTACATGTCATGATGTATACAATTCCAACAGATTGGCAGTTTGCTGCAAATCTGGGTTTAAATGTACTGCCATTTGGGAGTACAATGGTTGATGCTGAATGGACATAGCTACAAAAATGACACTTGTGGCATGGTCTGGTCCCCATCTGTCCCCGTGATGGAACTTCTCGGGGGGAATGATGACTATGGACCAGACGGTCCCTCAGGGAATTGGAGCGTTTAAAGGTGATCTGTGGGTGATTGGTGAGATGTTTAGCCACCATGTTATCACCCATTAGGAGATCCCAATGTTTTTCAAGGATACCTCGTATTTGTTTATGGTTACTGGAGAAACGTGTAATCAAACGAGTGCCAGGATTAGTTTTTACAGGCATAGTGTCATGTAGAAGGGAACTTCTATCTGACGATTTGGCTCTGGCAAATGCCCTTTTGAGGCATCTCTGACTGTAGCCACGTTCTGTGAATCTTTGACGTAAAATTTGAGATTCAGATATGAAATCGGCCTCAGAGCTACAATTTCTCCGAAGCCTCAAATATTGTCCATAGGGGATGCTATCCTTGAGGGGTTGGAGATGGGAGCTAGAGGCATGGAGTAAGGAGTTTCCAGCTGATGGCTTCCCAAAGAGACTTGTTCCTATTGTTCCATCATCATGAATTTTAATTGATAGATCCAAAAAAGTTAACTGAGTCTGACTGCTGGAATAGGTAAATTTTAAATTGAATTGATTGGTCGTGAGGCTGGATATAAAAGCCTCAAGGTCACCACTGTGGCCAGTCCAAACAAAAAAAATGTCATCGATAAATCGCCTCCAAAGAGGGATTTGTTCGAGATAAGGCTGGATGGAGTCCTGGTGGAAAAGGTCACGCTCCCACCCCCCCCAGGTACAGGTTTGCATAAGAGGGGGCACATTTGGTCCCCATAGCAACACCCTGTACCTGGAGGTAGTGGGAGCCACCAAACAGAAAAATATTGTTTGTAAGTACAAAGCCAAGCAGCTCTAATATGAACCGGTTGTAGGTGGGTGACACCTCACTATTCTCTGAGATGAAGCCCTCTACAACGCTCAGCCCCAAATGATGGGGGATGGAGTTATAGAGGGCCTCCACGTCCAAGGACACTAGCAATGAACCCGGGGGGACATTCAGTCCGTCCAAGGTTCTCAAAAGATCCCCAGTGTCTTTGAGATAGGACACAAGCCCCTCGACATGAGGACGCAAGAAGTCGTCAATCATGGCACTGGCTTGATGATGAAGAAAAGAGGGAAGGACGGCCGCACTCCAAGGATTTTCAAACGAAAAAAGTTGTCTTTATTGTAAATCCAAAAACATGTACAGTCACAGCAATCACAGAAAACAGGACAGCCGACGCGTTTCGCACTCGATCAGTGCTTAGTCATCAGCCATGACTAAGCACTGATCGAGTGCGAAACGCGTCGGCTGTCCTGTTTTCTGTGATTGCTGTGACTGTACATGTTTTTGGATTTACAATAAAGACAACTTTTTTAGTTTGAAAATCCTTGGAGTGCGGCCGTCCTTCCCTCTTTTCTTCATCATCATTGCCATTTGCATCGCCAGCACCTTGGTAATCTAATTATCCTTGATCGTCTACAGGTCTCACCTGGAGCGGTGATTTCTTTTCTCATGGCACTGGCTTGTTCTGTAAGGCAGCCATTACCCGAGACAATGGGGCGACCAGGTGGATGGTGTGCATCTTTATGAATCTTAGGTAATGCATACAGAGTGGGGGTACGAGGAGACACAACATTTAGATATTCCCATGTTTGTTTAGTGATGACCCCCTTGTAATAGGCTGAACTGATGAGCCTATGATACATGGAGGTGGTGAGTTTTAGATGGTTAGGTGACACCTTTCGGTACCATTCCGCATTTTTGAGTATAGTGAGTACCATTGATTCATAATTTTTGATGTCCATTAACACCAGGTTACCCCCCTTGTCCGAAGGTTTAATAATTAGGGTGGAATTGCATTGAAGATCACTGAGGGCTTTCTTTTGAGCTGGAGTTAAATTGGCTTGAGATGGGTTGTGCCACTTGGTTTTCAAAATTGTTTGGGTAACCTGTTTGGTAAAAGCCCAGACACTGGGGTTCCCCTGGAGGGTTGGGAACATCCGTGATCTGGGCTTATAGTTTATTTGTTTAGAAGTGATGGAGGAGGAAGGATTAACAACCTCAATTTGAGATGAAGGGAGGGGACAGCATGCACGATCGATTGGCGTCTGTGTCTCCTAAACTGCCAGCCTAGGTATGTTTATGCTCCGGCCGGCCACGCCTATCTAAGGCGGAGCAACGGGGTCCCTTCCCCGATTCATACGGCTGATGCTCGTTTTGGAGATAGGGCTGCCAGGGCAAAGGGATCTGTTTGATCCTTTGCCCTGTATGAGCCCCAGCATGCTCCCCTCTGTTTCCTTCGGAAGGGTCAGGCTCCTTCGTTTACTGGGGATGTAGTGGCAATCCTCCAGTATCTAAGATGGCGCCCGGACATCCCGCGCCGACCACGTCTGCGGGAGGTGTGTCTCTTGCTGCTGGGCGCGCCTATCTAGGCGTGCTTGAGCATACGGGCACGCCCTCTCTCTGGCGCCTGCGGCGCGATTGGTTGTGGCTCTCCTAGCCTTCATTTCTCTGCCCGCCCTCGTCGGCTATGTCAGACGCCGCCGGGGGGTATTTAAAAGTTTAATTCAGGCTGTCAACACTCACCTGAAATCCCTGAACTCATGCTGTTCCCCTCAGCATTTTGTTTGCTGTGGATCCAGACGCCCAAGGTAGACGTATTTCTTTGCTTCATGCAGGTTCCTTTGAGACCTACATGATGGACTATTTTTGATTTTGTTTTTCTACTATTTATTTATTTATTTTTACTTACCCAATTGATGTCTCTTTAGGTTGGGCTGTTATGCCCTGGCAAAGATTTAACCATCAATAGAAGATTGCTGAGGTCTTAGTGGCTTTGGATCTTTTTATTTTGCATTCAACTACATTCAGTTTTGTGACCCTACTAGCGTATAATAACCAGGTATTTTGATCAATTTCAGGATTAAGCTATGCATCTGGGGGGATCCCCTTGCTGCATTCAATGGCTCCCTTGTTATTTATTTTTCAAATATCTAGTTGATTTTAATTAACCCTTCCTAATAAATGCACTTTTTCTTACTGCAGCCTCTTTATTCGGTGGTACTGGACTGAATCTGAGGGTCAATTCGTGCTTCCCTCTTTTTTCCACCTGGCGAATTAGTAATCAGGATTCATATTTTTTCTACCTCGATTTTAAACATAATTGGTTTATGATACACTTGGATTTCAGCTGAGGTCCCAGGGTGAGTGGTGTCTGCCTTATATTGCTATTATGCAAATTCTATGCATGCTATTTTGTTGTTAACACTATGCATTTACCCCATGTTTATCGTTTTTTTGTCAAAACGTTTACTGTTTAATAGCTTTTTTTGTGATACTCAACCATATTTTTGGTTTGGTTCTATTCAACCCCATTTATTTCAATGAGCAATGATTTTATTGTTTATTGTTTAATTAATGTGTGTTTTCTATCTACTTTATAGTCTTTCCCTGTACCAAGCCCCTGATGAAGCCCGGCCCTGGGCGAAACATGTTGGGCAATTGCCGAGTACAAGGATTTCAGTGGCCTTTATTGTGAGCCACGCTGGTTCTTCTATGGACCATCAACTGTTTATCTCATTTTATCATGTTATTTCATGTTTTGAATGTCTAAATTAAATACATTTTGTATATTTTCTTTACTTGAGTTTAATGTCTCATTTGGACACCGTTTAAAGTCCCGGGGCTTGTTGCCCTCTTTTTCCCCATCTCCCTATTCAGCTGCCACGCAGAGAGTAGCCGTGGGTAAGGGGAACCCATGTTCCTCTGAGACTTTCGTTAGGTCTGGTTGACCTCTGCAGGTCAACTAGCGCCCTGGTTGACCTCTGCAGCCATCTTAAGGGTGGGCAGTGCTAATAAATAGCACTGTCCCCCTTCAGTTGACAAGCATTTGCAAAGTGGTTAGGCCAGGGACAGTAACCTTCTGGCTAGGGACAGTGAGTCTAATGCAGGGAGAGGTTCCAGTGGAGGAGAGACAGTGTAGGGTCCACTCTACTGTGTCATCAGCTAGGAACTCCGCCATCTTCAGGAGCCTTGTTGCCATACTGCTTTCCAGCCAACTACTCTGTGGGAAGCTGTTGCCATTATTAGTGTTATGGGAATCCCCTGCAACTCCTTGTAAGTGCTGCTGTTCCAGTCTGGCTGTGTTACAGTGACTCTGTTTCCACCTTGTCGGAACACTTTTGTTAAATATATGTTACCCCAATACCTGCTTTGTGTGCCTTCACTCCACTCTGGGCACCCAACTCTGGGCCCCCTTACTAGCAACCAATGACAAAAAAGATGGTGGGAACCTGTGCTAAAGACTGCAGTTAAAGAATCAGAAAACGCAGACAGCCCCTGCTGACAAGAATAATCAATTTGTGTAGTTTGTGAGAGCACAGTGGGCCTCATACCTCTTAAGAGCCCTGCTCACATTGAGGATATGCCAATGTTTGAAGACTTAAAATGTAAAAAAAAAAAAATTTAATTCTTAGGCTAATATGAAATTGTGCAAATTAAGCTTTCATATTTATGACTTTTAGCCTAGGTCCCACTAAGGTGATTGGTTTATGCACAATCCTTGTACTTGGTATTCAGTGTGTGTGTTTTTTTTTTTTTTGCTTTGTGGCTACAGACCACACATTTTCATTGTATTGTATGTACTTAACTATACCTTTTTTTTAATGATTTTTGATACCAATAAATATTTACATATACTTGACTTTTGTACATTCCTTGAGCCTTAAAATTCCCAATCCTCATAGGGGATTATCTTATTTTCTATCTATTAGGGATGTGGTCTTTTTAAGCAGATTCGCATAACCTAGTTTTTCTTATGAAATATAAACAGTATAACATATAAACCATAGATAATAGTAAACTTTACCTTATTGAAGTGTTAGCAAAGTTCTCTGCAGCTTTGGATAATTCTTCTGCCATCTGTTCTAAATCAAAGCTTACTCCGGTATATTTGCTGCCATCACACTCCAAAGCAATAACCAAGTGACAGAGCTGTACCGCCATTGGAGATATTATCCTGTCTACAGTTTTGGTTATAAATAATGAAGTAATATCACAGTATGATGTGAAATCCATTGAGTCCTGAATAGTAATAAAGAAATAAAATATCTCTAAATTTACCAAACAAAACTTGGTTACTTTTAACTGAAGCATGCAGCGATTAAAGTGTGCCTAATGCTAAACCATTTTTCTAACTGACTTTCATTGCGGAGGTCCTCTTCTACTTCCAGTCCCAGAGACACAGTAGGGAGTAACAGGAGGTCTCTCCAAAGTACAGTGGAACCTCGGTTTAAGAGTAACTCGGTTTGAGAGTGTTTTGATTTGCGAGCCGAAAATAGGCCTGCAGTACCTCATTTGGCCTGAGGTACGGGGGCGCAGAAGCCGAGCAGAGCTGAAAATAGGCCTGCAGTACCTTATTTGGCCTGAGGTACAGGGTGCAGGAGCCAAGAAAAGCCAAACATTGGCCTGCAGTACCTAATTTGGCCAGAGGTAAGGGGGCGCAGGAAACAAGCCAAAGTGTCCTCGGGCCTTTTCAGCCGTTTTTGGCACTCTCTAGCACCCCCCACCTCTGGTCGCATTCGGTATTGCATCCCATTAAAGTCAATGCGGAACAAATTATTTTCGTTTCTATTAACTTCAATGGGAAAACTCGCTTTGATATGCGAGTACTTTGGATTACGAGCATACTCCTGGAACAGATTATGCTCGTAATCCGAGGTTCAACTGTAAGTAGATATTGCCTCCTTATTGTCATCTGGACACATTTCCCAAATGGAAGATTTTCCTTCAATTCGTGTTCCTGTGATAATTAAAACATGTATAAATCCCCATACACACTATCAGTTTTCCTGATGGTTTTCTCATCAGGTTTACCAAAACCATCTAATATGAGGTCAAACCTCAAGAGTTTCAATTTGTATGCAATCAGGCAGGCCCTTGTACTACATGGTTTTGGTAAACCTGAAGAGAAAACCGTCAGGAAAACTGATAGTGTGTATGGGGCTTAAGAGTTGGTGGTCACCAGCACCAATAGTGAGAGTAAATGTCTCCAGCAGTGACACAATCAGACATAAAAACCTGGCACAGGTTTTAACCCTTCCCCAGTTGTGGCTTTACACAAAAAAACAAAAACTAAGACAGCTTCATGTATTGTATAGTAAAGTAGTATACTTTCTGAGAAGGTTAGAGTAAAGCTCACCAGACATAAGGATCCTTGGCATGTTGGATGTTATCCAAATTACAAATGCATATGTAGCCAGGTGCTTGACTAGAGACAGAAAGCATTTTAGGACACTGTGCTACAGTGCTTTCTGTGTCTCCCAAAGGACTTCAGCTGAATGGGTTAACACTAGCTTGCCTCCATTCACCAGGGGGAGCTGAGAAGCAGAAGGAGCTCAAGAGACTTGATGCTTGTCAGCATTAAATCATGGGAAATAAAGTTCGGAAAATAAACTTTGCTATGACATTTAATGTACTATTAGACTACAATTCCCATTCCTCTTTTCCTCCAACCGTAATAAGTGCCCCCTTGTCCACTGTGATGACCTTCAAGTAAATAACCAAGTTCACTATATGGACCACTTATGTATTTATACATGTTGATCATGTCCCCCGTAGTAAACTTGAGGGGAAAAAGAAAACCTATCCCTGAAAAGTAAAGGCATAATGTGCTAGTATGCATTGCATACTAGCACATTATGAAAGACTTACCTTAAAATTAAGCCCTCCAGCGGTGCGCTGTAATTGCTGCAGAGGCTTCAATCTTCACCCGGTCTTCCTTCCGGGCTCGCAAACTCTGATTGCTTGAACGGCTGAGCCACGATAACATCACACAGCCATGGCACACAGCTTTGAAGGAATGGCACAGGAATGCCGTTCCTTCAGCGTGTGTTCACCGTTCCTTTCCATTAAAATCAATGGGAAACCGTGGTAATAGCGCAGTAAAACCGCCCGCAACGCTAGCGCCCGAATATTACGGTAAATACGACGGTATAGCGGCGCTACAAATAGCGCGGCTATACCGTCACCGTGGCTCCACGCCTCAATGTGAAAGAGGTCTAACACTGATGCCACTGCTATTGACCAGCTTGTTTTACTTCCACTGCCTCCCGACCTCTCCCTGGATCAAGTTAAAGGGGAGGTCCACCCTAAAAAACATGTACCGTATTTGCCAGTGTATAAGGCGACTGGGCGTATAAGACGACCCATTAATTCAACATTTTTTTTTAAGATTTTTTGCCTGTACTCACTGTATAAGGCGATCCCCCTTCCGAGGCTTACGACGCTTCATATTTCTTCTTTCTAGAGCCATATTCTTCTTCCTACTTGCTGGAGCTGGAGCCAATCACGGTGAGCGATGTATCTCTATTAATTAATACAAAGCCTGCTTGGATTGGCAGAGGCTGTAACATCATCAGCCCATGCCTCTCTGACTCTCAAAGCCAATCCGAGCAGGCTACTGTATGTAGCCTGCTTGAATTGGCAGAGGTTGTTACTCCAATCCGAGCAGGCTCTGTATTCATTTGAATACATTGCTCACCGGGATTGACTCAGCGATATATACTGTATGTAGCCGAAGCTACATACAGTATTACCGCACATCCAGCAGGCACCCGAGCTGCTGACCAGGCGTTTTAGACGACGCCCGCTTTTTGGCCAGTTTTTTTAAATATAAAAGGTAGTCTTATATGCCAGCAAATACAGTATACATTAAAATGTTCTTTAAAAAAAAAAATGTTTTACTTACCCCTGTTGCTAGGCAGTCTTCCTAATCTGCCTCTTCCTAGTCCGCGGTGCTGTTCCGTCACTTCCTCCTCTTTGGTGAGCTCCCCCGTTGTCTTCTGGGACCTGTGTGTGTCCCAGAAGACGACGGGGCCATTCCCAAAGAGCCGCACGACTCGCGCATGCGCAGTAGGAAATGGGCAGTGAAGCCACAAGGCTCCACTGACGGTTTCCTTTAGTAGCAATGGCGGCGCCAAGGGACAGATCGGCCTTGTGGGCCATCATCGTGGGCTCGCTGGACAGGTAAGTGCCCTTACTAAAAGTAAGCGCCTACAGTGTTTGTAGTTGCTGACTTAAAAGAAAACAAATGGCTTGAACACCACTGCACCAAACCCACAGTCAGCTGCCTGCTTGCAAGCACCACTGCTGCAACTCCTGGAGAATTTCCTGCCAGCCTTTGGATTCAATCTACAGCTATAGAGGCTTATTTACTAAAGGCAAATACACTTTGAACTACAAGTGCAAAGTGCATTACTTACTCCTGACTGTAAAACCCACCCCTTACCCCTACCCTATTTTCTCCTAACCCTTGCACTCTGTGGGTTATTTACTCCTGACCCCCTCACTCTATGTGTTACTTACACCTAACCTGTGTGTTACTTACTCCTAAGCCTTGCCCTCTGTGTTATTTACACCTGACCCTTGCACCCTGTGCAATACTTACTCCTAGCCCTTGCACTTTGTGTGTTATTTACTTCTGATCCTTGCACTTTGTTACTCAACCTCTGCAAGCTGTGTGTTATGCACTATTTACACAGAGCAGGCTTGGGTTTTGTTTAACCATACCCCTCTAAGCACCTCCTACTATCTGCGCCACTATTAACCCCTTTTCCTACTCTGTCCCTGCCCTACCCCCATTACAGGTGGCAATGATCAGTAGGGTTTCTCTGGATTTAATTTTGAAAATCTGGTCACTTTACTCAAGATCCCCTGTTGCCCAAGCACTACTACAATGTTGGGATGTAATGGCTGTGAGATAGGAGGGTATCTTTAAATGACCCTCCCCATTTCCTGATGCACATTTACAATAGCAACAGGATCACTTTAATAGCTGTTGAGATACAATTTCAGCCAATTAATAGACTTGTACTGTGATAAGGTATAGCCAAGCAGAACTGCTGTGCAGCATTGCAAAGCCTAAATATTTAATGAGCAAATATGGCTGCCATATGTAGATATATTACATGGTTTTATAACATTTTGTTTTTTAAAACATTTAAAAATTTTTTTTTAAAAATGTGGTGGTTTGAAAGGTAAATGAGGACCATCTTCTCTTTTAGTGTAACAGAGGATGTACCAAGAGGCAGTGTTTGAAAAGCCGTAACTCAAGATCCTATTTTTTGTATGGCCGAACAAGGTAATAGTTACCTGCTGGTGGTCTTAGAGTGAGCTAGGGTATAAGGTGCCAATTCCTTGAACATATAATAAAATGCTATCTGCCCAATCATAAAGACACTATTACCCAGGTAATAAAAAAACACCATAAACCGGGGGCGTGGCTTGCACGCGATCTGAATGGCCGCTTGAGCACGGAGCTCCGACAGAACACCGGGGAAAACAGCGGCGAAACGATCGATTTTCGATACAAGATCGGATATAAAGTATCGAATTCCCGTGGCGGAACACATCCGATGCTGACTCGAAAACGTAAGGACAAAAAATCAGCTGAAAAGCTTATAAATCCCTGCGCCATGTCAGCCTCTGTGGGGAAACTGCCTCATGACAGGAATGGCAACACAACTGCGTCACAGCCTTCCTCATACACAGACCTTCCTGATGACAACCCTGATCTATGGGGCTCTGTACAACCAGACACTCAGGATTTGAATTCCCCTCCACATAGTCCATCATCGATTAGCCCGGCTAAATCTAAGAGGAGAATTGATGACGCATTGCAGATATCCCTTCCCAATATGGCTGTTTTACCTCATGTCCAAATGGGTCATAACGCTGCATCTATAGCTAACTATCCTACCTCAGGGATGCCAGTACTAGATACCACAATGAAAGATATGCTCTTGACACTGCAAACATCCCTCATGACAAGCTTTTCAGTAATGATGAATAACATATCAATTGAACTGAAAGGTCTGGGAGACAGAGTCCTTACTGTTGAAAACAAAATGGAGGATCAATCTGGTACCATTGATGATCTTGTTGGTGCGTACAAAGGACCAGGCTGATTGATACTTTGTGGGTCAAAGCCAAGCTCGCGGACCTCGAGGACCGTTCGAGAAGAAAAAATATTAAGCTGAGGGGGATACCTGAGTCTGTGTCTCCGAGTGATCTGCTTAAATATGTGGATGACTTGATAGTTAAACTTCTGCCTGAGACTTCTCAAATAGAGCGCATGATTGATCGCATACACCGTATACCCAAACCGAAATATATGGATGCATCTATCCCAAGGGATGTTCTTATGAGGGTTCATTTCTTCCCTACCAAAGAAAAGCTTCTGACACAGGCTAGAATACTATCAACGCTGCCTGACCCGTATAACGATATTCATCTATACGCTGACTTGTCACAATATACATTAAACCTGAGGAGGCAACTGAGATCAATCACAAAAGCCTTGATCGATCATAAAATACCATATAAATGGAAACACCCTGCTACATTGCTTATCACCAACAACGGTATGACTGTCACAGTTTCAAGGCCTCAGGAAGGACTGCAACTTCTGAACTCCTGGGGTATAAATCCGGATGTCTCCGCTGGAGAAAGGAAAGCTATGGAAAAATCACGCTTCGGGCGCAACTCACGCGAAGGTTACCACCCTCCTAAAGGGAAATGAATGTCTTGAAACTTTTCCCTTGTTTTTGCAAATTCCTTTCTTGTTTACGTGTCAACAAATTCCCCTGGTGTTCTGTTCTGTAGTGATCTAATATTTGAATATTTTTGAACTAATACCCCTACACAGTCGGTTTAATATTGTACCCGACTCTTGCTATTTGTTTTCTTTTAGTTGTTTTACTCATACAAATATTCTGTTCTACACAACTAGGGACTGTCCCTACAATCCCTGAATATTTGTAATTATTTATTTGTCTTGATTTTGCTTTAAGTTTTTTTTTTTTGTTTTTGTTTGTTTATTTGTTGTTTGGCTTAGTTGTTTGTCAAGTACCTGATTGGGACGCTTTTATCGGCCTTGTCTGATATTGCACTCCCCTATATCTTCTGGGAAGTAAGGACAAAAGAGAAAAAACAAAAAAAAAAAAATCATATTTCCCACAAGACTTCTAGATTTGTGAGTGTATTCAAATAGCTTAACCAACTCACATCACGCTAGAATGTCCATTAATTTTCTATCAGTCAATGCCAATGGCTTAAACCATCCAGCCAAAAGAGCATCCATGTGGAAAACGGCATTGACTAATAGTTGTGATGTTTTATGTGTACAGGAAACCCATTTTTCTTTAGAAAATTCGCCTGTATGCTTACATAAATCTTTCCCTTATATATTTAAGGCTAGTTACTCCCGTAAACAGAGGGGAGTTATGATAGCTATACGAGATTCTTTGTCCTTCCAAGAGTTAGGTTGCACCTTGGATCCTGAGGGCAGGTTTATCATTTTGGTCTGTTCCCTGGATAATGTTATCTACACGCTTGTGAATGTATATGCACCCAACATTCGACAGATGAAATTCCACAAAGCTGTTCTGAAGAAAATTAATGAAATTCAGCAAGGTCATCTCTTAATATGTGGGGACTTTAATTTGGTCCCAGATATTATTATGGACTCTTCTTCCAGTGCCAAAAGATTTGCTTCTCCCCTTGCGTCCTTTCTTATGGATAATGATCTTTATGATGTATGGAGGTGTTATCACGCGGCTGAAAGGGACTACACGTTCCATTCCCCGCGTCATAACACTTACTCTCGGATTGATCTGTTTATTTCTGATAAATGGCTGCTACAAAATGTAATTGACACCCGCATCCATGATATCACCTGGTCGGATCATGCACCCATTAGCATAAAATTGAAAAATGCAAATTCTCATCAAAAATCACACTTATGGCGTATAAATAACTACCTTCTACAACTACCGGATAATATTCGATATATTTCTGAAAAATTAGTTGAATTTTTCTCTAACAATGTGGGCTCCGTATCCGACCCGACGGTATTGTGGAATGCACATAAGTCCTATGTACGTGGTCTTTTGATCCAACTTGGATCGCAATACAAAAAGAAACGGACTGCAAAACTAGATAAACTAACGAAGGAATTGAATGACATTGATTCAAAAAATAGGGCTAACCCCTCTCCGACTCTCCAATCCCAACTTTATGACTTAAGACACGAATTACGCTCTATGCTCCTGGAATCTTATGACCTCAAACTTAGGAAGTTAAAGGCGCGCTCCTACGTCACCAATAATAAGGCAGGTAAAGTTATGGCATCTCGTATTAAAGGACACAGACAAAAGACTAAAATCTCGCACCTTATTGACCCCGTCACTCGAGAAAAAATTATAAATCCGCAAAAAATGGCTGATTTATTTAGCTCGTACTATAGTGATTTGTATAACCTTAACAATGACGGCACTATTCAACAGCCTTCCATTGACGAGATTCATTCCTTCCTCTCTCCTTTAAAATTGCCTAAATTATCAGATGATCAACTTGACCTACTGAATACCCCTTTCACCGACATTGAAATTATACATTCCATTAACTCTATGCCCAGCGCCAAGGCACCAGGCCCTGATGGTTTCTCTGGAGAATATATTAAACTGTTTAAGGAATTGTTGGTACCCCATATGAGAGACCTTTATAACCATGTTGCATCCTCGTCGTCCTTTCCGAAGGAAATGCTCTCCGCATTGATTATCACGCTTCCCAAACCTGGCAAAGATCCTACCTCCCCCAAATTTTCGACCCATTTCTCTACTCAACATTGATCTTAAGATATATGCTAAAATAATTGCTAATAGACTGATTGATATTCTCCCTAACCTTATAAATATAGACCAAACTGGATTCATCAAGGGACGTCAAACATCTGATGCGACTAGAAGACTAATTAATGTTATTCACAATATTAATATGACTGGAACGCCTTCTCTGCTCCTATCATTGGACGCAGAGAAGGCGTTCGATAGAGTGAACTGGTCCTATTTATCATTAGCTCTACAGAAATTTGGATTCCAGGGACTTATTCTTAAAGCTATACTTGCCTTATATTCATTCCCAAATGCAAGAGTTTTTACTTCTAATCTACTATCCCGACCTTTTGATATTACTAATGGAACTCGTCAGGGTTGCCCTCTGTCGCCCCTGATTTTTAACTTAATGATAGAACCTTTGGCGGAACATATCAGGTCTCATCCTAAAATTTCGGGCATTACTATTGGTCCTCAAGTCCATAAGATCAGTCTATTTGCTGATGATATTATATTAATGTTGACTGACCCATGTACATCTCTAGTGGAAGTACAAAATATACTGTCATGGTTTGGAAGGATCTCCTATTATAAAGTAAATACCACAAAATCCTATGTGCTAGACATTGGAATTGACGCTATATCAAACAACATTCTCCAAAACACATTCCCCTATGTATGGGCGGAGAACAACATTTCATACCTTGGTATAAACCTTACGAGAACAACTAAATCCCTATTTGTACATAACTATGTTCCCCTAAAAAATAAATTACAATTGGATTTGCTCAAACTAGGAAGGAATGAATTCTCTTGGTGGGGTAGACTCTCTGCGTTTAAAATGATCCATCTGCCGCAAATTTTATATGTATTTAGAAGTGTGCCCATCCCAGTCCCTATTAAATTTTTTTAAATCTCTTCAATCTTTATTGTCTAGATACATATGGAATGGCAAAAAATCCAGGTGTGCCCACCATAAACTTATCAAACATAGGATGTGGGGTGGAGTGGGCTATATCGACTTCCAGGATTACTTTTATGCATCCATTATGACACAAGCTAAAGAATGGTTTCGTTCTTCTCCAACAACAATGTGGGGAATGATCGAATCCACTTATGTCAAAGAGGGTCAGACTTCTTTATGGCTGTTTGGAGCACATATGGGCATCAAAATCCCTACGCATTTGTCCCCGACGATAAAGGTGTCTATCACGACATGGCTGAAAATTCTTCAGTCTGCTGAAATTCTAGACTCTAAAATTGACGTGAAAATACCACTTCGAGTGCTGCGTTTAATTGTGAACCAAGTTCCCTTTGACCTTTGGAGTGAGAAAGGCATTGTGTATATACAAGACTTATACGACAAAAACGGAATCAAATCATTCCTTACATTGCAATCGGAATTTGCCTTGCCTTCAACATACTGTTCTCATTATACTCAAATTACACGCTGCTTACAAAAATTGAATACTGCCCCTATTTACCTCCACACATCAGCATGGTCCTTCTTAAATTCTTGTGATACAAAGAAGGGAGGGATTTCCCATTTTTATAATTTATTCCAACTTAAGAGAACCTTTGTGAAATCTCCCTCCCATATACAATGGGAGGAGGACCTAGGACAGTCATTTTCCTGTGATGAATGGCTTACTGCATGTAAAATCAATCAATCAGTATCCAAGTGTACGTCCCTGTGGGAATTGTCAGTTAAGATAACCTTACGATGGTACTATACACCGGCTGTACTGTCCAAGTTCAGCAGCCAAAACTCTGATAAATGTTGGAGACTTTGTGACATTAAGGGTGATCTACTACATGTCTTATGGAGTTGTCCCCTACTTGCAAATTATTGGAAAGCCATATTTAACATCATATCTGCTTTGATTGGCTCCCCGATAAAACCTGACCCAGCTTTGGCTTTACTAACCCTGGGGATCAATGATTTTCCAACTCATGTACGCAGTTCTGTCACCCACTTTCTTCTTGCTGCCAGGTTATCCATCACTAGAAAATGGAAAGACTCTCATCCCCCATCTGTTATTGAAGCTATAGATCTGACCAATTTACATATGACGTATGAACGCATGTTAGCCACTTCTATGAATACTTTGCATAAACATGATACATTATGGCATCCTTGGGTAATATGGAACGACCAAAATGATAAACGTTTATATGTTTGAATGCCCTTTTATTTATTTTTTCTGAGGTTCTCTGGTTGCAGCAGCACCTATGCCTGCTGTGAACATTTCTTTGTTTATTGTGGGAGACACTGTGTTCTATATTCTGACTGTTTCCTTTTACTGCATGTATTGTTCCTTGATGGTACTTGAAGTTTGTATTGTAGATACTTTTGATTGTCTTCATTTAAAACTAGATTCTATGCTTATGAGAATATTCCTGTGTATTAGATTGTTTATTTGCGACCTCTGTATTGCTGTGTATTGCTACTGTATTTCATGATGTATCTTACTGCATATGTATACTAGATATGTGTAATTTTCTAAAATCCAATAAAAATCTATTGAAAGAAAAAAAAAAAAAACACCATAAACCAAATTTTCACAACGTGATGGTACTTCCAAACCAAATTTCAGTGTAAAGTGTAAAACTGTAACCCACATTCAGTATCAGAAGCCAAACATATTAGTAATCTCTAAAAACTGTCAGACATTAAAATATCTGCGTGAGCAATTCTAGTTTTAACAATATTTAGATTGTTGTTCAGTAAAGTGTTGTAAAGCACAAAATGCATAAAATGACAAGCCTAATAGAAAGCCTTTTCTTACCATTCCCTTGACTTGCTGAAGTATTCTGTTAGTTCAGGTGCACGCAGTACATCAATAAATGATGCTAATGTGTCAGCCATTTGAACTGCTATGTGGTCTCATAGCAACTGTCTGATGCCTGATGACATCATCACACTTCTCTTCTAGCACCTGAAAACACACCGTTTTTTTTTTCATTAGGAAGCTCAAGTTATTCTATCCATAGCATACCATGCAAGTGTATTAGCTTGTTAGATACACAGCAGATGTCCTATCTTTGTAAAACCTACGAACATCTATGAAAATGGCCTGTCAGGTATCATGTGTTTTCAGAAAATGTGCCATATATAATTGATCATAGTAAATTTAGAAGCCCATCTCATGTGTAGATTTGATAGGCAGCCAATAGCCAAGGGAAAAAACATAAGGCAGGCTGACAATGCTAATGTTCATTGCAAGGCAGTTGCGTAGCATTTTCAGCCTGAAAAAGGAATCTGTTTACTGGGTCTGGTTGAAGACATGACTCCTACTATTGCTGAAAGCACACTAATAGGCCAGGCATACACGCTGCAAATTTCTTGCCTGCAACCAGGGGTTGCATGTTTGAGGTTTTAATATTTGGAAACCTCAAATAGGGTTTTTCTCTCATCTGAGGACAAGAAGGCATTCCAAGGTAGCTAAGTCTTAAAATATAGTTCCTGCTGAGAGTACCAAGTCTTCAAATCTACCAATCTCTTTTACTTTGCATAGCCATATCCCAACTGTTGGTGGTAGTGCGTAGTGGCGATTTCCACATCAGGGGGATGCAAGCCTTGGCTGCATCTAAAAGATGACAAAAAAATGACTCCGTATATACTTTCTCTGGTATATAAGACTCATGAAGCAGAAAAAAAGGCCGGGCCTTCCGGTAACATATAGTTTGTAAAATTTTGAAGAGTACGTCCAACCTCTGTCCAAAAATGTTTTAGTTTGGGACAGTTCCAAAATATATGTAGGATGGTGCCTTTACTTCCCTGGCATCTCCAACACAAATCAGAACATTCAGGGAAGATTCTCTTCAATCTCTATGGTGTTCTAGAATCTAGAACACCGAATCTTGAAATTAGTCTCTTGTGTTTTTGCACAAATCGATGATTTGTGCGTAAGCCTAAAAATACTCTGTCGCTGTATTGTACTAAAGTATTTACCGAAGTCCTGTTCCCATTCCCGAAAAAATTCTGGGGCGTGGTTTTCCGCAGGCATAATTAGTAGTTCATAATTAGCCGATAATGTGTGGGTAATTGCTTCCGCCTCTGAACATTATTTCTCAAAGGTGGTAAGGGGTCTGGTAAACAATCCCGAAGCCAGAAGAGTGTTGAAAAAGTGGGCGATCTGGAGAGCGCTCCAAAATCTTAATTTAAACACACCTGATTGTGCCATCAGCTCCGAGATTATCAACCACCTCCCCTCCTTTATATAACAGGACACTGTGTGTAGCCTGCGCTTGATACGTGCCGAAAGGCAGCATCTTCAAACCCCGGTAGAAAAAGAGGATTCCCAAGTATCGGGTATAAAGGAGAGGTCTCAGGTGCTATACCCAGAGGGGGTAGCAAGTCCGAACAGAGTTTTGCAGTATTCCCTATTAATTGGTTACCTCTTTTGGAAAGGAGGTAAAGCAACAAGGGGCTAGACCCAGAGATACCGGGGATTGGGCATGTTCAATCTGCACCCATAATTTAATATCTTAATGTCTATTCCAATCAATTACTGTACTCAAATGTATTGCTTGATAATACTTACGTATATCTGGCACTGCCAATCCTCCGTATTCTTTGGGAAGCATTAGTCCTAGGATGCTTATGTGCCCAAATGAAGTTAAATAATAACTTCTGTCTCTGCTTAAAATAGGAAAATGGAATACGGATCGGTAGTGCCTGTAATAGGTAAACAAATTTAGGAAGAATATTAATTTTGATGATGTTGCACCGCCCCAGCCAAGAATGAAAACCTATATTCCATCTATCCAATAGTTTCTTAACTTTTTTCAGCAATGGGGGGAAATTTAGCTCAAAGATTTTCGATTTTTTAGGTGGGAACAAAGTACAAAATATAGTTAACGCTATGTCAGTCCATTTAAACTTAAAGCGGTGCTCCGCTGTAAAAAAAAAATATTAAAAGCCAGCAGCTACAAATTCTGCATCTGCTGACTTTTAATATTAGGACACTTACCTGTCCTGGAGCCCAGCGATGTCGGCAGGAGAAGACGAGCAATCGCTCGTCACTTTGCTGCCCCCACCGCCATCCTCGGTGAGGGAACCAGGAAGTGAAGCATTGCACACAACAGGGGGGGGGGGGGGGACTGACGTTCTGCCCGCAGACTGTATGGCCAGAAGTGGGTGAAAATACCTGGTCTTAGACAGGTGTCTGCACCCCCCGACCCTTGAAAGGTGTCAAAATGTGACACCGGAGGGGGGGGTTCTGATGAGCAGAAGTTCCATTTTAGGGTGGAGCTCCGCTTTAAAATTTTGCTTGAGTTGCATGATTGATTTTTGAGGAAATTTAACCCCCATCACTTCTGACTTAGAAAAATTGATACAAAGGTTAGAAAGCGAGCCATACTTCTTAAATTCTCTCATCAGATTTGGAAGCCTAATTAGAGTGTTTGTGAGAGAATAACATATCAGCATAGGCTGAAATTTTATGTTGCAGTGCAGAGGAGTTGTTCCAATGACAGAGCGAAAAGGAGAAGCAAGAGGGGACACGCCTGTTGCCCATTTGTAATTTGAAAAGTGTCTGACAATACTCCGTTGGCCCGGGCCATTAAATGGGAGTAAATGGAGGCAATCCACTGTAACATTTTATTGCCAAAACTTCCACCACTGAACGCTGAAGAGCGGAGCTGTGAATTTGCCCTGACTTTTACATGCCTGCCATCTATGGATTTCTGGTAAACAGATTGAAATCTCATGTGGTGTAGTGTGCTTTTTCATAGACATTCAAGCTGGTGACGGACTTTCTCAACTCTTCGTTCTTGGATCTACTGTTCTTTTAGTGCCGCATGTGGACTTTATCTTTATTTGCTTATCATTGGCTGCTTACATTAGGGATTCATTTGTTTGTTTAGTAGTGCGGTTATCCACCTTTGATTTACCATACAACTTTTGTTAGATTTCCCTTTAACTATGTAGTTCAATGGCCTGCCTGATTGCAACAAATTGAAAGTGTTTAGGTTTGACCTCATATTATATGGTTTTGGTAAATCTAAAGGAAAAAAAAAAAATCGAAAGAAAATTGAATAGCGTGTATCCAACTTTAAGCTTCCTTGGTGGGCCGATGGCTCAGTCGGAGGGCCGCAGTAATCTACCTGTCAATCGTCGACAGCTGGCGTCTGACGGGTAGATCGAGATTTAGCCACTTAGCCAGCATGCAGAGTAGCGCAGGAAGCGCGTGTAATACGTTCTCTCTCAAATCACGCTGCGGCTGCTCCCCACTTTCCGGCAAACCCTCCTCTCTTCTATCCCCATTTGCTTGTGACATCATCTGGGATGGATGAGAAGAGAGGAGATGCCACCAGGGGGGGGGGGGGGTGACTTGAGAGAGAACTTATTATACACACTTTCTGCACTACTCTGCATGCTGGCTGGTAAACGATGTGCCCCATAATGTGCCATGTGCCCTGATGTACTATGTGCCCTGTGGTGCTACGTGCCCCATGCCCTGATGTGCTACGTGCCCCATGCCGAGGTTCTGTGCCCTGAACGTGTTGTGCCGGTCTGGATGAAGTCCAGGGCCACATTTTTGTCCCAGTCCAGCCCTGCGGACTTGTGTACAGACGATACAAAAATCTGACAACAAACCGTTGTGCGCCGAAAATACTAGCCTGCCATCCAACATTAGTTGGCCAAAAGTTGGACAACAATTGTCTGACGAAGCATACTAACAGTCGGGTTTTAGGTTAACAGTCTGTCATCAGACAATCCCTGCCAACAATCGGATCGTGTGTATGAGGCTTTAGCCTATTAACATTGACATCATTATAGTCGAAGGCCCTTGTGGACTCTTTAAATCACCAAGTGTGAAAGTCCTGCAAGCAGAATCTTAGGGGTGGTGAAAAAGCAGTGTACACACCGCTCCTGCCCATTAAAATGAATGGGCACCGCTGCTGAAGCGTCTGCAAAGTGCTTCGGCAGCGGCGCTACACGGGTGCATTTAACCCTTTATTCGGCTGCTAGCGGGGTTAAAAGTGCTCCGCTAGAGACCAAATAGCGTCGCTAAAAATAGTGGTGTTTTACCGTCAACGCCTGCCTGCTCCAGTGTAAGAGCAGGCTTAGGACAATACTTTGAAGGGAACCTTCAATTCCAAATGTGAAGGTTCACGGTGCCAGATCTGGTTGACTCACCCCAAAAGCTTCTGGGCCCAACTGCGTCTCCCGTGGTCCCGAATGACGCTGTATGTACTCTTGGCTTGTTGGGTGCTCACCCAGGGGGCCGGAACTCACTTCTCAGTCACATGACGAGTCCTAGTTGTCTCCCATTCCCAAAGAACAGCTTTAGTCTCCGAATGCCTCCAAAAAACTCTTCCCCATTACCCGGAAACTAATGTCCTTTTTCCATACTGAAGGCCTGTAGCTATACATTATAGTGGGAGAGGAAACAGGCTAAAATGAAACCACCTCCTTACAGAGATATTAGACTAAGGGAGTGCTGTCACTGTCAAAAATTGAGTGTCATTAAAATGCATTTAATTCTAATTTTGTTTGCCAGGTTACACAATACAATGTGCTAGGACAAGAGCTGGGGCACTATACACATGAACAGACAACCTGCCCTTTTAGCATATCTTATCAAATATCTTTAGTAGAGCCATCTGTCACACATGCGGACATATAAGGTACTTGAGACTGTAAAAATATTGAAACATCCACAATCAATTTAGTAATCCGGTTAATGTTGCAGAGGCCATTACATTTTTATTTAAATAAATAAATATATATATACACACACACAAACATATTTTTTTTTCCCAATAGCGATAAAACATGTCACTTGAATTGTAGCAGATACACTGCAAAAACAAAAAACCTATGGTGTTGTGGCTGCGTTTATGGTAAGCCAAATCCAAAGGAGCCAATATTTTAACCGTTCTACAATACAGTTTTAGCAAAAATAAAAAGTGTAAAAATGCAATGAAACCGCTAAGGCACTATACTGGATTTGGAGCATACAGTCTCCTTTCTGAAAAACTTGCGTTAAAAGGGTATAGTTCCCTCCTAGCAGAATGGTGAAAACTCTTGTACTTAAGGGACAATTCTAGCTGTTGGAGGCTGTCCAAGGCTACAACTGCTTAGCACTACCTAGACTTCGAGTAGAATGTAACTCTGGCCTTGCAAACTCTTTAAAAGCAATTGCTTGCAGGTGGATTTGAGCATTGACTTTGTTCTAGTTCTATTGCTTTCTGGGAGGAGTTCAGATACAGGCAGCAGCAATTCTTGTTGATCAAAACTACAAGTGAAACAAATAGGAATTACTACCAATCTGCCTAGAGGAAGATACCACTTAAAATTGGTTAGTCCACCCAAAATGAACGTTTCAGTATTGTGAAAATCCTAAGAGACTGGATCACCTATCAGCTTTTTAACATTTTTAAGGGCTTTGACGGAAAGTTGTTTACACTTGTCTGCCCATTTGAAGCATCTGTTATAAAGAATTGCTGATCTTCCTGTTGGCTTTTATATTTATTTCCAAAAGTTCAAATCAGTGCCCTGTTTCCCCAAAAGTAAGCCCTACCCCTAAAAATAAGACCTATCTGGAGTATCAGGATGGGCTGCAATGTAAGCCCTACCCCGAAAATAAGCCCTAGTAAATTTCATTAAAAATCCTTTGTAAATATTGACCAGAGGTGCTCTTCTTTCCTCCCGGCTGATGTCTGCTGCCCCTTCCTCTTCTGTGCACGGAGCGGGCTGATGTCAGCTGGGATCTCAGCAATTCTCTTTCCTCCCCTCCTCCCACCAGATGTCGTCGGCCCCTCCATCTTCAGTGCACTGATGTCAGCGGCGATCTCGGCTCTTCTTTCTCCTCCCGCTGACGTATGCGCCCCCTCCCTCTTTAGTGCAGAGTGGACTGACGTCACCACAATCTCAGCTATTCTCTTTCCTCATCTCCTCAGAGATCTCAGAGAAGAGGGAGCTTATAAAAAGGTGTCAAACAGGTACAGTTGTTGGATGACTTGAGGGGTAGACAGAGGACACAGAATTTAGAATAAGCCCTACCCTGAAAATTAGCCCTAGTGTGTTTTTTGTGACCAAAATTATTATAAGACCCTTCTTATTTTCGGGGGAAACACGGTATATATGACTTCCATGGCTAGTAAATGGAATTGCCCTATGATTTTCCAGACCGATTCATATAATAAATACATGGTGTTCCTGTCAGTCCACAACACTATTTTACACACTGAATCATGATACCCTGTGCTGCAGCATCTTAATATAGGTTGAGATAAAAAGCTATCAACGTTGATAATCATTCAGAGCAGGACTTATATCTGTCAGGAGGAGGAATCCAAGGGGGCAACTTGCACCTGGAGGTAATAAACACAATCCCTCCACCTGTAGAGTGAAGACCTCAGGGGCCAGAAAAAAAAACAAGTAAAAAAAAAAAAGGAACACACACACACACACACACAATAAAGTAACACTATGAGTGGTAAATATAAAATATGTAAAGTAAATAGAAATACACACATTTACAATTGAAGAAAGAATATCTGGAGCAGTTCACAAATAGAGGATATGTCTTATGAAAGGAGCAAATAACAAGAAACATGATGACAATTGTCCTCCTGCAGAAGGTAAAGTGATTTTAAGGAAAGACCAACTTGCAGTCATGAATATAACACTGTCTAAAGAAGTAGAACAAATTAGTCAACTGTATGCAAGATGAATGAGAACATTTATGACCAGCCTATGCAAAAAGGACTGCCTAGCAATTATATGCTAGTGTAGGATAACTGAGTGCATAAATGGCAACCTGACCTTTACATCTACTTTTTGCAGATGTGTTTCAACACTTTTATAATGAAAGAAGCAGTGAAGTTACAATCCCAGCTGGAAAAGCATAGCAGGTAAATTCCTATACTGCAATCCTAGATTAATATAACAAAACAGTGAGCGATTTGGTCCACTAGCATCCAGCCATAACTGAATTAAGAACTTTGGGTAGATTAACTCTTTAAAAGGTTTTTGCAAAAGACATTTAAGAGACCATCGGAGTCCCAAATACAGTGAACTGCACTTGGGCGATTTGTGAGATGCATTGTTCTGCACTCAGAACAAAAGTCAACAGCGCACAGAAAGACTGCTGCTTGCGGGGTTCAAGTAAGGCTGTAAAAGCTGGTACACATGGCCCAAATATCGGCCAGTTCAACAGAAACTGTCTGACATTTGGACAGTGTGTACAGAAGCCTCTCTGACTTCTGTCAAAGGGCATGCTGGAAAACCAACATGCCAACCGGCATCCGATCAGCACTCACAGCCAATGGCAGCCCCCGTGTCAGAACACAATAGCACAGTGGGGGAGATCGCTGTACTATCACCACATGTGTTGTACAGTGACCTGTCAAGTTTTTTGTTTCATTCAGCCCAGTGGGTTGAATGAAAAAAAAAAAAATTATATAGTGTGTACCAAGATTAAGCAGGGGCTGACATGGGCATTGACTGTACTGAGTGGCACCCAATGCAAATCGCAATCCAGTAGCCTCACAGCTTGATTACTACCTTGATTACTACCAACTGGTACTAAACAATCACTTTCCTTTTGTCTTTACATCTCATGGTCAAGAAAAACATTCCTAATTTGCAGATAGAAACATCAGTGTTCCAGGTTAGGTTTCGACAACATCCTTAATTTTCTCATTTATAAAAAAAAAAAAAAGACGAAATATATAAATATATAAAAACTGAAAGTATGGCATTTAAAAGCAAATTATAGTTAAGTCCAGTTCAGCACTTCCTGGAGCCTTCAGAAAGTCTTCTGGTCTCCAAATTCATATTATCTCTCTATTTGGCATGAAACTGGGCAAAAACATTGGTTTGCATCTTGAACAATAAATATTGTGGCAGCCGAGCATGTCAGTAAATAAATAAGGCAGCGATCTCAAAGCTTGATGAATATGTTGTCCTGGTTCCGCTTCTGCACACAGTCATTCATCGGAAAGACGGTGGAGATGGCAAGGTCTACAATGCCCTGGCAAAGTTCTGCATACAATTTCCTGTTAATAAAAAAATAAAAAGAATATAGTATGTATTGAAATGTAAAATCCACACACTCAAATTATATAGCCCAAAAAATACTAAAAACAATAGTTATTACAACCATTTCTTAATATATCTAAATTGCACTCATCATAGCTCCGGCCTTGCTGGATTCAGTTAAATTCACAGTGAAATAAGATTCAATATAATATATTCTCAAAGACCAGGGAACTTGCAGCCTCTAAAGCATTGCACCCATGATTAGCAGATCATGGGTGCCATGCAGGACTCCTGCAGACTTAGCAGTGCATCTGTCTGGGGCAGGCAGATACACACTGAAAGAGACAATGGCCGGAAAGGCGAAGCTCCATGCAGCTGCATGTTATTTATTACTAAATATTGACAGCGAGCAGAAGATCCTTCACTTGCTGTCACTAGAGGCAGTGGAGCGAGTTCATGTTACATTTTTCACCCTAAAAACAGGTGGAAGGTGCAACATGTTCCCAAAGGTGAACTTATCCTTAAAGCAAAACAAGGTATTTGAAGCTCCATAAAAAGTGAATGGGCCCCATTTATAAAAAAAAAAAGGTGGAAACTGTCAAATAGTCAGTTTTTTGTCTTTGATAGAGAATAATGCACTGCTTTCCTAAAATATTGGTGAGCTCTCCTGTTTTTGAAGCATGCACATATTTTGGGTGAATTTTCAGTTTGCCTATTAACCACTTGCTTACTGGGCACATAAACCCCCTTCGTGCCCAGGCGAAATTTCAGCTTCCGGCACTGCGTCGCTTTAACTGACAATTGCGCAAACAAAATTGGCGTCCTTTTTTCCCCACAAATAGAGCTTTCTTTTGGTGGTATTTGATCGCCCGTGCGGTTTTTATTTTTTGCGTTATAATGAAAAAAAGAGCGACAGTTTAAAAATATATATATATTTTTTACTTGTTGCTATAATAAATATCCCATTTTTTTTTGTATATTTTTTTTTCTCAGTTAAGGTCGATACATATTCTACGTATTTTTGTAAAAAAAAAAAAAAAAATCACAATAAGTGACTGCTTTGCACAAAAGTTATAGCACCTACAAAATAGGGGACATAATTATGATCTTTTTTTTTATATTTTTTTTTTTACTAGTAATGGCGGCAATCTGCGATTTTTATTGGGACTGCGATATTGCGGACGGACACATCGGACACTTTTTTGGCGCCATTCACATTTATACAGTGACCAGTGCTATAAAAATGCACTAATTACTGTATAAATGTGACTGGCATTGAAGGTGTTAACACTAGGTGGTGAGGAAGGGGTTAAATGTATTGCCTGGGTGTGTTCTAACAGTGTGGGGGGAGGGGGGTGACTGGGGGAGGTGATCGATGCTGTCTCCCTATGAACAAAGGGAAACAGCATCTGTCTCCTCTCACTGACAGGACGTGAAGCTCTGTGTTTACACTCAGAGCTCCACGTCCCTGCTCTCTCACCGACGATCGCGTGTACCTAACGGACATCGCGGCCGCCGGGTACACGCATCGGATCCTCGGTGATGCGTCGGGACTGTTTTTCCCTGTGGCGCGCGCGGGGAATTACAAGTAAATCACATCCAAAGACGTGACCCCGGCGCCTCAGGTCCGCGCTGTTCACGTATTATGTCAATAGCGCGGACCTGAAGAGGTTAATGAACTGGCTGAAAAAGGATCTTGGTGTTTTTCCAGGTGGTAAAATGTATGTTTTTCTCCATTTCTATAGTGATGTATAGTAGTGTTGGAGGCTAAAGTAGAAAATAAGGTGTTCTTAGACCTGTCACACCACTTGGGGTCCATGCACACTAGGAGCAGGAAAAAAATGCCAGACCCTCTGGCAGAAAAATTCTCATACGTAGCTTGTATTGCACAAGAGTTTATGGGCATTTTCTTAAGCGTTTTTTATTCCAAAACATTTTCACTGTACACTTGAAAATACTGAATGCTGTTAAACATGCGTTTAGCGTTTTTTTCTGCCTAAAAACTTCTCTCAAAGACGCACTTGTGATGGGGTTTTTTTTCTGCCTCTAAACTCTCCCCTTAAAATATGCTTCCAATAACCCCAATGCGCATGGACACATAGAATAACATTGAGCTGCTTCTACATGCAGGGGCTGGTTAGGCGATTAAGCTTAAATCGCCTAACTTCAGCCCCTCCCTGTAGGCGATCACCTGGGACACGTCCAGGTCCCAGGTGATCACCTGTACAATGGAGGAGCGGAGCCCCCTGCCGGCGCATCGCTGGAACCATGGACAAGGTAAGTGTCTGTTTATTAAAAGCCAGCAGCTACACTTTTTGTAGCTGCTGACTTTTAATAAACATTAATAAACATTAAAAAGGGCTGGAACACCCCTTTAATCTGAATGCATTTTCATTTCACCAAACCATGTGCAAATCACATTTTGGGGATAATCATTACAGATGTTCTCCAACTTTGTAGCCCAAAGATAAAACTAAAATACATTTTGTGGCCTTTTTTCAGGAGCAGCTTGAGCTCTATACCATCTCTAACCTTTAAACCTACACTTATAACCCGGTTGACCAAAAAAGGTGGAAAACCCAGGCAATAGAATGCATATATCATTACAAGCTAGATATAGAAACAAGGTTTATAAATTACAATATTACCGAGCTATGGCCCCACAGACTGAATAGAATAGCAATAAATGAATGACTTACTGTGCACAAGCAGGGGCACCATTGATTTCAATCAACCAGACTTTTAGTTCTTCATCAACCATGAAATCAAAGCCAAACAGCTGGAAACTTTGGTAGGGCAGATGCTTAGTGCAGATTGCAGGTTCTATACATGTCAGACAGACTCTGTAAAAAAAAAAAAAATAATAATAGTACAGAAAACCGGAGTTAGTCTTACCGGTAACTCTCTTTCCAGGAGTCTTCCAGGACAGCCCTGAGATATATGGCTCCTCCCTCCGGGACAGGAAACACATTCCCCCAAATCATAAAAGGAGGTCCTCCAGGCCTTCTCCTCAGTTCATCCAAGAATTCCTGAAGGCTCTGAAAAACATAACATACTAACACATCGTCAGTACACATATCCAACTCCTGTTTACAAACTATAAACTCTGGGTGGGAAACTGGGCTGTCCTGGAAGACTCCTGGAAAGAGAGTTACCGGTAAGACTAACTCCGGTTTTCCCCCCTCGTCTTCCAGGACAGCCCTGAGATGATAAACAAGAAACTTACTTGTCAGGGTGGGGTAGCCGCCTGGAGGACCCTTCGGCCAAATGACTGATCCTTCTCAGACATCAAGTCCAGGCGATAGTGCTTGGCGAAGGTCGTATAGTTTGACCACGTTGCCGCCTTACAGATTTCTTCCGGAGAGGCTCCGGCCTTTTCCGCCCAGGAACTCGAAACCGCTCTAGTAGAGTGTGCTTTGACAAATGGGGCTTGCTTCCCCTCTAACTCATAAGATTTAGCTATCGCTAACCTGATCCACCTGGCAATAGAAGACTTAGATGCTTTTTGCCCTTTCTTAATCCCCGAAAAATTAACAAAAAGAGAATCAGACTTCCTGAGTTCCTTGGTTACCTTTAAATAAATTAAAATACATCTCTTAACATCTAGAGATGTCCCCTCTGAGCTCGAGGGAGACAAAAAAGTCGGAAGGACAATGTCCTGAGTCCTGTGAAATGAGGACGCTACCTTAGGGAGAAAACTGGGGTCTGTCTTCAACACAACTCTATCCTCATAAATTAACAAAAAAGGCTCTCTGATAGAAAGCGCCTGAAGGTCACTTACCCTCCTGGCGGAAGTGACTGCTACCAACAGAACTGTCTTAAGGGTTATCCATTTTAAGATAGATTCCTCCAGAGGCTCAAATGGACTAGCTGACAATGCTTTAAGTACCAAAGAGAGATCCCAAGGAGGACAGGGTGAGATCTTCACCGGCCTAGATCTAGACAAGGCTTTGAAAAAATTCTTAATAAAAGCATTCTGCTGAAGGGAACATTGAAGAAAGACACTAAGGGCCGCAACCTGTACTTTTAAGGTACTTGGGGATAGACCCATGTCTACTCCTGCCTGCAGAAAATCTAGAATGGCTGGGACCTTTGGTTGATCAATTTTTCGCTCTACTAACCAGGAACAAATTTTTTTCCAGAATTTGGCATAAATTTTTCTAGTAACCGGTTTTCTGCACTGAATCAGGGTTTTGATTACTTTCTCCGAGAAGCCCTGTGTTCTCAGCAACTGTTCCTCAGATACCACGCAGTTAGTTTTAGTCTGTCTACCTGCGGATGAAGAATGGGACCCTGTGATATTAGATCCCTCCTGCTGGGAAGATGAAATGGGGAGAGAATGGCCAGCCTTTTCAGAATGGCAAACCAAGGTCTTTTCGGCCAAAAAGGAGCAACCAAAATTAGATCGGTTCTTTCCGTCCGAAATTTCTGAAGGACTGCTGCTATCATCCTTATTGGAGGGAAAGCGTAGCAGCTGTTGAACTTCCATGTCTTGGAAAAAGCATCTATCCCTGTAGCCCTGTCCCCTGGATGGATCGAGAAGAACTGTATTACCTTCTTGTTCTTTTCGGAGGCGAAAAGGTCCACCTCCGGTTGACCCCACTTCTGCACTATTTGAGCGAAAACCTCCTCGTGTAGTGCCCACTCGTCCTGACTCACCTGTTGACGGCTCAGATAATCCGCTAGGGAGTTCTGGGTGCCCTTTAGGTGGACCGCTGTCAGTGAAGCCAGATTTGTTTCTGCCCAGGAAAAAATTTCGTTGGCTATAGCCTGAAGAGCAGGACTTCTCGTGCCCCCCTGCTTGTTCACATATGCCACAGTTGTTGCATTGTCTGTGCGAACCTGCAGATGTCGCCCTTTCAGGGTTGTCTGAAACACTTCGATTGTTTTCCGGACTGCCAGGAGTTCTCTCTGGTTTGAGGAACGTCCTGCCTCTCTTGGAGACCATGTTCCCTGGGCCACTGCCTCCCCCAGGTGGGCTCCCCACCCCCAGGCACTGGCATCTGTAGTTACTACTGTTTCTACCGGCAGGGTCCAGGTTAGACACTTGTCTAGATTGTTGCGCGTTCGCCACCACCATAGAGTCCTTTTGACTCGGGATGAGATTGGAATCTGGACCTCCAAATCTTGCCTTTGGCCACTCCAAAACCGAAGCATTAGTTGCTGCAACGGACGTTGATGGAACCTCGCCCAGGGTACCGCTGGAAAACATGCCGTCATAAACCCCAGTACTCTCATAACTTGTCTGACCGAAGCCTCTCGGTTGGACTGTAACTGGGCTGCTGCTTGCTCTACCTTTACCATCTTTTCTTCTGGAAGATAAAATTTTCTCACTACAGAAGATATCCTGTAACCTAGGTACAGAACCTCCTGAGATGGGGTCAGTTGAGACTTGTCTCGGTTGATTATCCAGCCGAGAGAGGAGAGAAAGTTCTGAGCTTCCTGCAAATCCTCTTCCAGCTGTTGGGCTGATCCTGCCACGAACAGGAGATCGTCCAGATAAGGGATTACAATTATCGCCTTGTTTCTCAGCGGTGCTAGAGCCTCTGCCAGGATCTTTGTGAAAATTCTTGGCGATGAGGACAGACCAAAGGTAAGAGCTTGAAACTGGAAATGTTTGATCTCCGAGTTCACATTCACCGCTACCCTGAGGAACTTTTGGAAGTCCCCATGAATTGGGACGTGCAAGTAGGCATCCCTGAGGTCCAGGGTGGCCATGTAACACCCTGGAAATAGAGATCTTGCCACTGTGAAAATTGACTCCATCTTGAACTTTTTGTATTTTACAAATCTGTTCAGGGGACGAAGATTCAAGATCATTCTGAATTTTCCCGATGGCTTTTTTACTACAAATACATGGGAATACGTCCCTAGACCCTGTTCCTTTTGTGGGACCTGAATTAGAACTCTTTGGTCTACTAATTCCCCTAGAGATAGGCCCAAGGCCTCTGCCTTCTCTCTGTCCCTCGGAAGCTGGGTAATCAGAAAACTTGGAGGGGGTGTCATCGTGAACTCCAACTTGTATCCGTTCCTGATTATGTTTAAAATGAACGGACTTGAAGTTGCCCTGGTCCATTGTGGGAGAAACTGCCCCAATCTTCCTCCCACCGGGACGCAAGAGTCACTGTGGCTTGGGGGTGGTTTGAGGAGGATTAAACAATATTCCTTCTCTCCCCCTACCTTTATGGCCTGCCCAGTGTTTCTTTGGTTGGCCTTCCTTTTGCAGGTTTTGTTTGAAACCTCGAAAAAAACGTCTTCCTTCCGCTTTTTTCTTTTTCTCAGGAAAAGCCTTTTTTCTGTCCTGGGTCCTTTCTAGCGCTTCTTGTAGTCCTGACCCAAACAGGTGGTCACCTGAAAAGGATAACCCACAGAGTTTTAACTTGGAGGCGGCATCACCCGTCCAAGTTTTCAGCCACACTGATCTTCGGGCTGCGTTTACCAAGGCTGCTGATCTGGCTGCCAATTTAACTGATTCTTCAGAGGCATCCGCCAGAAAGCCTACCGCTTTAAAAAGAAGAGGGAAAGATTTTAATATTTCCTGTCTGGATGTACCCGCCTGAATGTGGGTTTGCAACTGAGTAAGCCAACATTCTAGATTTCTAGCTACACAGGTTGCTGCTAGTGCGGGCTTCATACTTATTGAAGAGGTATCCCAAGCTCTCTTCAACAACAAGTCCCCTCTCTTATCCATCGGGTCCTTCAAGGCCCCCAGATCATCAAAGGCCAGATCCGTTTTTCTTGATACCCTGGCCAAAGGGGCATCTAATTTTGGAACCTTGTTCCATGGCTGAGACCCATCCGAATCAAATGGGAATCTCCGTTTAAGGGAGCCTGAAAAGAATGGTCTTTTTTCAGGTTGTTCCCACTCCCGCAGAATTGTGTCAATCAGGGATTTATGTACAGGAAAAACCCTAGATCTATTTGCACTAGACCCCTGATACATGAGGTCGTGCTTGGAGAGCTGAACCTGTTCCTCACGGATCTCCAAGGTATCATAAATAGCCTTTAGTAGGTCTCCTACATCTTCCAAGGACAATTTGTACCTAGTAGCCCTGGAGGAATCTTCTTCTGCCTCAGAATCTGATGCTGATCCTGCCTGAGAGGAAGCAATAGACCTAGGCGTCTGCTCCCTGTACTCCTCCTCCTCTTGGGTCTGGGACAGGGTAGGCATACTAGCTGCTCTAGGTAGGGACGAGGCGGGACCCTGCATCCTGTCTATCAGTCCCTTAAAAGACTGAAATGTGGACGCCATTTCCTCCTTAACAGAGGATAATAACTGACGGCAAGCAGTAACTGAGTCATCTTTTATCAGACTGCTAACACATTCTGGGCATAACGGCTTGTCCCAACTGGAACCTAGCTTTGTCCCACAGACGGCACACTTTCTTCTAGGCGGCTGTAGAGTTTTAATCTGCAACAAACATAAACAGAAAGCAAAAAACTCCATTAACAAACAGCCTATGCCTGAACACCACTGTGCCTAGCTCCTAGAAGTGCCGTACCCACCACCAATCAGGTTCGCCACCCATGGGGGGTATCTTTGGCCAAGTAGACCAATCTCCCCCCCCCAGAGTAAACCATGTGCTCTCACCAAGCTTACCTGGGAGGGACCGGTGCCAACCGAACCAGGGTCTGGATGTGCCGCTGCAGCTTCCATGGTTCTGGTGTTTTTGCCTCAGCGCTCCGAGATACACCACGGCTCCGGCTCCTACATAGCCACCGCCGCGCCTTTTTGAAACATGGGAACGATGTTTCCGGCGCCCCCTGATGACGCGCTTCCGCCCGGGACCTCACTTCCCTTCCTTGGAGCGCAGTGGCTCCGCCCCTCCAGCGTCGAACCCGGAAGTGCTGTATCCACAGCGCGGTCCATGGCGTCTCTCGCCTTTCACCGCTGCTTCCGGAGCCTGGGGCCTGAGCACACCGCCATCAACCAGGGGTCCCACTCTCGCCGAGCCAAGGCAGCGGTGACCATCAGCGACGCTCTCTACCCCTGGGCCAGATGCGTGCTGTAGGGTAAGTTCAGCTCTCACTCCCACCAAGGGAGAAACTGGGGAAAAAAATAAAATAGCTACGTTCCCTAATGTGCTCCTTCCCGTCCGGCAGGAAACACAAAAAACTGAGGAGAAGGCCTGGAGGACCTCCTTTTATGATTTGGGGGAATGTGTTTCCTGTCCCGGAGGGAGGAGCCATATATCTCAGGGCTGTCCTGGAAGACGAGGGGGGAAACTGTGTTAAAAATTTAGTAAACTGCATAAAGAATGTATAAGGAAAAAAAAAAAAAAAGAAAAGGAAACACTAATGATGCAAAGCCTTAGAAGAGACATAATGGGCAAATGAACCGTGAGCAAGTCTCGCTGTCCTGTTTGGCGGAGTCTGAAGTGTAAATAAAAAAAAAAAAAAAAGTTAGTAAACTGCGAAGAAACAGGACATCTTCTTCCACAAATCAGAGCTCCCCTGCTTTCCCAATGCATAATTCAGTCTTTACAGATCCTGCGTGCAGGACTTTATTCCTATCTGACTGTGGAAACCAAATACATTTATTAAAGTAGATCCAAATTAAAAAAACGGTCACTAAAAAGGGATTTTTTAATACAGCTTACCTGTAAAATCCTTTTCTTGGAGTACATCACGGGACACAGAGCGGCATATTCATTACTATATGGGTTATATGGAGTACCTTCAGGTGTGGACACTGGCAATCTCAAACAGGAAGTCCCCTCCCTATATAACCCCCTCCCCTAGAGGGAGTCCCTCAGTTTTGTAGCAAGCAGTATGCCTCCCAAAACATGTTCCCATAAGAGGGGTGGGAGCTCTGTGTCCCGTGATGTACTCCAAGAAAAGGATTTTACAGGTAAGCTGTATTAAAAAATCCCTTTTTCTTTCTCGTACATCACGGGACACAGAGCGGCATATTCATTACTATATGGGATGTCCGAAAGCAATGCTTTAATGAGGGGAGGGAGACATCTTCTCAAAAGGGATTTAATTTAGAGGTATACTCAAATAATAATAATAAATCCAGCTTAGTCAAGAAATAATTTTGAAATTTTTCTTTTTTTTTTAAAACATACAGCGTCGCCCAAATTTAGTTTGCCAGCCTCCAACCTGTTGCCAAAGGGGATTTTTGGCTTAACACAAAAGCATTGGAACAAACTCCAGCATGTACTACCCCTCTTCCGCCACCGGGAGTCACTGTTCTGCCGCTCTGCGTCCTCTCCCTTCCAGATCAGCCTCAGACTGAGCAATGATCATAGCCTGCTGTTATAACAGCAAATAAAGGCGCGCCCATGATGACGCTGCAGGCACGCCCCCCCCCCCTCCCCTCCGAACGGCGCGAAAACGTCTATAAGACGTGCGCGCGTATGCCGGAGAAGGAAGCACATGGAGGAGCCGCGCTGCTGGAGACCAAGGACTGCAGCTTCAGGCGGCAAAATCAAACCCCCGGCCAGGTAGGACTCTCCAAAAGGCCCCATAGGGATCCTTATTAGCCCTGGGAAGAAAGCAGCAGGTAGCTAGCAAACTCTAAAGTTTCTTAGACAGGGGGACCCAGTGATGGGGGAAAAGAGATCATCCTGTCTTCTCAGACATAGTGAGCAAGGCTGCCAATGCAGAGCATACTTGGGCTACCCCCCTTTAAGGTCTCCCTGGAGAGCCTGCTGTCGAACCAAGTCCCGCAGGCTCCCCTCTTACCTGCTCCATGCTGCAGGACGTTTGCCTAGCAAAACGGTCCAATCTTCTCCCATCTCCGTGGGTAGCGTAGTAGACCTTCAGGCCCTGGGGTCCTGGAAGGTACCCACTGTCCTGGACCTATATAGCACCCTGGCAAACAGGAACTTATGGTCTTTACGAACTCCAAGTCCTGGGCCCAGGGTCCAGCCCTCCAAAGAGGAGCATTATAGGCAAAACCCCACGGTTTGGGGCCCGGGTACTGTCCACTTTGGCACTGAGGCTCCTTGGACAGATCCGGTTAGCCCGCCCTTAATCCCAAGGATGTGGAGCAAAGCTATTCCGTGACCAACACCTAAGACACTGGCGAAAAAACTGAGGGACTCCTTCTAGGGGAGGGGGTTATATAGGGAGGGGACTTCCTGTTTGAGATTGCCAGTGTCCACACCTGAAGGTACTCCATATAACCCATATAGTAATGAATATGCCGCTCTGTGTCCCGTGATGTACGAGAAAGAAATTATAATTTAAAGCAGAGCTCCACCCTAAAGTGGAACTTCCACTCATCGGATTCCTCCCCTCCCTCCGATGCCACAATTGGCACCTTTCGGGGGGGGACAGGATACCTGTCTGGCAGGTATCCTTTCCCACTTCCGGCAGTCCGGCCGCGGCAGTGATGTCACCGATGGGGCTCCCTCCTTCTCCTCCCCTAACCACCGGGCTAATAGGAGAGAGGAGCGGGCCTCGCGCATGCACAGTAGGGTTGAAGCCGAAATGCTACACTGCCGGGTTCCCTTACCCGCAATGGCAGCAGCAGTGTTGCCTTTCAGCTTCACGCCGCAATCCCTACTGCCAGGGGCAGACTGACAACTCATGGGGCCCCCTGGGCAATAGGAAATCCTGGGGCTCCCTGTTTTCCCCACTGACCACCAATGTAAGGAGCATTCTTCCCACCGATCACTAATGTAAGGAACATTCATCCCACTGATCACCAATGTAAGGAGCATTCTTCCCACCGAGCACCAATGTAAAGGAGCATTCTTCCAACTGATCACCAATGTAAGGAACATTCTTCTTACTGAAACCATCCCTGCACGGATGACGGCTCGCCTCTGATTATTGATCCACCCTGGCCAGCTCTCATATAGCCGCATCGACCGGGATTTAAAAGGGCTTTACTGCTTCCTGGGGGGTATCTTTTTTTTACTGCCCATTAAGCTGCGGGCACTTCCAGGGGCGGACTGAGCCGGGCCCTCCCACCATGGGGTCCTCGGGCAATGCCCGACTGACCAAATGGTCAGTCCGCCCCTGCCTACATCGAGGGACATCAGGACAGGCAAGTGTCCATTTATTAAATGCCAGCAGCTGCAGTATGTGTAGCTGCTGGCTTTTAATTTATTTATTTTTTTCCCCGGACTTCCTCCTAAGCTTTACATGTTAATACAATAAAAGAAGGGCTTCAATAATTTATATTAGCAGCTTTTATTAAAAGAAATCCTGTTGATTCTGCCATAAATGCTCCTTATCAAGCACTTTCTATTATTGGTTTAAAACACTCATGTGAGGCTCAGAGTAAGGCCAGATTCACATTAGCAAATGGGGCCATATGTGATTACCCGCAGGAAACAAAGTCTGGCGCCAGAAAACTGGGACATGTATAGCATGGGAACCATTTAAAAGTCCTAACGCGTCATTGAAAGTAATGGGAGCCCGACAGCTCCCATTCGCATATGTTTGTTTATGACCGGCCCAGAACGCAGACAGTCCCACGTGCTGTGCGAACTGCCCTAAGGGTCGGTTTACACCATAATTTCTGCAAGCGTGTTTTTGATGCATTTTAGTGCGTTCCAGTGTGTTTTTCCTCTCTCCTTTTCTTCATCCTAAATAAGGACAATTGAGGAGATGCTTTCTGGTGCATTTTTGATGCGCTTTGCCATGTTCCAAATGTATCCCTTACAGAAAAAAATGCAACAGGTCCTACTTTTGTTGACTGGACTGAAACGCAATGCACTGGTGTAAACTAGGGCCACTGGAATCCATTTTAAAACACAGTCCATGTCTACATGGTCCAAATGCGCTGGACTGCATTTGTTGTGAACCAGCCCTAAAAGAATGAATATGTATTACAGATGGCTGCATTGTTCCAATAACATGGAACTTCCAGAGCCCCAAAAAAGTAATGAATCAGGAATAAAATGTAGATCTGCGCCCACCAGTGTGCAGAATAGAATAATGTACTGTAGGCTATGATAAACAGTCACAAGACTAATTGACTAAGTGAACCAATATCTAGTGATAAAGAGACAAAATGTTGGAAAGTAGTGGAGAGCTGGTGGCTGAGCTGAAAATCAGCGACGTCTTACTTTTTGGCTAGGTTCATACTGTTACGGGTGGTTGCTGGTGCAGGACAGGCTGTAAATCCCATGTCGTCCCGAGCCAGCAAGCACCCGCAGCCAAAGCGCTCTTCTCTTTTGCAGATGAGGGGGAAACAATATTTCTTATTCACAGTATGTTGTCGGATGCGTGTGTAGCCACCCTGCCTGAAGCAGGATTATCTAAATTTAATTCTGCATGGATATAGTCAACCAATGTCAATATGTACCTCTGTTATAGCTAGGCCATGGTTTCTAATTTTTAGAGACTCTTCTTATTGACTGGCATGGTACCACTGGATTGGCGCAAGGACAATGTAGTGCCTATATTTATAACAGGATCAAGGTCTTCACCAAGTAACTACACACTCATTAGTTTAACTCCTAAAGTCAGGAAGATACTGGAGAGTTTAATAAAAGAACACAGAGTTCTTGCTAGAAAGAAATAATTTTAAGCAATAATCAGCATGGATTTACGAAAAAAGATTTTGTCAAACAAATCCGATTTCTTTATGAGGAAGGAAGCAAAAACTTAATACCCCACATGTGGATAATCTGTAAATGAAAATCTAAAGGCTTGGAAAATTCATGCAGACTAACTATACTTAAAGGAACACTAAAAGTTCGTTTTTTATTAGATCAATTAATTGCTGTAAGCTAGAGCATTTAAATATCACTTACCTTGTTTTTCCTTTTGACCTCCAAAATACAGTAATCCAGGTTTGAAAATGCCATTTCCTGTCTCTCCGCTTTTTACCAGCACCTGAGCGGTTTTGCATGGTGGAAAGCAGAATGTGCTCACCCCCTCCCTATGACTACAGCCCTGCGTGAAGATGCTCTCTTATCCCTCACAGGCATGGAGGCTAAGCCTAATGGGAACTGTAGTTCCCATTAGGCCGTGATGTAGCAAGAATGAATGAGCACCGCAAACCAGGAAGTCAATGAGAATAACGATTCAGGAGTGACGGAGGTGAATAAAACGGCTCGATTTCAACAGGTATCAAACTAGTTATAATGCAAAACATTACTTTTTACTTTATCAGCTACTGTCAGACTTTAATTTAGGAGGAAAATTATTTGGTCTTTACAACCCCTTTAACCACTTAAGCCCCGGACCAATATGCTGCTAAATGCCCAAAGGCGTTTTTACAATTCGGCACTGCGTCGCTTTAACAGACAATTGCGCGGTCGTGCGACGTGGCTCCCAAACAAAATTGGAGTCCCTTTTTCCCCACAAATAGAGCTTTCTTTTGGTGGTATTTGATCACCTCTGCGGTTTTTATTTGTTGCGCTATAAACAAAAATAGAGCGTCAATTTTGAAAAAAAATGCAATATTTTTTTTACTTTTTGCTATAATAAATATCCCCCAAAAACACATATATATATATATATATATATATATATAAAAAAAAAAAAAAAAAAAAAAACGCAATAAGCGTTTATCGATTGGTTTGCGCAAAATTTTTTAGCGTTTACAAAATAGGGGATAGTTTTATTGCATTTATATTATTTTTTTATTATTTTCTTTTACTACTAATGGCGGCGATCAGCGATTTTTTTCGTGACTGCGACATTATGGCGGACACTTCGAAAAATGTTGACACATTTTTGCGACCATTGTCATTTTCACAGCAAAAAATGCATTTCAATTGCATTGTTTATTGTGAAAATGACAGTTGCAGTTTGGGAGTTAACCACAGGGGGCGCTGTAGGATTTGTGTGTTTACAACTGTAGGGGGGTGTGGCTATAGGTCTGTCGTCATCAATCAAGTCTCCCTATCAAAGGGATCACTCGATCGATGCAGCCGCACAGTGAAGCACGGGGGAAGCCGTGTTTACATACGGCTCTCCCCGTTCTTCAGCTCCGGGGAGCGATCGCGAGCGGGCGGCTAGAAACGAATAGCCGCGCCCTCGTCCCAGATTGCTCCCCGCGGGTTTCCGACCGCCGCATGTTGCGGGGGGGTCCAGTTCGGACCCCCGACCCGCGCAAAGGCAGGCACGTATATATACGTGCATCTGCCGACGTATATCTACATGCGGTCGGGAAGTGGTTAAGGTCGCTTGGCACAGGACCCCAGATATCAAAGTGATTATTTTAGTACAGGCGACTAATATAGCAATTGTCAGCTTCCAGTGGTTGTTAATACTCAGCGTTTTGGAAAACTAAAAAGAGGTCATTCTGTTACTGCTTAGTAGAGGTTTAGATTTGGAATAAGTATATTATTTGTGATAAGCTGAAATGAATATTTTATTGCCGATATACATGTCACTCCCTGCATGAATCAGAAACCAATCACTAAAAATGAAACTCTACCTTATAATTTCTTTAATCTGCCAGAGGATGCTGTTCTCTAGGTTGATGTTCAGGCTGCTCTCAAGGTACTGATTAAACTCATCAAAGAACATCTCATTGCCATCTTCATATCGCCCGTAGTTTTTTGAATGCTCCTTCTGAATGCAGTGATTGGTCAGGTGGCTGGTCATGTCCTGAAAGTCAGAATCATTATATGGTTCTGAGGACGTTCTCAATACACCCTCTCGATACAGGTAGATGTTGTACTGGTTGTCTACAAGGACCCAGCTTCTAGAAGACAAAAAACAAACAAAAAAACTCCTCAACACCATGATTAATACAGATGTTGCTATAAACACATGTAAATTAATGTCACAATGTACAGTATAAGATTTCCCATCATCTGTGCCCAGTCTTGCCACACAGAGTTAAAGCGGATGGTTCACCAAAAAAAAAAAATATTAAAAGCCAGCAGCAACAAATACTGTAGCTGCTGACTTTTAATATTAGGACACTTACCTGTCCTGGAGTCCAGCGGCGTCCGCAGCAGAGGACGAGCGATCGCTCGTCTCCCTGCTGCTCCCCCCTCCATCCACGGTGAGGGAACCAGGAAGTGAAGCGCTCCGGCTTCACTGCCCGGTTCCCTACGGCGCATGCGCGAGTCACGCTGCGCCCGGCGATTGGCTCCCGCTGTGTGCTGGGAGCCGAGAGTTCCCAGCACACAACGGGAAAAGCCCGTCTTTTGCCCGAGACTGTGGGCCGGAAGTGGGTGCAGATACCTGTCTTTAGGCAGGTATCTGCACCCCCCTCCCCCCTGAAAAGGTGTCAAATGTGACGCCGGAGGGGGGGAGGGTTCCGATCAGCGGATCTTCACTTTAGGGTGGAGATCCGCTTTAATCCAGCTCTGAGCAATCCTCTTTTTATTGTTCAGGGAAATAAAACAGACTTCCAGATAAAAACCGAAGTCCTTGCTTGAGTGACAGTTTATTTACATATCTCGTGCGCTGCTTGCAGACTAAGCTCCTTACACACGGAGCGGTCCGTTTTTCGGTCCGCTCCGTGTGTCCGTCAGCTCAGCGGGGGGTCTCCGCTGAGCTGTCGGACGGACAGGGCGGTCCCCGCACACTGTGCAGGGACCGCCCCGTCTCTCCTCCGCTCTCCCCTATGGGGAGTCGGATGGAAACGGACCGTCTGTCCGTTTGCATCCGATCCATTTGGCCGGACAGAAGAAAAATAGGACATTCTTCCGTCCGCAAAAACGGATGCGGATCGAGCGGACGTTAGCGGATGCATCATCCGCTAACGGATCCGCTCCCATAGGGAAGCATTACAAGTCCGTTAACGGACTTGTAATTAGCGGACAGTTCGTCCGCTAGTGTGAAAGGGCCCATACACAGCTTCTGTAAAAAGTGCTCAATTCACATCCCCTCCCCTCTTCCCTCCAGCCCTATGTATATTCTGATGGCTGTTGAATTTTCTCATGGCACTGAACTGTGACTCATATTTTGAAAACATTTAATCAAAACACTGGGGAGGGGATGTGAATTGTGCACTTTTTTTCAGAAGCAAGGACTTTGGTTTTTACCTGAAAGTCTGTTGTATTTCACTGAACAATAAAAGAGCATTGCTCAGAGCTGGATTAACTCTGTGTGACAAGACTGGGCACAGATGATAGGAAATCTTATACTCGACATTGTGACATCAAAAAATAAAACAATTTTTTTGGGGGTTTACATCCACTTTAAGTAAGCAAATTTTCCATGGCACCCTTATTGGGGATATTCAACTTTGAAGTATGTATATGTAAAGCATCTTGTGGTACAGTTGTCCTTGTATATAATGTGCATATACTATGAACGATCCCTAAAAACCCTTCTCTTTAACCACTTAAGACCCAGACCATTATGAAGGTAAAAGAAACTGGCCCCTTTTTGCGATTCGGCACTGCGTCGCTTTAACTGACAATTGCACGGTCGTGCGACATGGCTCCCAAACAAAATTAGCGTCCTTTTTTCCCCCACAAATAGAGCTTTCTTTTGGTGTCATTTGATCACCTCTGTGGTTTTTATTTTTTTGTGCTATAAACAAAAAAAATATAGGAACAATTTTGAAAATATTATATATATATATATATATATATATATATATATATATATATATATATATATATATATATATATATATATATATATATATATATATATATATATTTTTTTTTTTTTTTTTTACTTTTTGCTATAATAAATAGTCCCAAAAATATATAAAAAAAATTCTCTCAGTTTAGGTCGATAAGTATTCTTCTACATATTTTGTTTAAAAAAAAACAATGGGTTTGCGCAAAATTTATAGCGTTTACAAAATAGGGGATAGTTTTATGGCATTTTTATAAAAAAAAATTTTTTTTTACTACCAATATCGGCGATCAGCGATTTTTTTTCATGAATGCGACATTATGGCGGACACATCAGACAATTTTGGCACATTTGTCCGTGCCGAATCGCAAAAACTGGCCAGGTCCTTTACCTGCATATTGGTCCGGGTCTTAAGTGGTTAGAGTGTCCATTCACATACTGTTGATGCACATTACACAGTGTTCCTATTGGGTCTCCTCTGGGTCACAGGAGTGCAATTAGTTGTGCACTCTTGTGACCCGTTTTCAGCAGAGAGCAGTCTGAAGTCCGCTCTCCACTGACGTCACTGCCATCAGTCGAGGCAGCTCATCATCCTGACTTCCAAGTCTGGATCTGCCAGCTGCCTTGGTTGTTCGCAGTCTCAGCGAGCCAATGAGACTGCCGCTCCCCACCCCGCCACAGCTCAGCACTCCAATGAGCACAGAGAAGTAGAGCAGAAGCAATAATGACAGATAATCAGCATCGCTCTGCTCGGGGAGGAGTGAGATCGGTGGTGTTCAGTGGCTCTGTTCTCAGTGCAGAGATGCAGCATCAATCTGATGCTGCATCCACGAGGCAAGTATGACTAGCAAAAAAAAAATCAAACAAACTTCTCTTGTAATTTATTTGCACATTTACTTACTAGTGTCTATTCACATTATATTGGTTCATACGCACATACCCATTCAGCGCTGCACTTTTTTTTACAACTTTACACAATTTGTCACATTGTAGTGTCAGCAGCTTTACGCCCTGTTAGCGCAGTCATTTTTACACATGATCGTTTACTATAAAGGACACTTACTTGTCCAGAGAGCCACAATGTCGGCACCCGAAACAGACCCCTCCATCGGCTCCAGGTGCAGGCGCTGTCATCCTTACTAGGGGGAAACAGGAAGTGAAGCCTTGTGGCTTCAAAGCCTATTTCCTACTGCACATGCGCGAGCCACGCTGCACTTCCTGAATAGTCCCATTGTCTTCTGGGAGGGACAGGTCTCAGAAGGTGATGGGACGGAAGGAGGAGAGCAAAAAAAAAACAGCAGATGTGACATACGTCGCCGCAACCTTGTGGGATGGAAGTCCCAAAGAAAATAGAAGAAAAAGGTTTGAAAATAAATAATAGTAGCTAAAACGAGGGGGTGTGGTTTAGTTCAATTTTTGCCTGGAATTTCACTTTAACCACTTAACCCCCGGACCATATTGCTGGTCAAAGACCAGAGCACTTTTTGTGACTCGGCACTGCGTCGCTTTAACTGACAATTGCGCGGTCGTGCGACGTGGCTCCCAAACAAAATTGGCGTCCTTTTTTCCCACAAATAGAGCTTTCTTTTGGTGGTATTTGATCATCTCTGCGTTTTTTATTTTTTGCGCTATAAATAAAAATAGAGCGACTATTTTGAAAAAAATGCAATATTTTTTATATTTTGCTTTAATAAATATCCCCAAAAAATATATAAAAAACTTTTTTTTTCCTCAGTTTAGGCCGATACGTATTCTCCTACATATTTTTCGAAAAAAAAAAAAAAAAAAATCGCAATTACCGTTTATTGATTGCTTTGCGCACAATTTATAGCGTTTACAAAAAAGGGGGTAGTTTTATGGCATTTTTATTAATATTTTTTTTTTACTAGTAATGGCGGCGATCAGCGTTTTTTTTCAGTACCGAGACATTATGGCGGACACATCGGACAATTTTGACAAATTTTTGGGACCATTGGCATTTTTATAGCGATCAATGCTATAAAAATGCACTGGATTACTATAAAAATTCCATTGGCAGTGAAGGGGTTTACACATTAGGGGGCGGGGAAGGGGTTAAGTGTGTTCCTGGGTGTGTTCTAACTGTATGGAGGGGTGGACTCACTAGGGGAAATCACTGATCTTCTGTTCATACATTGTATGAACAGGAGATCAGTGTTTCCCCCGCTGGCAGGACCGAGAGCTTTGTGTTTACACACAAAGCTCCCGGGCCCCGCTCTGTAACGAACGAGCGCGCGTGCCTGATGGCCGCTAAAGGGAGGACGTAGAGCTACGTGCTCTCGCCCAGCAGTGCCACCGTCCTGCCGTATAACTGCTAATGTTAATAGTGCCAATGCATAAAAATAGGATGAAAGTAAAAGGTGCAACTAATCTGCCTACAACGATCGTCTTGTTCAAATATTAAAGAAGCCAATATTTTTAACAAACAAAAGGTGCTTTATTGTAAAAGAAAATCATGTAGTACAGTATACCTCATGACATGGTACAAAACAGGACATACAATAAGGAACATCAGCGTACAGGAGATGACATTGATCAGGCAGAATAACAGGCCATATCATGTCACTCAAATAAAACCAACGGCAAAAAGGTAGGTCCACAAATAAACAAACAAAAACAAGACAAAACCCCCAAACCCCACACACCCTCCCCCGAGAACACAGGAGACAGAGCGCAGGGCCCTTAGGAGGAGAGCCAAGGAGCCCATACTTTGTCATACTTCCATGGGCAACCACGGTTAATGCACGTGATTCTATACATAGGTAAGGCAGCCTCAATCTGCGCTTCCCAGGAGGAAAGAGATGGGGGGGGGGGGGGGTGGGACAATCCATTTCAGAAGCATCTCCTTCTTAACGGAAATTAAAAGATAAGAAATCAATACATTTAAAATGATGCGAGCGATGTGCATCCTCGTGCACCCCCAACAGTGCCAGCTCAGGCACACCTCTGACCAAAACCCCACTACAACAGGACAGTCCCAAAACATAAGAAAGGTGCCAACTTGAGTCCTACATTTAGGGCACATGGGATCTCTGGCCGGGAATATGCGATGGAGTTTTTGGGGAGTGTAATAAATTCTATGGAGGAATTTAACCTGTATAAGCCTATCCCTGGATGCAATGACCAACTTAGGGCCACAATCCAGGCAGTCTTCCCATCCCTTCCTATCTAGTGAGGGTCACTGTGCCAGGCATCCCAGTGTCTCTCCATCTTGGGGGAGTCCTTACTCAAAAGCGCCCCATACAGGGTAGAGAGAGGCCTAGCAAGATCTCCCAGCGCCAGAAGCTTCTCTATGGGGTCAGCCTGAAGAATAGGCCGCTGAGGGAACTGGGTCCTCGCCGCATGCCAAAGAAGCCAATATTTAATTGATCGCATTAACTGTGTGATCAAGAAGAGTAAATACTGTAAAATACAATAGCCAATATCAGTGATGCAGAATTATCTATTGCTCACATTTTTTTTTCATAACACATTTTTGAGAGAACAGTAAACAGAAATCCTACCTTATATCAAACTTGCGATGTCCTGGTTCTAGTAATAGGGGGCTTTCTAAATACTTTTGAATAACATGGACTTGACCTTGATTATCTATGAAGTCTATGAGTTGTGTTGCATCAGAAGATATAAGAATTCCTTCTCCTGAAAGAGATACAAAATGTTAAATGCCAGATATTAAGGACTTTCCATTCAATATAAAAGGTTTGTACTGTTGGTTTCTAAAAGTGGAACTAAAAATGTTCTTTAATTATGCTACAAAAATTTGTACAGTGCGGAAAATAAGTATTTGAACACCCTGCTATTTTGCAAGTTCTCCCACTTGGAAATCATGGAGGGGTCTGAAATTGTCATCGTAGGTGCATGTCCACTGTGAGAGACATAATCAAAAAAATCCAGAAATCACAATGTATGATTTTTTAAACTATTTATTTGTATGATACAGCTGCAAATAGGTATTTGAACACCTGAGAAAATCAATGTTAATATTTGGTACAGTAGCCTTTGTTTGCAATTACAGAGGTCAAACGTTTCTTATAGTTTTTCACCAGGTTTGCACACACTGGAGGAGGGATTTTGGCCCACTCCTCCACACAGATCTTCTCTAGATCAGTCAGGTTTCTGGGCTGTCGCTGAGAAACACGGAGTTTGAGCTCCCTCCAAAGATTCTCTATTGGGTTTAGGTCTGGAGACTGGCTAGGCCACGCCAGAACCTTGATATGCTTCTTACAGAGCCACTCCTTGGTTATCCTGGCTGTGTGCTTCAGGTCATTGTCATGTTGGAAGACCCAGCCTCGACCCATCTTCAAAGCTCTAACTGAGGGAAGGAGGTTGTTGCCCAAAATCTCGCAATACATGGCCCCGGTCATTCTTCTATTTAATACAGTGCAGTTGCCCTGTCCCATGTGCAGAAAAACACCCCCAAAGCATGATGCTACCAACCCCATGCTTCACAGTAGGGATGGTGTTCTTGGGATGGTACTCATCATTCTTCTTCCTCCAAACACGGTTAGTGGAATTATGACCAAAAAGTTATATTTTGGTCTCATCTGACCACATGACTTTCTCCCATGACTCCTCTGGATCATCCAAATGGTCATTGGCAAACTTAAGACGGGCCTTGACATGTGCTGGTTTAAGCAGGGGAACCTTCCGTGCCATGCATGATTTCAAACCATGACGTCTTAGTGTATTACCAACAGTAACCTTGGAAACGGTGGTCCCAGCTCTTTTCAGGTCATTGACCAGCTCCTCCCGTGTAGTCCTGGGCTGATTTCTCACCTTTCTTAGGATCATTGAGACCCCACGAGGTAAGATTTTGCATGGAGCCCCAGTCCGAGGGAGATTGACAGTCATGTTTAGCTTCTTCCATTTTCTAATGATTGCTCCAACAGTGGACTTTTTTTCACCAAGCTGCTTGGCAATTTCCCCGTAGCCCTTTCCAGCCTTGTGGAGGTGTACAATTTTGTCTCTAGTGTCTTTGGACAGCTCTTTGGTCTTGGCCATGTTAGTAGTTGGTTTCTTACTGATTGTATGGGGTGGACAGGTGTCTTTATGCAGCTAATGACCTCAAACAGGTGCATCTAATTTAGGATAATAAATGGAGTGGAAGTGGACATTTTAAAGGCAGACTAACAGGTCTTTGAGGGTCAGAATTCTAGCTGATAGACAGGTGTTCAAATACTTCTTTGCAGCTGTATCATACAAATAAATAGTTAAAAAAATTCATAAATTGTGATTTCTGGAATTTTTTTTTTTGATTATGTCTCTCACAGTGGACATGCACCTACGATGACAATTTCAGACCCCTCCATGATTTCCAAGTGGGAGAACTTGCAAAATAGCAGGGTGTTCAAATACTTATTTTCCGCACTGTATGTGCTGTAAATTGCCCCCCCCCCCCTCCTACATTCCTGCTGGAGGCTGCCATCTGGCTGAGGCCCAGAGCCCCTGAGCAGCAGTAAATCATTAGGATGTCAGCAGATCAGCCTCGACATTTTTTGGCACAGTGGCAAAAAATGTCCAGCAACTGAGCATGTGCAGAACAGGGTGAGACCATTAGTTACTAGATTTTTAAACAGTATTAGCACTTATTTTAAAGGTCTAACCACATTGTTATACCTGCAGAAAGGGCCAGCCTGAAGGGATCTAGCAGGACTTAATTTTACCACTAAACTTCCATTTTAGTATTTGTCAAAAGAAAGGAAAATAAATACACTGACAAGAATCAAAATTTTAAAAAAATAACTAAAAAGGCAAAAAAGTTTTAAATAGAGCAGAGAAGGACTAGAAACCCGATCAGGTATTATTGCCATCTGTGCCACCATTCATCCTATTGGTCCGGTTTACAATTATCACTGAAAGAAAAAAGTAAAAAGACAACCCCAAATTTTGGGTTGTCCCCAGAAAAGTAAGAGGGGAAATCTTCCAATGGGGACACTAGTTGTGGTGACCTGTGGGTCCCCAAAAGATTCCCTTCATTAGTATTAATCTCCTCTCACTTCCTGTTTTGGCTAAGGAACAGGTAGTAAATATAAATCTCCCCAACCGGACAAAAATGGCAAAAATAATCATTACATGGGTTAGAACCCTGCCTTTCTCTATCCAAAACAAAGTTTTGCCTATAGTTCTACTTTAAGTATAAGTACAGAAAGACTGTGACCCGAGATAAAGCTTGGAATGCTGCTCTAAGTCAGAGGAAAGGTTTAATCCCCCTGGTCCTCAGAAGTAGGGGTGCCGGCGTTCATGTTCACTCATCCAGCAACAGAGTCTATAAACAAGAGGAACACCTCACTCCCAACCCGACCGGATCATAAGGTGTTAAAAGGCCTCAGCCAGCGCTGTCCCGCAAACAATGCCCTCTGCCGTGTTTCACCCTGCCCACCTAAGCTTAGTCATAGAGGTCCCCCTGCTTCTAAGACCGAAAAATGAACGTTCAAAGACCGCTAAATTGTTCAGTTCTCAGTATTCTATGAGCAGAGTGCTGGTGGTTGTCAGTCACCGCTATGTGCTCTGCCCTGCCAGTGCTCACTGGAGCGCCGGGCTGTGGAGAGGGCAATAGCTGCAGGCTCAGTCTCCCAGTGGTGCGCTGGAGCTGCCGGTCAGGCATCTGGGTGGATCCCGACTGTAAAGTCTGGATCTTTCTAGAGCCTGTTTCGACATCAGCCAACAGTGGACTTTGGCTAAAAATGGGTCAAATATAGCAGAACAAAGTGCACTCCTGTGACCCACAGAAGAAGTCGGGCCACAAAAGCTTTGGCCCTACTACTCCTTTAAGAACTTGTATTCTATTTGATCATTACAGCTTGAGATGCTACACAAATACTCAGTGCTAACTTTAGTGTACACTGTACTTTAAACTGAATATGCAGTATATTAATATTTCAAAGTGTCTATAAATAATACAAAAGAAGTCAAAACCGCATCCATATTTAAACACCTAGCTCAGTTTTTTTGAAAGATTTATGCTTGGTCAGTGGCATACTATACATTAAAATCAAAGTCCTAAAACAGAAATGTAATATATTGCAGTTTAGCAGCCCTTAGATGTGGTAGCCATTTTTCCTTTGTTCAGACTTTTTCTTTATTTTCACACACTTCCTATTCTAAAATGACTATGCTCGTTCACAGTCCTGAGTCTGAAGGAGCAGCATTATCGACCTGGGACAGGAAGAGAGTCAAAACTACAAAACACCTCCTCCTAACCATAACAATGATGTTCCATAGTCCACAGAGAGCTGGGAAAATTGCCACGGCACCTTTCACACTAGGGCGGACTTCAGATTCTTTAGTGCTAGAAATAGCCTCTGCAAAGCACCCGAAAACCGCCTCACATTCATTTCAGTGGGTCTTTTTACACTGGGGTGGTGCGCTTGCGGGACGTTCTGAAAAGTCTTGCAAGTAGCATCTTTGGAGTGGGTTGGAAGAGCTGTATTTAGCACTCCCAAAATGCCCTACTCATTGGAACGAATGGGCAGTGCTTTGCAGTGCCGCAAAACTGGAGTTTTTAACCCTTTTTGGGTTTAAACGAGTGGCGCTTTAGCACGAATGGACCAGGGGCTTATTATGAAAGGGGTCTAAGGCCCCTTTCACACGGTCGGACCATTTAGGTCTGCCTGTCAGTTTTGTCGGCAGACCTCAGCGGCCGCTCCATGCAAGCCTATGGAGTGTCGGATGTCAGTGGTGACATGTCCGCTGACATCCGACCGATCCGCTAAAAATCAGACGTATGGTGATACATCACCATCAGTCCGGGTGGATTAGATGAGATCTGATGAAAATGGACATGCTGTCCTTTTTTTAATCAGATCTCTCCATAGGAGACAGCGGCGCTCGACAAGCCCCTCCCCGCTCAATGAGCGGAGAGGGACCCGTCATCCGCCAGCTCAGCGGAGATCTCTCTCGCTGAGCTGGCAGACTCCACTGTCAGTTTACACCCGGCCACCTCCAATCCGCTCTACCTAAAGAAGACCACAACTCCATCCTCCTTTTTTTTTTTTTTTTTAACAGACCCAGAGGTAGGCAGGGGTAAAAGGACAAGTCTGTTTACCCCCGCCTATTCCTAGGAATGCATGGTCCTTTTTATCAGGCCTGCCTGAAAAACTGACAGGTGGACTTGCCCCGTGTGAAAGGAGCCAAATAGTGATTTCATAAAAATAAAAATTCTGTTAATGTACTTTTGCAGGCTGTTAAATTATGAACCATTTTTTAAAGCATTCTCATTTTGCATCATATTTTTCACAAGTGCTTAAAAACAATTTGCCCAGTGGTGTATCTCTCAGAAATCAAATCAATAGACATATGCAAGATCTTGTAGGGTCACCTTTGGCGCCTGAAGAGGACTTGGCAATCCACACATTTCCCTTCCCACTCTCTTTCCTTTCATTGAAGGATTCCAGAAACTCTTCTCGCTCATCCGTACGGGTGCTGTTGATTAGGTCTTGAATTCCTCTCCTTACCTGCCCCATCGGAAGCTTCTCAGATTTCTCATTGGTTGGGTAAATCACATAGGATTCTGGGAACCACGGACATGATCCTGAAAGCTCAGGAGTTGTTTTTAGGAGTCTAGGAAAAAAAAAAGAAGATTACAATATAAAGTAAATGGTCTCAAATTCAACAATCTAGATCCACAAGATGATGAGATGCCTTCGTGACATCACTTTACTTTGTTAGAACTTACATTTTGTATAAAATATATAAAAAACATTACAATTATAGTTGTCTTGTTTAACCAGGTGTAAAGTAACTCAGTTAAAGAAGGTAAAAGCTTTAAAAAAAAAAAAAAAATGTAATAACAAAACATATTATACTTACCTGTTCAGAGCAATGGTTTTGCCCGTTATCCTCTTATGGGGAAGCAGCTTCCTGTGGTGGCACACGTGCAGGCTCAATCCCGAGCAGAGTTGTGTGCACCTATTGACATATATTGCGGTTTGGCCCTGCCCCATCACAGGAATGGACAACAGCAAGAGCTAATGGCTCAGACTGCTCTCACCGAGTCTTGTAAGGAGGGAGGGAGTGGGGGAGAGCTGCTCTTGGGTACAGTGCTGGATCAAGATTGGGCACAGGTAGGCATTTTGGGGCTGGGGGAGATGCACATGAAGTTTTTATCTTAAATGCAAAGAATGCATTTAGCCTTTACAACAGGGCTCAACAAAATCCAGGCGCCCGGTCGCACTTGCGACAAGAAATTGTGACCTGGCGCCCACGGCGGTCGGTTATTGAGGCCGCGGCTTTGCAGCCTTGTGTAGGCCCAAGCTTCCTTCTGTGACCTGGCGCCATCTGGTGGTGGCCGTTGGCACTACAAGTAAAACAGCAGTTCTTAAAGTTTTTTCACTGCCATCTCCTTCCCTCTAATTAGAACCCCCAAACCCTAGAGAATAAAATAGCGGTCGTTGCAATACTTTGTCACACCGTATTTGCGCAACGGTCTTACAAGCACACTTTTTTGGGGAACAGTAAAGTTATCCCAATTTTTAGATTGTAAAAGATAATGTTACACCGAGTAAATTGATACCCAACATGTCACGCTTCAAAATTGCATCCGCTCATGGAATGCCGAGAAACTTTTACCCTTTAAAATCTCCATAGGCAATGTTCAAAAAATTCTACAGGTTGCATGTTTTTGAGTTAGAGGAGGTCTACATGCGGGTGCTACTCAGGTATGTGCGAGCTTCTGCGCGCGAGCTTGGCGGGACGTGGGAGTGTTTTCTGGCTCCTAACTTTTTTAGCTGGCTCCTAGATTCCAAGCAAATTTGTCAAACCCTGCTTTACAACCACTTTAGGCTCCTTACACACGGAGCGGTCCGTTTTTCGGTCCGCTCCGTGTGTCCGTCAGCTCAGCGGGTCTCAGAGGGTCTCCGCTGAGCTGTCGGGCGGACGGGGCGGTCCCCGCACACTGTGCAGGGACCGCCCCGTCTCTCCTCTGCTCTCCCCTATGGGGAGTCGGATGGAAAAGGACCGTCTGTCCGTTTGCATCCGATCCGTTTGGCCGGACGGAAGAAAAATAGGACATTCTTCCGTCCGCAAAAACGGATGCGGATCGATCGGACGTTAGCGGATGCATCATCCGCTAACGGATCCGCTCCCATAGGGACCCATTACAAGTCCGTAAACGGACTTGTAATGAGCGGACTGTTCGTCCGCTAGTGTGAAAGGGCCCTTAAAAGTAATTGGTACTGCGGACCTCGTTGGGACTTTTCCAGAGACTCCTGGTCTCAACTATGATTTATCTGCACCTACCCCAGCAGCTATAGAATGTCCAGCTACACTTGTTCACGCGACCCATAGACTTGCTCATTCCCATACAACGCTCCAGCTTCATTTATATAAATATATTAATTTATATACTCAAGAGGGAGCTGCCCCCAACACTTATATTCATGTAATTTAAAACCTTCCTTTCTTCCCAACTTTACAGGTTAATGAGGGGGGAGACTTTCAGAGGCAGACCTCTTACCAATTAGGAATGGCAGCAAAGATGGTCTCCCTCTGGTACCATACTCCCTTCTTAAGCCTCGTACACTTGTCTTGCATACAAAACGGCACACAATTGTCGGTCAACAAATACGAACGTAGTGACGTACTACGTGAAATTTCAGCTCTTGAGCGGCACCCTTTGGGCACCTTCTGCTAATGTCGTGTTTGGCGAGAATTGATTTAAAAAATGTATAAGGCTGCCATCCAACATTTGTTGGCGGAAAGTCTGGCAACAATTGTCTGATGGAGCTTACAAACGGTCGGATTTTCGGCCAACAGGCTGTCAAATGAAAAATGCACTACAAAGAACAGCAAAAATAGGGATGGCAGCCTACGCTTTTCACACAATCGGTTAGTGCTTAACCACATGCGGACCGCCGCATGTACATATACGTCGGCAGAATGGCGCGTACAGGCACATTGGCTCACCTGTACGTCCCTGCCTTGACGTGGGTTGGGGACCCCCCCCCCCCCCCGGTAAATGCGACGGTCCCCGTGGCTGCAGAAGCGATCCGGGATGAGGGCCCCCCCCCCCCCCCCCGGATGGCTCCCAGCCAATCCGCACGCTCCCCCTGCTCTGCACTTCCTCCTCCTGTGTAAACACAGAAAGGGGGAAGTAATGTAATCTCTCATCTCGGCGGTATTTTCAACCGCCGCTGATGAGAGATTACATCACATAGTAAGTCTGCACAACACTACACTACACTGACACCAGCACACACAGGCACATTAACCCCTTGCGTTCACCCCCTCCGCCACCCCTCTGTCACAGTGTGACTGAATGCAGTGATCATATATGTACTGATCACTGCATTTAGTGTCAGTGTGACAGGTAGTGTGACAGCCAGTTAGTGTTCAGTAGCCCCCGCACCCCCCCTAATAAAGGTTTAACCCCTTGATCACCGCCCTAGTTAACCCTTTCACTCCCTATTGCCAGTGTCACTAAGCGATAATTTTTCTGATCGCTGTATTAGTGCCGCTGTACCCGCTAGGTAGTTATTTTATTTTTTTACTAAAGACATGTGGCTGAATAAATTGTGGCCTAAACGTTTGACTGAAATTTTGTTTATTTGATTTTTCTTATAACAAAAAGTAAAAAATATTGTTTTTTTTTCCAAAAATGTCGCTCTTTTTTTGTATATAGCGCAAAAAATAAAAATCTCAGAGGCGATCAAATACCACCAAAATAAAGCTCTATTTGTGGGAAGAAAAGGACGGGAATTTTGTTTGGGAGCCACGTCGCACGACCGCGCAATTGTCTGTTAAAGCGACGCAGTGCCGAATTGTAAAAAACCCTTGGGTCATTAGTGTGAAGAGGAAAAGCTGCGCTTAGGATAATCTAATAAAGGGTAATAGGACTAATAAAGGTGTGTGACTGCAGCCCCCCCTAAATATAACTCCCCAACAGGGGTATATGTAAAAAACAAAAAGAGGTGGTGGGGGTAATGGCGCTGTCACTAATAGTTGTTTGCTGGCCAATAACCGAACCCAATTGGGTAATTATAGGCTTAAATGGGACAACGTTCCCCAAAGGATACACATGCGTGCATAACACCGCGCAGGCAAAAAGATTGTGTGGTGATAATGGATGTATGTGGAAACTGATGGTAAGGCTTATGTAAACCACCAGGGGTGTATAAAAGCAACTATAACTGGTTGAGCTCACCGTGCTAAAGGCTAATAAAAAGTTTACAGTACATACACAAAATACCTGAACACATCATCCTAAATATAATAAAATATATATAATATAAATTGGAATGGAAGTCCATATATTATAAAACAGGTGACATGGGTGGTAAAGGTGCTCCTATATGAATGGATGGTAGACAGTAAACCAGTGACTTTCGCAGTGGGTCCGGTGTACCCCCTTGTGGATCCCCACTCACCAGAAGCATTCACCCCTGCTGGGGTAAAATGCGTATAGGTCGACGCGTTACTCCAAACTGCCGTGGATTCTTTCCTTGAGTTACAACAAATCCTTGGTAAGTCACCTGGACTATGAGGTTCAGTGGATGTTCTGATTTCCTGCTGTATAATGGTGCCATTATACAGCAGGAAATCAGAACATCCACTGAACCTCATACTATCAAGTATGATAGGTGACTTACGAAGGATTGTTGTAACTCAAGGAAAGAATCCACAGCAGTTTGGAGTAACGCGTCGACCTATACGCATTTTACCCCAGCAGGGGTGAATGCTTCTGGTGAGTGGGGATCCACAAGGGGGTACACCGGACCCACTGCGAAAGTCACTGGTTTACTGTCTACCATCCATTCATATAGGAGCACCTTTACCACCCATGTCACCTGTTTTATAATATATGGACTTCCATTCCAATTTATATTATATATATTTTATTATATTTAGGATGATGTGTTCAGGTATTTTGTGTATGTACTGTAAACTTTATTAGCCTTTAGCACGGTGAGCTCAACCAGTTATAGTTGCTTTTATACACCCCTGGTGGTTTACATAAGCCTTACCATCAGTTTCCACATACATCCATTATCACCACACAATCTTTTTGCCTGCGCGGTGTTATGCACGCATGTGTATCCTTTGGGGAACGTTGTCCCATTTAAGCCTATAATTACCCAATTGGGTTCGGTTATTGGCCAGCAAACAACTATTAGTGACAGCGCCATTACCCCCACCACCTCTTTTTGTCCCTTGGGTCATTTAGCAGCATATTGGTCCGGTCCTTAAGTGATTAATCATGGCCATGATTAAGCACTAACCAATAGTGTGAAACGCGTAGGCAGCCATCCCTATTTTTGCTGTGCTTTGTAATGCATTTTCCATTTGTTTTACATTAAAGACAACCTTCAAGGTTTTTTGGAGTGCTGCTGTCCATTTTATAGTATTGCCTACGGTAGTTATTGCAGCACGGCACTTGACTATGGGGGGGGGGGGGGGTGGTCAACGTGCACCTTAACCACTTACTTACTGGGCACCTATACCCCCCTCCTGCCCAGGTGAAATTTCAGCTTCCGGCACTGCGTCGCTTTAACTTACAATTGCGCGGTCGTGCGACGTGGCTTCCAAACAAAATTGACGTCCTTTTTACCCCACAAGTAGAGCTTTCTTTTGGTGGTATTTGATCTCCTGTGCGGTTTTTATTTTTTGCACTATAAACAAAAAAAGAGCGACAATTTTGAAAAAAAAAAAAAACAATATTTTTTACTTGTTGCTATAATAAATATCCCAATAAAAAAAAAAAAAAAAAAAAACTTTTTTTTTCTCAGTTTAGGGCGATGCGTATTCTACATATTTTTGGTAAAAAAAATAAAAATAAAAATCGCAATAAGTGACTGGTTTGCGCAAAAATGATAGCACCTACAAAATAGGGGACACAATTATTTTTTATTATTTTTTTTTTACTAGAAATGGCGGCGATCTGCAATTTTTATTGGGACTGCGACGTTATGGCGGACACATCGGACACTTTTGACACATTTTTGGCGCCATTCACATTTATACTGCGATCAGTGCTATAAATATGCACCAATTACTGTATAAATGTGACTGGCATTGAAGGGGTTAACACTAGGGGGTGAGGAAGGGGTTAAATGTATTCCCTGCATAGTGTTCTAATTGTGGGGGAGGGGGGTGACCGATCTGTGTCCCTATGTACAAGGGACACAGATCGGTCTCCTCCTCTCCAGAGACAGGACGCTGTCTCTGTGTAAAACGGCAATGAGAGATGATCTCGTATGTTTACATATGAGATCATCTCTCATTGGCCGCACAGATCGCATCGCAAACGGCCACTCTGATTAGCCGTTCGCGGCAATCTGTGATTGGCTGTGTCCAAGGGACACGGCCAACACAGAGTTTCCCCGATCCCCGATGCGCGCTCTGGAGCGTGCGGGGGGAACGTGCTAGTGACAGGCCGTCAATTGACGGCTTGTTGGATATTTAGATATTTAGATATTTAGATCCGCGCTGAAGCCGTCATAGCGCAGATCTCAACTGGTTAAAGTGGAACTTTAGTCAGAAAATGTAACCCTGCATTCACTATATCTGGTCTTCCACAGTACATAGAAATTCTATTATTTTAGAAAATAAACTGCTAAACACCTTTGCTCATCAGCAGTATATACAGCGAGGGGAAAAATTATTTGATCCCCTGCTGATTTTGCACGTTTGCCTACTGACCAAGTAATGATCAGTCCATGATTTCTAAACTAACAAAACAACGAGGAATCAGCCCAGAACCACACGGGAGAATCTTGTCAATAATCTAGAGGCAGCTGGGACCATAGTCACCAAGAAAACAATTAGTAACACACTACTCCGTGAAGGACTGAAATCCTTCAGCGTCTGCAAGGTCCCCCTGCTCCACAAAGCACATGTACAGACCCGTCTGTAGTTTGCTAATAAACATCTAAAGGATTCAGAGTAGAACGGAGTGAAAGCGTTGTGGTCAGATCAAAAATCAAGCTCTTTGGCATCAACCCAACTTGCCATGTTTGGAGGAGGTGGTGGAATGCTGCCCCCCCCCCCCCCCAAAAAAAAACACCAAACATGGAGGTGGAAACCTTATGCTTTGGGGGTGTTTTTCTTCTAAGGGGATAGGAAAACTTCACTGCATCAAAAGGGATGATAAACTGGACCATGTATCATCAATCTTTAGCGACAACCTCCTTTCCTCAGCCAGGGCATTGAAAAAAATGGGCCTTAGATGGGTATTCCAGCATGACAATGACCCAAAATACACAGCCAAGGTAACAAAGAAGTGGCTCAAAAAGAAGCCCATTAAGGTAGAGGAGTGGCCTAGATAGTCTCCAGACATTAAACCCATAGAAAATATGTGGAGGAAGCTGAAGGTTTCATGTTACCAAACATCGGCTTTGAAACCTTAAAGCGGAGTTCCACCCAACTTTTGAATATATTCTTAAAGAAAAGACCACCCCTCCACCGCTCGTTTTTGGATTATTTTTCCCATTTATCTTAACGGTAAACAGGTGAACTTCCCTCCCAGCCTCGCCATTGCGAGGTAGGTCATGTCACTTTATCACTTGCCTGACGAAGAGGTTCTGTGTGACCTTGAAACATTGCACTATTGCGATGTTTTGCATTAAATTTTTGGACATAAATCGACGATCCATGGTGTGCTGGCGAATATGTTCGTTTGTTTGATGGTTCCAGTGCCCAGCTTGTAATCGTTTCAGCACCCACCTTTCCTCCATGAGCCGTTTTTCCAGGAACATGTGCGATTGGAATATTGACTAGAATGTTCACTTCTGGCTTTGCCCCTCCTGCTTTCCCACGCTGCCTTCTGGGAACTGTGTGTGTCCCAGAAGATGGAGCCATTTAGAAAGTGCCGCACGACTCGCACATGCGCAGTCGAAAACTGGTGGTTAAGCCTGAAGGCTCCACTGCCAGTTTCCCTTAGCAACTATGGCGGCCCCTGCACCCGATCCGATAGAACGATCGGCCTCCGGGCCCAAAATCGCGGGCTCCCCGGACAGGTAAGTGTCCATATTAAAAGTGGCGGACTTAATTTTTTTTCTAAAAACAGGGTGGAACTCAACTTTAATGACTTGGAGAGAATCTGCATAGAGGAGTGGGACATTATCCCTCCTGAGATGTGTGCAAACCTGGTGGCCAACTACAAGAAACTTCTGACCTCTGTTTTGCAAAGGAGTCAAATACTTATTTCACTCATTAAAATGCAAAATCAATAACTTTTTTGAAATGCGTTTTTCAGGATTTTTTTGTTGTTATTCTGTCTGTCACTGTTAAAATAAACCTATAGCCTGATCATTTCTTTCTCAGTGGGCAAAAGATTAAAATCAGCAGGGGATCAAATACTTTTTTCTGCTTACTGTAGCAGTCTTGTGAATTTTATGAGTATCTGGTTAAAACTTGTAGGAGTTTTCATTCTGCACTGACTGTCCTATCAGAATCGGACCTGCCCCACGTGTCTCTGGATTTTGATTGACAGCATTAGGAGCCAATGGGGTCTGAGACAGCAGCTGGAGCTGCTGTGCTCGTCCTCATCGCTGGAACGATCAGCTCAGGTAAGAAAAAGAAGGGATCAGTGCTGCAGCACAAAAGGGTTTTCACCTTAAAGGGATTGTAAAGGTTTTGTTTTTATTTTCTAAATAGGTTGCTTTAAGCTACTGCATTGTGGGTTCACTTACCTTTTCCTTTGATTTCCCTTCTAAATGTTTTTTTTTCTTTGTCTGAATTTCTCAGTTCCTGTTTCTCCTCAGTAAACTTCACACCATCATCCAAGCGGTGTTTAGTCAGCCAGAACAGCTTACCGAGGAGAAACAGGAAGTGAGAAACTTAGACAAAGAAAAAAAACATTTAGAATGGAAATCGAAGGAAAAAAGGTGTATGTCCCAGGGGCCTCTCCTTCACGTTTGAGGAGAAATTATAATTATATAATCTTGTCCCAAGGTCAAGCGCTTCTGGATCTGTCACTACAATTAAATTTTTTCTGGTGAATTTAATTAAAGGGGTGTTCCAGCCAAATTTAGTGTTTATTAAAAGTCAGCAGCTACAAAAAGTGTAGCTGCTGGCTTTTAATAAACACACACTCACCTGCTCCACGATCCAGCGACGCGCCGGCCGGGGCTCCGCTCCTCTCCACCCCCTCCATGGCCGGCATCTTCATCCAAAGTGTGGGCACCCGACCGTGACAGCCGCACCGACTGCGCATGCGTGGCGCTGCGCTCTCCTATTGGACAGGCGACCGCATGGGACCTGTCATGTGTCCCATGCAATCGCCTACAGAGAGGGGCTGCTGTAGGCGATTAAGCTTAATCGCCTAACCAGCCCCTCGGCTGAAGGAGGAAGTGGGACAGGAAGTTCCACTCCTCCTGAAGCCCACACTCCCCCCCCAAAAAAATTACATGCCAAATGTGGCATGATAGGGGGTGAGGAGTGGGATTAGCGGAAGTTCCAATTTTGGGTGGAACTCCGCTTTAAGTCACCACAGCAAACTGTTTCGGGACACCCAGTAGATGGTACACCTAGATAGGCAGGGAAACTTCTAGCCTTCATTTTCACGGCAGCCGGAATAGCAATAGCCAGGACACCCACGATATCTTTCAACTTGGTAAAACAAGTTGTCATGGATCAAGATAAATGAGCACCTTTCTGCAATTCTACTAGACAAACGAGCCATATTCGATAAAATTTGTGAACCCTGGATAAGATACTCCTCTGACCCCTTGTGAGAGTTGGGTGAGGCCAGAAACTATTATACCACAGAGTTTACGCGTTTGTTTTTTTTCTTCTCTCCTTTCTAATACCCCATTCCTCATACTCCTTTCTACAGGGGCGCGACTAGGGATGTTATAAAGCTTTCAGCAATGCGAGTAGGATGGTCATAATGTCCCACTCAATTACAGGTCAGTATTTCCAGACCACATAGCTATTTAAATGAACGGAAAAGTGAAAACCAACCTCATGGTTAGGTTGTTATGATCCTCCCCTGACCCCCCCCCTCATGCAAATTGGGGTGGAGAGACAGGGAAACCACAGAAACTTTATCGTTATTCCTCTTGGTTACAGGAATGTTATTTTAGTGTGCATTTATTATTTTTCCCCCCTTTTTATTTTATTTTTTTCCATTTTATTTCCAATTCAGAGTAATAAGCTGTAAAACCCTGTACACACGATCGGTTTGTCCGATGAAAACAGACAGTGTTAAAAAATAGAACATGTTTTAAATTTTTCGTATGGATAAAAAAAAAACGTTAAAAAAATCTGATCGTCTGTGTGGAACTCCACCGGAGAAAAATCCATGCATGCTCAGAATCAAGTCGACGCATGCTCGGAAGCATTGAACTTCATTTTTTTCGGCTCGTTATAGTGTTTTACGTCACCGCGTTTTGGCACGGTCGGAATTTAGTCCGATTGTGTGTAAGCAAATAAATAAATAAAAAAGATCGCCACCATTACTAGTAAAAAAAAAAAAAAAAAAAAAAAAAAATTATAATTCTATCCCCTATTTTGTAGACATAACGTTTGCTCAAACCAATCACTATACGCTCGTTGTGATTTTTTTTTTTTTTTTACTAAAAATATGTCAAAGAATACGTATTGGACTAAACTGAAAACTTTAAAATGGGATATTTATTATAGCAAAAACTAAAAAAAGTGTTTTTTTTTCAAAATTGTCACTCTATTTTTGTTTATAGCGCAAATAATAAAAACCGCACAGGTGACCAAATACCACCAAAAGAAAGCTCTATTTGTGGGGGGGAAAAAAAAGGACGTCAATTTGGTTTAGAAACCAGGTCGCACGACCGCGCAATCGTCATTCAAAGTGCCGAAAGCTGAAATTTCGTCTGGGCAGGAAGGGGGTATATGTGCCCAGTAAGCAAGTGGTTAATGTGGAATGTTCCTTGCTAAAGAACATTATTTTTTTAGCGGTTATGGGTAAAGTTCCACTTTAAGCTACATTTATCCATCCACACAGTCACTGTTGGAAACGTTTCAAGGATCAAGACAACCATGTTCATATTTGGTGGGGACGTTTTTTTAGGGGAAATGTGCATTTCTGATGTCACCTTTTTCCTCTGAAGTGGCCCTTCTGTTGAGGATATCAGAGTACCTTTCAAAGATTAAAAAAGGCATTTTGAGACATTGCCTCTTGGTAGCTAGAGTTGGGATCTCTTGCCGCTGGAAATTGTCTAAACCTCCTTTGATTTCAGAATGGAGTCAGAGCCTTAAAGTGGTTGTAAACCCCCTGATATACCCAGTTAAATTAATAGTCTCAGATTATACACAGAGATTAAACAAATCCTCCTACATAATTTGTACTTGTTTATCTGCAGTCTTCACTTTACAGCTATTGAAAAGAGCACATTTGTGATCAAATCCTTCTGCATCTGTTAGCATCACAAAGGAGGGGTGGAGAGCTGTAGTTGCAGAGTGTGAAAGCTGTTTAGAGGAAAGGGACACGCCCCTCCTTCAGCCGCAGCACAGGACTGAATGAAGGATACAGAGCTGTGTTGTGAATAGGCAAGCTGTGTGTGGATGTATCTCATGTATTGGGAAAACTTATCAGAAGTGACACATGCAGATAACCTTCTCAGATTTTTTTTTCTTTGCCATCTATATCCCATTGCAGAGACTTTCCTTCACTTTCTGTCCCCTAGTCAAAACAGGCAGTAAGAGTAAATCTCTGCAAATCAAGAGAATCTCATAGGTTCCTCCAGGTCACCAGAACTTGTGTTCCCATAAAATACTCTCTGTAGCACAAGGTACGCTGTAGATGGACCCCATTATCTTTTTTCCAAGACAGTTAAATCAGAACCATAGCTAAAACGCTGTTTTAATTTGCAAAGAGTCAGGGAGGGTGATAACTCCTGACAGATTTATTTTTTGCCGTCTGAGATTTGCCTTTACTTCCTGTCCCATATCCAAAACAGGAAGTGAGAGAAAATCCCTGCAAATTAAGGGAATCCCCAGGGCACCAGAACTAGTGTCCCCATTGGAAGATTTCCCCTCTATTACTGTTCTGGGAACAACTCAAAACTTGGGCTTTTACTTTTAATAATAAACAGGACAAATAGAGAGGGTGAATAACCCTAAGGCCTCATTCACACGAGGCGGACTCGGTCGCAGTCCGTCGCGACAGAGTCCGCCTGCTCCCGCTAGCTAAGCGGGAGATCAGTCCGCAGATCTCCGCTGAGCCAACGGATGACAAGCTCCTCTCTGCTCACTGATTGGGGAGGGGCTTGTCTGGCACCGCTGTCTCCTATGGAGCGATCTGATGAAAACTGACAGCATGTCCGTTTTCATCAGATCTTACCCGATCCGAATGGACGGATGGGGACGTGCCCCCCATACATCTGTTTTTAGCGGATCGGATAGTGTCGGATGTCAGCGGACATGTCTCCGCTGAAATCCGACGCTCCATAGGGATGCATGGAGCGGCCTTTCTGGTCCGCCGTCAAAACTGACAGGTCCGTCCGTGTGAATGGGGCCTAACGGAGGTAGAAGTAGCAATAAAACCTGACAGAGATTCTTGCCCATCCCCACTCCAAAACAAAAATAAAAAATTGCCTTTAGTTATCCACTTAAGGACCGCCTACTGCACATTTACGTCGGCAGAATGGCACGGCTGGGCACATCAACGTGTATATACGTTGATTTTAGTACCCAGCCGTGGGTCACGGGCGCGCGCCCGTGACCCGGTCCGAAACTACAGGACCGGGACCGCGGGATTCGCGGACCCGATCGCCGCTGCAGTGCGGCGATCCGTCCCTGGAGCGGAAGAACGGGGAGAGCCGTGTGTAAACACGGCTTCCCCGTGCTTCTCTGTGGCCGTAGCATCGATCGCGTCATCCCTGTAATAGGGGGACGCGATCGATGACATCACACCTACAGCCACACCCCCCTACAGTTGTAAACACAACACATAGGTCACACATCCCCTACAGCGCCACCTGTGGTTAACTCCCAAACTGCAACTTAAATTTAAATGCATTTTTTGCTGTGAAAATGACAATTGTCCCAAAAATGTGTCAAAATTGTCCGCCATAATGTCGCAGTCACGGGAAAAAAAAAAAAAAAAAAGAATCGCTGATCGCCGCTATTAGTAGTAAAAAAAAAAAAAATTCATAAAAATGCAATAAAACTATCCCTTATTTTGTAAACGCTATAAATTTTGAGAAAACCAACCGATAAACGCTTATTGCGATTTTTTTGACCAAAAATAGGTAGAAGAATCAAATATGTTTTTTTATATATTTTTGAGGGATATTTATTATAGCAAAAAGTAAAAAATATTGCTTTTTTTTTTAAATTGTCGCTCTATTTTTTTTTATAGCGCAAAAAATAAAAACCGCAGAGGTGATCAAATACCACCAAAAGAAAGCTCTATTTGTGGGGGGAAAAGGACGCCAATTTTGTTTGGGAGCCACGTCGCACGACCGCGCAATTGTCAGTTAAAACGACGCAGTGCCGAATCGCAAAAAGGGGCAAGGTCCTTTACCTGCATTTTGGTCCGGGTCTTAAGTGGTTAAACTTTAAATCTCCTCCCTTTAGCGCCACTGTGGTTCTGGAGGGCTTTGCCTTCATGTCTCGTAACCCCACAGTACCGGCAATATGGTTGGGCGATTTCAATACTACTACACTATGCTCGTCCCTCGATAGACTGCAAACGCCACAGATATCGGGCATCGGCGCTGATGCAACTAAATTCTCTAGACTGATCTCCACCTTTCGCCTTGTGGACACATGGAGGCACAACTTTCCGCATACTCGAGCATACTCCTGCTTCTCCTCTACACACAACTCTATGTCCCGAATAGATTTTATTCTTGTGTCCCACACCCTGGCACCACAGATCCTGGAAACAGAGTTTTGCCCCAGGTTACTGTGGGACCACAGTCCATATTGGACCACCCTCAGTGTCCCTATTGACAAACCGCAGAGGCCATGGAAACTGAATCCGTTCTGGCTCGCTCTGTTTCCGGAGGATGATGAGCTCATTGCCCAATGGAGTATTTTTTGGAAAACGATCACACGGCCTCTATAGCTGCAATCTGGGACTTATTCAAAATATACGCCCGTAATACCCTGATCTCTACATAAATAAAATCAAGACGGACTCCGCTGGTGCGTTTGACGGGGCGGTGTCGGAGCTGGTCTCTACTGAACAAGAATACGCTGCCAATCCCACCCAAGCAATAGCAGTTCAGCTAAAAATGCAAACTGGGGTGGTAACCCAGATACAGTATACGAAGGCTCGTCAAAAGCTCTTCTTTACTAAACAGAAACTCTTTGAATATGGAGAAAAGGCAGGCAAGCTCCTAGCGTACCTAGTGCATTGCGAAGATAGACCCCCAGTTGTCATTATTGTGCATATAGACGGATCACGGACCCACGTAGCGTAACCTCTGAGTTCAGGGATTTTTTTTGCAGACTTCTATAAAACGACAGTGACTGACCCGACGGACTTGCAGACTGCTTTTCTTCACAGCATCACCTTCCCCCAACTGACGAAAGATCAAGTAGACTTGCTTGAGGCACCCCTTACCACGAAAGAAATAGATGCTGCGATCGCCAGTTTCGCTAGATCAAAATCCCCGGGCTCCGATGGTCTCCCTGTTGAGTTTTACTCCCAATTTAGTGAACTACTAACTCCCAAGCTGCTTGCATTATTTAAAGGGGTTGTAAAGGAAACTTTTTTTTTTTCATAGGCATCCTTTACCTGCAGACATTCCTCTTTTCACTTCCTCATTGTTCGTTTTTGCTCAGAAGTTGCTCCATTTCTTCTCTGTTCTGTTCACTTCCTGCTTGTCTGATTTGTTACTCACCACCGTGAAGGGAGACTTTACTGCGGTGGTCAGTAATGTGCTCGCCCCTCCTGGGAACTACATCTGTGTGGCAGGACGCTCTCTACGTGTTAGAGACTTCAAGGAGGTGTGAATTACTGGGCGTGCCGCAATGCATACTGGGAAACGTAGTTCTTGCATGAAAGGGCGCCGCAAACCAGGAAGTGAATGAGAGAACAGAAACTAGAACGTCGGAGGTGATATAGATAAAGGGAATTTAATAGGTATTTACTCAATTTTTAACAGAATCATTACACTATTCCGTCTGTCTACCTTGCAGAGATACATTTTTTCCTTTACAACTCCTTTAATCACCTATTTGAAACCTTCACTCTGACCCTCTCTATGCGGTAGGCGACGATAGTCCTTATCCTCTCCAAGTGGATATAAAAATACTAGTTATACTTTAAATTAGGGTATCACTGGCAGTGAATCAGAGATTAGGATGAGAGCTCTGGAGCCTTCCTTTGCCTTTTAGAATAAACCAGCAGTGACACCATCCTATTGTTCCCCTTTAAAGCAGTTGTATACAGCTGGACATTTTAATTTTTCCCTGCAAGGTAATGTCATAATGTGCTATTATGCATCGCATTATTATAGAAATATAACAAAGATTGTTAAGACATGGAAACATAATGGACCTGAAAAAACGATTTAACCACAAGACTATCAGCCGTTGGTCGCTTTAAAGCCACTAGGGGGCGCGTGGACATCGTGCGGCGATGGAGCCGATGCATGTGCCCGGCAGCCGCGATGTTTGCTGGGCACCCACGACTAGAGGTCGACCGATATGGGTTTTTCTATGGCCGATGCCGATATTTAGAAATCTGTGCGGCCGATGGCCGATATATAATGCCGATTTTTGCGGCCGATATTTTGGGCCGATTTTTTTATTTTTTGATCGGCGCGGGTGGTGCTGCGTTGTGGGGAGGGATGGGTGGTGCTGCGTTGTGGGGGGGGGGGGGGGTGGGTGGTGCTGCATGGTGGGGGGGATGGATGGTGCTGCATGGTGGGGGGGGGTGGATGGTGCTGCATGGTGGGGGGGGGGGTGGATGGTGCTGCATGGTGGGGGGGGGGGGGGGGGTGGATGGTGCTGCGTTGTGGGGAGGGATGGGTGGTGCTGCATGGTGGGGGGGGTGGATGGTGCTGCATGGTGGGGGGGGGGGGGGTGGATGGTGCTGCGTTGTGGGGGGGGGGGGTGGATGGTGCTGCGTTGTGGGGGGGGTGGGTGGATGGTGCTGCGTTGTGGGGGGGTGGGTGGTGGTGCGTTGTGGGGGGGGGGGGATGGGTGGTGCTGCATGGTGGGGGGGGGGGGGGTGGATGTGCTGCGTTGTGCGGGGGGATGGGTGGTGCTGGTTGTGGGGGGGGATGGGTGGTGGGGTGGGGAGGGATGGGTGGTGCTGCATGGTGGGGAGGGATGGGTGGTGCTGCATGGTGGTGAGGGATGGGTGGTGCTGCGTTGTGGCAATGAAGATGATTGATTTGCAATGCATTGTGAAAATGAATGAGGATGAGAGTTACATTGTGAAGAGGATCCCCACAATGTAACTGATATGCACCCAGAGTCATCCTCATCCATTTTCTCAATGCCAGCCTCAGACAGATTTCACTTTAAAAAGACATACAATTAAGTTTGCAGGGGGGGGGGGCACAGTACAGTAGCACATACCCTCCATACATGCTGGTATCTATCTGCATGCACCTGATAGGCTAGGTGCATGCTGATGAGATGACCAGCCAATCAATTCACAAGTAAAATACAAGCAGCCAGCAGGCTCCACCTCAGCAGGAGAGGAAGACACTGAGCTAGTGCTGGCCACGATCTCCTGCTGGGGGGAGTTAACATGTCAGGTGGAAGATGCTTGTAAAGGGCCAATGATGGTTTCTCTGCCACCTGACTTGCAGTACTGACCAGTGCTCTTGATGCAATATATTCTTGAATCCTCCTCCCGCACGGCCACTATAGAGAAACTAAGGAGAGATTTCACTGGCATTCATCGTACCGCCCCGCCCCCTTCCTCGGCGTGCTGTATTAGATACTTGTAAAGGGCCAATGATTGTTTCTCTAATACAGCACACCGAGGAAGGGGGCGGGGCGGTACGATGAATGCCAGTGAAAGCTCTCCTTAGCTTCTCTATAGTGGCCGTGCGGGAGGAGGATTCAAGAATATATTGCTTCAAGAGCACTGGTCAGTATTGCAAGTCACGTGGCAGATGCTTGTAAAGGGCCAATGATCGCTATCCAATACAGCACGCCGAGGAAGGGGGCGGAGCAGGGACGGGCGGTACTATGCAATGCCAGTAAAATCTTTCCTCGCTATTGGAGGTGCCCGTGCGGGTGGAGAATTCAGGGACACACGCTGCTGCAGGGCAGCCAGCCATGTCACCCGTTTATTGTAATAGCCGCGAATCGGCCGATTTTTTCACAATAATCGGCCGATGCCGATTTCATAAAAACGGCCAAATATCGGTCGAACTCTACCCACGACAACAGCGCAGTAGTAAATACAACTAAAGGAAAAATTTGTTTTTGAAAAAAAAAATTAAATTTTTTTTTTTAAAAAACAAAATAAAAACAGTGCGATGCGTAGGGGTAGGCATATCGGCACTGCACCTCCCTGCAAACACAGCGGCTTGCTGGTGTAAATAGGTCCTAAAATTGCACCACCTAACTGCTTTCATAGGCACAGCCAAAAAAAACAAATAACAATTAATGCCACTTACTTTACCAAGGAAGCTTTCCGGCAAAGCTTGTCTGCCCCACGGTAATAGTTTACCAGCTGTACTATTCCAGGTTCATGCCCTGTAGGCAAACAAACAAAAAGTAAATACTACAAATAAGAAACTAACTTGGTAATACATCAGTATAATTTTGTTCAAACATTTGTACAGAAATTGTTCATTAGAAGAGTCAACTATATTTTATTTGAAACCCCTTAAAGCGCAAATATGGTCAAAATGTACAATCATTTTTTTATATTTCTTTATTAGTTTTTCATGAAAGACATTTTCTTCATTAACAATTATCTCTTATAACATAAAACTTACGTATATAAAAAAAAAAGCATCAAACATAATGCACGACTTTAACACTGAGTACGAGTACTGATACTTTACCTCAGGTACTCGTCGATACCAATTACCGATGCTGGTTTGACGGGGGGTTGCTAGAGAGTTGGGCGAGGCTGGGGTGAGGGCAGGGTGGGAAGTAGAGGGGTAAGTGAGGGCAGCCTGTGTCCCCCCCTCATCCAGCCTGTGTCACCCCCTCATCCAGCCTGTGTCCTCCTGTATCACACCTCATGCAGCCTGTGTCCCCCTGTGCCACCCCTCATCCAGCCTGTGTCCTCCTGTATCACCCCTCATGCAGCCTGTGTCCCCCTGTGCGACCCCTCATCCAGCCTGTGTCCCCCTGTGCCACCCCTCATCCAGTCTGTGTCCCTTGGTATCACCCTTTGTCCAGCCTCTGTCCCCCCCATGTCACCCCTCATCCACCCTGTGCACCCCCTCATCCAGCCTCTGTCCCCATGTCACCCCTCATCCACCTTGTGTCGCCCCTCATCCAGCCTGTGTCACCCCTCATTCAGGGTGTGTCTCGCTGATACAGCTTGCTGCTCTCCCCTTCTCCCAACCAGCCTGTGTCTCGCTTGCATCCAGATCCAGCCTGTGTCTTTCAAATCCAGCCACTCGGCATGTAGGGGGTTAATTCACCACAGTTGTGTTCAGGTGCAGCACTTCTCTCCCCGGAGGTGGGTGCAAATACCTGTATTATACAGATATCTGCACCCCCAAATGTGAAACCGGAGGGGGGGTTCCGAAAACCGGAAGTTCCATTTTTGGCTTTAGGGCCGATTCACACTGCTGCGAATTCTATTGCGAACTTGATCGGTGGCGATTGCTCAAATTCGCAAGTCATTTTACTAACAAAGTTTTCCATGAGTGCAGTTCACATCAACGCGTTGTGAATCTAACTGCGTTAAAAAAGGGTCGTGTGCGAGTTTGATCCCTGTGCGATGCAAAGTCAGCTCTATAGACTGGCATTCCCTGAAATCACGGCGGCAAATTCGCAGTAAAAATCGCGCGATTATGTAGATGCGGCAGTGTGACCCGGGCCTAAACATAATTCTCCTCCATGCTAAACGTGGCCTGGTACGTTGTAATATTGGCATCAGTAAATTCTTGCATGAGTGGCCCTATTCACCTGCTTAGGGGCGCTGCAAGGGTTGTGTGTATTTTATTACAGGCAATACCACTGAATTTTATATAATGGGGATTTCGCTGAAACAAAAATGTGCAGTAACCAATGCAATGACCTGAAATGCAAACAAGGACCTAAAGATTTCCAAATAAAGCTCAATAAAAGCAAACAATGTAACGCACTCCAAAATGCCTGGGCATTGAGAGGTTACCTGGACAATGGTAATAAGTACTGCAATCTGAGTGAGGATGGATTTCTCAGGATATGCCGTTTATAATGAATGATGTGCCTGTCTATTTCTATGGCAGATACGAGTCATTTCACAGAACGTAATGGAAAGATAATTGGTACTTGTGCCAGAAATATCCTTCCGGACAAATACTGAAGAGGCAGAAGGCTTGTGTCAGGATATAGAACATGCATTATGATTGTAATAAGTAACCAACATGTATGGTACAGTCGCAGTATTACACAATCCAAACTCGAAGGATAAGATCACCTTTCACAATATGTTACACCCATATTCGGGGTATTCGCACCCCCCCAAGCTGTGAATGCCACGTCACTCACTGTCTTCTGTCAATGGAAAACTACCAGTCCTCACAGCCTAAGCGGCTGTCGGTTTGTAGTCCTCAATGAATTACACGGCACTGCGAGCTCTGTGGTAGTTCATCGATTCTTCAGCGTGTTATTGGCTTCCTCGTAGGAGGTATGAGCAAGCAGAAACACTGACAGGTCTGCAGACCTGCATGGAATCAGTAATCTGCTGATCATTGGTGCAATGCTTTACAGGCTCCTGCAACAAAAAATTGTAAATGCACTTTTTTTTACCAGTGCCACACAATTTTTTTAATTATTATTTAAAAACGCCCACCATTTTATTCTCTAGGGGCTCCGCTAAAAAAATATACACATTGGGCCAGATTCAGGTAGATGGGCGAATCTTTAATTTGGAGTAACTTTTCTCATTTACGTTACTCCGCCGAAACTTTAGGAGCAAGTACTGTATTCACAAAGCACTTGCTCCTAAAGTTGCGGCGGCGTAGCGAAAATGAGCCAGCGGAATTCAAATTAGGCGCGTAGGGGGCGTGTATTATTATAACTAAGCGCGATCACGCGGGGAACGTATTGCGCATGCGTCGACTGTCAGTGCGCATGCTCCAAATTCTGTCAATGAACGTCAATCCCCATTCACGGACGTTTTACGCAAACGACTCGAATTATTTTTTTTTCCGACGCGATGACGACGGTCATACTTAACATAGGATACTCCACTAGGGGGCTGCTTTATCTTTACGCCGCGTATCTCTTACGGAAACGTCGGAAAGTCACTGCGTCGGGCCCGAATACGATCGTGAATTGCCGATTCTCGCTGATTAACATATTCTCGGCGTTAATCAGCGGGAACGCCCCCGGCGCCATTTTTAAAATTGCAGTTCCGATACGACAGCGAAATACAATTACGCCACTCGTATAGGAACTCCAACCCGGCGTTTCTTGTTTTCTGCTTACTGAAAACAGAAACGCCGGCTCAAAGTGAGAGTTAGGCTGGAGTATCACTGATACTCCAGAGTAACTCTACCTGAATCTGGTATATATATTTATATATATATATATATATATATATATATATATATATATGTATATATATATATATATATATATATACACATATACATATACACATACATACATACACACACACACACAGTTTGGGGGGTTCTAATCTAAATATTCATCTAGCAAAAAAGAAATACACTGGATTTTTACATGAAGGAGAGAAATTTCACAATGGGCCTGGATGGGAACTGGTTAAAGACTGGAGTTATCCTTTACATTTTTGAAGTGGAGTTCCACAAACGTTTGTGTTTATTAAAAGTCTGCAGCTACAAAAAGTGTATCTGCTGACGTTTAATAAAACGCACACTCACCTGTCCCACGGTCCAGTGATGCGGCCGCACGAACCCTCACTTCTCTCCCTCGCCGCTCCGGCATTGCAAGTGTGGGCACCCCGCTGTGACAGCTTGCGGCTTTAGAGCCGGTTGCGAGTTGCACAGTGCCTCCCCATTGGTCGGGTAATCTTCTGGGACCTGTGACGTGTCCCAGAAGATTGCAAGGAGGGAGAGGAGAACTTCAGCAAAAAGAGTAGCTGCTGGCTTTTAATAAAAAGTGTTCCACGCTTCCAGCGACGCGTCGGCCGGGGCTTCGCTCCTCGCCTCCCCCTCGCCGGCCGGCGTCTTCATTTCTAGTGTGGGCACCAGGCAGTCATTTCTAGTGTGGGCACCAGGCAGTGACAGCTTTCGGCTTCACAGGCCGGGCACCCACTGCGCATGCGCAAGCGACGTGGCCCGATTGGACAGAGGATCGCCTACAGGGAGGGGCTGCAATAAGGCAATTAAGATGGTCGCCTTACCAGCCCCTCGGCGGAAGGAGGAAGTCCCACTCCTCCTGAAGGCCCCAATCTGCCCCCCAAAAAATTACATGCCAAATGTGGCATGCAAGGGGGCAAGGAGTGGATTAAGCGGAAGTTCCATTTTTAGGTGGAACTCCGCTTTAAAGTAAGAAGCAGGGGGTGCTGACGTCTTACCTCTTTTCCCATGCACTAATTGAGTTGAGAAGCGGGGTGAGGGGCCGAAAAGGACTTCTCAGCAGACGGGGCCTCTAGTAATTTGGGGGGCCCTGCACAGCTTTGTGGGGGCCTAAGAGGCTTGCATAGTGAGCCTATAGGGCGGGTCGGCCCTGACAGCACTACAAGTCACAGCAATCAAACCCGGACAACTGACGCGTTTCACACTGTATCTAGTATTTAGTCATAGCTGATTGAAGCGCTGGTATTCCCCATTTCCCTATCTGATTGGAGTGCTGGTGATCCCAGTCTTCCTATCTAAATGGAGCGCTGGTAATCCCCGTTTGCCTGATTGGAGCGCTGGTAATCCCCGTTTGCCTGATTGGAGCGCTGGTAATCCCCGTTTGCCTGATTGGAGCGCTGGTAATCCCCGTTTGCCTGATTGGAGCGCTGGTAATCCCCGTTTGCCTGATTGGAGCGCTGGTAATCCCCGTTTCCCTATCTGAATGGAGAGCTGGGGATCCCCGTTTGCCTGATTGGAGCGCTGGTAATCCCCGTTTGCCTGATTGGAGCGCTGGTAATCCCCGTTTGCCTGATTGGAGCGCTGGTAATCCCCGTTTGCCTGATTGGAGCGCTGGTAATCCCCGTTTGCCTGATTGGAGCGCTGGTAATCCCCGTTTGCCTGATTGGAGCGCTGGTAATCCCCGTTTCCCTATCTGAATGGAGAGCTGGGGATCCCCGTTTGCCTGATTGGAGCGCTGGTAATCCCCGTTTCCCTATCTGAATGGAGAGCTGGGGATCCCCATTTCCCTGAATGGAGCACTGGTAATCCCCGTTTCCCTATCTGAATGGAGCGCTGGGGATCCCCGTTTCCCTGATTGGAGCGCTGGTAAACCCTGTTTCCCTGATTGGAGCGCTGGTAAACCCTGTTTCCCTGATTGGAGCGCTGGTAATTCCCGTTTCCCTGATTGGAGTGCTGGTAATCCCCATTTCTCTATCTGCTTGGAGCGCTGGGGATCCCCGTTTGCCCGATTGGAGCGCTGGTAATACCCGTTTTCCTATCTGAATGGAGCGCTGGGGATCCCCGTTTGCCCGATTGGAGCGCTGGGGATCCCCGTTTGCCCGATTGGAGCGCTGGGGATCCCCGTTTGCCCGATTGGAGCGCTGAGGATCCCCGTTTGGAGCGCTGGGGATCCCCGTTTGCCCGATTGCAGCATTGGTAATACCTGGTAATACCTGCTTCCCTATCTGAATGGAGCGCTGGTAATCCCTGTTTCCCTATCTGAATGGAGCGCTGGGGATCCCCGTTTGCCTGATTGGAGCGCTGGTAATCCCCGTTTCCCTATCTGAATGGAGAGCTGGGGATCCCCATTTCCCTGAATGGAGCACTGGTAATCCCCGTTTCCCTATCTGAATGGAGCGCTGGTAAACCCTGTTTCCCTGATTGGAGCGCTGGTAAACCCTGTTTCCCTGATTGGAGCGCTGGTAAACCCTGTTTCCCTATCTGAATGGAGCGCTGGTAATCCCCGTTTCCCTGATTGGAGGGCTGGTAATTCCCGTTTCCCTGATTGGAGGGCTGGTAATTCCCGTTTCCCTATCTGAATGGAGCGCTGGGGATCCCGGTTTCCCTGATTGGAGCGCTGGTAATCCCCGTTTGCCTGATTGGAGCGCTGGGGATCCCCGTTTGCCTGATTGGAGCGCTGGGGATCCCCGTTTGCCTGATTGGAGCGCTGGGGATCCCCGTTTGCCTGATTGGAGCGCTGGGGATCCCCGTTTGCCTGATTGGAGCGCTGGGGATCCCCGTTTGCCCGATTGGAGCGCTGGTAATACCTGTTTTCCTATCTGAATGGAGTGCTGGGGATCCCCGTTTGCCCGATTGGAGCGCTGGGGATCCCCGTTTGCCCGATTGGAGCGCTGAGGATCCCCGTTTGCCCGATTGGAGCGCTGAGGATCCCCGTTTGCAGCATTGGTAATACCTGGTAATACCTGCTTCCCTATCTGAATGGAGCGCTGGTAATCCCTGTTTCCCTATCTGAATGGAGCGCTGGTAATCCCCGTTTCCCTATCTGAATGGAGCGCTGGTAATCCCCGTTTCCCTATCTGAATGGAGCGCTGGTAATCCCCGTTTCCCTGTCTGAATAGAGCGCTGGTAATCCCCGTTTCCCTATCTGAATGGAGCGCTGGTAATCCCCGTTTCCCTATCTGAATGGAGCGCTGGTAATCCCCGTTTCCCTATCTGAATGGAGCGCTGGTAATCCCCGTTTCCCTATCTGAATGGAGCGCTGGTAATCCCCGTTTCCCTATCTGAATGGAGCGCTGGTAATCCCCGTTTCCCTATCTGAATGGAGCGCTGGTAATCCCCGTTTCCCTATCTGAATGGAGCGCTGGTAATCCCCGTTTCCCTATCTGAATAGAGCGCTGGTAATCCCCGTTTCCCTATCTGAATAGAGCGCTGGTAATCCCCGTTTCCCTATCTGAATGGAGCGCTGGTAATCCCCGTTTCCCTATCTGAATGGAGCGCTGGTAATCCCCGTTTCCCTATCTGAATGGAGCGCTGGTAATCCCCGTTTCCCTATCTGAATGGAGCGCTGGTAATCCCCGTTTCCCTATCTGAATGGAGCGCTGGTAATCCCCGTTTCCCTATCTGAATGGAGCGCTGGTAATCCCCGTTTCCCTATCTGAATGGAGCGCTGGTAATCCCCGTTTCCCTATCTGAATGGAGCGCTGGTAATCCCCGTTTCCCTATCTGAATGGAGCGCTGGTAATCCCCGTTTCCCTATCTGAATGGAGCGCTGGTAATCCCCGTTTCCCTATCTGAATGGAGCGCTGGTAATCCCCGTTTCCCTATCTGAATGGAGCGCTGGTAATCCCCGTTTCCCTATCTGAATGGAGCGCTGGTAATCACTGTTTCCCTATCTGAATGGAGCGCTGGTAATCCCCGTTTCCCTATCTGCTTGGAGCGCTGAGGATCCCCGTTTCCCTGATTGGAGTGCTGGTAATCCCCGTTTCCCTGATTGGAGCGCTGGTAATCCCCATTTCCCTATCTGCTTGGAGCGCTGGGGATCCCCGTTTGCCCGATTGGAGCGCCGGGGATCCCCGTTTCCCTCCTGTATAGACATAAGTATGACCTCCTGGTAATTCAGGGGTCCATCTGATTTGGTAAGCGCTCACGGAGGAGGGACTGTCGCTCATGACACAGAGAAGATTGAAGTCATCCTTGTCATCTTTTCTGGGACTTGTAGTTCCTCGCAGGATTGGTTGTTTTTATAACCAATGAACACTTCAGACATTGCGCTGCACTTATTTTTATCTTTACATGTATTCTAGGTGATGCGATTAACCTGAAGCGTTCAGCTTGCAATTTTAGCTCATTATTCATTGTCTGCGCTGCTTGCTCTTTAATCTATAACGCTTTCCCTCGGTCTATTAATAATTATATATAATAATCAGATCCATGGTCATCTGAAGCTTTTTGTCTCTGCCTACCCCAGAACATAGGCAGTGCCCACCCCCCTGGGTACTCTTCTGCAGCACAGCTGGTGAGAGTGCTGCAGTTGTACTGTCTGAGGTCCCCTCTTGGTGCAGACAACACCCATATGCAGCTCCTTGTACTTCATGCCATGCAGTGGGACGGATCACCATGTAATCCTATAGGGATCGAGCTGATGGGTTACAAATAAGTGGTTAAAGCAGCGTGACGTCACAGACGTCCCTATGACGTTTCTCACCCAGTCTCCCGAATGGCAGTCTGTTCCTCTCTCCCAGCATGAGATTAAAGCGGGGATTGTCCCTCTTCAGTCTCTTCCATTGTCCCGTGGCCAGCAGGATCTTACACACTTCGGCATAGACGGTGCTGTTCTCATCCCTCACCACGAAGGTGTACATGTCTCCTCTATTGTGGTGACCGAGCCGTCCAGCCTCGCAGCATCCCGTGCAACTCCCGCTACACTCCTAGGAGAGCCATGCCTGGTGGGGTGTGGGTGACGTCACGTGTCCCCGGTCTGCGCAGGTCTGATGCGAAGTGCGGCGATGGATGGATAAAAGGAGGCGGATAGGAAGAGCGGCAGCTGCAGTCCGTCACTCTCCAGCCAGGCGATAGCCACGCCCAGGCATTGGAGGCTGGCCTATAGGGTCAGGGAGCAATGGGAGGGGATTAGGCAGAGGGATGGATGGATGGATGGTGGAGAGAGACTCTTCCCTGCCACACCCTGCATTGTCACCAAAGCTTATTCCACCAAGACAAAATCTCACAGCACTGAGCCTGTTCTCAATCACAATGAAAGCCTTGGTGGCTACTGTGGATTTTTTATTTATTTTTTGCACATGTTTTTCTACAAATCACTGTAAACTCCCAAAAAAGTATATCATTTCTGGAAGCAGAGACCATGGAGAATAAAATGATTGCAATCTCGTATTTTTGCACAATATTTACGTATTAATTTATCAAACGCATATTTCTCTATTGTTCATCGAAGGAAATCCAGCCGTAAGAAATGACGCGGTGTCCTTCAATAAACTCAGAGAAAAAGGATTTTACAAAAATCCAATGGTTCAGGAAAAACGAAATTTTAAAGCGCAGTTCCACCCAAAAGTGGTACTTCCGCTTTAAGTACACTTTAAAGGGGTGTTCCAGCCCAAAATTGTGTTTATTAAAAGTCAGCATCTACAAAAAGTGTAGCTGCTGGCTTTTAATAAACACTCACTTACCTGCTCCTGCGTTCCAGCGACGCGCCGACCGGGGCTCCGCTCCTCTCCCCCCCTCCCCAGCCGGCGTCTTCATCCCGACTGTGGGCACCCAGCCGTGACAGCCTTCGGCTTCACGGCCGGGCACCCACTGCGCATGCGCGAGCCGCACTGCGCATGCGCGCGGCTCGCCGCTGATTGGAGAGGCGATCGCATGGGACCTGTCAGTGTCCCATGTGATCGCCTACAGGGAGGGGCTGGTGTAGGCGATTAAGGCTTAATCGCCTAACCAGCCCCTCGGCGGAAGCAGGAAGTGAGACAGGAAGTCCCACTCCTACTGAAGCCCCCACTCCCCCCCCAAAAAAATTACATGCCAAATGTGGCATGTAAGGGGGAGGGGAGGGGATTAAAAAAAAGTAAAAATTTAGGGTGGAACTCCTCTTTAAGTACACATTTGGCATGTAATTTTTTTTTTTGAGGGGGGGTGGGTTCTTCATTTCAAAGGGGACTTCCTGCCCCACTTTCTCCTACAGGCCGCCTAGGCGACTCCTCCTCTCTCCCTAGGTGGCCCCTCCCTCTCATCGATCTTCTGGGACACGTGAAAGGTCCCAGAAGATTGCCTGTCCACTCCGAGAGAGAAGCGTGTCTCACGCATGTGCAGTGCTATGACTAAGCACTAGTGTTAGTGCGAAACGCGTCAGCAGTTGGGTTTTATTTTATTTTACTTTGCTGTGACTTGTAGTGCTGTCCTTCTTTTAGGCTGCATTCACACCTGAGCGTTTTGTCGCCTGAAGCATGAAGCTCCAAAACGCTAGAGGGGAAAAAATACATTATTCTCTATGGAGATGGTTCACATCTCCACTCCAAAACGCCTGACGCCGAACGCCTAAAGCTCAAACAAGTTCTGGACCCTTTTTTCGTCGCTCGAATTGAGCGTATTTGGGCGTTTTCCTGTTTTTAACATTGGTGACCCTAGACCTGTCCAAATTCGCGACAAAACGCAGTAAAAAAACGCTGCAAAAATCTCAGTAAAAAACGCTGCAAATTTTGCCACAAACGTGGTAAAAAACACTGCAAAATCGCGGCAAAACTCTACACTCAGGTGTGAATGCAGCCTTAATAAAAGGCTACAATTAGTTCAGAGTGTGGCTAAGTGCCTGCTTTGCTAAGTGCATTGCCTGCACCCGAGTTGTCTGCAACGGTGAATGTTCGTCTGGGTTCCCACCTGGAGCAGCTATTCCCTTTCCCCTCGCAGTGCGTGCCTGGCCGTTAAGCCACAAGCTGTCACAGATGGGTGACCACAGTTCTAATGACGATGCCGCAGAGAGGAAGGGCAGAGGAGCAGGGCCTCCGTGCGTCCCCATCGCTGGACCATGAGAGAGGCAAGTGGCTGTTTATTAAAAGTCAGCAGCTACACTTTTTGTAGCTGCTGTCTCTTAATAAACTAAAAATAGCCTGGAACTCTGCTTTAAGTGATTGTTATTTTTAGGGTTGTCCCGATACCGATACCGGTATCGGTATCGGGACCGATACCGAGTATTTGCGGGAGTATTCGTACTCCCGCAAATACTGCCGATACCTAAATAGAATACTTTTTTTTTTTTTTCAACGAGCAGGCTGCTGAGTGTTAGAACGGGACCCTTAGAAGGGGTGGGGATTGGCGAGCGATCATCCTAATTGGTTGCGGCAACTTGCGGCAGTTTAGAAGGGGGTGGAGCGAGCGGCAGTGACATCCTCATTGGTTGCACTGGTACTGTATGGTTAACCTTGTTCCTCCTGGTAAAGCAGCATAATAGTGGCAGCTGACAAGGGGTGGAAGCTGGATAGAGCGGCGGCAAACAGGTATGTCTATGTGCCGTTTTGTGGATGTTTTACTCCCCTCGCTCGTGCATACTGGGGGCGGAGAGCAGCAGCAGCTGAGGGGTGCAGAGAGCGCCAAACAGCAGCCAATAGTTGTTTGTTTTCCTCCTCGCCTCGTGCTGCTGAAGTATGAGGGGAGAGAGCGGGCGGAGAGAGGGAGGAGAGCAGGACAGGACAAACTTCATAGCAGCATTCAGCCTTTGCCAGCCCTCGCCGAGCAAGTAAGATTAAATATAGAATTGTAATGTTAATGTAGACACTCGTCATACAAGAGTGATAAGAGTCATACAGTGATACTGAATGAATTATTGAATAGAATACCGAGTGTCTATGTCTAGTAAATTGTAATGCAGTAGTGCACACAGAGGCAAGCTATGTGTAGTTGGTTGCCTTGCCACTGCCAGAAGTTCTCAGTCAGTGCACTGCATTGCATGTTATTTCTTTCTGTGTCACTCAAAATGGAGTCACATAGAATACAACTTCCTAAAGTACAAGCTCTGTATTTTAAGTCATTTCTAAATAATTAAATATTAATGTTATTCATGTAAAACAGTACTTCATAATTCTAAAGAAAATATCCTTAGTCTGTATTGTGGTTTGAAAACTGTCACATGACATTTAAAAAAAGTATCGGTGACTACTTGAAAAAAAGTATCCGTACTTGTAGTCGGACCTAAAAAAGTGGTATCGGGACAACCCTAGTTATTTTTATAGAAAACAAAAAACGAGATGTTACAAACATGTCATACTTATCGCTCTGTGTAGTTGGTTTTGCACAGAGAAGCCCCGATCCTCCTCTTCTCGGGTCCCTCTTCTGTGCTCCTGGTCCCCTCTCTCCTGCCGAGTACCCCCACAGTATGCAGCTTGCTGTGGGGGCACCCAAGTCGAGCTGCACCTCCATGTGTCCATTTAGACACGGAGCTGCATTTTGACCCTTCCCCCTCTCTCTCCCAATTGGCTAACTGACTTTGACAGCAGTGGGAGCCAATAGCGCCACTGCTGTGTCTCAGCCAATGAGGAGGGAGAGTCCCTGGATGGCTGAGACACTCGTGGACATTGCTGGATAGAGATGGGGCTCAGGTAAGTATTAGGGTGGCTGCTACACTCAGAAGGCTTTTTATGGGATGTTTAGACCCCCGACATCTCACAAAAGCCCCCCCCTCCCAATAGGGTAAAAAAAAAAAAAGGAAACGTAATAAATATTTTAAAGTGAAATTGTAAAAATAATATAATTTAAAAAAAACACAGACTATCCCCCAAAAAAGCATTGTTATATATATATATATATATATATATATATTAGTAATGGGTTAGCTCGGTAGCAGGTCTGTGTGACCCCCTGGGTGGGTTCACTACACACTCAACTATACAGAGAGGCAGCCGAAGACGGTTGATAACAAGGGTTATGGTTTATTCTTCCATATTGCTGGAAACAAGTGCAAGGATCCAAAACAGCATAAACAAAACATAAAATAAACCCTGGCAACTTGGGGCATCTACCTTCACAACACAGGAACTTATCTATGGAGTCTGGCACAGCCTACTGCTGGGCAGACACTGCTGGTCATACAGCAGAAAAACAAGTCTTTTTGATTTTTATCACACAGAAAAATCAACACCACCTCACCTTCAGAAGTCTCTCAGCTCACTGCTCTCCTTTACTCAAAAAGCCTCAGGATGCAGCAAGCAGTAGTAATCCTCTGGATAACTTATAGAGGCCTTAATTGCCTCATTCTGAACAGCTGAAGCTATCCAACGTCCTTAAACCTTTCTGGCTACCTCTGCAGCCGACACCTAATAGTAATTGTTGAATTGTATAAACAAGGCAGAAACGTATCTCCCGTCTGTGACAACACACACAGATTTACCTGACTTCCTGTCACATACCCCCCCTCTTGTTTCAACCCTTGGGTTGGGACACAGGTTGCCAGGCACGCATGCACTCGGGACAAACCGTCTGCATTCCCCATTTTAACACCGGGGGGATGCCACAAAACTAAATTCCTGAAGGGCCAGGAACCACCTATTTATTCTCCTATTGGTCTCCTTGTTCTGTGCCATCCACTTCAATGGGGCATGATCCGTCACCAGTTCAAAATGTCTACCCACGAGGTAGTACCAGAGAGAATCCAAAGCCCATCTCACCGCCAAACACTCTCTCAAGGGTGGCATAATTCTCCTAATGGGCCTTCAACTTTCGGCTGAGGTAAATAACAGGGTGTTCCTCCCCCTTGATAATCTGGGACAGTACAGCTCCTAACCTCACATTTGACGCATTTGTCGGAACCACAAATTCCCATGAAAAATCAGGCAAATTTAAAACTGGCTGACTACATAAGGCCTGTTTAAAAAGCCTGAAAAGCTGTTTCTGCTTCGGGAGTCCATTTGGTCATGACAGACTCCTTCCCTTTGGTCAAATTTGTCAGGGGAGCAGATAATCCCAACTCTTTCCGTCTTTATCCACCACCTTTCTCAACATTTGTTTTAAGGTTTTATTAAACCTTTCCACTAACCCGTCTGTTTGAGAGTGATATACTGATGTACGTAATTGGGTCACTTTCAGGAGTTTACAAAGTTCTCTGGTCACCCTAGACATAAACGGGGTGCCCTGGTCAGTTAGGACTTCCTTAGGAAGACCCACACAGCTCAAAGCTAAAATAACTCTTTGGCTATGGTTTTAGCAGAGGTGTTTCGGAGAGGAATCGCTTCTGGGTAACGGGTGGCATAGTCCATTATTACCAAGATGTGCTGGTGCCCTCTAGTGGACTTCAGTAAGTGGCCAACCAAATCCATGGCGATCCTCTCAAAAGGGACCTCAATAATGGGCAAGGGTACCAACGGACTGCGGAAATGTGGCATGGGTGCAGTAATCTGACACACTGGACAGGAAGAGCAGTACACTTCCACTTCCTTAGTGATCCCAAGCCAATAAAACCTCTGGGTGATTCTCTCCCGGGTTTTTTCTGCTCCCAAATGTCCCCCAAGAATGTGCCCATGGGCCAGTTCCAAAACCATCTTGCGGTACGGTTTAGGCACTACCAGTTGCTCAATGGTGTCCTCTATCCTCTGTGACACTCGATATAACAGGTCCCTTTCAATAATGAAGTAAGGGAGGGCAACCCTCTTATCAGGGTTAACTAACTTCCCATCTATCTTCACTACATTCTCCCGGGCTCTTAGCAATGTGAGGTCCCTCAATTGTTCGGTGATAAAATTTTCTCTGTGCACCTCGAGGTCATCAAACCCTATCGGCCGCTGTTCCTCTTCTGAGGTAGCAGGCTCCTCCCTAGGGACTGGTGTTTCCTCTGTTAAGACTGAGAACGGAAACTCAGGAGAATCCTCACAGAGGATTCTGGAGTAGATGTTTCAGGCTCAGAAGAACCACTTACTGGGGAATCTGGGAAATTCCAGAGTTTCCAGAACTTTGGGAAATCCCTTCCCACAATGGCGTCATGTGGCAGTTGGGAAACTAAACCCACTTGGTGACACAAGTTACCGAGGGAGGTTTCAAAGCAAACCGTAGTCACCGGATATTCTCAAGTGTCCCCATGTACACAAACTACAGCCATTTTCCTAGGATGTAAGGTTTTTCCCACCACTAGATCACTTTTCACTAAGGTGACCAGGCTACCTGAATCCAACAATACCACAACATCTTTACCATCTAAGCACATTCTACATAAAGGTTTCTCATTCCCCTTTACTGCAGTGCATGTGGTTGCAAAAAGGGACTGTGGTCTCTCTGTCAGAAAGTCACACTGCATGGGTTCATCAACCGCTGCTACATGTCCCTCTTCCCGGCAACGTTAACAAATCAACCTTCTGGTCCTCTCCTGTGGGATGGGTCTTCCAGGCCGCTCACGCCAAACATTAGCAGTAGTCCCGATAATACCTCTAGTTGCTCTTTGGTCCCTCTCTCCACCCCCATCCCTTGATGCAGTCTTACTTTTAGGTGGGGAGGGTCTGGTCTTGGGGTGGAAAGTCTGTGGGTCTCTGAGGAAAGAGGACAAATTCTCTGTTGTTAGGTACCTTTCGACCAGGTCTACTAGTTTGTCTGTGGTTTCCAGACCACCATGGCTCACCCATTTCTGCAGGGTGTTAGGAAGAGACCTAAGACATTTGTCCATGACTACTCGCTCCAAAATTTTTGGTTCGGACAGAGTTTCTGGCTGCAGCCATTTCCTGGCCAAATGGATGAGGTCATACATCTGCGACCGAGGTGGCTTCCTCAGCTGATAACTCCAATTGTGGACCCGCTGAGCACGGAACAGCCAGGGTTACACCAAAACGTGCCAATATTTCCTCTTTTAACCGATCACAGTTTTTTGCATCTGCAAGATCCAAATCAAAATATGTCCAGCCCACTGTTCTTTAGGCCAACTCTCTTTTTCCGCTGTTCTCTCAAACATGGTCAGAAACATCTCAGGGTCATCATCTGCAGTCATCTTTGGCAATAAGTGGCTTGCCCGAAAAGTCGGTATGTTACTGGCCTGACTCCCAGCCTCGGTCTGCTGTCTCTAAAGCGGTTTCAGGATGGCCTCCGTTTGCTGCTGGTGTCTCTGTTCCAAGCCTGCAATGCTCTCTTGGCGAGCCTGTTGAGCTGCAAGGCTCCGCTGCAAACCTGCATTTGTCTGCTGTGGACTTGCATTTGATATAGCCAGCTGTTTCAGTATCTCCTTCATTTTGGGTTTACTTTAACTGCCCGCGGCACTCCACCATGTGAAAGGGGTTAGCTCGGTAGCGGGTGTGTGTGATCCCCTGGGTGGGTTCACTACACACTGGACTAAACAGAGAGGCAGCCGAGGATGGTTGAAAACAAGGGTTATGGTTTATTCCTCCATATTGCTGGAAACAAGTGCAAGGATCCTAACAGCATAAACAAAACAAAACATAAAATAAACCCTGGCCACTTGGGGCGTCTACCTTCACAACACAGGAACCTACCTATGGAGTCTGGCACAGCCTACTGCTGGGCAGACACTGCTGGTCATACAGCAGAAAAACAAGTCTTTTTGATTTTTATCACACAGAAAAATCAACACCACCTCACCTCTTCAGAAGTCTTTCTCAGCTTACTGCTCTCCTTAACTCAAAAAGCCTCAGGATGCAGCAATCAGTAGTAAAGCTCTGGATAACTTATAGTTGCCTCATTCTGAACAGCTGAAGCTATCCAACGTCCTTAACCACTGGGCACTTAAACCCCCTTCCTGACCAGAACAATGTTCAGCTTTCGGTGCTCTCACAATTTGAATGGCAATTACTCAGTCATACAACATTGTACCCATTTGAAATTTTTGTAATTTTCTTCACACAAATAGAGCTTTCTTTTGGTGGTATTAGATCACTTCTGGGTTTTTTTATTTTTTGCGCTATAAAAGAAAAACGACTGAAAATTCTGTAAAAAAAAAAAAAAAATCTTGTTTCTGTCATATTAGCAGGTTATTTCTCACACACAGCATATGCATACCACAAATTACACCCCAAAACACATTCTGCTATTCCTCCCACATGTGTGAGACTTTTACACAGCGTGGCCACATACAGAGGCCCAACATGCAGGGAACGCCATCAGGCGTTCTGGAACACCCAGACCAATTCTGACATTTCTCTCCTACATGGAAAAATCATCATTTATTTGCTAGAAAACTACATAGAACCCCAAAACATTATATATACTTTTTTAGCAAAGACCCTAGAGAATACAATGGCGGCCGTTACAACTTTTTATCTCGCATGGTATTTTCGCAGACATTTTTTGAACGCGTGTTTTTACAAAAAAACTGTTTTGTGCTTAAAAAAAAAAAAAAAACAGTAAAGTTAGCCCAATTTTTTTTCATAATGTGAAAGATAAAGTTACGCCAAGTAAATAGATACCCAACATGTCACACTTCAAAATTGCGCACACTCATGGAATGGCGCCAAACTTCGCTACTTAAAAATCCCCATAGGCGACGCTTTAATTACTTATATTGGTTACATGTTTTTAGTTACAGAGGAGGTCTAGGGCCAAAATGTTTGCTCTCGCTCTAACGTTCGCAGAGATACCTCACATGTGTAGCTTGAACACCGTTTTTATATGTGGGCGGGACTTACGTATGCGTTCCGAATAATTGCTCTGAGTAGGAGATGATAAAGTGTTTTAAATTTGATTGGTTTGGGCTTTTTAGCTCTCTTTCTGTGAAAAATGCCCACTTTCAAACATAATGTTGGACTCAAACATATACATAAAAGACTTTTAATCTTCAGGTTGAAAATTACTTTATTAATACACTCTATAAAACACTATGATTACAGTAATTTCTAGTAAACGATTCTGTGCATATCATATTGCTTAAAGGCCAAGTCCACCTTTTGCATAGAACAATAATATATTTGAGAGAAAAAAAAAATGCATTTTATATATTTTTTGTAAATGAACTTGCAAAAACACTGCAACCAAAAACAGTGGGTCCTTTGTGCAAGGCCCCCACAGACTCTCCAGCTCAATGGCCGTACCAAGGTACAGACATTCAGTTAGACCCCTTTCACACTGGGGCGTTTTGGTGTTAAAAAAAAGTGCCTGAAAGAAGCCTCATCTGCAATCCCAATGTGAAAGCCCGAGTGCTTTAAGAGCCCTTTCACACTGCTAGTGCCAGAAAACCGCTGGTAACCCTCCGCTAAGACGCCATTTACACTGGGGCATTTTTCAGGCGCTTCGGCGTTAAAAAAGAGCCTCAATGGGAAGCTGCTTGCAGGACTTTTTTTGACGCCCTGTCAGCGCATTAGGGCTTTCAGATGAGGCTTCTTTCAGGTGTTTTTGTTTTTTTTTAACGCCAAGACTCCTCTCACACTGGGGCATTTTTTAGGCGCTTTAGTGTGAAAGCACTCAGGCTTTTACATTGGGATTGCAGATGCAGCTTCTTTCAGGTGCTTTTTTCAACTCCACTTTCATGGAAAAACATATAGCTGTTAATAAAAAATAACATTCCTTTTCAATCTGCTACAACTGTAATTTTCTAAAAATTCAATGCAAACTGGCAGCCTTAAGACCCCTTTTACACTGGGACAGGAGGTGCGCCGACGATATGGTGGCGCTATTTTTAGTGGCGATATACCGTTGGCATTGTGGTGGTATTTGCCAATTGCGGTGCGGTTTTAACCCCCGCTAGCGGCCGGAAAAGGGGTTAATACCGTTGTTTCCCATTGCATTTAATGGGAAGGAGCGGTAAACACACCGCTCCAAAGATGCTGCTAGCAGGACTTTTGGAGCGGTCCTGCTAGCGCACCACTCGAGGGCTTTCACACAGACTGCAGGGCAGGAGTTTTCAGGCGGTATTTAGGCACTATATTTAGCACTAAAACGCCTGAAAAACTCCTCAGTGTGAAAGGAGTTTTAGGCATTCTGTGCACAGGTGGTGTACAAAACATCCCCAGAAATGTAATTTCCTGTTTGTTTACAGGTCAGGTTTTAGGTCACTTTTGCATTAAAACATTTTTTTCCTAAGGCCCCTTTCACACTGGGGTGGGAGGTGCGGTGGCGGTATAGCGCCGCTATTTTTACCGTCGGAATTGCGGTGGTATTTGGCCACCAGCGGTGCGGTTTTAACCCCCGCTAGCGGCCATAAAAGGGTTAATACCGCCTCTGCAGAGGCGCATTGCGGCAGTATAGCCGTGGTTTCCCATTGCTTTCAATGGGAAGGAGCAGTAAACACACCACTCCTTTCACCGCTCCAAAGATGCTGCTAGCAGGACTTTTGAAGCGGTCCTGCTAGCACACCACTCCAGTGTGAAAGCCTTTGGGTTTTCACACTGGAGAAACAGCAGCCGCTGTTTAGGGTCAATTTGCAGGCACTATGCAAACCGCCCCAGTGTGAAAGGGGCCTAAAGGTTAATCACTTCTAAAAAGAGATGCTGACACTGCAGTTTTTCTCATCAGAACCCTAAAAGTGCATCAGCTGCTTATAATGGATTAGTCACGCCCATTCTGAGTCAGACAGCTATTCCTTTAAATCGGTTTACTATGTTTCAGTAATGAATAAAGACGATGAGTGATCAGTACCAATCATTCACTGTGTTCATTCTCAAAAGGAAGGGGTTGTGCAATTACATATTTACCAGCCCCTTCCCTCGCTCTCCATCCTGAAACATCCCCCCACCCCAACAGTTGTTGGGAGAGGAGGAAAGCAGAAAATGCTGCGGGGAGAAGGGGTTGGGGAGAGACAAGAGAAGCATACGAATTGTGTTTATTAATTTAAAGCCTCTGTTTCATAATGAAGGTATGAAGCTCATCCTCTTGCTAATTTGGAGCAGTGGATGGCTTCCTACTCAAACCCCCACAGATTGGCTGTTTTCATATGTACAAAAACAGCTGTGAGATGGCCAAAGTGCTTTAATATGTCAAACCATTTTTTGCCTCGTCTCCATGCTTGGACCACACTCTTGTGCATGAAGGGGATCCCCATATGCTTTATAAAACTGAAAACCCCTTTACGACTACTGTAAATTTTGTAAAACCTCAGGTAGTGTATTCATAGAATGTATAGTGTAATGAGGAGTAGGGCTGGGATTGCTGTTTATTTGGGGGCTATTATTTAACCAGATGGTTGCCTTTAATCCAGCATTCAGTCCGCCTTGAATGTCTGTTTCCAGATTGTCTCCCACCATCACGCAGTCTTCTGGTTTTACTGACACTAGATCACAGCAGTGGAGGAAGATAGATGGCGCCGGCTTCTCTTCTGAATGTTCTCCTCCCACCACAATGGCATCAAACAATGCACTGACACCACAAGCTTCGATTTTTTCTCTTTGAACCTGTTTCTCCCCATTTGTTAACAGAACCAAGCGCACCGATTTCCGCAGTTCGCAAAGCATGTTTTTGGAACTTTCTGCCAAGGTCATGAGTTGTAGACGCTTGGTTTTCCACAATGTATACAATTCTTCGGCCAAGTCCTTATAATCTCCAGGCTTGACTTCCTGCATGGATTTCTCCCAGTGCAATACCCTGAGATTGTCAATGGTCATTTCAGAGGGATCAAATGTTTCATGAAGCAATTTTGCTTGAAAGCTTTTACATATAATATGTATTTCGTCTTCGTTAAATTGGCTTTTGTCTTTAAGTAATTTAATTACCTGTGCAAATAAGACAATCAATTTTATAAATAGAAGTAACATTTCTGCATGCTTAAAAAAACTTAAAGTGGTCCTAAAGGCAGATTTTTTAACCTTAAGGCATTCTATGCATTAAGGAAAAAAAACCTGGGTGCAGCTCCTCCCCAGCCCCCCTTATACTTACCTGAGCCCCATTTCGATCCAGTGATGTGCACGAGAGCAGCAGCTCTTCCGGGTCCCTCTCTCCTCACACAGCAGCAGGAGACATTGGCTTCTACTGCTATCAATCAAAGCCAGTGAGCCAATGAGGAGAGAGCAGGGCTGAGCTATGCTCTGTATGTGAATAGACAATGTCCATTTATAGGAGCGTGGCTCAGAAGTGAGCCTGCTCGAGTGCCCCCATAGCAAGACTGTTGCTATTGGGGGCACTACTTAGGAGGGAGGAGCCATCACTGACAGGGGACCCAAAAATAATACCTCTATGTTCAAAACTATTGCACAGAGCAGGTAAGTATAACATGATTTTTTTTTTAAATTAGTACCTTTAGAATTACTTTCAAAGAATAATTCCAGGCATAAGCGTGTTATACATACTGTAGTTACACTGGTCCAGCTTGGATGTAGGGTTGTCCCGATGCCTCTTTTTTAGGACCGAGTACAAGTACGGATACTTATTTCAAGTAGTCGCCGATACCAAATTGCTTTTTTTACGTGTCCCCAAATGCAGCCGGTCCCCCCACAAATGCAGCCATGTCCCCCACATATTAAAGTCATGTATGTCCCCCACTTGCAGCCAGGTCCCCCACATAGGCCATGAGTCCCCCACATATTGAGCCATGTATCCCCCACATATTGACATGTAGTCCCCCACATATTGCAGCCATGATGTCCCCCCAATTGCAAATCCCCCACAATACCATGTATGTCCCCCACATATTGCAGCCATGTTCCCCCACATTGCAAATGTCCCCCTATTGCATGTATGTCCCCCATAGAGCAGGTCCCCCATATTGCAGCCAAGTCCCCCATACCTTTTATATGCTGATGCCGCCTCTGTCGCACCGTTGATCCCCTGCACAATCGCGTAGCGCATTACAAGCTTTTTTAATTATGGCCGCGCTCCGTGTACTCCCCTTCTCCGGATTGGAGGGATTCCAATCCCACGCAAGGGGGAGTCTATACGCGGATTCGTTAGACACCCCCTTGCTCGGGATTGGAGGGATCCCTCCAATCGGAGAAGGGGAGAATACGGCCATTCAAGTATTCAGAAGGCTTGTAATGTGTGCTATGCGATTGTGCAGGGGGTACGGCGGTGCGGCAGCGTCAGCATACTAAAAAGGTATAGGGACGCACTGCAATATGGGGGGGGAAGTTACACGGGGGTATTTGCGGGAGTACAAGTACTCCCCAAATACTCGGCTCCCGATACCGATACTAGATGTCGGGACAAATACTTGGATGTATACAACATACCAGCCTAATGCCATTGGAAGCTGAAAATCACTAAATTAGACAACGCTACTTCATTGATCTCCTCTTGCTTCCTGGTCCAACCAGAAGCATTGAAAAACACAGGCGGTCAAACACCGAGCATGGGCTCAGAATGAATATATAACGTTCTCTGATTGGATGAGGTGGAGAGTGTAATGCCACTGCCCCTCCTCTCGTCCAATGAGAGAATACCTTCTATTAACTCAGAAAATGCAAAGCAGTCTCTGAATGGCACCCATGCTGAGTGACTTCCTGTATTTACAATGCAGGAGGGCAGCTAATCATCATGGGATCTAGAAGTAACCGAGAATCACTGAAATAACTTCCAGCAGCATCGGCCAGGTATGGTATATACTATATAGTATACATAGTCCAAGCTGGACCAATGTATGCATGAATAACATGCTGATGCCTGGAATTATTCTTTAAAGCGAAGTTCCGCCCTCACAGGAAAAAATGTACAGTACACATACTGTAGCTGCTGACTTTTAATAACAGGACACTTGCCTGTCCTAGAATCCAGCGATGTCGGCACCCCAGACAATATTTCCATTGGCTCTTGGGTGCTGCTGCTGCCATAGCCTATAAGGGAAACTGGCATTGAAGATTCACAGCCGGGTTCCCTACTGCACATGCAAAGCATGCTGCTCTCTCTAACTGGGTGGGGGAAGGAGGAAATGGGCCGGACTTCTGACGTACCCCGCCGTGGTGAGGTCCAACAGAAGTGGGGACAGGTACCTGTCAAAAACAGGTACCCGCTCCCCTGGAAAGGTGCCAAATATGGCAACGTCATCAGACGGTGGAACTCCGCTTGAAATCCGAGTTTCAGGTAAGCCTCTAAACAACCAGCTGAAATATATGGAAACCCTTTTATCGATCTATCATGGCCCACTACATCTTCCCTAACACTGTTCTTCATGATGCCAAGATCTACCCAGGGGCTGCAGGCACACAGTGGGGGAGATTTACTAGAAGCACTCAGAATCTGCTGCAGCTGTGCATGATAGCCAATCAGCTTCTAATTTTAGCTTGTTCAATTAAAGAGGGGGTCCAGAAATGGCTGTTGCTAGGCAGATCGTCCTAATCTGCCACTTCCTATTCCGTGGTGATCTTCTCTCTTCTCCTCCTCGTTTTGTCTTCTGGGACCTGTGTGTGTCCCAAGAAAACAGCCGCCCATTAACAAAGCACCGCACAACTCGCAAATGCGCAGTAGGAAACCTTTCCCTTTCCTAGGATGAGAGCCGAAGCTGGCAATGGTACTAAACGCCTGACATCCTTTCCTAGGATGGCGGCGCACTGTGTATTTAGGTTTTGTGCTGCCCTAGACCTGACTAAACAGGTACACCCCTAATTTAAATATGACCCACCCCTTTCTGTCACGGCCACACCCAGTGTTTAAGACCCACCCTGAAATTTTCGAGTGAGGACACTAGTTCCATACCTCCCAACCGTCCCGGATTTCGTGGGACTGTCCCGCGATTCGTGGTAAATCCCGCGATTATGGGTACAGTCCCGCGATTCCTCTTACTTCCTGGTTACCAATAGAGCAGGAAGTGAAATCTTCGCAATAGGACAGGGTTGGTAAAAGTGTTGCCTATAGTTCTACTTTAAGTAGATGGTGCAGCAGAAACATATAGCACAGTGAGGAAGGTTTGTTGTCCAGGATGACAAAACAGTCAAAATTTGAAGCGCCCACCACCCCTCCCCCCCACAGTTGCAGAATGCCGGCCGTCCGCATACTAGAAGCAGCGCTAGACTAATTTTCCTAACAGTGTAGTGCAAGCCGGCGGGGACTCTTTTCGTGATGCCCCCCCTGCAAAGTGCTGCCCTAGGCCTGGGCCAGGATACAGCTCTGGGCACCAGCACCCGTTACAAGGGACAGATCAGCATCGGGCGGCCAACATTGCAGGAACCCCAGACAGGCAAGTGTGCTCATTAAAAGTCAGCATCTACAGTGTTTATAGTGTTTGTTTTTCTTTTAACCCCAATATGTCCTCTGTCTTTTTGAGGTTAAAGATGCCCAGCATCACTCAACCAAAGACTGAGGAAATCTGGCATAAAAGACTTCAGAGACAGCACCAAAGAAGGCGAGTATTGTAGCCTGAGCTGCATTTCTTATTTATTAAAGGGGAGTTCCAGCCAAATTTGATGTTTATTAACGGCGCGGCTCGCCGCTGATTCGACAGGCGATCGTCTAGGACCTGTCACGTGTCCTAGACGATCACCTAGGGGAGGGGCTGCAGTAAGGCGATTACGCTTAATCGCCTTACCAGCCCTCGGCGGAAGGAGGAAGTGGGACAGGAAGTCCCCCCCCCAAAAAAATGACATGCCAAATGTGGCATGTAAGGGGGTGAGAAGTGGAACAAGCGGAAGTTCCAAATTTGGGTGGAACTCCTCTTTAAGAAGTTGGAGGTTACATTTTTTTTTAAATATGCAGAAGCTGGGCTTTAACCTTTACTTATTAATGCATAGAATAATATATATTCCTTTATAGGAACAGAGTATTTCATAAACTAGAACTTACCTCCTCTATTGCTTTTTTGCTGGCTCCAAAAGTGTCAATCAATGTGTTATCCAAATCAAAAAATACGGCTTTAATTCCATTTAACACCATTTCAGAAAAGGCGTGGGCACAGGCTTAGGAAGTATCTGCAAATAAATAAAAGTAAATATGCATTACAGGAACTGTGACATATAGAATACACAAGTGAATATTTCTTGCTTATGAGATGCTCACTGTTGAGTTTCAGACAGAAAATAAAAAACATGTTTGGTACATGGACATCTTGTTAATGAAGAATAAAGTCAATTTTCAGCTTTCAGCTGTGCAGTCGTGCAACGTTGTACCCAAATTAAATTTTCAAAATTTGTTCCCCACAAATAGAGCTTTCTTTTGGTGGTATTTGATCAACTCTGCGTTTTTTCTTTTTTGCGCTATAAACAAAAAAAGACCAACAATTTTTGAAAAAAACACAATAATTTTTACTTTTTGCTATAATATATATCCCAATTTTGTTTTTAAAAAGCAATTTTTTTCCTTAGTTTAGGCCAGGGGTGCCCAACCTTTTGAAGAGCGAGGGCCACTTAAGCACCTTGGTAACGAGTCGTGGGCCACAATGAGCGAAGTGGGCGCATGACAGGTCACGGCTTCTCTATAGGCCCTCTGATCCACCCAGATGGAAGGGGAGGAATTCCCTACTGTTTTCGGATTGGAGGTAGATGGACGTAAACGGACATCTGTCGCTCTATAGAGGGGAATTGAGGGTCCCATTGGGTCGGGCTGATCATGTGAAAGGGGCCTAAGACTGTTTTCACACTGATGTGCTGCCATTTACCCACACCGAGAGTGCAGCGTAGTGTACCCGTGTCTATCCTGCAGGTTAGCTGAACTTTGCCATAGACTCCACCTGTGGCAAAAGCTGGGACTGTAGAGGATGCATTGGCTTATGGGGCTCTGCTCCGCAGCCGCTTACTTACTCTACCACCAGCTTCATTCACAACACTGATGTTGCGGTATGGCACGTCGGCAACCTGCAATCTGGGCTTGCCATTCCAGAGCAGGAGGTCGCGGGCCACATCAGAGGGCTCCGTGGGCCACATGTGGCCCACGGGCCACTGGTTGGCCACCCCTGGTTTAGGCCGATACGTATTCTTCTACATATTTTTGGCAAAAATCGCAATAAGCGTATATTGATTGGTTTGTGCAAAAAATAGGGGATAGTTTTATGTCATTTTTATTATACATTTTTTTTCCTACTAATGGCAGCCATCTGCGATTTTTATCGTGACTGTGACATTGCGGCGGACATATTGGACAAGTTTGACACTATTTTGGGACCATTCACATTTATACAGCGATCAGTGCTATAAAAATGCATTGATTACTGTATAAATGTGACTGGCAGGGAAGGGGTTAACACTAGGTGCGCTCAAGGGGTTAATTGTGTGGGAGCGATTCTAACTGTGGAGGGAGGGGACTGATGAGAGGAGGAGACCGATCGGTGTTCCTATATACAAGGATGTTTACACACACAGATCCACGTCCCTGCTCTGTGATGAGCAATCGCGGATGCCCGGCGGCCTTGTGCATCGGATACACAGTGATGCAGCGATCGCGCGCGCTAAAATGCCGAGAAAACAAAGACGTCATATGACGTCCGAATGGAGAGAAGAAGGGTGACAGCTGCCGTCATTTTACTATACTGCGATAGACAAGTGGTTAAGCATCAACTACAGCATTCACACACAAAATTAAAGCTATTCTCAAGTACAAATGCATTTTTATTTGTAATACAGATCGATTAAATTACTTATTTTTCATAGATAATTTCAGATCATATTTTTCAATTGCTACCATATGTTTTGCACACGTTTAATATTTAAGTAAATGATGAATCATTTGTTGCAATTGCTCACACCTGGATTCATCAAAAATGACATATGTGTACGCTTACCTTAACCGCTTCAGACCCGCGCTATAGACGAATGACGGCTACAGCGCGGGTCTGAATATCCAACACGCCATCAAAAGACGTTCCCAGCGCGCGCTCCAGAGCACGCTGCGGGGAAGCCCTGTGTTGGCCGTGTCCCTTGGACACAGCCAATCACAGATTGCGGCGAACGTCCAATCAGAGTGGCCATTTGCGATGCGATCTGTTTGGCGAATGAGAGATGATCTCATAGATCATCTCTCATTGCCGTTTTTACACAGAGACAGCGTCCTGTCTCTGGAGAGGAGAAGACCGATCTGTGTTCCTTGTACATAGGGACACAGATCGGTCATCCTCCCCTCCCCCCACAGTTAGACCACACCTAGGATACATTTAACCCCTGCCTCACCCCCTAGTGTTCACCCTTTCAATGCCAGTCACATTTATACAGTAATTAGTGCATATTTATAGCACTGATCGCAGTATAAATGTGAATGGCGCCAAAAATGTGTCAAAAGTGTCCGATGTGTACGCCATAATGTCGCAGTACCAATAAAAATCGCAGATCGCCGCCATTTCTAATAAAAAAAATAAAAAATAATAATTCTGTCCCCCATTTTGTAAGCGCTATAACTTCTGCGCAAAGCAGTCGCTCTTTTTTGTTTATAGCGCAAAAAATAAAAACCGCACAGGCGATCAAATACCACCAAAAGAAAGCTCTACTTGTGGGGGAAAAAGGACGTCAATTTTGTTGGGGAGCCACGTCGCATGACCGCGCAATTGTCAGTTAAAGCGACGCAGTGCTGGAAGCTGAAATTTCACCTGGGCATGAGGGGGGGTATATGTGCTCAGTAAGCAAGTAGTTAAAGTAGAAGTAAACTCCCCTATCGTTTTCAGCCAAGGAAGCTGCCATCTTGGCCTCCATTTGATCTTCAACTGCCATGATGCTGCACGTGTGATCAGTTATGACTCCAGCCATTTAGTTTGGTTGAGAGCACAACCAATGTGACAGTTATATTCTCAGCAAGTTCACAGGAATAGAACTGTTTTTTTTTAACCACTTAAGACCCGGACCAAAATGCAGGTAAAGGACCAGGCCCCTTTTTGTGATTCGGCACTGCGTTGCTTTAACTGACAATTGCGCGGTCATGCGACGTGGCTCCCAAACAAAATTGGCGTCCTTTTTTTACCAAAAATAGAGCTTTCTTTTGGTGGGACTTGATCACCTCTGCGGTTTTCTTTTTTGCGCTTTAAACAGAAATTGAGCATCAATTTTGAAAAAAATACAATATTTTTTCTTTTTGCTATAATAAATATTCCCCCAAAATATATGTAAAAATGTTTTTTTTCCTCAGTTTAGGCCGATACGTATTCTTCTACCTATTTTTGGTAAAAAAAAAAAACGCGTTTATCGGTTGGTTTTCGCAAAAATGGCTAGGTACTGGAACCGACGTAAATATACGTGGATGTGCCCAGCTATGCCATTCTGCCGACGTATATGTGCAGGAGGCGGTCCTTAAGAAGTTAAAGGGGTTGTAAAGGTAAAAAAAAAAAATCCCTAAATAGCTTCCTTTACCTTAGTGCAGTCCTCCTTCACTTACTTCATCCTTCCATTTTGCTTTTAAATGTCCTTATTTCTTCTGAGAAATCCTCACTTCCTGTTCTTCTGTCTGTAACTCCACACAGTAATGCAACACTTTCTCTCTGGTGTGGAGAAAGCCTTCTAAGGGGGAGGGGCAAGCAGGAGTGTCAGAACACCCACTAACACACAGCTCCTTTATCTGCAAAGTAGAGTGTCCTGACCCTCCTGCTCGCCCCCTCCCCCCTCAAGAGGCTTTCTCCACACCAGGGAGCCAGAAAGGGCCTGTCATCCGCCGGCTCAGCGGAGATCATCGGATCGATCCCTGCTGAGCAAAGCGGAGTCTGTGAAAATGGACATGAATGTGTGAAAGTACCCTAAAAGAAAAGTTTTGCCGTCAGATATATTTATAAATTGGTTTAACCATAAAAACAAAACAGAAATCACAATGCAAAAAAATCGAAGATTAGTAAGTCACCACTAGATGGCACTGTACAATAAAAAGAAACGCTTTCTTGGTGTTTACTTATGACAGCACACGTAAGATTACTAGAAGCAAAGTATGTCCGCCTACCCTGCAGAGCAGGGCCAAGGTAACGTTACAAATGTGCCTCACAGAAAGACACATAATACTTTACCACGGTGTTATGGAATGAAGTGCCACAAGTCACTGCCAGCAGGTAGGAAGGCGGGGTGTCAATTTCAGAATGACTGGAAAATTAGCTTCCTGTTTCTTGAGAGAGGCACAGTCTAGTCTCTAGAGATCTGGTCTACAACAAAATGGCGGCGTCCTTTCTCCTCACGCCTGAATAGACGGTTCTTTTCTCTAGTTCATAATGAGACGCCGTTGCCTCATCACACACACACGGTTGCAGACATAATTGAGAGCCGAAACTGGCAATGGTACTAGACGCCTGACAGCTACTCGTCCTGGAAGTGCGGAGACTGGCGGAAGTACGTCACGGGCAGCATGTGTGCATTGACCACACCCCCTGTGCCCGCACATGTGCTGCTGAGTGAGTACTAGGCTGTGTGTGTGTCTCAGCAGTGGACTGTGTGTCCTTCCTGTTATCATGGACTGGACTCAGAAGTGGGATAAACTGCCCAGGGAGCCCAGTCTGAAGAAGCTGACAGACCCCAACTATGGGAAGCCTGGGAAGAAGCAGCACCCTCCTCTACAGGACATCACCAGAGCTCACATCGAGTCCTTCAACCAGGCCATGACAGAGGGGCTCTTCCAGGCAGTGCAGGTGAGGAGGGGGGGGAGCGCAGGAGTCTATACTTTTCCTGTATGATTTCTCTTCATAGATTCTAACAGCAACTCACTCTTTAAAGTTCAGCTTCAAAAAAAGTTTTCCATGCAGTGGGCCCTTTTTGGACAAAACGTCAGATTATCGAACCCACGTTGCGTCCTGTGACGTAGCATGAGCTGTTCTTCAAATCTGCGCGCACTGATGACGACACTGTACGGCATGCCATGGCACTGTACGGCATGCGATATCAGGAAGGGGATGATAGACAGAAGATGTTGTTTACATTCTCCAACCTCAGTCTGCAGGCACAAAATGATGTGAGCTACGCTGCTAGACGTGACACCACCCTATAGCTGTACCCCTGTGGGGCTCCCCTTACCTGCATCTGTGGGAACTCATCCTCTGACAGAGCCTTCGCCATATTCCTGCCTGACGCTGGAACTGCACCCACACTGCTCTGCTCACTGGTTTCCTCAGTCTTGGGTCCCCTAACGTGCTCCCCAAGTTTGGTGTCCCTCTCACGTTCGGGAGCAGTGCCATGTCAAGTTGACCAAGATTTCAAAACAATGTGAATTGCGCAGTAACTAGTGTATTTACGTGTGCACGCGCTGTATGGTCAGTTGAGGAATTTGACATGCAAATTCCTGAGTGGACTGATGTCAGTGCAGACATAGTCGATGACACGCTGCGCATTGCGTGCTGATTTGAAGAACAGCTGATGCCACCACGGGCAGTGACTTGGGTTCGACAATCTGACAGGTTCAACATTTTGTCCAAATACCTGCACAGGTCAGCTGGCCCCCCCCCCCCCCCCTTTTTTTTTTTTTCTAGAGCACAGGTGTCAAACTGATGGCCCCATCGCAATGAGGCATTGCAAGACTGAAATTTACAAGCATGACTCCCAACAGGCAGAGGCATGATGGGGCTTGTAGTTTTGGGACAGCTGGAGGGCCACCCTTTGGTCTAGAGCAGGGGTAGGCAACCTTGGCTCTCCAGCTGTGGTGAAACTACAAATCCCATCATGCCTCTGCCTCTAGGAGTCATGCCTGTGATTGTCAGGGTCTTGCAATGTCTCATGGGACTTGTAGTTGCAAAACAGCTGGAGAGCCGAGGTTCCCTACCCCTGGTCTAGAGGATTGGAGAAAGCTTCTACTCACCCGATTCTCTGCTTCACCTGCAAACAGTGCTCCCCCTCAGAATCCAAACATGGACTGTTCCTGATGTTTTCACATCCAGGGCAGGTCAGTGGGTGTAAGTCGGCATGCTTGCCCCCTCCCTTAGGACTACATCCTTGCGGGGAGACACTGTGAACGTTTACAGCGTCTCCCCACAGGGATGTAGTCCCAAGGGAGGGGGCAAGCATGCTGACTAACCCCCAGCCAGAACAGCTCGGATGGTGGGGGCAAGCTTACTGAGGAGGAATAGGAAGTGAGAAATTAAGACAAAAGGGGGGGGGGGAAACATTTAGAAGGGAAATCGAAGGAAACGGTAAGAGAACCAACAATGCACTAGCTTAAAGGATATGTATGTATTGTATCACCGGCGCTCGTTAGTGTTTAACAATTCTTAAAGTGGAGTTCCACCCATTTTTTTTATGTTTGTCTGTGCTGCATGCCCTAATCTCATAGTGTTCAGAATGGACAATTTTTATTTATTTTGTTGCTTGTAAATACCTTTATTTTGTAGTTCTTCATTACTTCCTCCTCCTTATTAGCCTAGGCTATTAAGTCACAAGGGTATTTGCAAGGGTTTCTGGGATAGGCATCATGTTTCCCAGTAGTCCTTGCAAACCTGACTGAAACCTATTACATTGCTTGTGCAGCACTGAGCATGTGCGAGATATGCAAAGCTGAAATCCAGGAAGTCATACAGTCTGGCTTCATGATGCCCACACTTAAGATGGCCACTGTCTATTTCTAGATTATAAACAATCTAAATGCTGTAACAACCTAACAAAACGAACCTTGGTTTACAGACTAACTTTACTAGAATACATTAAAGGATCACTAAAGGAATTTTTTTATTTTTAGCTAAATAGCTTCCTTTACCTTACTGCAGTACTGGTTTGATGTCCTGATTGTTCATTTTTGCTTTGAAGTTGCTGTAATCCTGCTCTGATCTCCACACTTCCTGCTTGTCTGTTTCCTTATAACCACAGTACTGGGAGATTTCTCACTGTGGTCTAAGCTGTCATTTTACTGTGTGTCTAAAACTTCCCAGAATCCAATCGGATTCGTTTTAAAAACAAAATACTGCCCTGGATTTGTTTGTTTTTGTTCTGTGTGTCTATTTCTACTTCACAGAAACATGAAGCTAGTTCAAAAGTGACACTAACCTGCAGGCACATTATATGATTGATTTTATCTGTTTTTAAATCATTTTTAAAAGGAATCCGTTTTTATGTCTCTATACCCTGTAAACAGTCATTTCAGCAATTTTTTTTCCTTTAGTGACCCTTTAAGCTTGTGTATTACAGGGGTATTTATATTTAAAAAGTGAAATTGGGTGGAACTCCCCTTTAACAATTTTTTGATCTGCTGCAGTTACGATAAACGCCTCCAAGAGGTGAAATAGTGAAGAAAATATAGGTTTGTATATGTAGCACATATACTACTGCGCTGATTCTGTGCAAAAATACAAATTTAAATAATATTAATCAATATAAATAGAACACCTACAGTCTAAAATTATATAAAAACATCACCAATGTGCTCAAAACAGGATATTACACCCCACAATATGCGGTCCCAAAGAGATTTATATAAAATTATGTGTAAACAAATTTATGAAGTCCAGTATTTGTGCGGATTTCATAGCTATTGCCAGAAGCGGATCAACCCAGGATTCGTGACTTTTCACTCTTAATTTCGTGTCACCACCACCTCTTATATACTATGCGCTCACCAGACTGAGATAGGTGTAGTGCCCATATGATATCCAGGTATGTATTTCCTCAATCTGCATCAATCGTCCCGTTCTATCTCCGGGGTATGTGTCAAACCAACATGTGAAAAATGCCTTAAGTATACACCAGTGTCCAGCTGCTCTCCGTGCTCCTGATGACGCATGCGTAACGCGTAGAGGCTTCTGGGAAAATGGAACCGCGTCGCCTCAACGGCACTTCCACATGATGAACAGCATAACACCGAGGCGTGGAACGCACGCCGGCGAGGGAACAAAATAGTAACGCTGGACAGACTGGTGCCGGTCAGAGAAGGCACATCTCAATGTGAGTGTACATTTTATATGTTTTTTGAATAAACCTGCAAACCTTTTTATACATACTACACCATATGAGGAGCACGGAGAGCAGCTGGAGACTGGTGTATTTATACTTAAGGCATTTTTCACATGTTGGTCTGACGCATACCCTGGAGATAGAACGTCCCGATTGATGCAGATTGAGGAGATACATACCTGGATATCATATGGGCACTACACCTATCACGGTCTGGTGAGCGCATAGTATATAAGAGGTGGTGGTGACACTAAATTAAGGGTGAAAAGTCACGAATCCTGGGTTGATCCGCTTCTGGCAATAGCATTGAAATCCGCACAAATACTGGACTTCATAATTTGTTTACACATAATTTTATATAATCTCTTTGGGACCGCATATTGTGGGGTGTAATATCCTGTTTTGAGCACATTGGTGATTTATTTATATAATCTGAGACTGTAGGTGTACTATTTATATTGATTAATATTGTTTAAATTAGTATCTTTGCACAGAATCAGCGCAGTAGTATATGTGCTACATATACAAACCTATATTTTCTTCACTAGCTTAAAGGAACCTATTTAGAAAATAAAAAATAAACCCTTACAGCCCCTTTAAACTTGGAGTGTAATACCTGCTACAACCTTTCGATTTATACTCTTTCCTCTGTCTTTTAGGCCATAAAACCAATGGAATTTCGTTTTAAAGATGCTCGTGTATCATTTAAAATTGTGGATGCAGTTATCAGCCAACCCATTGTACCCAAGGGAAGCCTCTGTAAGGATCCAAAGGTTTACCCGGCTGAATGTAGAGGGCGAAGGTGCACCTACCACGGAAGGCTGACTGTGAGTAAACATAAGCAAGCTTCTTCACATGCCACTAAAATTATTTGTAAATGTCTTTTTTGGGGAAGCAACAGGTAATAGACAAGTATTAACACTAAATGTGTAAGCATGCCTCCTAGAGTGACTCTCCAATGGGGTGACGTACAGGTGATACTCCAATTTTTTTTAATATTGTGCAAAAGTTCATTTATTTCACTAATGCAACTTAAAAGGTGAAGCTTATATATGAGATAGACTCATTACATGCAAAGCAAGATAGTTCAAGCCGTGATTTGTCATTGTGATGATTATGGCTTACAGCTCATGAAAACCCCAAATCCACAATCTCAGAAAATGTGAACATTGTGGAAAGGTGCAATATTCTAGGCTCAAAGTGTCCCACTCTAATCAGCTAATTAGGCCATAACAACTGCAAAGGGTTCCTGAGCCTTTAAATTGTCTTAGTCTGGTTCAGTAGGAATCACAATCATGGGAAAGACTGCTGACCTGACAGTTGTGCAGAAAACCATCATTGACACCCTCCATAAAACAGGAAAGCCTCAAAAGGTAATCGCAAAAGAAGTTGGATGTTCCCAAAGTGCTGTATCAAAGCACATTAATAGAAAGTTATGTGGAAGGGATGACCACAGCCTGGAGAGGATTGTCGGGAGTGGACTGAGGCTGGAATCAGTGCATCAAGAGCCACCGCGGATCCTGGACATGGGCTTCAAATGTCGTATTCCTCTTGTCAAGCCTCCTGAACAACAAACAACGCCAGAAGCGTCTTTCCTGAGCTAAAGAAAAACACACCTGGTCGGTTGCTCAGTGGTCCAAAGTCCTCTTTTCTGATGAGTACAAATTTTGCATCTCTTTTGGAATCTAAGGAGCCAGAGTATGGAGGAAGAATGGAGAGGCACACACTGCAAGATGCTTGAAGTCCAGTGTAAAGTTTCCACAGTCTGTAAGAATCCAAAGAACAAAGCAAAGTGGTGTTCACCGCTCCAGGGAAATCCCAAGTGCACTCGTGGATCAGTCCAGGTATATGCGGGTGCTGGCAATGCACTAGGCAATGGAAATAACAGAGAACGGATGGACGGCCGCACACCGGAGAACTCTTGAGTTGTCTTTATTGAAAAAGCATAAGCAGGCGCCACAGATACACAGCAAGAATCAAAAAACAGCCAACGCGTTTCACACTTGGTTAGTGCTTATTCATGGCCATGAATAAGCACTAACCAAGGGTGAAACGTGTCGGCTGTTTTTTGATTCTTGCTGTGTATCTGTGGCGCCTGCTTATGCTTTTTCAATAAAGACAACTCCAAGAGTTTTCCGGTGTGCGGCCGTCCATCCGTTCTTTGTTATTTCCATTTCCACAGTCTGTGTTGATTCGGGAAGCCATGTCATCTGCTGGTGTTGGTCCACTGTGCTTCATTATGTCCAGGGTCAATGCAGCTGTCTACCAGGAGATTTTGGAGCACTTCATGTTTCCTTCTGCAGACACGCTCTATGGGGTTGCTGACTTTATTTTCCAGCAGGACTTGGCACCTGCCCACACTGCCAAAAGCAACAAAACCTGGTTCAATGACCGTGGGATTACTGTGCTTGATTGGACAGCAAACTCGCCTGACCTGAACCCCATAAAGAATATATGGAGCATTGCCAAGAGAAAGATGAGACATGAGACCCAACAATGCAGAAGAGCTGAAGGCCGCTATTGAAGCATATTGGTCTTCCATAACACCTCAGCAGTGGCACAGGCTGATAGCTTCTATGCCACGCTGCATTGAGGCAGTAATTGCTGCAAATTGGGCCCAAACCAAGTACTGAGTACATATGCATGCTTATACTTTTCAGAGGTCCGATATTGTTCTATGTACAATCCTTGTTTTATTGGTTGCATGTAATATTATTTTTTTTTGGGGGATTGTAGATTTGGGGTTTTTATGAGCTGTAAGCCATAATCATCACAATTATGACAAATCACGGCTTGAACTATCCTATACTATCCTTTATTAGGTCAGGGATATGCAATTGGCAGACCTCCAGCTGTTGCAAAACTACAAGTCCCATCATGCCTCCTGCCTTTGGATGTCATGCTTGTGGCTGTCAGTCTTGGTATGCATCATGGGACTTGTAGTTCTGCAACAGCTGGAGGTCCGCTAATTGCATATCCCTGCTTTAGGTATTCTTAGTATCTTGAGACCTATCAATGGGTATTTAGAAAATAAATCGGCTATCAGAAATGTCAAATACCTGTAAAAGGTTGTGCGCGCAGCTCATATTTACTCTGTAATTCTTCAAATGAATGCAGAACATTGTTGTCCTACACCAGGGATCCTCAAACTACAGCCCTCCAGCTGTTGTGGAACTACACATCCCATGAGGCATTGTAAAACTCTGACATTCACAGACATGACAAGGCATGATGGGAATTGTAGTTCCTGAACAACTGGAGGGCCGTAGTTTGAAGACCCATGTCCTACACGTTCGCTAGGATGAGAAATCGTGTATGTTGCCAAAAGGTATAGTCTAAAAACTGACGCTTATGTGGGAACATAGGATTATGCCATAGCATAAGGCAGGGTTCGACGAACCCCGGGCGCCAGGTCGCCATTGCAACTAGAATTTGCGACCTGGCGCCTGGGGCATCCTGTGTCTCTCCGTGTGCCCCCGCCGTTTGATGTTGGGCTGGCAGGTAATTAAGGTCGCGACCTTCTGCAGACCTATGCTTTCTTTCTGTGATCTTGCGCCATCTTGTGGTTGCCGTTGGTATGACAAGACAACCAGCAATGCTAATGGAGCTTCCCCTGTCTGTTTTCAATGCCATCTCCTTCCCCCTAATTAGAACCCCCAAAGATTATATGTATTTTTTTATTCTAACACCCTAGAGCAGGGGTGTCAAACTGGCGGCCCTCCAGCTGTTCCGAAACTACAAGTCCCATCATGCCTCTGCCTGTGGGAGTCATGCTTGTAACTGTTAGCCTTGCAATGCCTCATGGGACTTGTAGTTTTGCAACAGCTGGAGGGCCGCCAGTTTGACACCCCTGCCCTAGAGAATAAAATGGTGGTCGTTGCAATACTTTCTGGCACACCGTATTTGCGCAGCGGTCTTACAAGTGCACTTTTTTTGGAAAAAAATATTTTTTTTTTAATTTAAAAAAGACACCAGTAAAGTAAGTACAAATTTATTTTTATTTTTTTATATTGTGAAAGATAATGTTACGCCAAGTAAATTGATACCCAACATGTCACGCTTCAAAATTGTGCTAGCTTGTGGACTGACTTTTCCCCTTTAAAATCTCCATAGGCGACGTTTAAAAAATTCTACAGGTTGCATGTTTTGAGTTACAGAGGAGGTCTAGGGCTAGAATTACCACACATGCCAATATTGGTAAACTCCCCCAGGGTGGAGTGTCATATATGCCTCTAATTCAATCAAAAGGCGGTTAAGCTTTAGTACATGGGCTAGATGAGGTTTTTTTTTTATTTTATTTTTTTACACCGTACAGACCAAGAGTTTTTTATTTTATTTTCATGACTATGTTGTAGATTCACACTGAAGGCATCAAAACTATGAATTAACACATGTGGAATTATATACATAACAAAAAAGTGTGAAACAACTGAAAATATGTCATTCTAGGTTCTTCAAAGTAGCCACCTTTTGCTTTGATTACTGCTTTGCACACTCTTGGCATTCTCTTGATGAGCTTCAAGAGGTAGTCACCTGAAATGGTCTTCCAACAGTCCTGAAGGAGTTCCCAGAGATGCTTAGCACTTGTTGGCCCTTTTGCCTTCACTCTGCGGTCCAGCTCACCCCAAACCATCTCGATTGGGTTCAGGTCCGGTGACTGTGGAGGCCAGGTCATCTGGCGCAGCACTCCATCACTCTCCTTTTTGGTCAAATAGCCCTTACACAGCCTGGAGGTGTGTTTGGGGTCATTGTCCTGTTGAAAAATAAATGATGGTCCAACTAAACGCACACCGGATGGAATAGCATGCCGCTGCAAGATGCTGTGGTAGCCATGCTGGTTCACTATGCCTTCAATTTTGAATAAATCCCCAACAGTGTCACCAGCACCCCCACACCATCACACCTCCTCCTCCATGCTTCACAGTGGGAACCAGGCATGTAGAGTCCATCCGTTCACCTGTTCTGCGTCGCACAAAGACACGGTGGTTGGAACCAAAGATCTCAAGTTTGGACTCATCAGACCAAAGAACAGATTTCCACTGGTCTAATGTCCATTCCTTGTGTTCTTTAGCCCAAACAAGTCTCTTCTGCTTGTTGCCTTTCTTTAGCAGTGGTTTCCTAGCAGATGTTATACCATGAAGGCCTGATTCACACAGTCTCCTCTTAACAGTTGTTCTAGAGATGTGTCTGCTGCAAAAGGTGGCTACTTTGAAGAACCTAGAATATGACATATATTTTCAGTTGTTTCACACTTTTTTTGTTATGTATAGAATTCCACATGTGTTAATTCATAGATGTGTGTTTTTTTTTTGTTTTTTTTTTTCCTTCCATGAACCAACCAAACGTATGTGTCCAATGATTACCTGTTACTTATTCTCCTGGTTTCTCTTTAGAACCAAAATGATATGACAGTTGGACATTATCGCTAAATAGGCTCTTGGATTGCCACAGTTGTAGTAGGTAGAGAAGTATTCAGAAATGCAATCTCGGTTGGGACCAGATACTATCTAGAGATTCACTTTCTAATAGGTCCTAAAGTGGAGAGAGCCTTTAAAATGTTACTAAACCCAGAACCCTGCATTCCACTATATCTGGTCTCCCACAGGAATGCATTTATTTAAGTAATAAACTGTTAACCTTTTTCTCATCGGCAGTATATAGCAGTCTTGTGACCTCTATCAATGCCCAGCCAAACACTGGTTAAAGCTTGAAGGAGGCGTTTTCATTCCTATGAGGCTGTTTGACCGCTGACCATCTGTCTGGATAGTGCTGATTGGCCCAGTGCTGAGCACATGCACCCTTCAAAAGAAAATAGCAATACACCCCGAACTAGGAGTGCCCCCACAGCTCTGTTCTATCAGCAGATGGATTGGGGACAGTAAAAGAAGGGGAGAAGATAGGATCGAGCAACCTTTTTTACAAAATACGGTGGATTAACCCCTTAGGTTCCACAGGGACTATAACAAGCATGCTTTACTGCATATGCAGACTGATTTTACTGTTGTGGCTTTAGTAACTCTTTAATGCTTTGTACGGTACACTGCAACCCTAACCAATCATTAAAGTGGAGTTCTGCTTAAGTTTATTTAAAGTTAGCTACAAAAAGTTTACCTGCTGACTTTTAATAAATGCTCACCTGTTCCATGGTCCAGCGATGCGCTCGCCCAAAGCCTTGCTCCTCTCCACGGCGCCGGCATTGTAAGTGTGGGCACCTGGCTGTGACGGCTTCCGGCTTCACAGCCGGGTGCGCACTGCACTTAGTGGCCAGGCAAACTTCTGGGACCAGTGACATGTCCAAGAAGATTGCAGAGAGGAGTTGCCTAGGCCAGTGTTTCCCAACTCCAGTCCTCAAGGCACACCAACAGGTCATGTTTTCAGGATTTCCCTCAATTGAAACAGCTGTGGTAATTACTAAGGCAGTGAAACTGATCGAATCACCTGTGCAAAATAATGGAAATCCTGAAAACATGACCTGATGGTGTGCCTTGAGGACTGGAGTTGGGAAACACTGGCCTAGGCGATGAGAGCATAAAGTGGGAGCTGTGTACCTGTCAAAACTAGGTAAGCCCCCAAAGAAATGACATGCTAAATGTGGCATGTAAGGGGGTGAGAAGTGCTCGAAGGGGAAGTTCCACTTTTGGGTGGAATACCGCTTTAAGCTTCCTGGTATGCCCCAAAAACTAAAAATTGAGGCATACCAGGAAGTGTTGCTCCAATCACGTGACCACAATCCGGCTGCACTGGTGTAAATGGAGCAGCCGGTGGGCCTGAACACCATCTTGCTAGCAGGGCTGAGAAGGAAGGAAATGCATGCATTGCATTCTTTTGTAAAGTGATGGTCTGGATGATACTGTGTACTGACAGACAGAATGCATAAAGCAAAATTTTGTGTGTGTGTTAAATGAAGAAACATATTAACACTTGGATGCTGCTGCAAAGATTGTAAAGCTGGTACATGATAAACGGCCCCTCTGTTCCCTGCTATAGATAAACATTGTTGGCAACTCTATATTTTTAGCTTGAGATCAACAAAGAAAATACTTTATTGCCTTTTTTTTTTCTCTTGCAAGATATTTCAACAAATGACAACATAAAATATTCTAATGGTTGGCGATGGTTGTTTACGATTTATTTTGCTATTACAGGTGGATATAAGTTGGTATGTGAATGATGTTCCCGGCGGTGTCGTCAAGCAATCCCTTGGCTATGTTCCTATCATGGTAAAATCCAAGCTTTGTAACTTACATGGGCTTTCACCAAAGCAGCTTGTGCAGCATCATGAGGAGGAGCAGGTAAGGGGATCATCTTGGAGGGGATACAGAGCCAAAATATCTTGTAAATGCTGCACCACAACCTTGTGTATTACACATGATTGTGGCCACAGCATATGTACACCCCCATCTAACTGCCTTTGCAGCTGAGGATGATAAAAACAGGCTCACCTGCCTGTTTTATTTCGAAATCTGCAACTGTAAACCTAAAATGCATGTTCCAAAGTAGCAATCAATCGGATGTTAGCTGGTAATGTAACAAAATGTAAGAAAGTCATAACTGCTATGAGGTTCTACACCTGTTTTCTTGCACTGGTATACATTACATACATCTAAGGTAATTCTTTATGCTGTGTTAATTGAATTGCCTTCTCTATTTTCATAGGAAATGGGTGGCTATTTTATAATCAATGGTATAGAGAAGGTGATTCGGATGCTAATTATGCCAAGAAGGAATTTTCCTATTGCAATGATTCGCCCCAAGTGGAAAGGTAGAGGTCCGGGTTATACCCAATATGGTAATTATTTTTCTTTAATTTTTCACTGTAGTGTGTGTGTGTGTGTGTGTGTGTGTCTGTAATATTTTATTTAGGGCTGTGGAAATTAAAGATTATTCCTCGATTAATCGTAAATTCTTTTGATCGATCAAAATTCTTTTGATCGGTACTAGTGGTGCAACGGATCGTAAATGATCCGTGATTCGAAAGGGTCACCATATGTGGATCGGGACACTACGTGCTCTGCTGCTGCCTCGGCCATAGGAAAGGCTGCGGCTTTGGCCTAGCTCCCAGAGCGGCGGCCATCTTGGTCCACCCGGTGGCAGCCTAGGTGAACCTAGAGCGGCACGCTGACGTCATCACCCGGCCTCAACTGCTCGTGTTCGGCTGGCTTTTCTGGTAAGGTTAAGCAAGCACTACTCTTCCTATACAGTGGGGGGAGGTGTGGACCATAATACAGTGGGGGAGATGTCTGTGGATATTATAGTGGGGGAGATGTCTGTGGATATTATAGTGGGGGAGATGTCTGTGGATATTACAGTGGGGGAGATGTCTGGATATTGCAGTGGGGACTATATATGGTGGTGATCCGAAAAATGTATGTGCCTTATAATTAATCGGGGGAAAAAAACGATTAATCGAACACGAACATTTTAATCAGTAACAGCCCTAATTTTATTAGTTTAATTATTAATCCAAATAGATTCATAATTAATAGATCATGACAATGCAATACAAGCTACAATGCACATGAAGGGAATTTAATAAAAGGTGGTTAAAACTTTTTGACCTCATGCACGCTGGGCATCAAAAGCACAATTTTTAGGAGCTCTGGGGGTAGGTGGTTCTGTCTATAAACACCCCTTTATGTTGGCTTATATGTTCTTGCACACATGGGCATTTAGAGGCAGAAAAAAAACAGTGCTTGGGTGTTTAGAAGAGGAGTGCCAAAAAAGCGCCCGTACTTGAGGGCAAAGAGGCTGCGCCTACCTAAAATGGGACACTCATTATCCACATTAATAAAAAAGAACATAGTTGTAGTTATTTGCTCTGACCTTACAGGATCCTTTTATATTGGTTGCATGGACTCTTAAGTATATGATTTCAGGGATTGTGGTCCTAGAGGGGTTGCATGTCTGGGCTTTCCTTGGCTAGGATTTACTTTTGTTAGTATCCTAGTTGTGGGACCTTCTTTTTTTCAAAGGCCTCATCTCTGCCTGAGGAGACACAACTATCCTCATTGGTGCAGAGGCTCTAGTGATGCCTTTCTTTTCTTGTGGGGTAAGGAGGAGCCCTTGGTGGCCAGCTGAGCCTTTGATGTACTCCTGGATGAGCTGTGGCCAATAGCATCCCTGGGTGGTTTGGAGGGAGTTCACACAGCTAAAGCAGGTCCATGCTCCTTCTCCCTAGATGTCAGCGAGGTTGGAGTAGAAAAGTCTGGCGACAGGTGATGCTTGCCATCGTCCAGGTCAGGTGATGCGCTTTTAGTGCGTGAGCTAGGTGAGAATGCGGCCTAATACACTGTGTCTTCCTGAATGTAAAGCAATATATTGGGTAAATGGGAACACCCTGATGCCGACAGACACAAGGGAGAGCTCAGGCTGGTAGTGGATGGACCAGTAGGCGGACCTGGACATTCCCTGCAGACTTCATCTGGTCAGCAGTGCTACACCAGTCTTATTCTGCCATGCAAGCTCCTACAAACCTGGCATATGTGGGCTCTAGGGGCTGTTCGTGTTATAGCTCTCCTTGCTATACTATAGTGTGGGGCAGTGTGTGATTTTTCTCTTGGGAGAATGTCCTCTCATTGATGCTGTTTGCTGTTCTTAGGCTTTCTGGCGTGCCACCTACAAGAGAAGGAATTAAATGCAGTGTGCTTTCTGGTCCACCATGGGCATGGCGCACTAGATACAATCTAGGTATGGGTATTTTTGCATAGTTATATTGGACTATGCATATACCTGGCTGGAAATCGCTGTAGTAGTGGTGTCTCTTGTATCGATCTCCGCTTCTGGGTCCCTAGGGGTGTCTGCTGTTGAATTTTTTTTTCTGCTAGCCTTTAAGCAATTGCCCACCTTTTTATGAGCTTAGGAGGCTTTGACCATCTTTCACCTGATTGTAGAATAGCTATGTATCTACACCTATTCAATATGTCTTATTAATGTGGCTCTTTGCTTGCATTCCAGCTACTACTTTTTGTCTATGTTCAGGTCTAGGGACTAAATCTGTACTTATTATGGGCCACCAGTAACTATATAATAATTTACCCCAGTTGGTCTGCTTAAAGTGTATGTAAAGCTTGTTTTTCATTTTATTAAAATAACAAACGTGCCATGCTTAGTTTTGCATGAAGCAGCCCTTATCCTCCTCCTGGGGGTCCCCCACCTGCCTTTCTGGCTTCACATCTCCCTCGCCGAGTGCCCCCATGCCAAGCTGCTTGCAATGGGGGCACTCATGCATGCTTGTTTCCAAGCTCCTCTGTTTGTTTATAAAGCACAGAGCGGGGCTTGGCTTTGCATAGAATGTAGTAAGGCAAAAAACCTTCTGCCTCTACAACAGTGGTTCTCAACCTGGGGGTCAAATGACAATTTTCCACGGGTCACCGAATCCTGGGCTGTTCCTAAAGCCCGCAGCACTCTCAGCCTTTTCGCAGCCATCCAGCAGGGCTGTCCTTGGAGCCTGTGTCCGCCCAGCTGGGCTGCTCCTGGAGCCATTGCCCGCCCATTTAGTTCACAGCATGGCTGTGGGGCATAGACTAAAGGTCAGCTGACTGGTAAGAAATGTGAAGTGGGAGGGGCTGGAGGAGACCCTCTCTCCTGATTTCGGCATAGGTGTCACTGTTGCGAGACATCACAGAGCTGGAGACACAGTGAGTAACACTACCTGTGATTGGAGTTGCCATTTAAAGTCCCCACTACAGTTCTCAGATCAGCAGATGATCTTGATCAAGAGCATCTAAGCTGGCTGATCAGAACTCCCCGCCAGCACTCTTAAAATGTACCAGAAAGGGTTTTAATACTGTACAAGTGTAAGGGACTAGGGGCGCAAATTACTTGTCTGGTCTTAGGTGCTATGAAAATTCTACTATTGGGGGTCCCCACAACCTTGGACATTTTATCAAGGGGTCACAGCACCAGAAAGGTTAAGAACCACTGCTCTACAACCACTTTAACCTTAAAGCCTTATCACCTGGATCCTCCTGAGTTCCTCCTGTGTAAAGAGGCATAACGGATTGGTAGCCAGAGACTAGTTTTATATTAATATGTGATAATGCCATTTGTCTGTCTTTTGGCGTAGATCTCATTTGCATACATTTTGCAGATTGTTGGGTATGTATTGGATGTACATACAAGTCTGATCAAATGCTTCTGCAGTATGCTAGGCCTTTGTATATTTAAATATGGCTCATATATTCACCCTTTTGTACACTGTTGGACAAAGACTGTGCTGCTAGTAGCTTTGGCCACGTCAAGCATTTTAATAGAAATTCTGGTTTAGCTATCAGAGGGTTGGGGTAATTTTTACAGATATTTGATTTACACAGACCGAGAAACAGTGGATTGCCCAAACAACTCTACAGAGCGGCTACCTGGTCCAATTTTATACAGTGGCTCGACACCTCCAGATTGCCCTACTCCTCTGTCAGGACTAAGCCTTGTAGGTCCTGCAAGCAGTAGCCCCACTTGAAGACTCCATTTATACCTGTGTGTTTTAGCACTTACAAAATGCTAAAATTGCATGCCATGTTCAATAGAACCCCAAACGTGTCAAACGGATGCTCATTTTGCTGCACTCAAATACGCACAATAAACTAAAATGCACAAACTGGAATTCTGAAAAAAAGCTCCATAAACTGCTTTGCCACCCATTAAGCAGCCCATTGGAATCTGGTGTGTCACAAAAAGCGTTTTTAAAATATAATAAATGCAGCCTAATAGGTTTGTCTCTCTTGTCCGCTATTGCGTTCCTGGAAGATAATTGGGGGGAAAAATTTTATTGGTAACTCCATTGAATCCTGAAAATAAAGTTACCAGGTTATTAACCTCCTCTCCCCCCCCCCCCCCCTTTTATTTTTTATTTATTTTCCCTTAGGTATATCTATGCGTTGTGTCAGGGATGAACACACAGCTGTGAATATGAACCTACATTATTTAGAGAATGGCTCTATAATGGTGAATTTCATCTATCAAAAAGAACTCTTCTTCATTCCTCTCGGCTTTGCGCTGAAGGTCAGTGTTTTTTTTTTTTAATTGTTTACTTTTTATAATACTATCTCAGCTTATTTATAGTGTGAAGTGAGATGTGTGGATGAACTCTTTCAACAAGGCCCCACTCATACTTGATCTCAGCATCTTTCGTTTTTCATGCACTTTTAGCCAACTGAAATCTAATTTCTAAGCAAAAATGTGCATTGTGTGTGTTTGCAACAATCTTATGGAAGTCTATTGGGTCAGAAAATAGTAATTCTGTTCCAAAAAGCACATGTACTTTTGATTGACAAGACTCCAATGCAGTGGCGGTTCGTCCATAGAGGGCACTGGAGCGCCGCCCCCTCTGGCTCTCACCGCCACTGAGTCTAATAACATAGATTCATGCATTGCACGAATCTGTTATCGCCGCTGTTCTTTTCAGATGGTCGGCACACATGTCTGGCCATCTGAATAACTGCAGCTGGTTGGCTGCATGGAAGTGTCTTTCAGATAGGCTTTCCCAGTACAGCCCTCGGGTCCCGGAAGCTTATCCTTGGAACGCACTGGCTGTGCGCTCCTTGGATAAGACTGACAGGTGTCTCAGCCAATCAGGTTGGCCGGTTCTGGCTACCGGTAACCTGATTGGCTGAGACGCCTGTCAATCGTCGAGGGCGGGAGAAGACATTGTGTGACGTGGATGCCTGACTCCAGTAAAGGTAAGAGCCGGGCGGGAAGGAGCACTTTACTGGGCACAGTGGCTGCGTTTGATGGCACAGTGGCTGTGTTTGATGGGCACAGTGAGGCTGCAATTTTTTTTTTTTTTTCGTTTGCGCCCCCCACAAAGATTTTGACACCAGCCCCCACTGCTCAAATGACAAGGCACCATTGATTTATAATGTAGACAGGGAAGGGGGAACACAGTGCAAATACGGCAAAATGTAGTACGTAATAAAAGCATGAATATGTATTGAAATGATAAAATGCACTTGCATAGATGATATGCAACAGGTAGGTAGATCAGGCTGTGATGAAAACAAGAGATCAGCAACCTCAGTTGGTGCACATCCAGCCTTGGCAGGGTATTGAACTGTTCACCCTCGGGCAGGGACGCAAAGATGGATACAATGGTCAATACCTGAAGTACGCTTGGATCTTTTGCCATGATGGACAAGGTAATGTCTGGACGCACCAAACTTGGGGGAAGCATTTTCCTACACACTACTTATGTTCCCTGAAATGGTTATGGAGAGGCCTGATGGTCGTACCCGCATATTGTAAGCCACGGGCAACTAATGCAGTAAATTGCATATGAGGAGGCATTCACTAATTTTTATAATTTTTACCCTGATGACCCTTAAAGAATTGTTGAACGTGGTTGACGAAATCTCATGTCAAACAATTGTATTTTTTGCAATGAAATATTCCCTTGAGGGGTAAAAAGTTGGGTATGCGGGTTCTTGAAACAGCCCAGTGCTCCGTCAGCATGCAGGGAGCATTAATATTCTTGATGCTTCTGAATCTCCTAAAGACCACCTTGGGATAGCCAGAGTCATGGATCTAGTTCCACTGGCCCGGCTTCACTGTTGGGAGGTCCAGCTCGCTTGCCATGTATTTCATGTACTGTGGTCTTAGGGGCAGCTTCAGGGTCAATTTAATGTGCTACTATGGATGAACATGCTAATAGGAGGGGGGCAAGTGAACAAAAGATCGATCTTATTACTATGCTGTTTTTCCTTTTTATTGTCGTATCAGGCTTGTATTTGAGTAAAATCAGAAGTCCATCCTGGCTCTGTTATTTGGCAGGGATGTGTACATTTTAGAACTTGATGGCAAAGGTAGAATAGTTCATGTATATGTTCAAACTTTATTGAAGACCATTAGAGAGCACAGTGGTTTTGTCTAAATCATGTGCAAAATCGGTTGGATAAAGAGTTCTAAAGGTTGTTTTCACATTGTTGGCTCAGAAATGATCGTTTTATTTGGTACATTTTGCATTGAAAATGACACGGCACATCAACAAAACAAGTGTATTATTACTTGTCTGTTGCAATCTCTCAAGTCATATTTTGTAAGATTGCAGCTGTATCATTCAGATGCTGTGACAGTATATATAAGTAACTTTAGCAAATGACATCATTGTATAAAGAATTGCAATTTACAGTTTCCTCATAATGAAGAATAAGAAGGGGCTCTCAAAGAGTTAAAGCTGAATTTTAACATTTGCTTTTTATTTTATTTTTTCCCCAGGCACTTGTTAACTTCTCAGATTATCAGATATTCTCAGAGTTGATTAAAGGCAAGGAGGAAAACTCCTTTTACAGAGACTGTGTCACCCAGATGCTCAGAGGCGTGATGGAGGAAGGTTGTCACAGTCAGCAACAAGTTCTCAAGTATCTTGGAGAGCGATTCCGTGTCAAGTTCTACCTCCCAGACTGGTATACTGATGAGCAAGCGGCAGAGTTCCTTCTGGAGTAAGATACTCGTGACTTAAAGTGATATTATATATATATATATATATATATATATATATATATATATATATATATATATATATATATACAAAAATGTCATACTTGCCTCCACGGTGGCTCTCGCGGCTCCTCCCCGCAATAGATGGAGCTTCCCAGAAGGGGTTATCCCGAGGGGGTTACCTTGCAGGTGTTCTCCTGTGTCATACACTCTGCGTCCATAGCCGCCAAGTGTATGACTCGGCCCCCGCTCTGACCCTGGGCATCCTCGGATTTGATTGACCGCAGCAGGAGCCAATGGCATTTGCCGGCGGTATAGCAGCGATGCCCCATTGATTTCAATGGGCAGGAGCGGTATACACACTGCCTCAAAGATACTGCTAGCAGGACTTTTTATTTTTTTATCATCTTGCTAGTGCACCTCTCCAGTGTGAACGCCCTTGGGGCTTTCACACTGGTGAGACAGCAGCGGCTGTTTCAGGTCGTTTTTTGTAGGCTTTATGTTTAGCATTTATAGTGCCTGCAAAGCAACCCAGTGTCAAAGGTGTCTTGCTGTTTATTTAATCCTTAATAAAAGAACATCTTTTACAGGGATCCAGTGCTGTCCCTACCTGACCTGTTCTTTGCCAGCCTTTGGGTCCCCGATGCTGCCATGCTAACTGAGAAGCAGGTTGTGGTTTCGCAGCTGGCTTCCCACCGCTGCTCATGCGCAGGCCACACTGCTGTTTAAATTATCTGGGGATTGTGACATGGAGGCTGCAGGTAAAGGGGGGATGAACTGTCAAACGGGTATCTGTCGCCCCCCCCCCCCCAAAAAAAAATAGGGGAACGTCCACTTTAATGTTTTATCTTTTATGTCAAGTCAAGACCGCAGTATCCTTTTTAAAGCTTATATTGGAATTGTATGGGTTCACATTGTAATCAATCAGGAACCGCATTTTGCGTTGTGAAATATTTTCTGATTTGAGCTGTGCTAAACATTATTTATCTTTTTTTGATTTTCCAGAGAGTGTATTTGCATACACCTTAAATCCAACTTTGAGAAATTCCACATGCTGTGCTACATGACTCGAAAGCTTTTCACTTTTGCTAAGGAAGAGTGTATGGAGGAGAATCCTGACAGCTTAATGACCCATGAGGTTTTGACCGCAGGACAACTGTTGATCATGTTTTTAAAGGTTTGTTTAGTAGCTTTTAAAATGGGAATATTATCAATGTTCAAAGGATTGTTAAAATATAACATCGATCACTCTTTGCCTTGGCACTGTCCTGTGTCTATAGAGGGAATTGTGTGATGGCCAGATGTTGATGGATAATCCGACTGTTTGTTTGCTCCATCGGACAATAATTGTTGGAATTTCCGACAACAAATGTGGGAATGCATGCTTTAAAATTTTCTGACAACAAATGTATGATGTCAGATTATCCGATTGTGTGTACACAAGTCTATCGGGGGAAGTACAAACTAGGGTTGTCCCGATACCACTTTTTTAAGACGGAGTACAAATACCGATACTTTTTTCAAGTACTCGCCGATTACTGATACATTTTTTTTTCAATGTCATGTGACAGGTTGACAGATGGGCACTGACAGGTGACTGGCGCTGATGAGCACTAATAGGTGGCACTGACAGATGGCTGGCACTAATAGGAGGCACTTATGAACACTGAAAGGTGTCTGGCACTGAAATGCTGTGAAAAATGACACAAGGAAAATATTTATTTAAAAAAAACTATGCTGCAATGCCCATCTTAGTATACCCTGCACTCGGCTGCAGTAAGCAGCAGCACACATCTTGTTACACCCAGCCCAAACTATATGGGCTGGGTGTAACAAGATCTCCACTGCTGGGTTACTGCAGCCGAGTGCAGGGTATACTAAGATGGGCGTTGCAGCACAGTTTTTTTTTTTTTTTTAATAAATATTTTCCAAGATGGGTGTAGGGATGTTCAGCCGCTGACGGAGACCGAATGTGACAGAATCAATCCTGATGCGGCTGCGTCCTACACCCTTGCCAGCTTACCAAGTTCCATTGCAGGTTTCTCGCTCCGCCCGCCCCCTCTGTCCACAGGATCCACACGCCAACCAGGTATCGGGTAAGGCATCGAGAGCATTTGCGCGAGTACAAGTACACGTGCAAATGTTCGATCTCGGTCCCGATGGTCCTTAAAGTAGGCATGCCCAAAGTCCAGCCCGCGGGCCGACTGCGGCCCTTGTTCCGGTTTAATGTGGCACCCCTGGTAATTTGGGTATAATAATAATATAGATAGATATCTATCTATCTTATGCGGCCCCCCGGGCCACTAAAGATATAGGGCCAGATTCAGGTAGATGAGAGTATCTTTCCTCTGGAGTAACGCTTCTCATTTACGTTACTCTGAAGACCCTTTCAGCGCAAGTCCTGTAATTCACATAGCAGTTGCGCGTAAACTTGCGCCAGAGTAACGATAATGCGCTGGCGTAACCCGACGCAAGTGGAAGTGGGTGTGATCATATGTAAATGATGGGCGGAGCCCAGCGCAGAGGCTTGCGTTCAGCGCATCATCCACGGAGCATGCGCAGTGAGTGCGGCTCCACTCGCCCCCTTGTGCGCATGCTCACAACTTCCGTCGGCACCACTTCCTGGGAAACGTCAGCGCAATGCGTTCCGCTGGGCGCTTAAAAGCGCTGGCGGAAACGCCATTCCGGCGCAAAAGTAGTTCCGTTTCCCCCCACCCCAGGGAAGATACTTTTGCACTGTAATGGCTGCTCCCGCTACCCCCAGAGAGAGGAGGAACCTCAACTTTAATTCCCAGGAGGTCTCAGTGATTATCTCGGCTATGGAGACGGATAATGAATTTCTCCATGGCAAAAAAAGCCGGAAGACCAGCCGGGAGAGGAAGCAGGGCATCCTGGAGTCGATTGCTGCCAGGGTCAATGTCCTGGGCTACTCCACCCGGACTGCTGGGGACATACAAAAGAAAATAAATGACCTGCGGCACAAGGTGGCCTCCATCAGGAGGTATGAGAGGGGCACAGGTGGTGGTCCCCCATGTCCTGTCACCCTGACCGCAGAGGAGGAGGTGGTTGCTCGCTGCCTGGAGAGGGAGCAGGTGGAGGGGGTCGCAGGCTATGACTCCGTGGAGGAAGGCACAAGGACAGGTAAGTGTTTTATAATCCCCTATTTGTTGTTTTGCATTTGGGGGGGGGGGGGGGGGGAACATGTGCCAAGTGTGTGGGACCACCAACATGTGTCTGCTTTGTGTCATCCACAGATGACGGAGCTGGGCCATCATCTCTCAGCCTGCATTCCACCCCATCCCCCCCACGCCATCATGTGCCCGAGCCACTGGGTGGTGAAGAGGTTGTGGAGGAGGAGAGTGGCCACACCACACCTGCCGAGGTGGTTGTGGAGGATCCTGCTGTGGCAGAGCAGGACTTTTCTTTGGTTTTGTCTGTCTCCTCCCCTTCTCCTGGCCCGTCTGTCGTCCCCTCCCCCATCCTTGGAAGCCCCTCAAGGGCGACACCTTCCACCCGAGGACATCCATCTTCTGGCCCCAGGAAGGCGACCCAGAAGACCAGGGGGGTGTCTGATGGTGTCCAGGACCAGTTGGCGAGGGATCACGCCAGGCAGACGGAACAGATGGGGGCCATAGCGGTGCACTTGGAGAAAGTGGCTGACAGCCTGGGCTCCGTTGCCAACCTCAGCAACGCAGTGCAGGATGTCAGCTGCAACTGCGCTGCAGTGGTCACCACTTTGGGGGAGGTGCAGGGGGATATCCAGCACCTTACTGCAGCCGTCCAGGCCAACACTGCTGCCATCCATGGGAACAGTGCTGCCATCCGGGAGCAGGGGAGGCTGAGTCGGCGGGCCCAGCATTACCAGGTGACCCGTCAGCTCCGGATGCAGGCCCAGACGAACACATACCTTGGACGGATAGCCAGGGCCTTGGAGGGCACGCAGGCCACACCTGCCAGGAGTGGCCCACCTGGGGATCAGCCACCTCCAGATGCCCCCCACCCCCACCCACTCCATCCAGGCAGCTGCGGAGCCAGAGAGGGGCCCCCAGAAGAAGCCCCCGGCATCCCCGATGAGGCCTTTTTTTTTTTCTTGTTTTATATTATTGTTTTTGACATACTCAGGTCATGAGTTTATTTTTTATTTTTCTCAGGTTATGAGATTTTTTTTCGTTTAATGATCAGGATATGATATTTATAATTTATTTTTGTACTGCACACGGTCAGGAGTGCAGGGGACAGTGTGAATGGTGTGTGAATGTGAGAGGGTGGCACTCCTGAAAGTAAGGGGTGTCACCCTCGGCCGTGGTGGTGAAGTGAACCACACGGCTGAATGAATGATGTGTGAAAGGTGTGTGAATGGACAGTGACATCATTGGGGCCTTGACGCTGGCGTTACTGCTCCCAACTCCTACATGCTGGATTTGGGCTAATCCAATGCGATGTGCATGTGGTGTGTGTGATCTAGGGACATCAGTGGTGTACACGCGTGCATTGTCTGTGTTATTAATGTTTTGGTTTAGTGTCCAAAGATGCCTACGGCGAGGACCCTCCTGACTGCTCTTCCATCAGCAGACTGGGTGTCCTCTGGCAGGTGGGGACTGTGTGGGTCGGGGTCAGGTCATCACGTATGTCAATATGCAGGCCTTTTTTCATAGCAAAGTTATGTAGTATGCAACATGCACCGATGATCTGACACACAAAGGTAGGGGAATACAATAGGGCCCCCCCAGACTTATCCAGGCATCGGAAACGGGACTTCAGGAGCCCAAATGTTTGCTCAACCACTGCACGGGTTTTGATGTGTGCTTCATTGTATTTTCTCTCTCCTCTGATTTGGGGGTTCCGGAAAGGAGTCATTAGATGGGGTCCCAGTGCATATGCAGAGTCACCTGTAAGGTAAAAGACAGGAGAATGTTAGTCATGCATGTGCGATTTCTGTTGTGCATCACGGGAGGGGATAGTCATGCCTGACTCCCTTGTCACTCACCAACCAGCCAGCTGTCCCCATACATATTCTGGTTAAATTCTGCTGGGATGGGGCTCTGACGGTATATGAAACTGTCATGGCTGGACCCGGGGTGTTTGGCACGGACGTGCCATATGAGGCGTTGGGCATCGGCTATCACCTGTACGTTGATGGAATGCCAATGCTTCCGATTGCGGTATATGTGCTCTGTGGCACTGGGGGGCTGTAGGGCCACATGTGTGCAATCAATGGCCCCCACAGTGCGTGGGAATCTGACAATGTTGTAGAAATCTGTCATTGCCTTCTGCCGCAGCTCCTCAGTGGTGGGTCTGATGAACTGGTTGGACATGCGTCTGAGGATTGCAGGGACAACCTGGTGCACACATCTGCTTATGGAGGACTGTGACATCCCAGCCACCACTCCACTTGTACGCTGGAATGATCCACTTGCTAGGAAATGGAGTGTTGCCAGGACCTTCACCAGTGGCTGCACTGCTTGTGATCGGTGTGTTGGGCTGGTGATGTCATCCTGCAGGGTTGTGGTTAGTTCAAGTATTGCATCTGGGCTGAATCTGAATAGGCGATACACCTCCTCATCCCCCATGCCAAAGAGGTTCATACGTGTGCGGTATATCCTCTCACGTGCCCGCCTTCTTGGTTCCAGGGGACCCATCAGTAGTTCTAGGACCACGAGTGCCCCTGGCATGTTGGCACACAGAGGTGTTGTCCTTGCAAGTGGGGGTGCTCAGCTAGCTCCTATCGTCGGTAACGCTGCTGTAGCTGCTCTCCTGCTGACCTGTGACCGTCTGGAGTAAAGATAAAGCAGCCTTTTGTAGAAATAACTTTGCGCCGGACGGACGAGATACGCGCGGCGCATGTAGCCAGCGTATGGTGCTAATCCGTTCGTGAATTGTGAAAAATCCCTCATTTGCATATTTGCAGGGGAAATCAATGGGCGCGACTGATGTGCCCAGCGAAAATAAACGCTGACGATACTCTGGCGTCGGAACGTTCCGCCGGTCGCAAATGAGCCGTTATTGGGTGCATCTAGTTTGGTGGGTACGGGCACATAGAAACGTCGGCGCATCAGCACAGTTACGCGGCGCATATCCAAATACTCCAGAGCAAGTGTTTGTGAATCTGGCCCATATACTGTATTCATCGGTGCTACCTCAGAGGGGACAGGGAGGGGGCAGAACGAGCGCCATCAGATTACATACAGGAGAATCTCCTGTTTACTTAGTTGCATCTGTACTAGAAAGTCCTGTCTCCTGGGCTGCCATTGGACGACATTCTGTTTATCATAGGAGGTGGGACTTTGTATTAAAGAGGCCGCCGAGTAAACAGGAGATTCTCCTGTATGTAATCGTTCGTCCCACCACCCCCCTGTCTCCTCCGAGACTGGAATGGATCAGGCTGCGCTCATGGCAATGTGGAGGCTGCGCTCATGGCAATGTGGAGGCTGCGCTCATGGGCACTGACCCTTATTTTGCTTCACAGTCCTTTTATTTAAAATGTCTACGTTTTTTTTTTTTTTTTTTTTTTTTTTTTTTTCCCGAAACTTTCCTCCTAGAGTAAAGGTGCGTGTTATACACCAATAAATACGGTATATCTCAATAACACGCCCAAGCTCATCCTTAGTACTGAGCAGTGCTAGGGGATTCGTTGGGGCCACAAAAGTGAGAGAATTCTTGTTGAGAAGTGCTCTGACAAACACGCTTGGACCAAATTTTTAATGTTTTTAAAGAATGTCAGGCAAAATGGGCGGCCCTCACTCATGTTCACTTCATCAAATCTGGCCCTCTTTGAAAAAAGTTTGGACACCCCTGCCTTAAAGAATTGTTGACCGTGGTTGACGAAAGCGCATGTCAAACAATTGTAATTTTTTGCAATGAAACATTCCCTTGAGGGGTAAAAAGGTGGGCATGTTGGTTCTTGAAACGGCTGTGTGCTCCGTCAGCATGCAGGGAGCATTAATATTCTTAATGGATCACCGTTTTGTACTGTATGCAATCCAAGTTCATGGCCAACGTCCTTCAGACAAAAGTCCTACGCTTTGTCCGATGGAAATCCGATTGTGTGTACCAGGCTTTAGGCTTGTAACACCTTTTTGTTGTGATAATCTTGGAATGTATTTAAACTGAATGTTCAGTTGGGCTTTACTTAAAGCTGGTGTAATGTGATTTATTTATCTAAATGTAGGAAAAAATGGAAGGTTGGCTTGTTAATGCCAAACTCAACTTGGACAAGAGAGCTGAGAAACCCAATCTAGTGCTAAACACAGAGTCCATCATGAAAATATTCGGTAGAACAACTGACCTCACACGAACCTGCGAATATTTGCTGGCTACTGGAAATCTTCGCTCTAAAACTGGTAAGCTGAGGCAAAGCCCGAAGGCTGGTTGAAAACTACAGTGCTGTGATGGGTTTATTTAACGTTGTTTACTTTATTTCCATGGGTTCTAAATTCACGTCCATCAAAAATTTCCAATAAGTGTTTCTACATGCTTTTGCATGTATCCTGATGGCACTAAAGAAACCTGCCAGAATAATAGTGTTGTACTTTTATGTAATGCCTCTGGCTGTTTTTAAAATGTTGTCTAAGGGCTAAAGAGGGGTATTTCTTCTTTCTCTAGGATCTTTACATGTGTTTAATTATTTATTTTTATATAATTTTTTTGCTAGGTAAATTCTTTGTAATTTATTACTCGGTTAAATGAAAAATACTGAATTGGTCTATGTTTTTGTTTATTTCTTTCTTCCTAAGGTCTTGGTATGCTCCAGGCTTCTGGTCTGGCAGTAGTTGCAGACAAGTTGAACTTCATTCGATATCTCTCCCACTTCCGCTGTGTGCACAGAGGTGCTGCATTTGCGAAGATGAGAACTACAACTGTCCGTCGTCTTCTACCAGAATCTTGGGGTTTTCTTTGTCCGGTGCACACACCTGATGGCGAGCCCTGTGGGCTAATGAATCACATGACTGTGACATGTGAAATTGTGACACAGACCTCCATCAATACTCACGTGCAGGTTTTGCTATGCACATTAGGTGAGTATCTGTTGATTTACTTTTAAGTTTGCTAGTGTGTGTGTGTGTGTGTGTGTGTGTGTGTGTGTGTGTGTGTTTGTTTTTTGCGATATCTGCTTTTATTTTATAAATTGCAATCCAGCTTTCTCTGAATGGCCGAGCAGCATGCAGCCCCACTCTATTTTGTTCCCTGGATCGGCACGGAAAGTTTGCACCCTGCTGTCGTAACCCAGTTGGATATACTGTATGTTGTTGAAGCTACATTTTAACCACAAAAAATATGGTGCCGATGTCTACGGTGCTGAGCGTGCCGTTAATGAGTGGCCTCATGCCGTCACCGCCCGTGCACACGGGCGGTGACGGCCATGATACACGGAAGAGAGATGGCGACGGAGGAGGGGAACGAGGAGCGATTGCGGGGGCTTCGCTCTTGGGTAAGTAATTCATGATGAGCTAGTATACTATGCATACTAGCTCATTGTGCTTTTGTCTTGCAGGCTGTATTTTTTATTTTTCGTCAGAGGGTTTACTTCCTCTTTTAACTGACAATTGCACAGTCATGTGACGCTGTAACCAAACAAAATGTACTTCTTTTTTTTTAAATAGAGCTTTCTTTTGGTGGCATTTGATCACCAGTGTGGTTTTAATTTTTTATGCTATAACCAAAAATAAGCGACAATTTTGAAAGAAAAACAAATGTTTTTTTTTACTTTTTGCTATACATTTTTTTTCAAAGTTCAAAATAAATGTATTTATCAATTTTAAGCCAATCTGTATTCTGCTACATGTTTTTGGTAAAAAAAAAAAAAAAATCCCAATATGCATATATTGATTGGTTTGCGCAAAAGTTACTGTGTCTACAAAATGGATACATTTATGACATTTTTATATATATATATATATATATATATATATATATATATATATATATATATATATATATATATATATATATATATATATACATTATTATTTTTTATTTTTTTATTTTTTTTATTTATTAGTAATTGCGGCGATCAGTGATTTTTAGCGGGATTGTGGTGGACTGATCAGACACCCAACGGACATTTTTTTACACTTTTTTGGAAACCAGTGACATTATTACAGTAATCGGTGCTAAAAATATGCACTTTTTTTAATACTAATGACACCGTGTTCTAACTGTATTGGGAAAGGGCTCACTGGGACAACACAGATCCGTCTTCCTGCATAGCAGAAAGACAGGATCTGTGTGATCTCCCCTGTCAGAATGGAGAGCTTCCTTGTTTAGACAGGCAGATCCCCATTCTGTCACTGCGGGGAACAATCGTGGGTGAGCCGTGGACATCGAGTCCACCTGACCTGCTCATTGGCTCCCCTGCTGGCCAATGGGAGAGCGTGTGCCCACAAATCGCCGTATATAAGAGCCCGACTTGCACCTACGGTGATTTGCGCAGCCGAGCCAACCTGCCACAGTATAACTGCGGCGGCTGGTTGGCAAGAGGTTAAAGAGTGCACACAGCCACCTCAAATGTTATTGAAGTAAATTGTTTGGGCCAGCTTGGTCCAAGTGAACAGTTTATAATAGAACTTTAGGCAAAACGTTTATTATTTCCCTTTTGAATAGAGCAAGGGAAGGTTATAAACGGTTAAAAAAAGGTTATAAAATCTATTTTTTTACATTTTGTGTCCCATTGCAGAGCTTTCCCTTCACTTCCTGTCACATAGCCAAACAGAAAGTGAGAGGAAATCCCTGCAAATTAAGGGAATTCTTTAGGGACCACCCCGGTCACCAGAACCAGTGTCCCTGTTGGAAGATTTCCCCAGTATTGCACTTCTGGGGACAACCCAGAATTTTAGGATTCTCTTTTACTTTCAATGATCATGGTAAACGGGGCAAATAGAGATGGTGCATCTCCTTAACCACTTAAGCCCCGGACCAATATGCTGCTAAATGCCCAAAGGTGTTTTTACAATTCGGCACTGCGTCGCTTTAACGGACAATTGCGTGGTCGTGCGACGTGGCTCCCAAACAAAATTTGGTGTTCCTTTTTCCCCACAAATAGAGCTTTCTTTTGGTGGTATTTGATCACCTCTGTGTTTTTTATTTTTTGCGCTATAAACAAAAATAGAGCGACAATTTTGAAAAGAATGCAATATTTTTTACTTTTTGCTATAATAAATATCCCCCAAAAACATATATAAATTTTTTTTTTTTTTCCTCAGTTTAGGCCGATACGTATTCTTCTACCTATTTTTGGTAAAAAAATCGCAATAAGCGTTTATCGATTGGTTTGCGCAGAATCTATAGCGTTTACAAAATAGGGGGTATTTTTTTTTTTTTTTTACTACTAATGACGCCGGTCAGCTTTTTTATTTATTTTTCGTGACTGCGACATTATGGCGGACACTTCGGACAATTTTGACACATTTTTGGGACCATTGTCATTTTCACAGCAAAAAATGCATTTAAATTGCATTGTTTATTGTGAAAATGACAGTTGCAGTTTGGGAGTTAACCACAGGGGGCGCTGTAGGATTTAGGGTTCACCTAGTGTGTATTTACAACTGTAGGGGGGTGTGGCTGTAGGTCTGACGTCATCGATCGAGTCTCCCTATAAAAGGTATCACTCGATCAATGCAGCCGCCACAGTGAAGCACGGGCAAGCAGTGTTTACATACAGCTCTCCCCGTTCTTCAGCTCGGGGAGCGATCGCGAGGGGGCGGCTAGAAACGAGCCCTCGTCCCGGATCGCTCCCCGCGGGTTTCGGACCGCCGCATGTAGGGGGGAGGGGTCGGACCCCTGACAAGGCAGGGACGTAAATATACGCCCATCTCCACTCGGGAAGTGGTTAACGGAGACACAGACCCCAATAAAAACTGTCAAACCACCTAATCCCTCTGCAAAAATAAAAATAAAAATTGTGTTTATACTTTACAGATCAGCTTTAATCTTTCTTCTTTAGGTGTCACTCCAGTTGATGGAATTCCAGGAAAATCTTTAGCAGATTGCTATCAGGTTATGCTGGATGGTGCTATGGTGGGCTGGATAGATAAAGACTTGGCTCCAAATCTTGTCAATGCTCTAAGAACCTTTAAGGTATTTATTTATTTTTTTCCCCATATATAATATATATATATATAATTTAAAAAAAAAATGTATTTATTTTGTTATGGGCGGTGTCATTTAGTTATTTAGGTAGTATTTTATATTACGACTGTACTGACCAAGTTGTTGGTAATGCCCCTTCAAAACAGCCAGGGGTTCAGCTCACAGATCCCCTTCTGATTGGAGCAGAGTGGACTGATGGCTTATCAAGGTCTGCTCAGTTTCTGCCGAGCGGACAAGGACTGAGCCTGCTCTACTCTGTGGGCAGCTGCGAATAAACCGACTGCTGTCCATTTACACCTGACTATCTTTGATCTGCTCTGCCTAAATGCAAGAGGAAGGAGTACCCTTCCATATTTTATTTATTTTTTATAACAACTTTATTGCTATCACAAGGAATGAACAACATCCCTTGTAATACCATGGGCTGTGACATTTCATTTATTTTTTTTACTTTTATTTTTTTATGGACAGCTCTGGGGTCTGTTAGACCCCCAAATCTCTCTCCTGGCCTCCAGAGCATCTGATTAAACAAAGATTTGGTTTGATCAGAGGCTGCACAAACTGGAAACTGCTTGTACGTAAACCAAAATGGTAAATGGCAAAATCCTCGTTGCTTCGTTTCTGACGTCGCACAGTGGTAAGAACAGTGTTGGTTTCCCTCACTGTGTGCAGGAAAGATGATGCCAACTGTAGCCTGCTCCTTGAGGCTGGGTTTATACTTGTGCGTATCAGATACGGTTCATCCATTTCGCATGTCGGAGTGTGACCAGCTCTCAATGGCTATCCAGGGTGGCTGTGGAGCGAACAGCAGAAGCGTTCTGTCTGAATTCAGGTGAAAATTCTGACCTGATTCGCCCCTGAAATGGAGAACGGCCACACACTGGACCCACTGCTGCAAGCCGCTCTGCACATGAACCCAGCCTGAGGGTGTAATGCTGACTGTGTCCAAGAACCCTCCAGTACTGCTAATGGGAAATGCTCATATCCTTTTATTTTTACTTTATTTATTTTTTTATTCTACAAGATGTTCGTTTTTTTTTTTTTTGTTTTTTTTTTCTATGTCTTTTAAAGATTAAAAATAATACAATAATAATACAATACAAAAAGATACAATCTGACAGGAAGCATGAATGAACCACCACAGCGCTGTAGTAGTTCATTGAAAACAACAAGCTGGCAGCTGCAAAGGCTGCTTGACCTCGTAGTTTTCCATACACCGAGCTCTGTCAATCGGTGACGCGGCCAGGCATCACAATTTTTTTTAATTGTCACAGCTAGTGGGGAGGGAGAAGAACCCCGCTAACTTATGTCAGGGAGGTGCGGGAGCTGGTCCATTCATATAATGTTGCATGTTCTACTTTTTTTTTCTTCTTTTTTTTTTTTTTTTTTTATAGTCCTAAACTTCAGGTGTGTGGTTGTTGTTGTTTTTTTTTTGTTTTTTTTGTACAGGTTAAAGCTGATCTCCATGTTTCCTGTCACTTAAAATTGTTTTGTATGAACCAAGCTGATCCTAACAAACTATTTCCTTTACTAAAAGCTGCACTTGCTCTACACACTGAATGAACTGTTTTTAGATTCAAGTACATACAGTACACGGCGCCGGATTCCTGCTGTGAGACGGCTTTCCATCTCAAACCTGGAAAAATAAGAGCCATGTCCGTGCAGCGCTTAGCCATTCATGAACAGCTTTGAACTCAGCCAAACAGCAAAATCATTGTATTTTCTCATCGAATACAAAGCTGCCCATGAATAGCTCAGACCAACTATTTTTTTCCAATTGTGAATCAGGAATTCTCTGTCCCTCTGCTGAAGCCCAGGGCTTTGTACTGTATGTAGCTTAAGCTACATACAATTCATTCAGTGCTTAGAACCGATGCAGCACTTGGTGAAGGGAATAGTTAGTTTGGATCACCTTGGTCCAAGGAAACTCCTTAAAGGGACAGGAAACGGAGATCATCTTTAAAGGGACACTAAAGGTAAAAAAAATAACAAACATGTTACACTTGCCTCCAATGTGCAGCTCGTTTTGCACATATTGGCCTTGAGTCTGGTCTTCTAGGGTCCCTCGGCAGCTCTCGGCTCCTCCCCGCAAGAACTTAACCCCCTTCATGGGAGCTCTCTCCCATGGGGGTTAGTTCTTGTGGGCATGCTCCCGTGATACAGCTGGTGGCTATAGCTGCTGACTGTATCACTCGGCCCCGCCTCCGGCACGCCACGTCATTGGATGTGATTGACAACAGTGCGAGCCAATAGCTGTGCTGCTATCGATCCATCCAATCTAGCTAATCAACGGCCAGACTGAGTGGAGAAGAGGACGTCTGAGGCGAGCGCAGCAGGTGAATGGGCTCAGGTAAATAAAACGGGGGCCGTCATTATCAGGCTTTTTTGCATTCGCATCAAGGTGAAAAAACGAACCTTTACAACGCCTATAACCTTAAGGCAAACCACTGCTGATCTTTCCTTCTGAAAAATCGTATTTATACTGATGCCCAGAGTCACAGACCTGGAACAAGTTCAGATGTAACATTTTGACTGCAGGCTTGTTCTGTCATAAAGAAATATGGAAGCCAGACAGCTCACACATGTACGACGAGTGGGATGCATTGGCAGTACACAATTTTTTTCTTTTGATGGATGTACCTAAGAAAGATATGAAGAGTTAATTACCCAAGACGCAATTTTTTTTTTTTATTATTACTATGAAATGTGAACAGTCAGTTTTAATTGATAGTAAATGATGGTCTTCTATTTATCATAGCTTTACTTCATTTTCTTTCAATAGGTAACGCAGGAAAAAAAGATTCCACCCTGGACAGAAATAGTATTGGTTCCAATGACTGGGAAGGCCAGTCTGTATCCTGGACTTTTTATCTTCACCACTCCTTGTAGAATGGTTCGTCCCGTCAGGAATCTAGCTGTTGGGAAAGAAGAGCTTATAGGAACATTAGAGCAGGTATGTTGGTTTTATTCCCTCCAAGGTTTAGGCACTGGAATTTCCCTGGATATACCAAAGCAAAGGTGTTCACACGTGATGGAAAAGGCTACTATAAGCGTACTTTGCAATAGTATGTGATGTGTAACCTTTGCAGGGATTTGTTAGAGTACCCCTCATGACCGTGCATTCATTTTCCTTTCTTGCTATATAAGTGCTGACTTTGTTCAAACCTCACCGAGGCTCAGTTATACTTCATTGGCCAAGTCTCAGCATCTGTGCTAAAGCTTTTATATTGGATATGTATACAATTTCATATCTTGGCACTGTATTCTTTAACCAACGAGCCAGTTGTAAAGTCTATCGCACTCTCCCAACCAGTCCCTCTGTTGCCACAAACTGACATGCCAATGTAAAAATCTATTGCGCTCTCACACCACTGCTCTTGCTCTACTACCTACCAGAATAAACATGGCACAGATCAGATTGATCACTTGGCGAGAGAGGGAGAACATATTTGTAGAAGAGGCATGATGGTATGCATATAAGAAACATTAAGAGACTCTGCGTAAAGAATAAGTATGGGTACTGTTCTGCTTTAAGACCCATCCTGCTAAACTGCATTTTGCATAAATTCTTTGTGAATGCTGAAATAACAAATGTTGCTTGCCCTCTCTTTACCTTTTTAGGTTAGAAGTTCTTATTTTAAAAAAATGCAGTAAATCGGGGGAAATACTGCATTGTGGCCACTAGATGGTGCAGATGATCGTATTTTAATTCCTATGATCATTGGCTCTGTTAAGTGCTGTAATTTTCTATTTTTCCTGAGAAGTTAACGCAGTAATTCCTTGATTCACACTACTTTATGAATGAAGAACATCTGACCTGGGGGAAAAAAAATGGCCTCATAATATTCACTTTTGCCTTTTGGGAGAGAAAATGTATTTACATGCAGCTTTTAAAAGATTATGTATTTCTACATAAAAACAAAAAATAAACAAATTGCTTTTTTTTTGTGTTAATGTAATTAAAGCGGTTTTTAACCAAAAATATAATGCAACTTAAAGTGGTGTTCGCCCCAAAAAATTGAACTTCTGCTTTAAGTACTGGTGACCCCCCTGACATGCCAATTTTGGTACGTCGTATTTTTTATTTATTTTTTGGTGGTTTTTACAGGCACCCAGCTCCCAGCACCTCTTGGTGCTGGAAGAAAGTTCACCTCTTCTCTCTCCCTCCCCCCGTAATCTTCTGGGACACATCACAGGTCCCAGAAGATTGCCTGGCCATTCACGGCATGCTGCATGGCATGCGCAGTGCACGCCAACAGTTAGAATGCTGGCACCGCGCAGAGGGGAAAAGGAGCGAAGCTTCGTGCGCCCACATTGTTGGACCGTGGGTTGGGTGAGTCTCTCATTATTAAGTCAGCAGGTACTTTTTAAATGGATGGAACTCCATTTTAAGAATCTTAAAGCAGAGGTCCGCCTTAAAAAAAAAATATTTAAAGCCAGCAGCTACAAATACTGCAGCTGCTGACGTTTAATATACTGAAACTTACCTGTCCAGGGTGCCTGCGATGTTGGCAGCCGAAGCCGATCTGTCAGTCTGCTGTCGACTGCGGCCGCCGCCATCTTCGGTAAGGGAATCGGGATTGAAGCCTTGCGGTGCCAAATGTGACACCAGAAGGTGGGAGGATTCCAAAAAGGGCAAGTTCCATTTTTGGGTGGCATGCTACTTTAAGATGTGGTGGCTGCATTTTTTAGGATTTTCCCCCCTCTGTTTTCACCTGCCAGTAACACCCCCTCCTGTATTAGAATGCCTAAACTATGGATGAAGCAAAGAGACACCTTTTTGAACAGAAAAATTGTTGGTTTGGGGAGAGGATAGTGTTAGATCAGGGGTGTCAAACTCCATTTCATTGTTGGCCACATCAGCATTATGATTGCCCTCAAAAGGGCCGGTTGTTTCTGTAAGATTAGGTGTCCAGCGCATCCCCTCCTCTTACATTCGATGTTAAGAGACAACCCACTATCAGAAGTTGAGTCCCCCACTATCCCTTACATCACAGTGCACCCCCTTTCCTTATGCTGCTGCTGGGAAGAAGCTGAATGCATTGCTTAAAATCGGAAAGTAGGGGTCTTCAGAAGCACAAGAGGAGGGCTGGAGCTCTCCTGCAACAACAGGAGAGGTGTGAGGGCCACATGAAATGGCCTGGAGGGCCGGATTCGGCCCGCGGGCCTTGTGTTTGACACCTGTGTGTTAGTGAATTTAAATTTGCTAATCCATCTAACAAATTGAAACCAAAAGCCAGTTAACACTTTTATAAGCATTTCCAGCACTATTTTTTTTCCTTTTGGGATAAATATTTTACATCATTTAAAGACAACTCTGTCAGTAGTAAATGGTTTCTCTAACTGCTACATCTGCAGGGCAGCTTGTTCTGTTGACATATAACGCTTACTGGCCAGATCAGAGTTGCTGATTGGTAATCTGCAAATTAATAAAGGTTTGCTTTTGAGTCTCATAAATCTGCTTTAATCTCAACTTGACGTGCGTGTGTTTTTTGTTTTTTTTCCAGGTCTTTTTGAATATAGCGATATATGAAAGCGAAATTGTCCCTGGTGTCACCACTCATCAGGAGCTCTTTCCACACAGTCTGATGAGTGTGGTAGCTAACTTCATTCCCTTCTCTGACCACAACCAGAGCCCCAGGAACATGTACCAGTGCCAGATGGGTAGGGTTATTTTTGCCTGTATGTAGATTAGATAATAAAATTGTGCAATCGTCTGCAACCCTATAAGCACAAAGTGCGTTTGATATGCAGCATCACTTCTCTTAGGCCACGTACACACGATCAGTCCGTCCAATGAAAACTGTCCGAAGGACCGTTTTCATCGGTTCACCGATGAAGCTGACTGATGTGCCTACACACCATCAGTTAAATAACCGATCGTGTCAGAACGCGGTGACGTAAAACACGACGACGTGCTGAAAAAAATGAAGTTCAATGCTTCCAAGCATGCGTCAACTTGATTCTGAGCATGCGTGGATTTTTAACTGATGCTTTTGCATGCTAATCGGTTTTGACCTATCGGTTAGCTGTCCATCGGTTCAATTTTAAAGCAAGCCCTCTGTTTTTTTGACCGAAGGATAATGGAACAATGGGGTGTACACACGATCGGTTTGGACCGATGGAAACCGAACCTCAGTCCATTTTTCATTGGTTTGAACCGATCGCAATACATTTAGTACAATCATTGATGCATTTAAACAATCCAAAATGTGACATTTCATGGACAAGGTGTCCGTCTTGTAGCTCTGATCACAAAGCTGAGGAATGCAAACTGACCACTTCAGCATGGCTCTGCTTCTGTGCTAAGCGTGGCACGTTGGTCTTTATGTGTATTGCATTGCGTTAAAATGCTGCATGTATGTATTTTACACAATGCACCTAAATACATGTTAATACACATCGATTTAGGGTGTAATTTATTTTTATTTTTGGCCCTTACAGTAGCCATCCCAATTTAGCACATAGAGGGCAATGCACATTGCAACTTTCAAGCATTTTCATCCATTTTAATGCAGATTTGAGTGTGAACAGTGCCTTGTGGTTGGCATAGGCTTTAAAGTAACATTAATGAGGAATTGAATCCTGATGTATTTTACTTCCTCCTTTTTCCCCTGCAAAGTAAATAATGGGCTAGCATGCATTGCATAGTAGCCCATTATGGTTTCACTTGCCTGCAAACAAAGCCCATGTTATCACTGCTGGTGGCGGCTTCCACTTTCGCCCATTTTCCTTCTGGGGCCATGGCTTTGTGACTGGCCGGAGTTGTGTGACGCCAGTCACGGCACTTGCTAGTGAAGAAATGGAGGACAGTTTTTTCTCAGCGCAAGCATATATGGTAAATATTAGAAATTTACAGTACCTACAGGTAAGCCTTATTATAAGTGGTGTGGTGCACACTGGTCATAAAAAAAATGCTGTCCATATGTTCCGTATTGGACAAGAGATTGTTGGAATATATGCACAGTCCATTTGAATGGTATACTTGTCACGTTTCACTCCCTGTGAAATAAGCAAGTAGGTCATCCAACATGGAGTTCCCCTATCTCTGCATAAGCCCCTGGTGGGTCAACGATTGGACGTGGAGAAGTATGACCCATGCCTGACCGGTTTTGCTTTCTGAAAAAGTTAAAATGGCCCCACCTTCTCAATATTTTCCACAGCAACTACTAGAAATATAATTTAATATAATAGGTTGAAGCAGATTTGCCATAATATACATTGGAACATTGATTAGTATTCGTAAAATGGGAAAAATTTAATCTGTGTGGTGTGTGTTGTTTTTTTTTTTTTTCCGCAATTCAAATTATGACTTTACTCAATATAGCAACTGTGTAGTTGTTGCTATACAGCTTAAAGCGGATGGTTCACCTTAAATAAATATTAAAAGCCAGCAGCAACAAATACTGCAGCTGCTGACTTTTAATATTAGGCCACTTACCTGTCCTGGAGTCCAGCGGCGTCCGCAGCAGAGGATGAGCGATCGCTCATCACCCTGCTGCTCCCCCCTCCATCCACGGCGAGGGAACCAGGAAGTGAAGCGCTCCGGCTTCACTGCCCGGTTCCCTACGGCGCATGCGCGAGTCGCGCTGCGCCCGGCGATTGGCTCCCGCTGTGTGCTGGGAGCTGAGAGTTCCCAGCACACAACGGGAAAAGCCCGTCTTTTGCCCGAGACTGCGGGCCGGAAGTGGGTGCGGATACCTGTCTTTAGACAGGTATCTGCACCCCCCTCCCCCCTGAAAGGTGTCAAATGTGACACCGGAGGGGGGGAGGGTTCCGATCAGCGGATCTTCACTTTAGGGTGGAGATCCGCTTTAACAAACAAGTTCCTGCATTATTTGTGTAACATAGCCCTTTAGTTATTTACATTCTTTTCTACAGTAGTTCAGAGATGTTCTTGTAGCCACATGTAAATAAACGCTGGAATGACGGATTCACCACAAACCCAAATGTGTCGCTGCTTGCTGCCGTTACAGTGTACCCTTGTCTATGAGCCAAACCACACAATTCATATCCTTCATACAGAATGGCAATGAGACACATCTATGCTAAAGTTTTTAGACGTATGCAGCCCAACTGCTTTACAAGGGCCTGGCATTTGCCTGCATCATTGGATTCTGCCCTAAACAGTGGGGGGGGGGGGGGGGGACACCCATTTTTATAATATATATATATATAACTCATTTAACATATTACACACACACACACACACACACACACACAACTCGCACACTCTGTTACCGGTTTTCTTTGGGATGCCCAGTACTTCAGTTATGTTTTTTTTTTTTCTTCAGGTAAACAGACTATGGGCTTTCCACTCATGACCTACCAGGATCGTTCTGACAATAAATTATATCGTCTCCAAACCCCACAGAGTCCACTAGTGCGTCCCTCTATGTATGATTACTTTGACATGGATAATTATCCTGTTGGCACCAATGCTATAGTGGCCGTCATTTCATACACTGGATACGATATGGAAGATGCTATGGTAAGTTATATTTTTGCACAAGTCACCTAGAACTCTAGTCCGTGGCTTAAGAGTAGCATACATATATTGGTAAATTGTTTTTTCAATGAGGGCCATTTATTGGGTCTCGTGCACGCTGCAGCTAAAAAATAAACGGTTTACAGGTGTTTGTTGCTTTTTTTTTTTTTCCCTCTCCTCTCCTGCCTTTTAAACACCCCTCTGTTAGTTCATGTGTCCATCCACACATAGGTATTTACAGGCCTTCAGGGGCAGAAATCTGAGCGCAAGAGAGGAGTGTTTGGGCAGAAAAAACCGCCAGGCGCACCTAAACTGTAGTCGTTTTCAGTAATGTGTGGTGGTGCCATCAATTCTTAATGGCACATATATACAATCTGCTAACATGCACGCATTCACGCACACCAAAATGCAGTGCCATGCGTTTTGCAGCATAATTTTTAAAATGGTGCATTCACCTTTTTTTTTTTGCACATTTCTCACGCAGCAGGAAGCCCGTTAAAATGTAATGGGCAGTCTTAAATGTGCGGAAACACGCAAGAGGGCTCATGGTTGCAGCTTTGTTGTGTGAACAGAGCCTTTCAGAGTGGTAAATCAATTTGACAATCACTTGCCACTGTCAAATGGCCATTGTAAAGACATTATCGAACACATCCAGTCAAGCAACATTCCCAAGTGTCTGGATTTACTAGGTTGTGAGTGGAAAATTATTGCATTGAGTTGGTCAACCTTCTTTTTTTTTTTATACTGGTTGCCAGTAAAATACTGACAGTTGGCAACACTGCCGGTGGGGAAACTCGCAAGAGTAGATTTGTAGATGTTGTGTTCAGAACACAATTCCTGACTAATACAAAGTCTATATCTCGTGGTCCCCAGTTTGAGATAATGGATGTGGGCTGAACTCTAAAGCCTAGTACACACAATGAGCTAATAATCGTTCAGGGTTTTTTTTATGCGTCTCATTGAAAATGAAGAGGTTACTAAAGAACAAAAATTCAAAAGTGATGTACTGAATTTGTATTTTATTTTCGAATGGATACTGTACAGCTTAAACAAAAAGCACAGATCTGGTATAGTATGAGAAAAATGTTTGTCAGTTTGGAAAACTTTGGACGAAAGTTGTGTACGAATAATCAGATTATCGTAGATCACTTAAAAAGCGGTATTTTTGTGCGATTTTCTGGTTGTGTACTCTTGGCTTCTGGGGAATGTTTCTTCCTTGGCCCTGAGCATGGTTCTTGCCTCCTGAAGTGGTTATGGGTTGTATGGACCCACCAATTCTGATGAGTCGCAACAATTCCACCCACCTCATGACCTCACATAACTGTTTTGTTGGTCTTTCGAAGATTCTGTGCAACGCAAGCTTACAATTTTATATGAGCTCGTAGCCCATGATATGCACGATCAGAATATTTTGGACTTTATCAGAGAAAATATATTCCCTCTAAGGTTGCAGTAGACAGCCTTTTGCCTTTCATCTGAGATAACACGGCAACCTGCTGGGCTGTAGTTAAAAGCTCTGGTAAGGTGACAATTGTCCACCATTTGTACTCAAACCTGTTAAAAACATATTGGCAGTTAGGTGCTAATTTCTTCAGTTTCTAGGCTTGAGAGTTGTCTATTTAGATTCTAAAGTGTAACCATGGGGCTTATTTACTAAAGCTGGAGAGTGCAAGATCAAACTCACTTCTGCATAGAAACCAATTTGCTTCCAGGTTTTATTGCCAAAGCTTAATTGAACAAGTTGAGCTTAGAAACTGATTTCTAGGTAGTTAGTAATGAGGTTTGAGAGTGAAAAAGTGTGGACAGCTAAAGTTGGCTCCCCAAAAACTGTAGAAAAGAAAACGACCATTGTCTTCAATGGCAGCCAGTCAGATTTTATTATTTGTTTTATGTAGAAATTGAAGGATCACTAAAAAAAAAAATGTAACTTTTTTTTTTTTTTTTTTAAATACAAACATGTTATGCTTTTACTTACCTCTACTGTGCAGCTCTTTTTGCACAGAGTGGCCCTGAACCTGGTCTTCTGGGGTCCCTCGGCTCACCCCTGCAAGAACTTTCCACCTTCGTGCAAGCTCTCTCGTATGGTGGAAAGTCCTTGCGGGCGTGCTCCCGTGATACAGCCGGCAGCTATAGCCGCTCACTGTATCACTTGGCCCCGTCCCTGGCGCGTTGCATCATTGAATATGAGTGACAGCAGTGCAATCTAATGGCTGCGCTGCTTTCAATCAACCAATGAATGAGACGAGAAGCCTGCACGTTCACGGCGTGGGACTTTCGAAGGGTCAGGTAAGTAAATGGGGGCTGGATGCTAATGAATGTATTTAAGGTGAAAAAACACATGCCTTTAAAACTCTTTTTAAGAATTCAGGCTGATCCCTGCACTCTATCAGTGAAAAAGCTCAAGTCCCGGAGTAATGTGTATTTTGGCAGCTGCACCTTTTACTAGATATGTTCAGATTTAGACATCTCTGTGAAAACATTTGTGTTGGCTTCAAGAGTATTTTGTCTTTTTCAGATTTTAAACAAGTCATCTTGGGAGAGAGGATTTGCCCATGGCAGTGTGTACAAAACAGAATTTATAGATCTTTCACAAAAAGTTAAAAGTAACGAGGACAATTTAGTGTTTGGCATCAAACCAGAAGATGAGCGGGTGATGGGAAAACTGGATGAAGATGGCCTACCTCCAGTGGGAGCGATACTGAAATTCGGAGATCCATTCTATAGTTATGTCAATCAAAGTACTGGAGAGAACTTCATTATCTATTACAAGTAAGTAATTCTAACAAATTCAATTCTATTCCATACCCTATTGTCAAATGTTAAACTGGGAGCAGTTGCCACTATCCCCTGCACACCACAGTTTTACTGCATGCAGCGGCCTGCACTTTACATGGCATTCACGCAGGTTGCAGTGTGGATCCAGTGATACCTCGCATAGATCTCGCTACCCCCAACAATGGGTGCTCTTTATTGGCTTTTCTTTTGATCTGTTAATACAGGGATCCGCAAACTACGGCCCTCCAGCTGTTGTAGAACTACACATCCCATGAGGCAATGTGACACATTGACATTCACAGACATGACTAGGCATGATGGGAATTGTAGTTCTTGAACAACTGGAGGGCCGTAGTTTGAAGACCCCTGTGTTAATATTATCATTGAAAGCGTCTGGTTATATCTATTTAGTATGTTTAGTGCAGGAGGTCTCAAACAGGCGGCCCTCCAGGTGTTTCAAAACTACTCTGCATGAGTGACACTTTTTGGGGACCAGTAACATTATTACAGTGATCAGTGCTACAAAAAAAATGCACTGATCACTGCATAAATGACACTGGTAGGGAAGGGGTTAACACTATGGGCGATCAAGGGGTTAACTGTGTTCCCTGGGTGTGTTCTAACTGTTTGGGGGATGTGTTCACTGGAACAACAGAGATCGCTGTTCCTAATCACTAGGAACAGCAGATCTCCATGTTGTCATGGGCAGATCCCCGTTCTGCCTCTGTACCGCGCTAACAGGTGGTCGTGGACTTTGAGTCCGCCGTGCACGTGAGCGTCCACAGTATCTATTGCATTAAAGGACATACAGGTACGTCCTGTGCAATAGAGCCGACCTGCCGCAATATGTATATTGTGGCTGTTCGGCAAGTGGTTAAAGGGTAAAACGTGGATTATGTACTGAATGTTGTGTTTTTTTTTAGTTTTTTTTTTATTATTATTATCCCTGACATACACCTCAACAGTGCAGTTGAAGGAACACAGGGCTGGTTTTAGAGTCCTTGTGACTGAGTTCTCCACCATTTGCTTAGGAGTGCTGAGGGAATTGAGGTGTAGTTCCCATTTGTAAAATATACCGCTGTGCTGTATTTAATATGCAGTGTGCTTTTTTTTTTTTTTTTTTTTTGTGTGTGTGTGTGTGTACACACGATCGGTTAAACCGATGAGAGCGGTCTGACGGTCAGTCGTGCCTACACATCATCGGTTAAAAAAACGATCGTGTCAGAACGCGGTAATGTAAAACGCAACGACGTGCTGAAAAAAATGATGTTCAATGCTTCCAAGCATGCGTCGACTTGATTCTGAGCATGCGTGGATTTTTAACTGATGGTCGTGCCTACTAACGATCGTTTATTTTTTTAATTTATTTTTCTATTGGTTTTGTATCTATCGGTTAAATTTAAAACAAGTTCCCCTTTTTCTTTTTTTTTTAACCGGTGGATAAATAACCGATGGCGCCCACACGATCGGTTTGGTCCGATTAAAAAGGGTCCATCAGACCGTTCTTATCGGTTTAACCGATCGTATGTATGCGGCCTTAGTATCCACGTTTTTTAACTTTTTGGTCTGTCATGTTTTTTGTATTGTAAGGTTGTTTGCTGTGCCTTGCTATCTGGTTTAAATTGTGTTTTGTGTCTTGTTTCAGGAGTAAAGAAGACTGTGTTGTGGACAATATCAAAGTTTGCAGTAATGACTTGGGCATTGGAAAGTTTAAATCCGTTTGCATCACCATGAGGGTTCCACGAAACCCAACCATCGGAGATAAATTTGCCAGCCGGCATGGCCAGAAGGGCATCCTCAGTAGACTCTGGCCAACGGAGGATATGCCATTCACTGAAAGTGGAATGGTTCCAGACATTCTGTTCAACCCACATGGTTTCCCATCAAGAATGACCATTGGAATGTTGATAGAGAGCATGGCTGGTAAATCGGCGGCCTTGCATGGTTTGTGCCATGATGCCACACCTTTTACCTTCTCAGAAGAGAATTCGGCTCTGGAATATTTTGGTGAGATGCTGAAGGCAGCTGGCTATAACTACTATGGCACAGAGAAACTATACAGTGGCATTAGCGGGGAGGAGCTAGAGGCAGACATTTTCATTGGTGTGGTCTACTACCAGCGACTGCGTCACATGGTTTCTGACAAGTTCCAAGTAAGGACAACAGGAGCTCGAGACAAGGTGACCAACCAGCCTGTGGGTGGCAGGAACATACAGGGAGGTATACGCTTTGGAGAGATGGAACGTGATGCTTTGTTGGCTCATGGTACATCATTCTTGCTCCACGATAGACTATTTAACTGTTCTGATAGGTCTGAGGCCCATGTGTGTTTAGAATGTGGCAGCCTTCTGTCCCCTTTACTAGAGAAACCTCCTCCATCCTGGTCATCCATGCGGAACAGGATGCACTATTGTTCGATCTGCGATCGTTCTGATACAATTGACACTGTGTCTGTGCCTTACGTGTTTCGATATTTTGTGGCAGAGTTGGCAGCAATGAACATCAATGTTAAACTAAATGTGAGTTAAAGACGGATGTAATGCGACGTGCCTTGTTTTTATAGTCAGACGCATTCTGTGCCTTGTGGACAAACTGGTAAATAACAACTCGGACTTATGAACTTTATAATTTATATAAATTTCCTCTTGAAGTATATCTGCCTGTGAAATATGATTGATTGATTTCTGTGAAAATGGAAAAACAAAATGACTGCATTTTAGTAAGTGTTTTTCCTATTTTTGCTAATTTCTTATTGGAACATGACAAGGGGCAGCTATATTAAATGCTGAAAAAGTAAAAAATAAAGACATTTTGTATTATACATCAGTAAAATCTTTTTTTTCTAGACTACTTGGAGGTATACTGTGGTTGAAGTGTAAAGGTGGCCACACGTTACAATCAGATTATACAGTCTTGTGAAGCATAGGATGCATTAAGGTGAAAAAACACAAAGCTTTACAACCCCTTGAAGCCTCGCACACACGAGAATGTGAGAAGAATGATGGTCATTTTATTTTTCTATTTTTTGGAAATGCTAGTCTCGTATTTTTAAAATGAAGTGGTTACTAAAATTTTCATACGAGCGAATACAACTTTGGAAGTGATGTAATTTGTATTGTAATGTATTATGTCGTTTCTAAGCATGCGTGGTCTTCGTTTTCCGACTTGTTTCCAACTAATACTGTACTCATTAAACAACAACATGCGTCTCGGCATCGTACGAGAACATTTTTCAAGTTTGAGTAATTTTGCATCAACTGGCTCTCGAAAGCTGTGTAGAAACAATCAGATTATCGTACAATTGCTTCAAAAGTGATATTTTTCTTCTCGCCAGGAAAAAAGGGGTTAATTACCTCTGCAGAAACACAGACGACAATAAATGCCTAACATTGGTGCAAACCCCTTAACGCTAACGACATGTAAAAAAAAATCTTTAAATTATTAACCGATAAGGTTTGTGGTATTTTTTTTTTGTTTGTTTTTCTCCTTTTTTAATGTGTTAATTTCACAATAACAAATCACAGGATGCAGGATACTTCTTATTCATCGGCACTGGACAATGTGAGTATGGATCTTTGGGGTACTGTGTATCAGCCCATGGAACATGGAATATCCAGGCTCAAACTTACCGACCAATCGGCAACCGACCAAATTCACCTGTCTAACAGTGTGCGTTAAAAACAGAGGTTTTGTTGCACGTATTTGCAAGCTGCAGGCCCTGTCAAGGCTCTCTATATACTGAACTATACCTTTCACACGTAAGTATTTCATCCATCCGTTTTTGGATGAAATACGGACATGCATGTATCCCTATGGGATAGCGGGTGCGCTGACACCCGTAATTGTCCGCCTCCGCAAACATCCGCTTTTGTGGACGGAAGAAACCCCTATTTTTTTTCTCCCGTCTGCGGATCGGATGAACACGGACACAGTGTTTTAACCCTTTCTAGGCCGCTAGTGGGGGGTAAAAGTGCCCCACTAGTGTGCAAATAGCGACGTAAAATTGAAGCTAAAAATAGCAACGCTTTACCGTCGCCGATGTCCCCGCCCCAGTGTGAAAGGGGCCTTAGGATTAGGACATAAAACTGTTGGTATTTCGCTGTGTTGCCCACTCCCCATGTTCAGTGCCTTGAGAAATTGCAAGTGGCCATGAATTAGAAGCACCTCATGTCCTGGTATGAACAATTAAAGGGTCAATAAAGGAAAAAAATGTTTTTGCTGAAATGACTGTTTACAGGGTATAGAGACATAAAAGTTAACTGATTTTACAAATGATTAAACATTGATAAAAATCAATCATATAATGTGCCTACAGTTTTAGTTTTGCTTTTAAACTGGTTTCATGTTTCTGTGAAGTAAAGAGACACACAGAACAAAAACAAACAAATACAGGGCAATGTTTGTTTTTAAAATGAATCTGATTGGTTCTGAGGAGTTTTAGACACACAGTAATCGCACCTCTTTGATCATGGACCACCGTGAAAAGCTAGCATGAGTTTTTTCATAAGGAGCCAGACAAGCAGGAAGTGTGGAGATCAGAGTAGTATTACAGCTACTTCAAAGCAAAAAACGAACAATGAGGACATGAAACCAGGACTGCAGTAAGGTAAAGGAAGCTATTTGGCTAAAAAAAAAAATTCCTTTAGTGATCCTTTAAGATCTCTCTTCCATAATCAGTTGTGACAAGTATTGATTGTTTCAAAAGACTCGTTGACGTGCATTATGGCGAACACAATATACAGGGTTATTGGAAATGATTATCTACACAAAAACACCAACACAGGTTGAACTGGATGGACTAGTGTCTTTATTCAGCGATGCTGTCACATGTCCAGCTCCGCCCCCCCCCCCTACAGTTAGAAACACATATGAGGTCACACAACCCCTTCAGTGCAATTGTAATTTTCACAGTAAACCATGCATTTTTTTTGCTGTGAAAATGACAATCGTCCCAAAAATGTGTCAAAATTGTCCGATGTGTCCGCCATAATGTCACAGTCACGAAAAAATCGCTGATTGCCACCATTAGTAGTAAAATATATATATTTTTTATAAAAATGCAATAAAACTATCCCCTATTTTGTAAACGCTATAAATTTTTGGTAAAAAAAAATAGCTAGAAGAATACGTATCGGCCTAAACTGAGGGGAAATTTTTATTTTATTTTTGGGGGATATTTATTATAGCAAAACGTATTTCCTTCTTTTTTTTTTTTTTTTTTTTTAATTGTCTCTCTATTTTTGTTTATAGCACAAAAAATTAAAACCGCAGAGGTGATCAAATACCACCAAAAGAAAGCTCTATTTGTGGGGAAAAATTTTGTTTGGAAGCCACATCGCATGACCATGCAATTGTCGGTTAAAGCGACGCAGTGCCGAATCGCAAAAACTGTCCGGGTCCTTTACCTGTCTAAAGGTCCGGGTCTTAAGTGGTTAAAGTCTTGAACTTCTATGAAGTTTCAACTGCTTTTCTTGGTGAATATTGCATAATCTTGTTGCTTTTGGAATGAGGAATTGCATGGCACAGGGACGTTAAGAGATCTTTGGAACACTGACATTACTGAGGAAGGATGACACCATCTCTTCATAGTCTCCCCCCTATGTATGCTAAGCTCTGCTGCTTGTTCTCTGTAGGACAGATGAGCAAAGTGCAAGCACTGGGCATTCCAAAGCACTGCAAGTTTATATTCCAAGGGCAAGTGAAAGTGTGCCAACCAGCTATGTGTGCCAGTCACTTTAAATAGTAAGTGCCTTTATACATGCATGTATTTGGTGTTTTTATAATCCGGATTTGCATCACTTGCAAACTTACTTTTCTGATCACAATATGGAGGCTGCCATTGCTGATTTCTCATTCTGGAAATGCTAACTGCCTTGCTGTCACATTAACCACTTAAGGACCGCCTACTGCACATTTACGTCGGCATAATGGCACGGCTGGGCACATCAACGTATATATACGTTGATTTTAGTACCCAGCCGTGGGTCGCGGGGCGCGCGCCCGCGACCCGGTCCGAAGCTCCGGGACCGCGGGATTCGCGGACCCGATCGCCGCTGGAGTGCGGCGATCCGTCCCTGGAGCGGAAGAACGGGGAGAGCCGTGTGTACACACGGCTTCCCCGTGCTTCTCTGTGTCCGCAGCATCGATCGCGTCATCCCTGTAATAGGGGGACGCGATCGATGACGTCACACCTACAGCCACACCCCCCTACAGTTGTAAACAAACACTCTAGGTCACACATCCCCTACAGCGCCACCTGTGGTTAACTCCCAAACTGCAGCTGTCATTTCCACAGTAAACAATGCAATTTAAATGCATTTTTTGCTGTGAAAATGACAATTGTCCCAAAAATGTGTCAAAATTGTCCGAAGTGTCCGCCATATTGTCGCAGTCACGAAAAAAATCGCTGATCGCCGCTATTAGTAGTAAAAAAAAAAATTATTAATAAAAATGCAATAAAACTATCCCTTATTTTGTAAACGCTATAAATTTTGCGAAAACCGACCGATAAACGCTTTGCGATTTTTTTTTTTTTTTTTACCAAAAATACGTAGAAGAATACGTATCGGCCTAAACTGAGGAAAAAAATTGTTTTTTTATATATTTTTGGGGGGTATTTATTATAGCAAAAAGTAAAAAATATTGCATTTTTTTTTAAATTGTCGCTCTATTTTTGTTAATAGCGCAAAAAATAAAAACCGCAGAGGTGATCAAATACCACCAAAAGAAAGCTCTATTTGTGGGAACAAAAGGACGCCAATTTTGTTTGGGAGCCACGTCGCACGACCGCGCAATTGTCAGTTAAAACGAAGCAGTGCCCAATCGCAAAAAGGGGCAAGGTCCTTTACCTACATTTTGGTCCGGGTCTTAAGTGGTTAATAGTGTGACTTCAGTAATTCAACTATTACAGTACTGGACACGTTTACACCCTACCTGCCCAGGCCAGTTTTAAGCTAGCGGCGCTGTCACAATGACAATTAGGGGACTAAAGTCAAATTCACTTTGCACTACAAGGGCACTTGGAAGTGCAGTCGCTGTAGATCTGAGGGGGAAATGCAAGGGAAAAAAACATTGTACATGATTGCATGATAAAATCAGCAGAGCTTCCCCTGATTTCAGATCTAAAGCGACTGCACTTCCAAGTGCACTTGCAGTGCAAAGTGGATTTGCGTTTAGTAAATTAACCCCTTAGTCATGCAACCCTACCCAAATGAAATTGTTATTATTTTCTTCAAACCAATTGAGCTTTCTTTTAGTGGTGTTTAATTACCACTGAGATTTTATTTTTTGCTAAGTAAATGAAAAAAGAGCAATCAAAAAAACAAAAACTTTTTTTCTTTAACATTTTGCAAATAAATCTTTCGCCATAAGTTCAGGCCAAAATGCTTAATTTATTTGGTCAAAAATAACCCAAATCAATGTATATTATTTAATCTGCAGGAAAGTTATAGAGTCCATGGACTATGGGATATACAGTATATCTGAAAATCAATACATCCTGATGTTCTGATGGCCAATTTAATTTCTAGAGGCCAGGACAGTACAAATATCCCCCCAAATTAGACATTTTTGGAAAGTAGACAGTCCAAGGTATTTAGTAAGAGACATGGCAGGTGTTTTTTTTTTTTTTTTGAAGTTGTAATTTTTTGTCACAATTTTTTGGTAGATGAAGGATTAAAACATTTTTATTTTTATTTTTTTACAATTTCTTAAAATGCTTTCCATACTGTCACCAGTGCAGTACAATGTCATCATGTAATTGGTGTGGCGGTGATCAGAGACACTGACTTGGGACAGTTTGCAAACAAAAAATGTTGGAGACCTTGCGCTCCTCCACCTTCCGTTTTGAGAATTCCCCACAGATGCTTAATAGGGTTTAGGTCTGGTGACATGCTTGGCCAGTCCATCACCTTAAAGAAACACTAAAGTTTTTTTTTTTTATTAGATCAATTGATTGCTGTAAGCTAGAACATTTAATTATCACTTACCTCGTTTTTTCCTTTTGACCTCAAATACAGTAATCAAGGTTTGAAAATGCCATTTCCTGTCTCTCCTCTTCTTGCTTTCCACCAGCATCTGAGCCGTTTTGCATGGTGGAAAGCAGAATGTGCTCACCCCCTCCCTATGACTACAGACCTGCGTGAAGATGCTCTCTTATCCCTCACAGGCATGGAGGCTAAGCCTAATGGGAACTGTAGTTTCCATTAGGCCGTGATGTAGCAAGAATGAATGCGCACCGCAAACCAGGAAGTCAGTGAGAATAGTGATTCAGGAGTGACGGAGGTGAATAAACGGCTCGATTTCAACAGGTATTAAACTAGTTATAATGCAAAACATTACTTTATCAGCTACTGTCAGACTTTAATTTAAGAGGGAAATATTTTTGTCTTTACAACCCCTTTTAACCCTCGGCTTCTTTAGCACGGCATGGCCTTGGAGGTGTGTTTGGGGTCGTTATGTTGAAATACTGCCCTGCGGCCCAGTCTCTGAAAGGGAGGGGGGGGAATTAGCTTTAGTACATCACAGTAAATATTGGAAATCATGGTTCCCTCAAACTATAGCTCCCCAGTGCCGGCAGCACTCATGCAGCCCCAGACCATGACACTCCCACCACCATGCTTGACTGTAGGCAAGACATGCTTGTTTTTGTACTCCTTATCTGGTTGCTACCACACATGCTTGACACCATCTAAACCAAATACATTTATCTTCTGGGATGACAGCCATGCAGACCAATTTGATGCAGTGTACGGCGTATGGTCTGAGTACTGAACGGCTTTAATCTCTGCAGCAATGCTGACAGCACTCATATGTCTATTTCCCAAAGACAACCTCTGGATATGATGCTGAGCATGTGCACTCAACTTCTTTGGTTAACCATGGCGAGGACCAGGGCTTTTTTTCCCTCAGAGAATAGGTACAGGAACTCTAACACTACCCCCTCAAAAGACCTCCAAACCGCATTAAATAGTGGGTGTGGTCAAATGTCACGAACAGTGGAAGGGCCTTAAAGTAAAGCAGAGTTTGGGAAGGAGGATTACAACCAGAGTACAGTGTTCGGGGGTGCACTGCGTACCGTACAGAGTTCAGCCTTTTGGTTTTTTTCACAGTTGCTTACCTCTGCATCCCCATCTAACTTTCACCTATTTTCAGCTCTGACCTCCCCATACACTTGTAAACACAGAAGCTGGACTTCTGTCTTTACAAGTAATAGTGCTGAGCAGGAAGCAGAGGGCCTGAGCCAGAGGTGGTAGAAATGAGTTCCACCAAGTTCCAAAAAAAGCTCTGGCGAGCCCTGTTCTGAGTGGAACCTGTCCTGTTAAATTGCTGTATGGTCTTGGCCACCATGCTGCAGCTCAGTTTCTGGGTCTTGGCAATCTCATTATAGCCTAGGGCATCTTTATGTAGAGCAACAAATTAATTTTTTTCAGATCCTCAGAGTTCTTTGTCATGAAGTGCCATGTTGAACTTACAGTGACCAGTATGAGAGAGTGAGAGTGATGACACCAAATTTATCACACCTGCTCCCTAGTCACACCTGAGACCCTGTAACACTAACAAGTGAATTGACATCATGGAGGAGAAAATGGCTAATTGGGCCCAATTTGGACATTTTCACCTAGGAGTGTATTCACTTTTGTTGCCAGCAGCTTAGACATTAATGGCTGTGTGTTGAGTTATTTTGAGGGGACAGCTAATTTACACTGTTCTACACACTCACTACTTTACATCGTAGCGAAGTTTAGTGTTGTCACCTGAAAAGATATAATAAAATATTTACAAAAATGTGAGGGGTGTACTCACTTTGTATAATACTGTAAATATGTATGTGAGTGTATAGATGTATATAAATTAGTAGGGAAAATAATTGATCTCCTGCAATAGGATTGGGAGAAAGTGTTGTAGTCAGATGAGACCAAAATTTTGCTCCCTGGCATTAACTTGACTCGCCATGTTTGGAGGAATGAAAATGCTGACGATGGCCCTAAGAACACAATCCATACAGTCAAGCACATTAAAGTGTTTGTTACCCTAAAAAAAAAAAAAAAATCCTGTTCCCTTAAAGCACGAATAACAGCACAGTGCTTGTGCTGTGTAATTTGGCCCAGTGTATCATCTGAAATACCTGGCTGATCCTGCCTTGTAATGCCCTCCCCTCTGTAAACTGACCACGGTTTATCATGTTTGCTGAGCCCTGACACTGTGGTCAGTTTACGTGCCTCCATCATCCGCATCTCCTCTCTGCTCACTTGTGTCCTCACCCCCAAGCCTGGCTCCGTCCAATCCATGACCCTCCCCTCCTGCTGCTATTGTGTGTATATATAGTATAAGTATGCCATCCCCTCTGTTAAATAACACGGAGTCCCTTTGCTATATAAAGAAGATGCAGATCTTTATCTATATCAGAGTGTCTCCCGGCGCTCCTGTGACTCCTCGGCTACCTCTCTTCTTCTGGGAGAGGAGAGAGCCGAGGAGTCATGTGAGCGCCAGGTAAACATCTGCATCTTTTTTTTCTATTGAAAAGCCTGTGGCGTGCAAAACACAACCTCAAAAACTCCACCGGTGCAGAAAAAATGTGCACAAACATAGTGTTCACAAAAACGCGCAGACGGGTACAAACGTCAAATGGTCCTCTGTAAGAAGGACCCAACCCTGATCCCCCGGGGCGTTGGGCTCCTGGCAGGGACTGAGGTAATCTGTGGTCTGTGCAGCCGAAGCCAACACAGACCCAACTTCCTTGGAGGGTCTGCCGAAACAGAACCCTCCCAGGTGGGGCTCCCCTGAAGGGAGACACCATGAGAGCAGGTGAACTAAGCCAAAAGGCCATGTCCACCCACTCCCAAGACGTTCAGGGCTGGCCTGAGGACCTGAACCCTACTTGTCACACACAAGGTGTACAAAACGTGCACCAACAAGAAAAAGTCATAAAAGTGACAACACAGGGGTAAAATAAAAAAGAAAGTGGGGGAGAAGGAAGGTGGGAGATGTGAGTAGAAATCTGCATCTTTTCTATACAGCACAGGCACAGGGATACATAATGTTATTTAAAAGAGGGGATGGCATGCTTATACTATAGTGGCTGAACAATCACTTTAAGGTCATGGAGTTACCTAGTCAGTCTCCAGACCTTAATCTTATAGAACATGTATGAAGAGAGCTGAAACTTTGAGTTGCCAATTGACAGCCAAGAAACCTTAGGGATTTAGAGAAGATCTGTAAAGAAAAGTGGACCAAAATTCCTCCCGAGATGTGTGCAAACCTGGTCAAAAACTACAAGAAATGTCTTACCCCTGTGCTTGCCAACAAGGTTTGCTCCACCAAGTACTAACTCATGTTTTGCTTAAACACAGCAGCAGGAGCCTTTGGCTGTCAATCACAGCCACTAATTGTAACGTAAAGCCAAATTAGGGGCCAACAACGGTGATGAAAATATCCAAAATTGTCAACAAGGGGTCAGAATTCAATGACCCGGGTAAAAGTTAGAAACGGATTAGTCACAGAAGCCTGCTTTGGCCTACACAGCCAGTCGGGCAATACAGGCAGAAGTGTGTATGAAACCAGGGACGTGTTGCTCATGTTTTTTTATTATCAATTCCAATCTTTTGAGATTAGAGATAGACAGAACAAATAAAAAATAGCAATGAGGAAATGGAGTCGTTTTCTAATATAATATAACATTCTTCATTCCAGATCTTTTAGCTTCAATGGGTATAACATTGTATAGAACAGCTTCAATTGCTGGAGACTAGGGTTGTCCAGATACCGATACTAGTATCGGTATCGGGACCGATACCAAGTATTTGCGGGAGTACTTGTACTCGCGCAAATGCTCCCGATACCTAAATAGAATACTTTTTTTGTATTTATCAACATGTTCTGTGAAAATTCTTTGAGTTTTTTTACTACTGAGTGACAAGAAAATAAAACCTTTTTATTCATTATTACTCATTTTTATTCTTTTGTAATGTCTTGAGTTAGAGTTCTTCATAATTCTAAAGAAAATATCCTTAGTCTGTATTGTGGTTTGAAAACTGTCACATGACATTTAAAAAAAGTATCGGTATTCGGTATCGGCAAGTACATGAAAAAAAGTATCGGTACTTGTACTCGGTCCTAAAAAAGTGGTATCGGGACAACCCTACTGGAGACCTAAGTATGCTCCTACCCCCTGCATCTTTAACCACTTGACCACTGGGCACTTAAACACCCTTAATAACCAGACCAATTTTCAGCTTTCGGTGCTCTCACATTTTGAATGACAATAACTCAGTCATACAACACTGTAACCAAATGAAATTTTTGTCCTTTTTTTCCCACAAATAGAGCTTTCTTTTGGTGGTGTTTCATCACCTCTGCGGTTTTTATTTTTTTTGCTATAAATGAAAAAAGAACAAAATTTTGCAAAAAATAATAATTTTTCTTCATTTCTATTATAAAATTTTGCAAAAAAGTAATTTTTCTTCATAAATTTGGCCTAAAATGTATACTGCTACATATCTTTGGTAAAAAAAATAAAAAATGTTGGATATTATTTAGTCTGGGTGAAAGTTATGGGGTCTACAAGCTATGGTACCAAATCCTGAAAATTGATCAATTTCATCACACCTGAAGTACTGACAGCCTCTCTCGTTTCTTGAGACCCTAACATGCCAGAAAAGTACAAATACCCCCCAAATGACCCCTTTTTGGAAAGAAGACATTCCAAGGTATTTAGAAAGAGGCCTGGTGAGTTTTTTAAAGTTGTAATTTTTTCCCACAATTCTTTGCAAAATCAAGATTTATTTTTTTTTCATCAAATTTTCATATTATTAGGTTATTTTTTCACACACAGCATATGCATACCACAAATTACACCCCAAAACACATTCTGCTATTCCTCCCGAGTATGGCGATACCCCATGTGTGAGACTTTTACACAGTGCGGCCACATACAGAGGCCCAACATGCAGGGAGCACCCAGGCCAATTCTGACATTTCTCTCCTACATGTAAAAATCATCATTTATTTGCTAGAAAAATACATAAAACCCCAAAACATGATATAAAGATACCTCACATGTGGTTTGAACACCGTTTTTATATGTGGGCGGGACTTGCGTATGCGTTCGCTTCTGCATGCGAGCTCGCGGGGACAGGGGCTGCTGTATGCCCAGAGTATTGCTAAGTATGCCCAGAGTATTGCGGAGTATGCCCAGAGTATTGCCCAGAGTATTGCCCAGAGTATTGCCCAGAGTATGCCCAGAGTATGCCCAGAGTATGCCCGGAGTATGCCCAGAGTATTGCCAGAGTATGCCCAGAGTATTGCCAGAGTATTGCGGAGTATGCAGAGTATGCCCAGGGTATTGCGGAGTATGCCCAGAGTATTGCAGAGTATGCCCAGAGTATTGCAGAGTATGCCCAGAGTATTGCCAGAGTATTGCGGAGTATGCAGAGTATGCCCAGAGTATTGCGGAGTATGCCCAGAGTATTGCAGAGTATGCCCAGAGTATTGCAGAGTATGCCCAGAGTATTGCCAGAGTATTGCGGAGTATGCAGAGTATGCCCAGGGTATTGCAGAGTATGCCCAGGGTATTGCAGAGTATGCCCAGGGTATTGCGGAGTATGCCCAGAGTATTGCGGAGTATGCCCAGAGTATTGCGGAGTATGCCCAGAGTATTGCGGAGTATGCCCAGAGTATTGCAGAGTATGCCCAGAGTATTGCAGAGTATGCCCAGAGTATTGCAGAGTATGCCCAGAGTATTGCAGAGTATGCCCAGAGTATTGCCAGAGTATTGCCCAGAGTATTGCCAGAGTATTGCCCAGAGTATTGCCAGAGTATTGCCAGAGTATTGCCAGAGTATTGCCCAGAGTATGCCCAGAGTATTGCAGAGTATGCCCAGAGTATGCCTGAGTATTGCAGAGTATGCCCAGAGTATGCCTGAGTATTGCAGAGTATGCCCAGAGTATTGCCAGAGTATGCCTGAGTATTGCAGAGTATGCCCAGGTGAGTATTGCAGAGTATATGCAGCAGGGATGGCTGAGCAGGGAGGGAGGGATGGATGGATCTGTGACTGCATTTGTCACAGATCCAGCCCGCAGCACTGGCGCTGCCATCCGCTCCCTCCCTTCTCCTCTCACACTGTACGGATCGGTACAGAGAGAGGAGGGAGGAACCGGCGTCATCAAATGACGCCGGTCTGTTTACATCTGATCGCGCCGTCATTGGACGGCGCGATCACGTGGTAAACCGCCGCTATCAGCGGCGATTTACCGTGATCCGTGACCCGCCGGGTCCTCTGGACCCGGCGGTCACGGATGTTCCCGTGTGCGCGCCTCAGGAGGCGCGCGGGAGCGCGATTCTGACAGGCCGTTAATTAACGGCCAGTTAGAATACAGCAACCGCCCTAGAGCCGTACTTTCGGCATAGGGCGGTTGCAAAGTGGTTAAATAAAAAAAATATCTGCTCCATTGTGCAATAATCACTAGACATGTGCATTCGTTTTCGTTGGAATGCATTTTCGTCCGAAAAAGCGCAAGAAACAAAAACCGAAAGATCCGACATAAAAAATGCTTTATTTTCGTTTTCGTTGCATTAAAAATTAGATATAGAGAGATTCGACGCTGACTGAATACAGTGAATGAATAGCAATCTGTCTATCGCACCTGATATACACACACATACGGTACTTCTCGACATTATAAAGAAAAGATTTGATATTATAGGGTAAAGATTCGACATTACAGAGAATAGATTTTGATTTATGAGAAAATAGATTTGACATTATAGAAGGCTTATGGTGTATATCGAAAGTGCTAAGCAGATTCGACGGAGAAGATATACTGCACTCGTACATTTTAATGTACGATTCAGCGTAAATTTTCAAAGTTCCGTCGAATATTCTTTGACCATTTGACAGAAACCAATTATTATTGGATTTTCGGACGAAAGCTATTCCCCATGAAAAACGAAATAAATCAAAACGATTTTCGGGAGTAACTAGACGAAAACAAAAAAAAGGAAACAAAATATTCCAGTCTGCACATGTCTAATAATCACCTTTTCTCTGTTGCTACCCCACTAGATTTATCTGTCCAGCTCTGCTGTCTTCTTTTGGGTTAAATGACACCCAATTATCTTCCCCACATTTAGAAAAGGATCTCCTTCCATCTCCTTTATGGCTTAAATATATACACATCAAACGGTACGTTGATAGTATTGTGCGCCTTTAAAGTCTATAGCTATATGCATTTGTCAAGTTAATTCCAACCCATTTACTCCTCTGTGAAAATATCTACCTTATAAAGGATAAATAATCTTTATTACATAGGGCATGTTAGTTAAACACAGTCTGCTATTTGCAGAATGTCTTTGTCCTCTTGACATTGCCGCCCTTTAGAAAAGGTTTGATAATAATAATCTGTATCTTGACAGGAATAACTTCCTGGAGATGCTCCAAATCTTCTATTAGGCTGTCCATTTCCTGACACTTCTGTTTTGTGGCATGCCAGCCAATGTCATTAAAGATATTGCCTTATTGACCTGACTGTGTAGACATGGGACGTCTTTGTACTCATGTAGTCCTCTGCCACAAAATATGCCAATGTACACAGTGGTAAAAAGAATATTTATATAAGGTGTGTTGTCATGAAGATAAGTTAAGCAGATGTCAAGTGATAGGACTCTTCCATTTTATTGACGCAATGTTTATATTTCTCCATTACCGGAAATAATTTATATTAGGTCATGGCTGTCTGACTAGACTGTTTTAGGCCGCGTACACACGATCGGTTAAACCGATGAGAATGGTCTGATGGGCTGTTTTTATCGGTTAACAGATGAAGCTGACTGATGGTCCGTCGTGCCTACACACCATCAGTTAAAAAAACGATCGTGTTAGAACGCAGTGATGTAAAACACAACGACGTGCTGAAAAAAATGAAGTTCAATGCTTCCAAGAATGCGTCGACTTAATTCTGAGCATGTGTGTATTTTTAACCGATGGTCGTGCGACTCGTGCCTACTAACGATCGTTTTTTTTTCTATCAGTTAGGAATCCATCGGTTAAATTTAAAACCAGCTCCCTTTTTTTTAACCGATGGTTAAATAACCGATGGCGCCCACACACGATCGGTTTGGACCGATGAAAACGGTCCATCAGACCGTTCTCATCGGTTTAACCGTTTGTGTGTACACGGCATTAGAGTAGACCACATATGTCCTAAAGCTCACTTAAAATGTTATTCCCCATAAAACTTGTAATAATAGAGATGAGCTACAAACAAGCTTTAAGTTGGCACACAAATCTTTATCAGGGAAATGCAAAATCCAAATTATCTGCCATGTTCAATATGATTATTAAGCTTGTGACCACTAGTGCACAAAACTATATATAAATGTATATATCATAATCACATGTAAATCAAAATAATACATAAATGCTGCCAAATAAGGTCTGGTATGGCAGGCTATAAACAAATGTCAACCACCCCAACCTGTAACTGGCCTTTGCAACAAGAAGCACATGGAAGGGCAACACATGTCAAAAAACAAACAAAACTTTGAAGCACACTTACCAGCCAGTCTGCAACAAATCAAATTGACCTTGTCTAACAGTTCACATTAAAGACAAGGGGCCAGATTCACGTACATTGGCGCATATTTTGACCAGCGTAGCGCACCTCCATTACGTTAGACCGGCGCAATGTAGAGGCGCAATCACCGTATTCTCGTAGTATTTGCGCAGAAATTAGTGCCAGTGTAACGTTAATTCCGAGGCGTAAGGCGGAGTAATTCAAATTGGGAAGGACGTGGGCGTGTTACATTGAAATAAGCTGTGACCCCATGCAAATGAAGGGCCGGCCGGCTCGCGCATGCACACGAGGCAGACCATGGTCAGCACCTCTGTGCGCATGCTCACAATTCGGGAACGGCGCAATCAGTGAAATTGGAAGTGGACCCGGGCAACTTTGTGAACTACGCAGACAGCATAAATAAACAGACACAAACGCACTTCCTTTACAAAAGTACATCCCTTTGTATCCCTTCCTATACAGTAAGGTGCTTTTGTTCTGTTGTTTGTTGCGTTGTGACTTGTCTTTGTGATATTTGTTGACTGCTTGACCTAGTGTTTGGTAGAATATATTTGAAAGTGTTTTTTGGTGACTGCTTGTGAGACTTTTTGGTTGATAGATTTTGGTTTGTTTGTTTTGTTGCTTGATTTTTCCTGCTTGTTTTTGTGAGTGATTTTTGGTGATTGTTTGAGAGAGAGTTGTTGTATGAGTATGACTAAGAGGAAGCGGAAGAGCAATTTTTCTTTGGGGGAGAAACAAATTATTGCCCGGGCCCTTACCTAATATGGGCGTTTCCTCCACGGCCCGGAGAGTGCCAACACCCCCCCGGCCAGGAAAAAGGAGATTTTCCAGAACATTACTGACCAGGTGAATGCATTGGGGGGGGGGGGGACCCGGACACGCGAGGGGATCGTCAAGAAAATCAATGCCCTCAGGCGTCTGGTCAGAAAGAAGCTGGCCAAAATGACAGCCCATGCCAGGGGCACTGGAGGGGGCCCACCATTCCCTGTTAGGCTGACAGTGGAGGAGCGTGCGGTGGCCCAGACCTGCCTGGCTATGACTCCAGTCATGAAGGCGTGATGCCAGGTAAGGTTTTTGTTTTCCTATCTGGTGTGTAGCATGTGTGGGGGAGGGGGGGGAAGGAATATGTGGCAAGTGTGTGGATCGTCCAACCTTTGAAAGTTTTGTGTCATCCACAGATGTGCAGGAGGGTTCTGGGCCATCTGGGCTGACCGCACCATCCCAGGGACAACAGCTTGATGAGGACCCCCTGACAAGGCCGGAGTCCTCAGAGGAGTTGGAGGAGGAGTTGGAGGAGGAGGAGTTTGAGGAGGAGGAGGAGGATGTCATGTCAGCCAGTGGATTATTATTTTTGGAGGAGTCTTCCTCTCTGGCTGGCAGCAGCCAGCCCTCCATAAGGGCTAGCCCCTCCCACTCCTCCCCCAACAGGGCTCCCCTCCCAAGGGCCTCCCCTTCTCCCCGGCCACAAGCATCAGCTGGAGGCAGGAAGTCGTCCCAGAAGACCAGGGGTGTGGTCGAGGTTCTGCCCGCCAATCTCAGAAGGGACCAGGCCCTTCAGACCCGCCATCTGGGACAGGTCAGCCAGACTTTGGGGCGGATGGAGGAGAGCCTGTCCTCCATAAAGGATACGCTTGGGGACCTGGACTGCCACTCCCGGGCTCTTACAAACTGCCTAAACGAACTGCAGACTACTACAGCAGACGTTGGGCAGGATGTGAGAGCCCTCACCCAGGCTATCCAGGCCAATACGGCATCACTAAGTGCTGGCCTGACCAGAATTGCCGTGGCCGCCAGGTGGGCAGAGACCAGGGGCTGCTCCTCCTTCCCCAGATTACCCCCCCCCCCTTCCCATGAGTCTCCCCTGAGGAGCCGTGGCCGTGGTCGCCCCAGGCGTGGGTCACGCCAGCGGCATTAATTTGGTTTCCCCCTTTTTTATTTTTTCCTGGACTTTTTTTTTTCCTGTTTTTTTATTTTTCCTGTTTTTTTTTTTTTGTGAATGATTTCTGAATGTGGGGGTGACATTCCTGTCTGGTTCAGGGGTCAGGTCATCACATATGTCAATCTGCAGGCCCTTTCTCACTGCGAAGTTGTGCAGAATGCAACATGCATCAATGATCTGGCACACGAAGTTGGGGGAATACAACAGGGTCCCCCCAGACTTATCCAGGCATCGGAAACGTGACTTCAGGAGGCCAAAGGTGCGCTCCATCACTGCACGTGTTTGGGCGTGGGCTTCATTGTATCTTTCCTCTCCTGGGGTTTGGGGGTTCCGGATAGGAGTCATGAGATGGGGTCCCAGTGCATATGCAGAGTCACCTGTAAGGGAAAAGACAGGAGGATGTTAGTAGTGCATGTGCCCCTTGTGATGTGTGCATCATGAGGGGGGACAGTCATGCCTGCCGCCCATGTCACTCACCAACCAGCCAGGTGTCCTCATACACGTTCTGTTCGAATTCCATTGGGATGGGGCTCTGATTGTATATGTAGCTGTCATGGCTGGATCCGGGGTGTTTGGTACGGACGTGCCATATGAGGCCTTGGGCATCGACTATCACCTGTACGTTGATGGAGTGCCAATGCTTCCGATTGCGGTATATGTGCTCTGTCTCATGGGGGGGGCTGGAGTGCCACATGTGTGCAATCAATGGCCCCCACGGTGCGTGGGAATCTGGCAATTCTGTCGAAATCTGTCATTGCCTTCAGCCGCAGCTCCTCAGTGGTGGGTTTGATGATTTGATTGGCCATGCGTCTGAGGATTGCTGGGATAACCTGGTGCACACATCTGCTCATGGAGGATTGTGACATCCCAGCCACCACTCCACTTGTTATTTGAAAAGTGCCACTGGCAAGGAAATGGAGTGTTGCCAGGACCTTGACCAGTGGCTGCACTGCATGTGAGCGGTGTGTTCGGCTGGTGATGTCATCCTGCAGGGTTATGGTTAATTCCAGGATGGCATGAGGGGTGAATCTGAAGATGCGATACACCTCAGAATCACTCATGCCAAAGAGGTCGATGCGGGTGCGGTATATCCTCTCCCATGCCCTCCTCCGTGCCCTCCTCCTTCTTTGCTCCTCTAAAGTCATTAGTATAGCTATCGCCCCGGGCATCTTGGCATAAAGTTTGTTGTTCAGCAAGTGTGACTGCTCAGCTCCTCACTAACAGTGTTGCTTTAGCTGACATGTAGACGGATTGTCTAATTTTATACCACCTTTTATATGGTCTAATTTTAGACAGGACGTGCAGCTGTTGCACACAGCACGTAGCCTGCGCTGCAACAACGTTCGTTCTTTTGTGGATCCCCGTAACTCCCTAATTTGCATATTTGAATAGCAAATCAATGGTGTGTCTAGCGCAGTTTTGCGCGGACGGATACGCCGGTCTATCGAAATGACGCCGGTCAAAAAAAAGCCGATTTCTTGCGTATCTCGTTTTGGGGATGCGGCGCATTGAAAAGCATGCGCAAAATTAGACTTACGCCGCGCATCTCCTGTAACGCCGGCGTAATCGCTCTGTGAATTTGTCCCAAGGGGTTTAGTTTGCACACATTTGCAAATATATGCATAAGCTGCAGCAGCCACATCTACCTTTAAAGGGGTTGTAAAGGTTAATTTTTTATTTTCTAAATTGGTTCCTTTAAGCTAGTGCATTGTTGGTTCACTTATCTTTTACTTCGATTTCAATTCAAAATGTTTTTTTTTTTTCTTTGTCTGAATTTCTCACTTCCTGTTCCTCCTCAGTAAGCTGTTCTGGCTGACTAACCCCCAGCCAGAACGGCTCGGATGATGGGGGTAAGCTTACTGAGGAGAAACAGCAAGTGAGAAATTCAGACAAAGAAAAAAAAAAATTTAGAAGGGAAATCGAAGGAAAAGGTAAGTGAACCAACAATGCACTAACTTAAAGGAGCCTATTTAGAAAATAAAGAGGTTGTAAAGGTTTGTTTTTTTAAGGAGGGGTGGTCTCCCTCCATGCAAACCTGCCCATAATCTATTCATTAATTATATACTGTATGTGCTCCAACTTGGGAGGTTCTCAAAATTATAGAGTTAGGACTGCAGTATACTGGGGTGCCGTGACATGGCCGCTGCAGCTTACGCATGTATTTACAAATGTGTGCAAACTAAATTCCCTTGTTTTCAATGTGCAAATAAATGGCCACTGCCCTCATCTATAACTGCCCTTTGCAGCAAGAAGCACATGGAAGGGCAAAGCATGCAAAACAAAACCAAAGTAATTGCCAGCTCAACTTACCGACTAGTCTGCAACCAAATTATCCTGTCTAACAGTATGCGTTTAAAACAGGGGTTTAGTTTGCACGCATTTGCAAATACATGAGCAAGCTACAGAGCCCCTTCAAGGCACCCCAGTATTTTCTGCAGTCCTAACTCTAAATATTGAGAGCCTCCACAGTGGAAGCACATATATTATAATGTATAGGGAGAGGGCAGGTGAGCCTGGAGGGAGTCCATCCCTCCTTAAGACCTCTTTCACACTGAGGTAGTTTTCAGACTTTTTAGCGATAGAAATAGCGCTTGTATAGCGCCTAAAAACTGCCTCCCATGGTGCCCGAATGTGAAAGCCTGAGTGCTTTCACACTGGAGCGGTGCGTTTGCTGGATGTTGGAAAAAGTCCTGCAAGCAGCATCTTTGGTGCAGTTTGGGAGCCCCTGCCCATTGCAATGAATAATGGGCAGCGCTTCGGAAGCACCGCAACACGGACGTTTTCTAAACCCTAATTCAGCCGCTAGCGGGGGGTTAAAAGCGCCCCAATAGCGGCCAAAAAGCATTGCTTAAACAGCTGATGCCGCCGCAGCTACAGTGTGAAAGGGGTCTAACAGCACAGGGAAACACTGGACACCCAGCATATAGCACAATGGCAGCAAAGGTGTTCAGTGCGTCCCCTCACCAATATTTCAACAGTTCAAATAACTGGCCTTTGCAGCAAGGAGCACATGGAAGGGCAACACATGCAAAACAAAACCTAAGAAATTGCCAGCTCAACTGACGGACCAGTCAGCAACCAGCCAAATTATCCTGTGTAACAGTATGCATTAAAAACATGGGTTTAGTTTGCACACATTTGCAAACACATGAACACATGCGTAAGCTATAGAACTCTGTCAAGGCAGCCCAGTATTTTCTGTTGTCCAAACTCTAAATTTTGAGAGCCTCCACAGTGGAAGCACATGCATTATAATTCTGCATTCATGCATTATTATTTCTGAGCAGACAATTGTGACAGTTTGCAAAGTTCAAAGACGGATTTATTACTAAACATTAAACTAATTTCTACTCTAAACAGATGCATAATTAAAGGGTTTGTATAGGTTCAGTTTTTATTTTTTTTATTTTTTTATAAACATCGCATACCTGCTCTGTGAAATGTGTTTGCACAGAGATACCCCGACCTGCTTCTTCTCAGGTCCCCAGGCAGCACTCCTGGCCCCTCCTCCCCGCTGAGTGCTCCGATAGCAAGCGTGCACATACGCTTCTAAATCTCCTCTGTGTGAGACACACAGAGCATGGCTTGCCCCCCCCTCCCTCCTCATTGGCTGTGATTGACAGCAGCGGGAGCCAATGGTTCCTGCAGTTGTGTCTCAGACAATGAGGAGACGGAGAGCTTCTGCTCTCATGCACATCGCTGGATAACAATTGGGGTCAGGTGGTTATAAGGTGGGGGGAGCTGCACACTGAAGGCTTTTTACCGTCATGCATAGAATACATGAAGGTTAAAAACCTTCAGCCTTTAAAGCGGATGGTTCACCAAAAATAAATATTAAAAGCCAGCAGCAACAAATACTGCAGCTGCTGACTTTTAATATTAGGACACTTACCTGTCCTGGAGTCCAGCGGCGTCCGCAGCAGAGGATGAGCGATCGCTCGTCACCCTGCTGCTCCCCCCTCCATCCACGGCGAGGGAACCAGGAAGTAAAGCGCTCCGGCTTCACTGCCCGGTTCCCTATGGCGCATGCGCGAGTCGCGCTGCGCCCGCGATTGGCTCCCGCTGTGTGCTGGGAGCCGAGAGTTCCCAGCACACAACAGGAAAAGCCCGTCTTTTGACCGAGACTGCGGGCCGGAAGTGGGTGCGGATACCTGTCTTTAGACAGGTATCTGCACCCCCCTCCCCCCTGAAAGGTGTCAAATGTGACACCGGAGGGGGGAGGGTTCCGATCAGCGGATCTTCACTTTAGGGTGGAGATCCGCTTTAAAACTACTTTAATGAGTGGTCAGGGTCAGGTCTCATTTAGTGTCACATTTTGCGACTAGAGCAGCCAAAGGAGGTATTTACGATTCAGGCTGTAACCTTGTCCTAAATCTGTCTCGCCATGCATCCATTCGTCTCTGTGTTCCTGTTTAGCATTGCCTTGCCATAGGATTGATAAATGTCCCCCAGAGATGTTCTGCTCTTAAAATGCCTCCGGCACAGAACCAAGGAGGAAGTCAGTGACAGCGCTGAAGCATGGAGAAGGTAAGTGATTATTGGGACAATTTTTTTTAAACCGGGCGGAACTTATAAATTGAAAAAACAATCCTGGAGTTGTGGAGTCATGTACAGTAGATGCAAATAAATACAGCTGTTGTCTTGTTGGATGGGTTTTTTTTTTTTCCATCAGGTCATTAGGCTTACAGCATAGTTTATTTTGTTGGTTCTTCCAGCTCACTCACAGGTTTTTGGCAAGAACATATGAAGCGGTGAGAATGTTTATTTTCTTTTTGTTACCGAGAATAATACATGGCCAAGCCTGCAAGTGATGGAAACACTTTACTAAGCAAACACAAATGAGCTAGTCTAAATACATAATTATCATTGTGTGGTATCACAGCAGTTAAAGTTAAAGGAGTTGTAAAGGAAAAAAAATGTTGCCTAAAATTAATGTCTGCAAGGTAGACAGACAGAATAGTGTAATGATTCTGTTAAAAAACGAGTAAATACCCATTAAATTCCTTCATCTATATCACCTCCGGTGTTCTAGTTTCTGTTCTCTCATTCACTTCCTGGTTTGCGGCGCTCGTTCATGTAAGAACTACATTTCCCAGTATGCACGCTCAGTAATTTACACCTCCTTGGAGTCTCTTACACGTAGAGAGCGTCCTGCTGCACAGATGTAGTTCCCAGGAGGGGGCGAGCACATCACTGACCACCGCAGTAAAGCCTCCCTTCACGGTGGTGAGTAACAATTAGACCAGCAGGAAGTGAACAGAACAGAGAAGAAATAGAGCAACTTTTGAGCAAAAACAAACAATGAGAAAGTGAAAAGAAGAATGTCTGCAGGTAAAGGATGCTTATTATGAAAAAAAAAATTCCTTTAAAACCCCTTTAAGGTTTTTTTTCAGTCATGCTTTAAAGGTCTGAAGACAGAGTACCTTGTACATCCCACCCGCCTGACAATAATGAATGGAAAGAAGAAAATAAACATTCCGTATTATCATAGAGCTAATTCAGATGACATCCACTTTATTCCACAGCTTGCCCAAATACCTGTTTTACATTTATGGAATTCAGGCACTCTTAAAAGAAAAGTATGACAAAAGCATAGGACTACACTTCCCTTCTCTTATGATGAAGAGTCAGATAGTGGGCTATCAGCTCACAGGGCAGAGTCGGTCCAGTCTCTGGAAGAATACTGACAATATTGTCAGGATCCACCCTGCTGCCTGACAGTTGGCTCTGTCTTTCAGCACAGGGATGAGAGCCGGAGCTAGCCATGTCCATCCTCTCCTCAGCCTGGTGCTCCGATGAGCACTGGAGGAGCACAGCGACTGACAGTCATTGCTCTGCTTGAAGCAGACCAAGACCTAATCGATCAGCGGTCCTGTGATCACTTACTTCTCAGTTTTAGAGTTGGTGTGGGACAGCTGCAACATCATACAGATGCTGCAGCATGGAGGGAAATATGAATGTTTGTTACCTTTACATCCCATACTTCTCCTTTAAGGCTGGGTTCACACTATTGCCACATGCGGCTCACAGCAGGAGTCCGCTGTGTCCCCATTTTTGGGCTGAATTTTTGGGCTGAATTCAGACCTGAAACAGGCTAAAAGACGCACAGGACCCTTGTGCAAATTTGCAGTGGAGATATGTGAACCGGCTCCATAGAGAGCCAGTCACAATCTCCTACCATGCAAATTGGATGCGGGAAAGTGGCATCTAATTTGCATAGGTGTGAACCTGGCCTTAAGCAATGTTTTTGGTTGTTTTCTTTACTCCTGTTGAACCTTTCAAATGCACATTGGGAGGAATTCATCAAAACTGGATCAGCCAGAATCTGGAGAATGCTAGAAGCTAATTGGCTGCCATGCACAGCTGCTCCAGATTCTGGCTGATCCAGTTTTCATAAGTTTCCCTCATTTCATTTCTTTACTGTTCCTGGGCTGCCGTGCAGTGCCAAAGAGACAACATTCTTCAAAACATTTTTTAGTTGTTGGATTCGTCTTATCAGTGTGCACAAGGGATCTTCAAAAAGTTTCCACAGTTTTTTAACTCTACTAAATATAAAAAAAGTGCAGAAACTTTTTGAAGATGCTTTGGCAGGATTCACAATTTGGCAGGGCGTTAAAATACTTGTGTACCCATTCACGAGCTGCCAACTCATCCCAGTGCACCAAAACCACGCCTTGCCCATTTTCTGGAACATAACCTCACAGTAGTACATTGTGGAATGCTGCAGCACAGGTGTGTTGCCTTAAGGTCTTGGGGCGTCTTCATGGTGCCATAGAGCACTCACGTATGCATACTGCAGTTACCACAATACAAGAGAGTGACCCGAGTCTAAATTAATTGAACTACTTGCCATCAGCCCACTGTCAAATGATGGTGGAGCGGTATGGCTCTGGTTCTGGGATGACGTCCTGTGACGGCATCCAGTTTGGCGTGGCAAACGTGTTCGTGCCGTGTTCTTGGGACACAATGCGACCCTGATCTCACCGAAGAGCCACGGCCGTGGCTCTTTGCCCATGTGATCGGTTGTGTCCAATCACAGCCGATTACAGGGAAACAAGTAAGTGCCATTTATTGGCGGGGCCAAATCATACATTCAACGGCTATGGACACCTAATGAATGACTTGGGAGCGCGCCCGCAAGGTAACCCCCTTGGAAGAGCCCTCAGGGGGAGGAGCCGCAAGGGACCCCAGAACGGGTGGATTGGGGCCACTCTGTACAAAACGAGCTGCACAGTGGAGGTAAGTATGACATGTGGGTGGGCATGCTCCCAAGCCGGGCTGTGTGCATCCATAGACACACATAGTGCGGCACAGCCACGCCCCCCACTCCCTCCCTACGGGATTTAACTGACAGCAACAGGAGCCAATAAGCCGCTAATCACCGCTATTACTAGTGAAAAAATTAATAAAAAAATCCATAAACATGTCTCATAGTCTGTAGACGCTATAACTTTAGCACAAACCAGTCAATATACGCTTATTGGGATTTATTTTTTTTACCAAAAATATATGTAGCAGAATACATCAATTTATTAAGATTTTTTTTGATATGTTATGCAGCACTACCCCCGAAGGAGCTAATTTTGGGTGGCACGTTACCTCCATGTTCTCGCTGTCCAGGGTGAAAAGAGAGTCCAAAGAATTTCAATGTCCACAAAATGTACTTCTTTTTCTGGGATTTATTTGCAGAACTTCAGTAGAAAAATAAGTAAAGGGTGGAAGGGTAGGTAGGTTCAGGTGCATATTCACAAATAGGAAACACTCTTGCTTTCAGCAAACAGTTCTCGTCGCCACTCTAGCCAGAGTGGGTATTGCTCACACGGACAGGTCCTTCTCACTTCTCACTGGCCTAGCAGCCGGGACGGCGCACGGAATAAAGTACAGTCTCTGCCACAGACCTTCCTGTATAAGGAGACACTTTTGGTCCAGAATCCCCTGCCACAGGATTCAGCACCCGGATCTCTCCAGCTTAATTCTGATAGAACTTTAGGCCCAACAGGCATCACCATCGAGCCTCTCAGTGTATGGTGCATCCTTTGATGAAGTTTCCAGGCCTTCTCCCAAGGTACCAGCCTCTTGCATGGCCCCCGCCAGGATAGGTCCTCCCCTGGCTTCCTTCATCAAGTGACCTCCTCCCGCAGGACGGACAGCACGGGATCACCTCTGAAAAGGCAGGCCCAGTCTGACTACTGGGCCTCCCAAGCAAAGCCGAGACCCCAGACCAACGTGGTGCCGGAGTCAGGATTCAGGACACACACCTCAGGCCAGGCGGGCCACGAGGCGCCTACAACAGACCCCCCCGCCAATGGCATCTGTCCCTTAAGTACCCCTCCCCAGCATGCACAGCGGGGCAACCACTCCCACTGACTCACTGCTGAGGGGAACACCCAATACACCCTGACCTTGCTGCTGCCACCCTTGGCCTGGGGTGGTAATGACACCCCCAGGCGAACAATGGTGGAACTCTCAGCACAGCCATGGCTGGAAAAGAGGCTAAATTTGCCATTAATCAAATTAGTCTGAGCCAAATAACAGCTCAGACACCACTAAATTTACAACAGCGCCTGTTCAACAGGAGCAGGCCACTACAGTTATATAACAGAAAGTAAAAAATATTATTTGCGTGAGGCACGCATGTTACAGGCACAGTGAGTGAGGCACGCATGTTACAGACACAGTGAGTGAGGCATGTTACAGGCACAGTGAGGCATGTATGATGGCACAGTGAGTCACTGTGCCTGTAAAATGCCTCGACGACAATCTCCCTACCTTCTCCTGCGGCCATCCTCCATTATTTATAATCCGCGCCTCCCCCTCTGACTGTTCCGTCCGTGATAGGCGGAACAGTAATTTTCCCAGCAGAGCTTCTGTTCAGTGTTCCGCCTATCACGGATGTCCTCTCGTCCGAGGCTGAGGATGAGAAGGCATCCGTGATAGGCTGAACACTAAACAGAGGCTCTGCTTGGAAAATTACTGTTCCGCCTATCACGGACGGAACAGTCAGGGGGGGAGGCGCGCTTTTTTAATAATGGATGGCCGGCGGCGACGGCTGAGTCACAGGTAGGTGTAATTACGGTAACGCCGCCCAAGTAATGGGAACAGCGTTGCAGTGAGGGGAAGAGTAATCTGGTAGATTACTCGTTAACCTCAAAAGGGGCATCGTTAGGTAACGGCGTTTATTTTAACGCCGTTACTTACAACACTGACTGCCACGCATTCGCGCAAGGGAGCCCTCCATTACGGCAAGAAGCTCTGAAGTTTCGCCACGAAATGCCGGATCGCATGCACCGCAACGGTACACATTTAGAAGATATTCATTTTACCTACAGGTAAGCCTTATTATAGGCTTACCATAGGTAAAAATCACCAAGTGCGGTATACAACCACTTTAACAGGTGTTCTAATCCATCTCCATACTATCCAAAACTATAAAAAAAAGTTTAGCCTTTAGTTATACTTTAAAGTAAACCTGACACCTCCCTCTTCCTCATAAAAAGCCACCACCACCACAATATAAAAGTATATATAATTTGAAAAGCAGTGCTAGTTACAAGTTTACATGGAATTATGTAAACATATATATAAACTAATAAACTCACTCCTACGGGTATTAAAGTGCATAAAATATATTGATGTTTGTTAAACTAACACCGCTTTAATAAAAAATAAAACCTAGTAAATAATAATGGATTGACACTTTACAATAATGCATACATCCTATGAACCTAATAAATGTGCAATAAACAAACTGTGAAGTGCTTTCTTATTATAAATTAATGCATTTAGTAGTGCAATAAACATACCTTATAAAACATATACTTCAGAAGTACAATAATAAACCTCATAAACACATATGGTGTATCAACCTTGTAGGTTCAACTAAAAAGTGTAAATGTGCAAAGTCCCCAAATAGTATTAGAAAAACAGTATCCACGTCACACAAATGTTATAGTGTCAAAAAGAAGCAAGCTATTTTTTTAGTGATGTATTTCTTCCTCATCTCTTGTAAATGCACTTACCAGATGAGCTCATTCCTTGTTCATTGCGTCTTAATGCTCTTGATCAATTATTCAAACTAAAATCACCCTTGTTTTCCATTCTCTCCACATTTCCATACCCATTAAAGTGGATGTAAACCCTCCATACACCCAGTGAAGTGAACAGCCTCAGATGATACACAGAGATGAACCAAATCTCCCTACAAAGGTTTTACATGTATATCTGCTGTCTTCACATTTATATACTGTTTAAAAAGTTCAGATTGTTTTAGGAGATTTTCTCTTCCTGTTTAACACAGAGTGTGATGTCTGAGCATACAGCCAAGATAGCTAAAATTCAAGGCACTGGGTGCCTTGAATGTGTGCAAGGCATCATGAAAAGGATTACCAAAGGATTTTGGGTCGCACTGTAGACCCCAGTGTCAGAAAGCTGGATTTGCGTCCGAGACCTTGGGTTTTCCAGCAGGACGATGAACCCAAATATTCGTCAAAAAGCACCCAGAAATGGATGGCAACAAAGCGCTGGAGAGTTCTAAAGTGGCCAGCAATGAGTCCAGATCTAAATCCCATTGAACACCTGTGGAGAGATCTTAAAATTGCTGTTGGGAAAAGGCACCCTTCCAATGAGAGGGACCTGGAGCAGTTTGCAAAGAAAGAGTGATCCAAAATTCAGGGTGAGAGGTGTAAGAAGCTTATTGATGGTTAAAGGAAGCGACTGATTTCAGTTATTTTTGCCAAAGGGTGTGCAAGCAAATATTAAGTTAAGGGTTCCATGAATTTTGACCAGCCAATTTTTGGAGTTTTGTGTGACATGCTTTTTTCCTCCTTTTTTTTTGTTTTGTTCCAATACACGTAAAGGGAATAAACATGTGTATGACAAAACATGTGTTACTGCAATACATTTCTGTGAGATATATATATATATATATATATAATATAGACAGAGGCACACACACACTTGTGTAAACAAACATTTTAAAATGTATTAAAAGTGAACAATGTCAGTAGGGCATAGATTGATGTCAATCAGTCGGGCAGCTGACATTTTCAGTAGTTTTATTTATTTTTCTACAGTATTTTTTATTTACAATTCTTTTATGGGCCCTACTGGGGGCTTTGGTGAAACTTCAGGGGTCTAAACAGATGCCTGATGTCACACTTTTGCGACAGAGAAAGGGGGCGGAGGACAGTGATTCCCCAGGCCCTTTCTCTGCAGTCTCAGCTGCAATGGACAGTGATTGAATGGGAAATGCTCTGTACTGAGCGGCTTCCTGTTCATTCACAAACTGAAGCCTAGTAAACACAGTTTACTAGGTTTTAGTTATGAATGAACACAGTGAGTAATCTGTACCAATTACTCACTGTGCTCCTTCAGAAAAGCAAGCAGCCAGTAAATGACACGGGCCCAGGCAGCGGGAGAAATCTACCCCACACAGGGGTGATTTGGGAGTGCCCAGGCCCATGATTAAGGCAAAGATATCCAAACTTGAATCCCCTTTTTTTTATCTTCTCCACAGTCCCAGTGGAAACATGTAGGGCAGAGACAGAAAAATCTTCCATCACTTTGAACCGTTTAATAAAAATGTGCACAAAATCAGAACACTCACATGTTGGTGTGCCCATCCCGGCACCCAGAATGATCCACCAATTTACAGTAAAGTAATGCAGCTCCACCGGTGCAACCATACATTCCAGCAGTGGATGTGACACCACAGGCCAAACCCCGCCCAACACATTTCATCATCCATGGATACTCCTGCTAACTCTTCCCTCCTCCTTGTGGGCAGGGCTTAGGCATCCCTGTATCTCATACACCTCTCCCCTTCTTGCATGACATCAGTCTGGGTCCCTAGGCACTCTGTGCTCAAAGAATGGGACAAGCGGCCACAAATGAAGGTGCCAAAGCATGCATTCGATACAAACACTGTAGTCCTTAGTAACAAGACATTAACTTACTCTGGACAGTACGCTGCGTGTTGGACCCATGTATTACATCTTCCTCTAGATCAGTTCCCTTGTTGTGTTGCATGCCCGGTTCTTGTGATATGCTGTGCAGTGGAGTGGGGCAAGCGACGCCTCCTTCTTTAGCTTCACGTGGTGCAACTTTCCCTGTGTCTCCTCCCTCCTTCTCTTTCTAGGTGGCCAATAGGATTTCCTCTCCTTTTCGGCCAATTGGTAAACGGGTCCCACTTCCAGTTTGGCCTAGAGAAGAATCAGTGTGACAATATAAATTCGCAATTGTCACACAACTGTGTGCCCACCCTTTTCTGAAGCCTATTAGAGCCTCTGGCTCTAATCACCTGCTTTAAAAATAAATAAAAAACTTGCATTAAAATCCATGCGTCCGGCACTACGCATGTAGATTAGGGAGCCAGATTCAGCTGGATAGAGGGGGGTTGCGCCCCTAATTGACTGGCCGCCACTGTTTTCAACAAAGCACATCAAGTAAACAAATAAACAGGATCTTTTGCTGAAAAAGCTGCTCTCAAAACAGTTTTAACACAAATCCTGTCCATTAAGGCAATAAATCCACAAAAGGCACCACAAATCCCTTAAAGTCCATAATTGGCAGTAATCCAAAAAGGCAGTGGGCCAGATTCTCTAAGAAATTCGCCGGCGTAGCGCAAGCCATGTACACTACGCCGTCGCATCGTACTAGAGCAAGTGCCGTATTCCCTAAGCATTTGCTCCGTAGTTTGCGTTGGCGTAGCGAAAATGGCCCAGCGTAAGCCCATGTAATTCAAATGGGGCGGCTTGTATTTAAATTAAGCGCGCTCCCGCGTCGAACGAACTGCGCATGCGCCAGCCGGGGAAAAAGCCCAGTGCGCATGCTCCAGCTCACGTCGGAAAGCGTCGTTGAAACCGACGTCAAAACGACGTGATCGTCATTTACGCAACTCCCTATTCGCGAACGAGTTAGTAAAACGACGTAACCGACCGAAAAAGCCGACGCTGACCCGACGCCATACTTAACATGGCATCCGACGGCACCTGACGGCATCTGACGGTACTTCGTAAGGTTACTCCTCATAGAAGCAGGGGTAACCTTACGTGAACGAAAACGACGTATGCGACGACGGTGCGGCGTAAAAGCGATCGGGAATCGGCGTAGTAGCCTCATTTGCATAGGCATTTGTAAAGGCCACCTAGTGGCCGGAGTTGTTATTACAACTACGATCCGCAAGTGTAATGGTATTACACTTGTCGGATGTTCAAGCGTATCTATGCCAAAGTGATGCTAAGCATCACTCGCATAGATACGAGCCAAAAAAAAACGGCGATACGACGGGGTATCTGAGATACTCCGTCGTAGCGCCTCTGAGAATCTGGCCCAGTATGTTTATGATTAGCAGCTACAAGTCTATTGACAACTCCAGGCTCAAGACCCTCTCTGAGAACCCCAATTAGGGTCCTAACACCCCCAAAGGCCGTAATCTATCCAGCTACATTTTGGGTTGTCCTGTAGGGGGGTGATAACTTTTCTGCAAAAAGCAGGAAAAACATTAAAGGGGTTGTAAAGGTAAAAAAAATATTCCCTAAATAGCTTCCTTTACCTTAGTGCAGTCTTCTGTCTGTAACTACACACCGTAATGCAAGGCCCTGGTGTGAAGAAAGCCTCTTGAGGGGGGAGGGAGCGAGCAGGAGTGTCAGGACGCCCACTAATACACAGCTCCTTTTTCTATCTGCAAAGTAGATAGCGTCCTGACCCTCCTGCTCGCCCCCTCAAGAGGCTTTCTCCACACCAGGGAGAAAGTGTCGCATTACTGTATTTAGTTACAGACAGAAGAACAGGAAGTGAGGATTTCTCAGAAGAAATAAGGACATTTAAAAGCAAAATCGAAGGATGAGGTAAGTAAAGGAGGACTGCACTAAAGTAAAAGAAGGTATTTAAGGGAAATAAAAATACCTTTAAAACCCCTTTAATCCTTACAGCCTGGTTACCCCTAGCTTTCAGGTCAACCTGATGACACACAAGTGTAGCCAGGAAAAACAAGTGCTTATGCAGAAAAAAAATGTTAACTCCTTGTCAGCCCATATCTAAACCCAGTGCAAAGAAATACATTTCCCTTTTTATTCTAGAGGTTACTACATAAAAACAACCAATAGTTGCAAAATAAAACAAAACAAAAATAAAACAAATAAATTGCTAAATACTGAATATTCATAACCCATCTGGAACATTTATAATAAATAAAAAGAATATAAATGTATTTTGTAAAACCATCACACTTAAAGTGTAAGTAACCCCCCCTATTGTTTTATTGTTTTATGTCAAGGAAGCTGCCATCTTTGCCTTTGTTTAATCTACAACTGCCATGATGCTGCACATGTGATTAGCTATGACACCAGCCATTGGATGGTTTGACAGTTTGGTTGAGAGCACAACCAATGGGAGTGTTACATTTCTGGCACTTGCCGGAAATGAAACTATTTTTTTAATGGGTTTACTTCTGCTTTAAATGTGTTTAATCCCATGCATGCGCAGTGGATCTGGCCAGATCACCAGTGCCTCTAGAACATAGGAAGCACCATATAGGTAAAGGTGTAAAAATGCTAAATTACTGTATTTATTGGCGTATAACACTCACCTTTTTACCCTGGATATAGAGGGTAAACTGTGCCTGCGTGTTATACGCAGGGGGGTATGGAACGTTTTTTTCCTGTGGCAAGTTTTATTTATTTTTTACAGGGGGTGATATTTAATTGCCTTGAAACAGCCTAGATCAGGGCTCAAAATTTGAAGTCACGAACCACTAGCCAGGCCTTTAAAGTTACTCCCCACCAGTTGCCCCACCCAACCCCTCCCCTGCCCCGCCCCTAAGTCTGCCCCTAAACACGCCCTCATAAATGATCTCATGAAATTACATTGTTAAATGTTTTATGCAGAATAAAGTTACAAAAATAAATATTAACAACAATATTAACATAAAGCATATCAGTAACCATCAGTGCAGCCTCACATTAGCCATTAAATGCAGCTTTACAGTTCCCATGATTGCAGCCACACTGTGCCCATCATTGCAGCCTCACTGTTCCCATTAATTAAAGCCTCTCTGTTTTATGTCTCTATACCCTGTAAACAGTCATTTCAGCAAAAAAAATGTTTTCCTTTAGTGACCCTTTAAGGGCTGGCCTAGATTGCATTACTGAAAATGAGCTAATAAGTCAATACTTGTGTTCTGTTCTTCTCTGTTCACTTGATGGATCCACCAAGTGCATATTACATGAAAAGCCACATCTCTCTAATTGTACCAATAACTTTCAAGAGCACAGAGCTGTTAAATTTCCCAATATAGATCAAACAATTAGCTGTAAAGAGCCTAGATATTGGGAAGGTTCCTCTGGTTGTTGGAATATAGCGAAGATTTACAAGATTGTTCTGACCTCTGTTACTTGGAAAAACTAAGTGTTACTCTAGCAATAGTGTGAATGTGTTTATATCCATTAGAGAAAGGAATATAAGTGTACTTATGACACAGGGACTAGGACAGGGCTGACCTAGGATGGAAAAAAATGATGTGAAAAATGCACCAGTCAGATTTTCAATACATACATTTCCGTGTTGATCCTAAATGCACATTCCAGTTAAACATGAATATTTAACATCTTTGTCAACATTTAACTCTTAGGCCGCGTACACACGATCAAATCTGTCTGCTAGACCGTCCCAGCAGACAGATTCGATCGTGTGTACGGGCGAGCCGACGGATTTGGCCACCCGACAGATTTTAAAGCATGCTTTGAAATCTAATCGGGTGGGAACCCGTCCGCCCGACATGTCTGCTGGTTAGTACACTTACCAGCAGACATGTCGCCTCGCACCGCCGCCGAATGGATTCGGCGCATGCGCGGAAGTGTTTTACTTCCTGGTGCGGTGACGTGGCGGCGTCAACGTCACCGCCACGTCACCGACACGTCAGCGTGCTGTCTGCTGGCGGGGATTTTGGTTTGCTCGTGTGTACACGCGAGCAAACCAAAATCCAAACAGACAGATTTGTTCAAATCGGTCGGACAGACCGTTTTGAACAAATCTATTGCCTCGTGTGTACGAGGCCTAAAGCCTCGCACACACGTTCGGTTTACTCGGCAAGAACCAGCAAGAAAACTACTAGCAGAGCTTTCTTGCAGAGTAAACCGTGCGTGTGCATGAGGCATTCAGGTTTCTCGTCTAGAAAACTGCCTAAAATCTCGACGAGAAAAATGTTCTCTATTTTCTCGTCGTGATTCTCGGCACTGTATACTCTTTTCGCGGTGGAAACCTGCGCATGCTTGATGAACGCATGCCCTTCGAGTAGTGATGTATACTCTTCTCTCGCGGTGGAAACCTGCGCATGCTTGAAATGACTTTGACGCATGCCTGGTAGCTTCTTAGGCATAGGTAGGGTGCAGCAAGATGGCGGCGACGGCATCGAATGTGACGAGCACATGCTCGTCATATGCAATGATGTCACAGCGTTCTTGCCTTCCAAAAGAACCACGGTTCTTTTGAAAGGAGTGTCTGTACACTCAGGCGGCAAAAGATTCTTGCCAAGAATCTCGTCAGGAAAAGCCACAGTTTTTTTCTGACGAGATTCAGGCCGTGTGTACAAGGCTTAATGGCCCATACACACAATCCGAATATCGGCTGATGGATCGTACAACTTTTTTCGCTTAATAATCGCAAGTAAAATAAAATAGGTTATTAAACTCACGAAAATTCTCGTACGACAGAAAAAAAAGATCGGAAGTGATGTCACGTGTTGTAATATATTTGTATTGTATTGGCGGACGACGGCTGTACTGACTAAACGAAAATCGTACGATCTGACATCGTACGAGGAAAATTTTCGCGCTTGTCCGATTGAAAAATATCAGATGAACGGTCGTGATCGGCTCTCAAAAGTAGTGTACACACGATCCGAAAATCGTACGATCCATCATCGGACGATCGTTTTCGTCCGATATTCGGATCGTGTGTATGGGCCATAAGGCTGCGTACACACGATCAGCGGACTGAAGTTCCTTTTCATCGGTCCAAACCGACCATGTGTATGCCCCATCAGTCTGTTGTCCTTCAGTCCAAAAATGTAGGACTTGCTTTAAAATCGGCCTGATGGATGCCTACCGATCGGTCAAAACCGATGGTTAGTACGCAAAAGCATCGGTTCAAAACCCGCGCATGCTCAGAATCAAGTCGACGCATGCTTGGAGGCATTGAACTTCATTTTTTTCTGCACATCGTTGTGTTTTACGTCACCGTATTCTGACGTGATCGGTTTTTGAACTGATGGTGTGTACGCACATCAGACCATCAGTCTGTGAACTGATGAAACTGAACTTCAGTCCGTTTTCATCAGTTTGGACTGATCGTGTGTACAGGACCTAAGAGTCTCTACTTCTTCCTGCTCACCAGATCCCTCTGCATGTGTTCGTCATACACCAACTTCTCTTTCTGAACCCATGGAGTCTCACTTGCTTGCACTGAAGCATGAGAGGGAGGTTGCACTTTTCAGAATTATGTAACAAAAGGCTGCAGAAGCAAGATAAAGGGAAAACCGCCGCTCCAGACGACACTCTTCAGTGGTGAGTAAAGTTCAAAAACCCAAATGGGTGCAGGCAATGCGTGGTGCAATATAAGGAAAGAAAAATGGACAGCCGCAATCCAATGGATGAAAAGACTTAAAAATAGTGCCTGTTTATTCCAGTCAAAAAACTAAAACAGCAAAAACAGCAAACAGTGGGGTAACAAAAGCTGACGCGTTTCACATCGACAACCGATGCTTAGTCATAGCTCATGTTACCCCACTGTTTTGCTGTTTTTGCTGTTTTAGTTTTTTGACTGGAATAAACAGGCACTATTTTTAAGTCTTTTCATCCATTGGAGTGCGGCTGTCCATTTTTCTTTCCATATATTGCAGAAGCAGGATGCCTTGTAATGCACAGGCAGCCATTGAAGTCTGACAAGTCTTTAAGCAGACCATATAGTCATTTTACATGACAGGTAGATTCATAATACATCACAATGCACAACAATGGTAAAAAAAAAAGAAGCTCTACCTCTTATTAAAAAGCAGTTCTCAAATTTCAGTCAATTGACTTTGTCTGGGGTGTGATGATGTCATCAGTCTGCTGCAGACAGGAAAAGACATTTCCCTAAGCCTTGTACACACGATCGGATTTTCCGACGGGAATTGTGTGATGACAGATTGTTGGCCTAAAATCTGACTGTTTGTACGCTCCATCAGACAATTGTTGTCCAACTTTCTGCCGACAAATGTTGGATGGCAGGCTAATACATTTTGCACGGACAAAGGTCTGTTGTCAGATTTTCCTATTGTGTGTACACAAGTCCGTCACACAAAAGTCCAATGTACAAACACAAATGCGCATAATCAATGCTCACCAAACACGACATTAGCAAAAAGGTGCCCAAAGGGTGGTGCTCAAGAGCTGAAATTTCATGTAGTACACCACTACATTTGTGTTTGTTGGCCGACAATTGTGTGCATTTGTATGAAACACAAGTTCATGGCCAAAGCCCTTTGGACAAAAGTCTGATGCTTTGTCTGCGGAAAATCCGATCGTGTGTCATGTGTCCCAGGTGATCACTTACAGGGAGGGGCCGCTAAAAGGTGATATGACGTACCGCCTTAGCGGTCCCTGGGCGGAAGTGGGACAGGAAGTCCCACTCCTACTAAAGCCCCCACTCCCCCCAAAAAAGAAATCACATGTCAAATGTGGCATGTAAGGGGGCGAGGAGTGGATTAACTTTTGGGTGGAACTCCGCTTTAAAGGTAAGCCCCAGTCGATCGAAGGAAAAATTCCCTTGTTAAATTTAAACTTGTTTTTTGAAAATAATAAAACCCAAGGGCCAACATGTAATGTAGGCAATTTGCATGTTTAGATGGAGAGGACAATAGGGATGACTCGACTCGAACATTGCCTGTTCGCCAAAACAGCAAACAATTTGGGGTATTCGTGGCAAATTCGAAAAGCTGCAGAACACCCTGGAAAAATATATGGGAGAAATCTAAAGTGCTAATTTTAAAGGCTAATATTCAAGTTATTGTCATAAAAAGTGTTTGGGGACCTGGGTCCTGCCCCAGGGGACATATATCAATGCAAAAAAAGTTTTAAAATAACTGCTGTTTTTTCGGGAGCAGTGATTTTAATAATGCTTTTTTGTATTTTGTACCTAGGGGGTGTGTAAAGTATGCCTGTAAAGCAGCGCTTGTTTCCCGTGCTTAGAACTGTCCCTGCACAAAGTGTCATTTCAGAAGGATAAAAAGTCATTTAAAATCACTGCTCCCGAAAAAACTGCAGTTTTTAAAACTTTTTTTTGCATTGATACATGTCCCCAGAGGCAGGACCCGGTCCCCAAACACTTTTTAGGACAATAACTTGCATATTAGCCTTTAAAATTAGCACTTTAGATTTCAAACGTTCGAGTCCCATAGACTTTAATGGGGTTCTAAAGTTCACACAAACTTTTGGTCTGTTCGCAGGTTCTGGTACGAATTGAACGGGGGGTGTTCGGCTCATCCCTAGAGGACAACAATTAAAAGTTAAGTGAGTCAAATATTCAGCTCTTCAAACAATAATGTTTAGCGGCACCCCCAAAGGAGCTGATTGGTAATTTTCAGTTCTCTGTTCTGCGCCTTGACTCCAAGAGCAACCTGAGCCCCTCTGACACACCTGGTGAATTAAAAATGATTGCCAGTATGTAAAGAGACTCAAGTATGAATACATATTACCTGGCTTTGGGTTGCTACCAGAAAAATAGACACACATTTGTTTAATGATAAATGGTTTCATCTATTGATACAAGTTTAGAAAAAGATGTCAGTAGAACATAAATGAGCACACAGAGGATAAATCTGAACACGTTCTGCTAGAATAATAACTATACTGAAATAACTAAAATCAGGTTCTATACCACTAACTGAAATCACTATTTGAATTAGCAAATCAGCAATGATCAATGTAAATAAACATTAAATGCAGTATGGGTGATGCTGATACTACACTGGTACAAGGGATTGTCTGTGGTATAATGCAGCATCTACTAAAGGGTACATATTTACTTAAGCAAAGGGGAAAACATTTCTGGGTAGCAACTGTTAAGGGGCAGTCTTTAGTCCTGACTCTTCAGCCAGCTAAACTTTGGGGCCCAGTAGGTACTGTTGGCGCACTTTAAGGTAGTCAACAAGGCCTGCAGGCAGTACTAGAGCTATAAGGTAAAAAATGTGAAAAATATAAACATATGCGCTAGAAACGACTAATTGTGTGATACCTTACTAAGATCAATACAATAGTGATAATTATTCAAAACCCTGAATAGGGGATATACGTGTTGCCACAGTGGGGTGAGGCACATAAAGTATATGAATGAAAAAAAGGGTGTAAAATTCCATAAATAAATACAAAACTAATTAATCCAGATCATCAATTAGTACTCAATTCCAGAATACCATCCCTGTAGAGTAGATGGTAAAATAGGGTTAAACAATGTTAATTAGCAGCAGCGTGCGAGTGTCACTGAATACAACAGCTCTGTGAAACAGGTGCCTTATGCTCAGCTTCAAAACACTTCAGTACCTTCAACGACAACTGGTCATTAGTGCAAAAAACAGGCTTCAGCCCCCCTTCACAATACACCACAGCAGGTGTGGGACATGTAAGAAAAGGGAAAACACAATAGTGTAATACAGCCAGACACGATAATACCGCTGCCAATGCTATGCGCCGATCCACTCACGCTCTCCCCGTCTTTGAATCAAGCCACTCAGTAACGAAAAGTGTAGAGGTCCTCACTCGGGAACTTCCGACAGATCTCGTACGGCAAACTCCTCCCCCACGCGTTGCGTCACTTGCCACGTGACTTAATCATGGGTAATGTCCATAGAGCATACCTTTGGTAACCTTTTTCACATACTGCAGCTTTTTACATTTATTTATTAATTTTGTGGTGTATTTTGGATTTAATAGCGCTGTAGTTCATCAGTTATACTTAGAGCTATAAGGTAGCTGTTCAGGTAATTCCTAATGCCTCAGTGTCTAGTGGTGGTAGCAAGTAGCGGTTGTATGGCCCTCCCATTAGACCCAGTGATTTTTCTCCCTCCCTGCCAAGAAGCTTGATGGGAGCTAAAGTTCATGCCCCATTAAGTTCAATAGACAGCCCACTCTCCAGGACTACATGTCCCATCAGGCCCCTCTCTCCTTTCTGATGCTGCTTTCCAAGAGAGATGGGAAGCAGGCAGCGAGCAAGGAATGATTCTGGGAGCTGCTCCGTTTCCCTTTGCAGCTACAGGAAAAAGGAAGGGGGGGGGGATAACACATGGGCAGTCCAGCTTGCTTGGGTCCTCTGCTTTTTTTATCCAGTTGCACTGCTGATAGGAGGGGGAGAGGTGAGCAGGCAGAGCAGTCTTGAACTGGCAGGGCGCCTGGTTACAAATGTAAAAGTGGCATGTTTATACAGTACAGTTATGTAATATATATATAATAAAAAGAGCGTTCTTATTTGCTATTTATTGCAGTCTACCCTGGTGATGTCTAGGGGTGAAATACCAGTGGCGAAGCAATGAGCGAATGTCCAGACAGTCAATAAAGTTTCCTTCAATGCCTTTTTTATTTTGCAGCCAACAAGGCAAACATCATCTTCAGTTTAAGGAAAGGAAAGCTGATGAAGGAAGGATAAGCGAACCTTGTGATATCAGGCCTGGATATGAACAGGGCAAGCCTGCCCTCGACAATAGCAATAGTTGAACTCGTTTCCGCTCCCGAGTGGAGTGTGTAAAGTGCCCACGGGCAGGTTCCCCACACTAACCTGGCAGCCGAGGTGTCACTTCGGATCGCTGGGAGGAACAGATCTCTCTATCTCAGACCTGGCTCTAAGGCCCTTGTAACCGGCCAATTTTTTCAGTAAGTAGGATGGGTGAACGGAGCGAATCTTCCCAGTAAATCTCCTTTAGCACAGGTTACCGGGTGACAGCAAAGCGTACCTGTCAGCATCCCGGTCACCAGATCCCTGATTGGTTCGCTCAGGCCCTGTTGGACAACCTGCCTCCGGGTTCTCCTCAAGCCGACTCCCCAATCGTATGGCACCCAGCCTCAAAAGAACTGGGAACCCAGTAGAGCACTGGGGTCCCCTTCGACCTCCGGTTGAGGTCCAGCATAGCCTGTGGATTTGGCCAGGTGGGCCACGCTGGTGGGGTCAATGGATGCGCGCACCCTGAGTGCACATGACACCTGTCACAGATATATCCCTCCCCAGCATGCCCCGCGAGGGAAAACTCCTCCAATTGGCTGCTGGGGAAAGCTTGCTCTGTCAGAACCCCCTCTGCCGTCAACTGCTGACCAGGGATGATGACACATCCTTAGAGTGCAGACTGACCCAGAGGACACTTCTGAAATAACAGGGGTCAACATCTTACAATTGTGTGAATGGGAGCAAGGTAACTCTCCCATTCTTGTTAAATTTAGACTAGTGCCTGCACTTAAAGTAAAGGGGGCGCTACAGCAGTTTTAGATATTTTTATTATTTTATTCAGAATATGCTTTTGTACACAGAAAAATAGGAGTGGTGCCGCAATGACTGCCATTATTTTCTATTTTAAGTTGACATTGTGTAGCAGCATTTGTAGTCTTTAGGCCTTTCTGAGCACAATGTGAACTGTGACTTGTATTTCATCGCAGCATGTCGTAAGTTTGTCATCTTTTGTTTCATGCTGCTTATATAATCGTCCGGAACATCTCGTAATTATTACTGCATGAAACAAATATTTCCTATAGGCCCTGATGCTGATTAAGTCACAGCTGAATAGAGGCCAGCAGAGCTACATGCTAAGCAGTTTATTTTCTGTTATATTAAAAATGTTTGTGAAAAAGAGAAAGGAAAACTGATGTAAGAGCATAAGAAGCCAGAATGGTATATGTATAGTGCATATAATTACCTTTTATAAATTACTTTTGTTGGTTAGAACATTATTATTACATGTGTAGCACCCCCCTGGGTATACTGGAAGCACAGCGGTACCTCTAGGGACAGGGAGCGAGCTTACATTCACCCCAGGGCTGAGTCTATGGCTATAATGGGAAGTTAGAACAAATGTGGGCGCCAGTAACTTTAGTATTTTTCAATGCTTTAATGGAGAACTTGGAAGCAGTAATAGGATAGAGGGTTAGGGGAGGTTTCAGATACCTTTAGCAGATCACTTGCGGACTCCTAGAATCCAAAGGACAAAAACAGCTTTCTTTTAGGTTCAATAAAGGTTTATTGAGTTTTTCAGATAGTGTAAACAGAAACATATCATGGCGTGGCCGAGGGCCCGACAGAGGGAGACTCGGGCACAATCATATAACAGTTAAAACAAAAACAATCCTTGTCAAAGGAGATAGCAAAAGGAAACAAAACAATAAGGGGGACATTGCGGTGAGGTGAGGACACAGGGGGCTACACTTCACACGGGGCACAAACGTGGCCCTCTATGGACTCCCCTAGCCTGGGCGCCCCAATGGGAACCTTCTGCGTCCAGGGCCTAGGGGAGTTTGGAGAATCATGTGATTCGGTGAAGGCAGCTAACCAGGGTACCTATGTAAAATATCACAATATGCAATCAGGTGTAGAGTACCAAAAATGAAGTGTACAAGCAAGAGGTCCCATGTAGCCATCGGATTGTACATTATTAGAACCATGATGAGGCCGAAGATGCGAACAGCTTTCTTTTAGAGGATCTTGAATACCAGGATAGGTCTCTCACATAGACCTAACAACTGGTATGGTTTATGGATAAGCCTCTCTCACAGGACTTAGTAGCCAGTAGAACTCCTGGCCAAGCCTCTCTCACAGACTTAGCAGCCAGTAGCACTCACGGCTAAGTCTCTCTCACAGACTTAGCAGCCAGGAGCTAGTTACCTTGATTAGATTTATAGAACAGCTTCGCAGTACCAGAACCTTTAAGCCATCCGGCAGTACTGTGAGGTTCTCGGCAGAAACCAGCGAGAAGCTCGCTGGGATCCTCATTCTGCCGAGAACCTCGGCCGTGTGTACACTCTCGGCGAGCATCCCGTCGGGAAAGCCGCCGAGAGAAAAATAGAGAGCAAGTTCTCTATTTTCTCGGCGGCCCGTCGGGATTAATAGCTGGTCGCCTTTCCCAACCGGATGGTCGCCGATTCTGAAGGCCGGCCGAGAATCTCGATGGGCGAAACGATGTGTTCCGCCTGTCGAGGTTCTCGTACGTATGTACGCGGCCTGAGGGTAGTTTAGCTTAGGTGTGTCCTCCAAACGAGTCACCAGGCCCTCCTGAAAGACCAGCCTTCATCCTGGTTCTCTCCAGCAAGGGTCCTCCCCTGGATCTCCTCAGCTTGGCTTGGCGTCTTCCAAGACAGCCTAGGGCCATCTCAGTAGGGTGACTACATTTCCAAACTACCATTCAGGGACACCCTCCCTTCCCAAAACGAATCACAGCACAGTGATTGGATGCAGGAGGTAGGATTTATGATTTCTCCAATCACAAGCAGGGGCAGGATTGTGCTCCTCCAGGCACTTCCACCCAGGGAAAGTACTGTCAGTGAGTAAAGCGGTGATGTGACAGCCTTTTTTTGGGGGCATCAGATTGGCCCAGGGGATAGCTGTGTCAGTTTCATTCTGGGACACTGTATTGTCCTGGAATGAATGTGCCCAGGACAGACCTGCAAAATGCAGGACTGTCCTGGGCAATCTGGGACATGTGGTCACCCTGCACCTCAGGATTATTAGGCCCCAGACAGGCTTCTGGGCCTACTTGCAGAGCTTGCAGTAACGTGGCCTGGAAGGCCATGAGGTAAGGACTGACTAGAGCACATGGCATCTGTCCCATAAATACCCTCTCCCAGAATGCACAGCGGCCAGGAACCTCCTACTGGACTGTTTCTGAAAAAGAGAATATTCATTACAGCTCAACTTGTAATTCTCATACTGGCCTGTGGTACCAGTGACACCTACTGGAAACAGTGAGAAATGCACAACTAGCCAAGTTCAAGACAGAAACCAAATAAACTATACACAATTAATCTGAGCTGTTTACCACGCAGCCAAAAACTAAATTTACGTTATAGCCCCATTTCTTTAGAAACAGGGGGCTACACATGTTAAAAATATGTCCACATTCATTTCTCATTTAAATAGTTGCAGTAAGTCATATCAACCTGACCCTTGATCACATATTGTATGACCAGGAATTGATATACCATTGATATACCACATTAACACAAGGGCCCTCTGAAATGTAGTGGCCCATTTGTTGTAAATGTGGGTTGCGTGGGTACTGCGACCCATCTTTTTTTTTACATACACCATGTTTCTAATTTGCAGGTTAGGTAATAAGCAGGAGACATTCTTCAGGATGTGTCACCATGCTCCTGGTTTGAAGTAGTGTTGGTCAATCAGCACCTTCTTCACCTCCAGTCTAACCAACACTAGGATATTAAAAAAAAAATATCTCATTTCCTCTTGGCACCAATCGAGACAGCTCAGTATATCACAAAAGCTATTCTTTATCTGCATTTATCTATTTGGATATCTTTTCATGTATTTCATTCCTCCATGGGGTAAAAATGTATCTATCTATTAAAAAACCTATCTATCTCTGAATGACAGCCTAAACATTGTTATCACACTGAGGGCAGTGAGAATGAAGGCATTGTGCAGGTGGATAATTTTATGTAGCGCCCATGTACTTCCAAGTACGGGTGCTATTGAAATTTAGTGGGATTGATCAGAGTGTTAGTGACTCTGGTCTCAATTCTGATTATGGTAGGGCTCTCTGTTTCAGCTTGGCTGAGCTGTGGGCTTGTTCTGTCATACCTGGGGTGTAGTTCCACCCTGAGTTGACAGGCGGCAGCAGTGGAGGTGAGGTTCAGGTGTTCTCTCCAAGCGACCAATCTGTCAGTCGGTGACCAACTAAGAACTACTCAAGGTCAGATTCAGGCAAATATTCTTTAACCACTTGCATACTGGGCACTTACACCCCCCTCCTGCCCAGGTAAAATTTCAGCTTCCGGCACTGCGTCGCTTTAACTCACAATTGCGCGGTCGTGCGACGTGGCTCCCAAACAAAATTTACGTCCTTTTTTCCCCACAAGTAGAGCTTTCTTTTGGTGGTAATTGATCACCTGTGCGATTTTTATTTTTTGCACTATAAACAAAAAAGAGCGACAATTTTGAAGAAAAATACAATATTTTTTACTTGTTGCTATAATAAATATCCCAATAAAAAAAAAAACACATTTTTTTTTCTCAGCTTAGGGCGATACGTATTCTTCTACATATTTTTGGTAAAAAAAAAAAAAAAAAAAAAATCGCAATAAGCGACTGGTTTGCGCAAAAGTTATAGCGCTTACAAAATAGGGGAGAGAATTATTATTTTTTATTATTTTTTTTTACTAGAAATGGCGGCGATCTGCGATTTTTATTGGTACTGCGACGTTATGGCGGACACATCGGACACTTTTGACACATTTTTGGCGCCATTCACATTTATACTGCGATCAGTGCTATAAATATGCACTAATTACAGTATAAATGTGACTGGCATTGAAGGGGTTAACACTAGGGGGTGAGGAAGGGGTTAAATGTGTATGCTAGGTGTGTTCTAACTGTGGGGGGAGGGGGGTGACTGGGGGGGTGACCGATCTGTGTCCCTATGTAGGAAGTAACACAGATCGGGCTCCTCCCCTCCAGAGACAGGACATTGTCTCTGTGTGAGCCGGCAATGAGAGATGATCTATGAGAGATCATCTCTCATTCGCCCACAGATCGCATCGCAAACGGCCGCTCTGATTGGCCGTTTGCCGCGATCTGTGATTGGCCGTGTCCAAGGGACACGGACAACACAGGGCTTCCCCGCAGCGCGCACTACAGCGCGCGCTGGGAACGCCAGAATGACATGCCGTCAAATGACGGCATGTTGGATATTCAGGCCCGCGCTGTTGCCGTCATCCGACGGTAGCGCGGGCCTGAAGTGGTTAATTTGTTTCATGATTTACGTTCTAGGGAAGGGTCTGTGGCAGAGGCCTGTTTCCCACAAGGTTCCGAGTGATACCCTGGCTGCCAGGTCAGTGTAAGGGGCCTACACTACACCCACTTCGGCTGGAGTGGCGACAAAAGCAAAGTGTCGTTTGAAGCAGGACTGCTTCTGTTATCTGTAGGCCTGAATCTGCTACTCTTCTCATCACCCATCTTTTCTCATTCATCTCAAGTTAATTATTTTACCGTGTTGGGTAAAATAAAGCTCAAGAAAAGACATTTATTAATGTTTTTAAAAGGTCCATGTGTAACTTGAACAACATGCAGATGCTTTATCCACAGTAGATTAGCCCCTGTTATCAAACATGCCTAAATCATTATATATTAGTGAATGAGTAACCTCCATTGTGATTCTGTACTTGCCAAATATGCTGCAAAAATCTCCTTCCACTGAGTCTGGCTGCAACCATTTTAACTGCGAGCAGCTAAAGCTGCTACCTGTTCACACAGAGGCACACATCCAGCTCTGCAGCCCTGATTGGCCCTCTTATGACTCATCCCCCTCCCTTCCTGGCAAACTCTCACAAGAGTAATGCTGCGTACAGATGATCGGACATTCCAACAACAAAACCGTGGATTTTTTTCCGAAGGATGTTGGCTCAAACCTGTCTTGCATACACACGGTCACTCAAATTATGTCGGAAACTGCGAACGTCAAGAACGCGGTGACATACAACACTACAACGAGCCAAGAAAAATTAAGTTCAATAGCCAGTGCAAGTTTTGTTGTCGAAAAATTTAAGAAGCAGCTCTCAAATTTTTGTTGTCAGTAATTCCGACAGCAGATGTCCGTTGGAGCCTACACACGGTCGGAATTTCCGACAAAAAGCTCCCATCGAACATTTGTTGTTGGGAATTCTGAACGTGTGTACGCAGCATTAGAGGGAGACAGAGAGCTGTGCATGATGTCAAACGCCTAGGCATTTTATCAGACAAGAAGCAGGAAGTGGGCTGTATAAGGTATTTACTGGCAGAAAAAAAAAATGACTATCCAAAGTTAAAGCAATAAGGGCAAAAGATTTAATAGATGGAAAGTTAAAAAAATGACTAAAGTTCCGCTTTAAGCTGCATTTAATTTTACCCAGAGTAAATAAAGTACAAATAAAAACAAACCAGCTACTTTATTTAACCACTTGCCGCCTGCCAATGACAGATTGACGGCGGCAAAGTGGTTTCACTATCCTGACTGGACGTCATATGACGTCCTCAGGATATTGAGCCGCTGCTCGCCACCGGGGGCGCGTATCGCGGCGATCGTTGTTGCAGGGTGTCAGTCTGACACCCTGCAAAACCAATCTAGGTAAAGTGTCTTTCACAGAGACACTTTACCACATGATCAGCCGTGTCCAATCATGGCTGATCACGATGTAAACAGGAAAAGCCGGTAATCGCAGTCTATTAGACGCGAGTAAAGGAAAGCTGATCGGCTGCTCCTCGGACGGGGGGGTTTGTGCTGATCGATTATCAGCACAGCCCCCCCTGAGGATGCCCACTGGACCACCAGGGATGTCCACTGGACCACCAGGGATTCCACTAGACCACCAGGGATGTAAAACAAAGGTATGCCACCCTAGACCACCAGGGATGACACATAATGGATGCCAATCAGTGCCTGCAATGGATGCCAATCAGTGGCCACAATGGGATCACTGATTGCCAGGCATTGTTTGGCACTGATTGGCATCCATTAGTACAACACATACGTTAGTGCCCATCCATGCCGCCTATCCGTGCCCATATGTGCCGCCTATCCGTGCCCATCCGTGCTGCCTATCCCTGCCCATCCATGCCGCCTATCCCTGCCCATCCGTGCCGCTTATCCGTGGCTACCTATCCGTGCCCATCTGTGCCACCTATCCGTGCCGCCTATCAGTGCGCATCCGTGCCGCCCATCAGTGCCGCATATTGGTGACCATCATCAATGCCACCACATCAGTGCCACCTCATCGGTGCCCATCAGTGCCACCTTATCAGTGCCAGTCAGTGCAGTACCATCAGTGCCCATTAGTGAAGGAGAAAACATACTTATTTACAATGTTTTATAACGGAAACAAAAAAAGTTAATTTTTTTACATTTTCAGTAATTTTTTTATTTTTTTTGCAGAAAATAAAAATCCCAGAGGTAATCAAATACCACCAAAAGAAAGCTCTATTTGTGGGTACAAAATGATAAAAATGTAGTTTGGGTACAGTGTAGCATGACCGCGCAATTGTCATTCAAAGTGCAACAGCACTGAAAGCTGAAAATTGGTCTGGGCGGGAAGGTGTATAAGTGGCCAGTATGGAAGTAGTTAACAAGTTCCTAAACATAGATTTTTTATTTATTTTTTGTGGAAAAAGCCTTAAAAATAACATTGGAGTGGTTACCTTATGAAAGATTTCTAAATACATGTTAGAATCAGACATGCCAGTTGAAAGTGGCTTTGATGTAATGGAATTTGTCCCTGCAGGAAATGAAATGGCTTCAGGTAATATGCATCAAGCCAGCTGTTGCTGTGCAGAATTCCTTCTTTCCCTCTTCCTGTCTCCCTCGTCTGTTTCTGCAAAGCATCACGATAAGTGTAACTCATGTATACAATAGAAAATCATTTTTCAACATAATTCGTTTTATTGAGTTAGAGAATCCAAACAGCTAGAATATTCCATTGTTCTGACCATCATATACTCATATACTCTAAGGAAAGACATATGGGCCCAGATTCACAGAGCGATTACGCCTGTGCAACAGGAGATGCGCGTGCGTAAGTCTAAATGTGCGCGTGCGTTTCGATGCACGGCACTCCCAAAACGAGATACGCAAGAAATCTACTTTTTTTTGTCCAACGTAATTTCGTTAGACAGGCGCATCCGTCCGCGCAAAACTGCGCTAGACAGACCATTGATTTGCTAGTCAAATATGCTAATGAGGGACTTACGGGGATCCACAAAAGAACGTTGGGGCAGCGCAGGCTACGCAGTGTGCGCAACAGCAAAATGTCCTGTCTAAAATTAGACCATATAAAAGCTGGTCTAAAAAGAGAAAAATCGTCTACATGTTAGATAAAGCAACACTGTTAGTGAGGAGCTCACACGTGTTACACAACAATCTGTATGCCAACATGCCAGAGGCATCGTCGCGCATAGCTATACTACTGACTTTAGATGAGCAAAGAAGGAGGAGGGCACGGAGGAGGGCACGGGAGAGGATATACCGCACATGCATAGACCTGTTTGGCATGAGTGATTCTGAGGTGTATCGCATCTTCAGATTCACCCCTCATGCCATCCTGGAATTAACCACAACCCTGCAGGAGGACATCACCAGCCCAACACAACGCTCACATGCAGTGCAGCCACTGGTCAAGGTCATGGCAACACTCCATGTCCGTGCCAGTGGCTCTTTTCAAAGAACAAGTGGAGTGGTGGCTGGGATGTCACAATCCTCCATGAGCAGATGTGTGCACCAGGTTGTCCCTGCAATCCTCAGACGCATGGCCAACCAAATCATCAAACCCACCACTGAGGACCTGCGGCTGAAGGCAATGACAGATTTCTACAGAATTGCCAGATTCCCACGCACCATCGGGGCCATTGATTGCACACATGTGGCACTCCAGCCCCCCCATGAGACAGAGCACATGTACCGCAATCGGAAGCATTGGCATTCCATCAACGTACAGGTGATAGTCAATGCCCAAGGCCTCATATGGCACGTCCGTGCCAAACACCCAGGGTCCAGCCATGACAGCTACATCTACAATCAAAGCCACATCCGAATGGAATTCCATCAGAACGTGTATGGGGCCACCTGGCTGGTTGGTGAGTGACATGGGTGGCAGGCATGACTGTACCCCCCCATGATGCACACATCACAAGGGGCACATGCATGACTAACATCCTCCTGTCTTTTCCCTTACAGGTGACTCTGCATATCCACTGGGACCCCATCTCATGACTCCTATCCGGAACCCCCAAACCCCAGGAGAGGAAAGATACAATCAAGCACATCCCCAAACACGTGCAGTGGTGGAGCGCACCTTTGGCCTCCTGAAGTCACGTTTCCGATGCCTGGATAAGTCTGGGGGTACCCTCTTGTATTCCCCAAACTTTGTGTGCCATATCATCGGTGCATGTTGCATGCTGCACAACTTCGCAGTGAGAAAGGGCCTGCAGATTGACCTACGTGATGACCTGAACCAGACAATCCCCCCCTAACCGAGGCTACCCCGTCTTCTGAGGGAAGAGCAGCCAGGAGACAGCTCACATTGGGCATCTTTGCACGTTAAACACACACATTAATCATGGCACAATGAGAGTGCATGCATGCACACCACTGTGGTCCCTAGCACACACACCCCACATCCTCATCAAATTGGATTGGCACCAGTCCACCATGCAGGACTTGTGAGCAGCAACGCCACGCCAAGGCTCCAATTATGCCACTGTACATTCATACACCATTCACACGGACCTGGGGATCACTTCTCCCTGGTCCTGGGGAACCCTACTCCACCAAAATTGAGGGTGACACCCCTTTTCCGGCAGGAATGTCACCCCCACATTCAAACAGCATTCACAACCCAAAAAAAAAAAAATGACCAGCAAAATCAAAAAATTTCCAGCAAAAAAAAAAAAGGGGAAAAATAAATTAGTGCCCTTGATGTGAGCCACGCCTGGGGCGCCCCCGGCCACGGCCCCGGCTCCTCAGGGGAGACTCATGGGGGAGGGGGAAAACCGGGGAAGGAGGAGCAGCCCCTGATCTCTGCCCACCTGGCGGCCTGCCCTCCAAGGCCACGGCTATTCTGTCCAGGGCACCACCTAGTGTTGCCGTGTTGGCCTGGATAGCCTGGGTGAGGGCCCTCACATCCTGCCCAACGCCTGCTGATGTAGTCTGCAGCTCGTTAAGGCAGGTTGTGAAAGCCCGGGAGTGGGAGTCCAGGTTCCCCAGCGTATCCTTGATGGAGGACAGGCTCTCCTCCATCCGCACCAATGTCTGGCTGACCTGTCCCAGATGGCAGGTCTGGAGGAACTGGTCCCTTCTCAGAGTGGCGGGCAGGAGATCGGCCACCCCCTGGTCTTCTGGGACGACTTCCTGCCTCCAGCTGATGCTTGTGGCCGGGGAGAAGGGGAGGCCCTTGGGAGGGGAGCCATGTTGGGGGAGGAGGGGGGGCTCCCCCTTAGGGAGGGCTGCCTGCTGCCAGCCAGAGGGGAAGAGTCCTCAAAAACCAAAAGTCCAGTGCCTGACATGGACTCCTCCTCCTCATGAAACTCCTCCTCCTCAACCTCCTCCTCCTCCTCTTCAACCTCCTCCACGGACTCCGGCCTTGTCGGGGGGACCTCATTAGGCTGCTGTCCTGGGGATGGTGCGGTCAGGCCAGATGGCCCTGCACCCTCCTGCACATCTGTGGATAATACAAAACATTCACAGGTTGGAGGATCCACACACTTGCCACATATTCCCTTTCCCCCCCTCCCCCACACATGCTACACACCTGATATTAAAAAAAAAAAACTTACCTGGCACCACGGGCTCCGGACTTGAGTCAAAGCCGGGCAGGCCCTCAACTTCATGCCGATGAAAGGTCAGGGCCACCGCACGCTCCTCAGCTGTCAGCCAAATACGGCATGGTGGGCCCCCTCCTGTGCCCCTGGCATGGGCAAGCATTTTGGCCAGCTTCTGTTTGACCAGACGCCGGAGGTCATTAATCTTTTTGTCAATCCCAGACCGGGTCCGTGTCTCCCCTTCCCCTGCTGAATTGACCTGCTCAGTGATGAGGTCCAAAATCTCCCTCCTCCTGGCCGGGTGGTGTTGGCACTGTCCGGGCCGTGGAGGAAACGCCCATAATCGCTAATGGCCCAAGCAAGAATTCTTTTTTCCCCCAAAGTAAAATTTAGTTTTCGCTTTCTCTCTGTCATACTGAAAAAAAAATCACTCCCAGTCATCAAAAATCAGTCACAAAAACAAGCACAACCAATCAAGCAAGAACACACACAAAGAGAAAACTAACACCCAAAAAATCACACAAGCACTCAGCAAGAAACAGTCACAAAAACAAACAGCAAAAATTAAGCAAGAAAACAAACGAACAGAAATATATCAAACAAACAGTCTCTCAAACACTTATCAAAAAACACTTTCAAAGATCTACTAACAAACACTTGATCACACAGAACACTAATCTGACAAATACAAAACACAACGAACAACGGGACAAAAGCACTTGGTTAAATGGGAAGGGACAAAGGGATGTACTTTTGCAATGGAAGTGCGTTTGTGTGTGTCTATTTATGCTGTCTGCGTAGTCCTTAGTCCATTTCCAATTTCACTAATTGCGCCGTTCCCGAGTTGTGAGCATGCGCACAGCGGAGCTGACCATGGTCTCCTTCAAGCGCGCATGCGCGAGCCGGCCCTTCATTTGCATGGGGTCACGGCTCATTTCAATGTAACCCGCCCACGTCCTTCCCAATTTGTATTACTCCGCCTTACGCCTCTGAAATAACGTTACGCATGTGCAATTTTCTGCGCAAAAGCTACGAGAATAGGGTGATTACGCGGCTACATTGCGCAAGTCTAACGTAATGCGCAGATGTACCTGAATCTGACCCATGGTTGCTATTGGTTTTACATTGTATATTGACTTTGCTCAGCAATATTACTTTACTGTGTCCACAATTTTAGCACTGACTTGTTTTACTACCTTCACTTGGGTCACCCCCTCGGTTCACTCTTCATATCATTTGACTACCAGCACATTCTCGCACCATCAACCCCCCCCCCATTCACCTGCCCCCATCCCTGGTTACTTATACCAATTGCTCTTACTACTACTGATATTTTATTTTGATCATTTGGACAGTTCAGCCCACCCATGGCACGCTCCCCCCCACCATATCCGTTGGGTGGGACCCCCTCTCGTAGCACTTTGATGTCCCCGGTCTGGCAAGGGTCTTAGGTAGGCAGCTTTTGATTTAACCCCTTCCCCCTTCAATATATTGTTTGTTCCTTGTTTGTATATACTAGATTGTATGTTTTAGGCTGCATTCACATCTGAACGACAAATCGCCTGTCGCCCGACGCTCATGCCGCTGGAGGGGCGAATCCCCATTCATGTCTATAGAGATGGTTCACATCTCTGAAACGCCGAACGCTTGTCGCCTGAAAAAAAGTCCCGGACCCTTTTTTTCAGGCGACATTCGATTAAAAAAAAATGAATCGAAGCGCGGCAAGTAAAGCCGCGTATGCGGCGTTACTTGCCGCTCAGGTGTGAATGCAGCCTAAACTGTCAGTTCCCTGATCAATGTATTAACGGATTGCAGATATTCTCCTGACGAAGCGGTCCATACCGCAAAACTAGTTGAGATGCCCTCCGCGACCCATGTCCCATTGGGATATCTCCCCCATGTGGGGACTCTTCTTATGGTGATCCATGTGGTCCGCCATTAAATGTTTTTATTTATGTATTAATGTCATTGTTTTTTATTGATTTTTTTTACTAATAAAACTGAATTATTTTCTTATATTTGTGTCCTATACCATATCTTACCTATGTACATGTACCGCTATGGTCCAATTGCCCGCTTTTTCCTTTTGGAGCTTTTGACTCTATACAAAAACTTCTGGATGATGGTACGACCGTTTGAATTATAAACTATTTATTTTATGTTTGAAGAGGATATCTTTTCATACCTTTCATAGGTGTGCGCAGGGTGTGTGCCAGGTGTACCTTGGCACACCCTATTCACTCTTATTGCCCAGGCTTCCCCCAGTGTTGCACCCCCCCCAGCGGTGCTGCTGCAGGGGATGTTTCAAAATGGAAAGCGGGGAATGGGCTAGTCAATAAACTGTAGCGCTACCCCATTCAGGAGCCACTGGTTAGATGTGGCATAAGTTAAGTTACCCATGTGTCTAGGGAAATTGATGGTAGCAACTGTGAGAGCGGTAACGGAATGTCTAAGCCAATGGTGCTTTATTTTCGGTCCAACATCAACCAACAGTCAACTTGAGGTAGACAGGACAGGTTGGTGAAAAGAATAACTTTGCAGAGTCAGGCTATGGATAACGAACAGAAGCAGTCCTGCTTCGAGAGTATATTCTTTTCTCCCATCGCCACTCCCGTCGGAGTGGGTGCAGTGCACCTGGACATGCCTCTCCCACAGACCTGGCAGCCAGAGTGTCGCCGAGAATGCTGAGAAGGAACAAGTCTCTGCCACCGACTTGGCTCTAGTAAATTAGTAAAGGCCTCTGCCACAGGTCCGATACTTGAGAGCAATAGAGCGTATCCTTTCAGTCAAGTTCTCTTGAAGTATGGGGACCCAGTAATGCTGGCCATACACTATACAAAAATTCGGCCGAAAATCGATCGTTAAGAAAGATCTTTCGTTTTTCGGCCAGTTAATGGGCACAAAATCGAAAATAGTTTGGATGTTTTTGAGCCGAAAAAACAAAGGACTCAGTTGCTCTGAGCCATGAGGGCCCAGAGTAAGGAACTCCACGTAGCACAGGCCCGGCCAGGTAGGCCATAGTGGTGGGGCCCGTGACGTGCGCACACCCTGAAGGTGGGTGCCGCACCTGGAACCAGAAACCCGCGAAGAACCCCGAAAAATAGCGTCTGCCACAGATATAACCTCCTCCAGCATGCCCTGCGAGGGACCGGTTACTGCTGAGGGGGCTGACATGTTCACCAGTGTTTTTTACGGGTTGCGTGCGTATGCGCGTGGGAACCCTCGGTTCTGGCAAGAAGCTCTGAAGTCCTGGCACAATACACCGGTCCTTCAGAGCGCATGCACTGCTGACGTCAGTGGCTGCATGCCAGGTGAATATCTCCTAAACGTTTAGGAGATATTAATTTTACCTACAGGTAAGCCTTATTATAGGCTTACCTGTGGGTAAAAATCACAAAGCCAGGTATACAACCACGTTTAGCAGTAAACCCATTTAAAATCTGGAGGTGTGCCTGCAGTGAGAAGTCCAGGCCTGGCAGGAATAGGATCAGGTCATCCCATAAGGCTTTTTCTATATTAAGTGACACAACTGGTGAAAAGCATACTCAATCTCATGAATTGCTATACCTATGAAGCGCTACCCCCGCAGGAGCTGCTGGTTAGATTTGGGATCAGCGTGTTACTTTTGTAGCTTGTCTAGGGGTATGACGAAAGTAGATGGTGTGAGTAATAATAGAATATCCAAAACAGCAAAGTGTTGTTTTCTGTGCTTTTATTCTTGTGCCCAACACGGCAACGGGTAACTTCAGGTGAATAAAGGAAAGATGATGAAAGAAGAAGTTGCAGGTTCAGACCTTAACTATGTACAGAAGCAGTTCTGCTTCTACGATACCTTTGCTTCGTCGCCACTCCAGCCTGAGTGGGTGTAGTGTACCCGGACAGTCTCTCTCACAGAACTGGCAGCCGGAATATCACTCGGAACTCTGAGAAGGAGGCAAGCCTCTGCCACAGACTTAGCTCAATAGAATAGGAGTGGTGCCTCTGCCACAGGCCCTTGCTCTGGAATACAACTTGATGGAGCGATTCCTTCTCAGTACAGTAATTGCCTGAATTGTTTTCAGGTAGTCCTTGATTTTTTAGGTGATCGACTGACAGGTTGCCATAAAACAAACTCCCAGTGTCCGGTCACCTTGATCCCCAATGGCTTGTCTGGGCCTTATTGGATCACCTGCCTCCGGGCTCTCCTCAGAATGACTCCCCACCGAACAGCACAACTCGCTTGGGATCTTCTCATAGATGTGGGGGGGACTCAGTAAGTCACTGGGGCCCCTCTGTAGCTTTAGTTGATCTGGGCCATGAGGGCCCAGACACAGAAACTCCGCGTAGCACGTGCGCCCGGGCCTGGTAGCCCATATCGCCGGGCCCCGTGATGTGCGCACACCCTAAAGGTGGGTGCCGCACCAGGATCCAACCTCGAACTCCCGACGCCAAAATGGCGCCCTCAAGAAGTACCCTCCCCCAGCATGCCCCGCGAGGGAAAACCTCCTCTGATTGGCTGCTGGCAAGAAGGCACTCCCGCTGATCTCCACCTGTCGTTCCATGATGGAAAGGTATCTTTGGAACACAGAATGAAACAACAGCACAACACTAAACTAACATAATTCACATAGATGAGAGCTGAGTAATTCTCTCATCCCCCTCTAAATTTAAACAGCGTCCGTACTTGGAAGTACAGGGGCGCTACACCTATCTCTATGAGGGCCTGCTCTGCCAGAGATAAAGCTAGGAATAGGAGTATGGCCTCCAATGCACCAAGGTTGTAAGGGGAAATGGGGCATATAGATTACTATAGAAGACAAAGAAGGTGTTCATTATTTCATTGTGGTCATTAGATACAATGGGGTTGATTTACTAAAGGCAAATAGACTGTGCACTTTGCAAAGTACAGTTGCATTCTGCAAGTGCAGTTGCCCCAGAAGCTCTGCTGACTTCCATCATCCAATCATGTACAAGCAAAAATGCTGTTTTTTTTTATTTCCTTACATGTGATTGAGTATTCTTTGCAAAGTGAAGTTTTTCCTCATTTACTAAGCTCTGGCGCAACTGCACTTGCAGAGTCTATTTGCCTTTAGTATATCAACCCCAGAGTAATCTGCATTCTTAAAGAGGTTGTATACCCAAATTTGACACTTTTACCTACAGGTAAGCCTATAATAAGGCTTACCTGTAGGTAAAATTAATATCTTCTAAACCTGTACGGTTTAGGAGATATTCCTTATGCATGCAGCCTCTGTTGTCAGCGGCGCATGCGCTCTGAATGGCCTAGCTGAAGGTCTGGCAGCGTTGCCAGACCTTGGCGGAAAAGAAAACTCCGGAGCCGCAAACCCGGAAGACATGCCAAGGTCAAGATGTCAGCTCCCTCGGTGTGGACCGGGCTGCAATATGGGGGCTTTGTTCTGAGGTAGTATTTCATAATGAGCTAGTATGCGCTGCATACTAGCTCATTATGCCTTTGCATGCAGTTTTTTTTTTTTTTTTCGGGCTGTGCAAATTAAGTTTTACAGCGAATCGTTAAAATCTGTGCAAAATCACGTAATTAAATTCTTTTGCATTGGTACGCACCTCTCCGCGGCTGCTGGGACTTGATCGCTTTTAGTTCCGTAGGGTGACGTCCATGCGGACAACGGCGGGGCTTGCCGTGTCCCACTGAAGGTGGCTCCTTTGCTGTGTCCTTCATATCTGCATGCCGACGGGATTTACTAATCTGCCCACACGCAAGGGCTGTTACACTTTCCCCTATCACTTCCCTCTATCATTTCCCTCTATCATCCTGGATTCTACAGCCATCCATGGGAGTTGTGATAGTTTCAATTCTGGTGACATTTGTGTAAAATGCCGACAGACTGATGTTTAACCTCTTCTCATCTGGATTCGCAGTGGCATCGTTTGTACAAATTTTTATACCAATATCATAACTGTCTACATATTTTTTATGACTGCTTTGGCTACCATTTGGTATTACTCGCACAATTTTTTACAGTTTATGTAGCTACATTCGAATTTATCTCCAGTGTAATATTTATTTGGTTTATTTATTAAAGCTATAAAGTTTTAATGCTTAATCCCATCAAGCGCTGCTTTGTGTGTTTTTTAATCCTGCTATCCATTTTTTTTCCAGTGGTTGTAGCTGCACTGGGAATCAAGCCTGCAGGAGATCAGCTAAAAGTAGTTGGATTTTGTTTGTGCGTTATAATTAATCGAAATTAGTCGATTAAAAAAAAAAAAAAAACGATTAATCGAAACACAAAAAATTTTGATCAGTAACAGCACTAGTTTTTTTTTTTTTTTTAAACTTCCTTTGCGATTCACCGCCAGCAGCGTAGTTTTACAGCGACAGGTCGGCCCACCTCCCTGCCTGTGCAAAATCGCGTTAATATAAAGTGATTTTGCATTTTGCAGCCACTAGGGGCGGCGCGCTCCTGCCGCCCCTGGTATGCCGTGGCAACCCGTTGTCGCTTGTTACAGAGCAAATCTCTCAATACCGGAGCTGTGTGTGTAAACAAACAGACTCCTGTCCTTTCAGGGGGAGAAATGACTGATCGCATGTTCATAACAATGTATGAACAGCGATCTGTCATTTGCCCTAGTCAGACTACCCTCCTCCTTAGTTAGAACACAATGGGGAACATAACTAACCTTCTCTACCCCCTAATGTTTAACCCTTCCCTGCCAGTGAAATTTTTACAGTAATCAATGCAATTTTTATAGCAATGATCAAGCTATAAAAAATATCCACTGGTCCTAAAAATGTGTCAAAAGTGTCCAAATTGTCCGCCATAAGGTCGCAGTACCCGATAAAAACCGCAGATCGCTGCCATTACTAGTAAAAAAAAAATATTAATAAAATGCCAATAAATCTATCCCTATTTTTGTAGACACTATGGGCCAGTTCTCATATAATTTCGGTCGGCGTAGTGTAAGCCATTTACACTAGGCGCCGCTGCGTACTAGAGGCAAGTGCTTTATTCTCAAAGCACTTGCTCCGGGTTTTCGCTGGCGTCTCGTAAATCGCCAAGCGTAAACCCGCGCAATTCAAATGGGGCGGCTGTATTTAATTTACAGCGCGCCCCCCGCGTCGAGAACGAACTGAACATGCGCGGACTCCGGGGGGAAAAAGCCCAGTGCGCAGGCCTCAGCTCAGTGGGAAGCGTCGTTGTATTAAAACGACGTCAAAAACGACGTGAGCGTCACTTTTTTTACGCAAGTCCCTATTCCGCGAACGAGTTAGTAAAAACGACGTAAGCGACGGGAAAAAGCCGACGTCTGACCGACGCAATACTTAACATGGCGCCGACCGAGCTTACACCCGACGGCATACCGACGGAACTTCGTAAGGTTACTCCACATAGAAGCTGGGGTAACCTTACGAGTCCGTATAAAACGACCCGTACTCGCGACGACGGGGGGCGGCGTATAAAAGCGTTCGGGAAATCGCCGTTACTAGCCTCATTTGCATATTGCAAATGAAAAAAACAACGTGAAGGCCACCTAGTGGCCGGAGTTGTCATTACACCTACGATCTCCGAAAGTGTAATGCTTTTACACTTGTCGGATGTAGAAGCGTATCTATGCAAAAGTGATGCTAAGCATCACTCGCATAGATACGAGGACAAAAAAAAGGCGATACGACGGGGTATCTGAGATACTCCGTCATAACGCCTCTGAGAATCTGGCCCTATAACTTTTGCGCAAACCAATCAATAAATGCTTATTGCAATTTTTTTCACGGGAAATTTGTAGAAGAATACATATCGGCCTACACTGAGGAAAACATTTTTTTTTATATATTTTTGGGGGATATTTATTACAGCAAAAAGTTAAAAATATTCATTTTTTTTTTCAAAATTGCTGCTCTATTTTTGTTAATGGCGCAAAAAATAAAAACTGCAGAGGTGATCAAATACCACCAAAAGAGAGCTTTATGTGTGGGAAGAAAAAAAGGACGCCAATTTTGTTTGGGGATAAGCCACGTCGCACGCGACCATGGTCACGCAATTGTCAGTTAAAGCAACGCTGCAGAAAGCAACGTGTACAGGAACTCTTTTGTCTAAGTCGGAGCAAACTTACGTCGCCACTATTAGAACGGTTCCATTGCCTTCAATGGGACGCGTCCTCGTCAGGCGGCTGGGCTGCCTGACGAGTCGCCCCAGTGTGAACCGGGTCTTAAGCTAGTGTGTAAGTTATTAATTGTCAGTTAAAGCGACGCATTTGCCGAATTGCAAAAAGTGGCCCGCAAAATGGTCCGGGGCTGAAGTGGTTATTGTGCAGGTTTACTTCCGCTTTTATAGGGCATTTAAGTCTATGCTTCCAACAAGGCTATTAGTTTCCCATTCATGTTACCCTGCTACAGTATAGACTCAGCTCTCCTCACTTCCCACTGTATGTCTAGAAATCTCTAGAAGACAAGGGGGAAGTAGCAGAACAGTAGCTCTGCAAAACACTAAACGGCCCAAAGCAATCATAAACCTGTTCCACTGATTACAAAGGAGCTAACAAAATTTGCCTAGCAGCCCACTCTAAACTCGGAGGGTGCTACATCAAGCTAAGATATCCTATTATTTTATCACTAACATTTTTTTTTACCTCTTTCTGTTTCTTAAAGTGGGTTCCACCCAGGAAAAACACATTTGGCCAAAAGTTTTAAAAAAATAATAAAAAAAAACATGAAAAAAAAAAATACTCACTCCGAAATACCTGTTGCTATGCGGAAGTCGTAATCTGCCTCTTCCACACCGCGGTGTCTTTTCTTCTTGTCCTTCTCCTTGTGAATGGGGCGCGCTGCTTTCTGGGAACTGTGTGTTTTCTCAGAGAGCAGCGCGCCCATTCACAAAGCCAGCGTGAGACTCACGCAGGCGCAGTAGGAAATGGGCAGTGAAGCCGTAAGGCTTCACTGCCTGTTTCCTATAGTGTGAATGGCGGCGCGGGACCCGGAGCGATCGTGGGGACCGGCATCGGGGGGGGGGGGGGCCGTCAGCGCGGGCGCCTAGGACAGGTAAGTGTCCTTTATTCAAAGTTCAGCAGCTACACTGTTAGTAGCTGCCGACTTTGAAAAAAAAAAATGCGGGTGGAGCTCCGCTTTAACTGGTTTTATGAGAATAGTGAAAGTTTCATATTAAATTCCACAGAAGAACGTAAAAAAAAACATCAATAATAAATACACACTTGACACATATTAACCCAAAATGTGCTGGATTCTTATGAGATTGCAGCACTTTCTACATTTCTTTGAAATTTAAATTGTGTTTCTTAGTAACACTTTTTCATCTACTAGACAAAAAAATACTGTTTATCACCCAGTGTGTGAAAGAGACACTGTTTAATTTAAGGGTTTAAAACATGCTCTTTTATAATTATCCCTAAGAATGTAATGGAATGTGTAGATTATCCTCTCCAGCATGTCTGCTTGCATTTCCTAATAAGAACAAAGCTTTGTACAACAGCTTTACTATGCCTAAAAATAATTGTGAAAACCCAATGACTTAGTTGCATAATAGAGTTTGGGAGCATAATATATCAGTAGTAGGTCACTCATGGAATAGTACAGATCAAAAAGGGCAAATTGTAACTTTTACAATTGTATGCACAATAGTTCTCAGTCTACAATACATTTGAGCTTCTGAGTTACGTGGCCCACCTGTCACCCTGACCAGCCCCACCATTCACTTCCAAAAACTCCAATGAAAAAGTCCATCAGCTTTATTATTTTGTATTTTATTGAGGGATTAGAACTTGGATGGGGTTAAAGTGGAATTCTACCCGCAATTTTTTTTTTTTTTTAAGTCAGCAGCTACTAACAGTGTAGATGCTGACTTTTAATAAGGACACTTACCTTGTCCTACTTGCCCACGCTGATGGCCCCCCGATGCCGGTCCCACAATCGCTCCGGGTCCCACGCCGCCATTTACACTAGGGGAAAACGGCAGTGAAGCCTTACGGCCTCACTGCCCATTTCCTACTGCGCCTGCGTGAGTCTCACTCTGGCTTGTGAATGGGCGGCTGCTCTCTGAGAACACACACAGTTCCCAGAAAGCAGCGCGCCCCATTCACAAGCAGAAGAAGCAGAAGAAACCACACCGCGGTGGGGGAAGAGGCAGATTACGGACTTCTGCATAGCAACAGGTATTTCAGGTGAGTATAATTTTTTTTTTCCACATTTCTTTTTATTTAATTTTTTTAGTCAATATGGCCAAATGTTGTTTTCCTGGGTGGAACTCCGCTTTAAGGAATTCATTGGATGCCCAGGAAAAAAATTCTTGCATGGTTTGGGCCAATTTAGATACTCTCCTCCTGCACAACACTTGCTGCAGACTATCTCTCCTTCTCCCTCCAGCACAATTCTTCAGGCACAGCTAGCACATGGTTAGGCCTGACCATAGGTGTGCGCAGCCTATTGCATTAGGGTGTGCACCCCAAAGCTCCAACACATATGCTTTTGACATATTTACCGGCCTTCCCCCGCTATTCATCCTGAAACAATGTGAGGAAGGGGGAGCAAGGGAACACATGGGGGACCTGGGCATCAGAAGGAAGAGGGATGGCTGGGGGTGGCATATATTGGTACCGATCCCCTGTATTTTCCTCCTGTGGCAGCTGAATGTTGACGAGAGGGAGAGGATGAGAAGCCTAGTTTCAGCTACTGCTTGAGGAAAATACAGATCGGTTCCACTAAAATCCACCGCCGCCGCTTATCCTTTCCAGGTTCTGAGGGTCAGCAAGGAAGGATTGCGGTTTCTACCTGTCACCTGCCCGTCAATGCCAACCACAAGATTAGGGTGTGCCCAGGCACACCTGCATCACCCCTTGCGCATCGCCTATGGGCCTAACTGTTAACCACTTGCTCACCTTAGGTTGTCCATGGACGTCCTCACTTTGTGCAGTGATATCTCAATGATGCCTGCAGCCACAGGCATCATTCAGATATCGCCGTCTTCAGCCGGCGATTCTGTGCACCATAAGAATGATCAAAGAGGGCCTGTCACCGTGATTCCTATTAAAAGGGATGTTTACATTCCTTGTAATAGGAATAAAATGTGATAAAAAAAAAAATGAAAAAAAAAGTGTAAAGATAAAAAAATTAAGCAAAAAAAAGGGATTTTTAAATACAGCTTACCTGTAAAATCCTTTTCTTGGAGTACATCACGGGACACAGAGCGGCATATTCATTACTATATGGGTTATATGGAGTACCTTCAGGTGTGGACACTGGCAATCTCAAACAGGAAGTCCCTCCCTATATATAACCCGCTCCCCTAGAGGGAGTCCCTCAGTTTTTGTAGCAAGCAGTATGCCTCCAAAATGTTTCCCCAAAAGAGGGGTGGGAGCTCTGTGTCCCGTGATGTACTCCAAGAAAAGGATTTTACAGGTAAGATGTGTATTTAAAAATCCCTTTTTCTTTCTCGTACATCACGGGACACAGAGCGGCATATTCATTACTATATGGATGTCCGAAAGCAATGCTTTAATGAGGGGGAGGGAGACATCTTCCAAAGAAGGATTCAATTTAGAGGTATACTCAAATAATAATAATAATTCCAACTTAGTCAAGAAAAAATTTTTTTTTTTTTTTTCTTTTTTACAACCAAGGGTGCTTCTGATCCCAAGGATCTTAAACTGCAGCCTGTAGTACTGCCTGTCCAAAGGAAGAATCCGCCATTCCTTCTCACGTCTAGTTGATAAAAACTTTGTAAACGTGTGGACTGATGACCACGTCGCCGCCTTGCATATCTGAGCCATAGAGATCTGATGGTGTGTGCTGCCCAGGAGGCGCCCATGGCCCTGGTAGAATGGGCCCTTTACCGACAAAGGAGGAGGCAACCTCTTCAAACCGTAGGCTTGAATGATTAATTGTCTAATCCATCTCGAGATGGTGGATTTTGCAGCTGCCTGCCCCTTCTTGGGGCCATCTGGTAGAACGAATAACACATCTGTCTTCCGGATCTTTTCTGTAGCTTTAAGATAGGCCTTCATGGCCCGGACAATATCCAAGGTATGCAACAACCCCTCCTTTCTAGATGTGGGTTTTGGAAAGAAGGATGGAAGTACCAAATCCTGGTTCAAGTGAAATTTGGATATAACCTTTGGTAGAAAGGAAGGATGGGGCCGGAGAACTGCCCTGTCCTTATATGCAGAACGAGATATGGTTTCCTTACACGATAAGGCTGCTAATTCTGACACTCTCCTGGCCGAAACTATGGCGACCAAGAAAACCAACTTTCTTGTCAGTAAGACTAAAGGAATCTCAGCCAACGGCTCAAAGGGTTGTTTCTGTAGAGTGGACAGGACAAGATTTAAGTTCCCATGGACAAATTGGTGACTTGACAGGAGGATTAATACGCAAGACCCCCTGTAAGAAGGTCCTTTACCAGCGAGTGGGGGTGGCCAGCGGCCTCTGAAACCACACTGACAGAGCTGAGATCTGTCCCTTGATTGTGCTTAGTGCCAGGCCTTTATCCACTCCTAGCTGGAGAAAACTTAACACCCCTATCAAGTATATTTGCGGGAATTCCATCTTTTGGATTCACACCAGCCTACGTAGTTCCTCCACACCTGTAATAAATCACCCTGGAGACCGGCTTTCTAGCCCTAATCAGGGTAGGAATTACCTGCCTAGACAGACCTCTACCCCTGAGAATCAGGGATTCAGCCTCCAGGCCGTCAAATTTAGACGCTGTAATGTAGGGTGGAGGATCGGGCCTTGTGAGAGTAGGTCTGGTTGTAGAGGAAGAGTCCAAGGGTCTCCCACTGCCATCTTCAGGACTAGTGAGTACCAAGTCCTCTCGGGGCCAAGCCGGAGCTACTAGAACTGACTGGCTTGTGCTCCACTCTGATCCTGCGCAACAGGCGAGGGAGTAACTGTAGCGGAGGGAATGCATATAGAAGTTTTGAATTGATGCCAAGGGCAAAACCAACGCATCGGTTCCGCAGGCCATAGGATCCCTCGCTCGAGACACGAACCTGTCTAGTTTCTTGTTGAACCTGGATGCCATTATATCTACGTCCGGCATTCCCCACCTCTGGCAGATTGTCTGAAAGACCTGGGGATGCAGAGACCATTCCCCTGGCAACAGACTCTGGCGACTTAAGAAGTCTGCCTGCAGGGTTGTCCACTCCGGGAATGAATATCGCCGAAATGCAGGGGTACATGAACCTCTGCCCACTGAAAAATCAAGCTGACCTCCCTCTGAGCGGCCTGACTCCTGGTTCCCCCTTGGTGGTTTTATGTATGCCACCGCCGTGGCATTGTCTGACTGGATTCTCACCGGGGAACCCCTTTAATCTGGAGGTCCATGCCAGAAGGGCTAGGCGAGCAGCTCTGATCTCCAAGATATTGATGGGGAGCTGCCTCTCTGCTTTCACCCAAGTTCCCTGGCGAGAGAACCCCTCGAAGACCGCCCCCCAGCCTGCCAGGCTGGCGTCTGTGGTAACTACCTTCCAGACAACAGGGCTGAAGGATTTTCCCTTTAGAAGATTCTGGGGGTTCAACCACCAGGCCAGGCTTTGTCGGACCCTTGATGATAGCGTCAAAGGGGACTCTAAGGCATGTGCCCTCTTGCCCCAGGCTGCTAGAATGGGCTGCCTGTAGGACGCGAGGGGGATCTGAGCGTATGGTACTGCCTCGAACGTGGCCACTAGCTTGCCTAGTACTCGCATACACAGGCGAATAGTTGGTTTTTTCTTGTTTAGAAACCAAACTGAACCAACCCCTTGATAGCCTCGATCTTTACAAGGGGCAGGAACACCCTTTGCTGTTCTGTGTCTAACCTCATGCCGAGGTATTCCAACTGCTTTGTAGGCTGGAACGCTGACTTTCCCCGGTTTAGGACCCAGCCGAATCCTTCGAGGTCCCGAACCGTGAGGTTTACTGCCTGTTGCAGACGAGACCGGCCGCGAGTGATCTATGATTAAAAGGTCGTCCAAGTATGCTAGGACTGTGACCCCTTGGATCCTTAAATTGGCCAGAACTGGGGCTAGGATCTTCGTGAATACCCGGGGGGCCGTGGCCAGCCCGAAGGGGAGCGCCCTGAATTGGAAGTGTCGCTGCCCCACCGCGAAGCGTATAAAAATCTTTAATGCGACTGAAAGATTGGTACATGAAGGTAAGCATCCTTTATGTCTATGGAGGCCAGAAAATCGTTCCCTCTGAAGCGCGGCGGCTGCTGACCGGATGGATTCCATCCGAAAGGAACGAACCCTTAGGTAACCGTTTTAACCTCTTTAGGTCCAAGATTGGGCCCTGACATCGCCGTTGGGCTTTGGTATGACAAAGAGATTGGAAATAGAAACCTAGCCCTTGTCTCTTGGGCTGGCACCTCTATTATTACGTCCTGGCAAAGCAGGTGATCCAAGCTGCCAGCAATGAGGCCTTCCTTGCTGGATCCTTTGGTAGCCTTGATTCTTGAAAATGAGGCGGAGGACACCTTAGAAACTCCAGTCTGTAGCCTGTGGTTACAGATGCCCGGACCCATTTGTCGGGATCTTGGCTTCCCAAACTTCTGAGAAGAAACGAAGCCTTCCCCCCACCCGCGAGAGTGGGGGGCGCCCCTTCATAAGGCAGACTTAGGGGGATGTCTTTGTCGGCTTGCGATACCATGGCCTCTTACCCCCAGGGGCCTGTCCCTGCGATCTACTGTTAACGTTGGATCGTGCAGGGCGGCCGTCGATACTGCCTGGAATTTGAGGGCCCCGAGACAGGAAAGAGCTGCCTTTTAAATGTAGGGACCCCGGAATGTCTTTTTGGACCCGGTTAAAGGGTACTCTTGCCGCTTTGAAATAGTTGAATATATTTATCCAGATCCTCTCCGAAGGAGTCGTCCTCCATGGAAGGGGAACCCTGCCAGAAGCTTTTTGCCATGGGGGCTCCGCCCGCCCAGTTCTTCAACCATAAGAGCCTTCTCAATGTGCACAAAAATAGTGATAAACGAGAGGCCTGCTGGATGGAACTCTTTTATAGCATCTACAGCAAAACACAAAGCTCTGGGATGTCAGAAAAACTCTTCTGCTTGTTGGGTAGGCATGTCCTTTAACATTTTCTTTTGTCTGGTCTTTTAACGCCTGACAAACTCCAATTGCAGCCACAGCTGGCTGTACCACTGCTCCTGCCGTAGCAAAGGATGCTTTTAAAAGTGTCTCTAACCGTTTATCAACCGGATCTTTAACCACTTCCATACTGGGCACTTAAACACCCCTCCTGACCAGACCAATTTTCAGCTTTCAACGCTCTCACACTTTGAATGAGAATTACTCAGTCATGCAACACTATACCCAAATTATTTTTCTGTCCTTTTTTTCATACAAATAGAGCTTTCTTTTGGTGGTATTTGATCACCTCTGCGGTTTTTATTTTTTGCGCTATTAATGAAAAAAGACAGAAAATTTGGGAAAAAAAAATATTTTTTCTTAGTTTCTGTGATAAAATTTGCAAATTATAAATTTTTCTTCATAAATTTTGGCCACAATTTATACTGCTACATGTCTTTTAGAAAAATAACCCACATTTTTTTGGAAATTATTTGGTCTTTGTGAAAGTTTTAGAGTCTACAAGCTATAGTGCAAATCATAAAAAAATTATCACATATGATCACACCTCGATGTTATTGAAGGCCTATCTCATCTCTTGAGACCCTAACAAGCCAGGACAAATGCTGATAGATAATTAACCCATCATTTGAGAACCTTATTGAAGCTGAAAGTGCAAGATATAATTGAGCCCATAAGCTTTTGTGTAATGTATGTTATTTGATAGTATAAGAGCATTTAATTATCCCATTTGGTCTTGATATTAGTGATTTGTAGCAATTTTTATTTAACATTAGTCATAACATACTTTGTCAAAATTAAGATTTTTTCTTCATTTCATGTTCAATAAACCCAATTCTAAAAATTGTCCATTAAATACAATAGCTTATTTCTCTCACATGTGCATGTATACATACCAGAATTGACACCATCCATCTCAAAATTACTCATTCTGCACTCCTGCTGTTCTATAAAAACGATACCCCAATGTGTGAGGCTGTTCTACTCACTGTGCTTGGACATACGGAGGCCCATGAAATGAGGGCAGGCAAACCATAATTGGGGGTTTTAGAGCATAAATTGCATCATCTACACTAGTGACTCTACCTATTACTCTTTTGAAGGCCCTGGAACAACCAGTACAATGGAATTACCCACAAAGAGTGACACCCATTTTGGAAAGCTAAACACCCCAACGTATAATCTATGAGGCATAATGAGTCTTTTGAATGTTTTTTTTTTTCCCCAGCAGTTTTTGGAATATGTGTAAAAAAAATGAAAACACATTTTTTTTACACAAAGTTGTCCATTTGATAAGATATTTCCAACACATAGCATGTACATAGCAAAAATGACACCCCAAAATACATTCTGCTACTCCTCCTGAGTAAAATGATACCCCATGTGTGAGGCTTTTTCACTGCATGGCCACATACAGAGGCCCAAAATGCAGGGGCACGGAACCATCGGGGGGTTTTAGAGCATTAAATTGCATCATCTAACTAGTTGACTACCTATTACACCGTTTGAAGGCCCTGGAACACCAGGGGACAATGGAATTACCCACAAAGTGACCCCATTTTGGAAAGCTAACACCCCAACGTATAATCTATGAGGCATAATGAGTCTTTTGAACGGTTTATTTTTTTCCAGCAGTTTTTGGAATATGTGGAAAAAAAATGAAAACACATTTTTTTTACACAAAGTTGTCCATTGATAAGATATTTCCAACACATAGCATGTACATAGAAAAAATGACACCTCAAAATACATTCTGCTACTCCTCCTGAGTAAAACGATACCCCATGTGTGAGACTTTTTTCACTGCCTGGCCACATACGGAGGCCCAAAATGCAGGGGAGCGCCATCAGGGGTTTTAGGAGCATAAATTGCACATCTAACTAGTTGACTACCTATTACACTTTTGAAGGCCCTGGAACACCAGTACAATGGAATTACCCACAAAGTGACCCCATTTTGGAAAGCTAACACCCCAACGTATAATCTATGAGGCCATAATGAGTCTTTTGAACGGTTTATTTTTTTGTCCAGCAGTTTTTGGAATATGTGGAAAAAAAATGAAAACCCATTTTTTTTACACAAAGCTGTCCATTTACAAGATATTTCCAACACATAGCATTTAGATAGCAAAAATGACACCCAAAAAATAAATTTCTGCTACTCCTCCTGAGTACAACAATACCACATGTGTTAGACTTCTACACACCGCCTGACCACATACAGAGATCCAACATGCAAGGAACACCGTCAGGTGTTCCAGAGATAGAACACATAGCATGCACATACCAAGAGTTACACCCGAAATACATAATATTATGCTGAGTAAAGCGTAAACAAAAGATTACCTGTGGTAATAGTAGAGCAGTTCTACACAGCAGGATAGCACTGGTCCAGGCAGCAGGCAGGGACTTGGTCAACAACATCAGGCAGGGATACTGTCCCATCAGGGTTAGTGCAGGTGGTCAGTTCATGCAACAGGCAGAGGCATGATGGAGGGCCTCGTCAGCAGACCAGAACTGGGACAGGGGTAGAGGCTTCTCCCACCCAAATCTCTTTGAAGCCTCCGGGCAACAGACCCTAATCTAGTATGAGAAAACAAAAAAAATGTTTTCTTCATCTAGAAAATCTTTTCTGGAGCCCCTCACATATGTGAGACCCCCTGTGTTAAATCCCACTAGTCCAGTAGCAGGGTACAAGATCAGTCCAAGAGGCAGGCAAAAACATGGTCAAACAGTCCGAGGTCAGTTTCCAGATCAGGCAGAGGCATTGCAGAATCGTTAGGGAGAAGAATGGTCGAAAAACAGTCCAGGGTCAATTCCAGATCAGCAGCAGAGGCATTACAGAATCGTTAGGCAGAAGAAGAATGGTCGAAAAAAACAGTTCCAGGGTAAATTCCAGATCAGGCAGAGGTATTACAAAATCATTAGGCAGAATCGTGGTCGAAAAACAAGCCGGGGTCAGTTACAGGGCAGGCAGTGGCATAAGGGGTGTATAGGTGTGAGAAGGCAGGAACGGAGGATTAATAATTTAGTTTGGTATGGTAACGCCGAAAACAGCCAACTACACAGAGGCCTGGTTGGGAAGGACAAT